>OY757541.1:16319369-16361869 GCA_963584105.1 Alviniconcha strummeri | reverse complement strand
ATTTATTTATTCACATTACACGTGTGTATGCTTATGTCAGCTCACTGTCCTCCATCCTGTCTCTTTCTTCTTCTTCTTTACTTTTATTTTTTATTGACTGCTTTGTGATTTGTTGAAGTGGACAGAATAGAAAGCGTAGGTGTAAAAGGTGCATGGAAGATAGGTGATGATGTTGTTTTTCTCACCATGTTGCGGGGTCATCTGAGTTTGGTGTCGTTTTCGTAAACAGCCAATGATTCATAGAATTAAGGCTGGGGAAATACCCATGGATGTGGGGAGCGGGGAAAAGGAGTGGTGGGTTGGAGAGAAGGGAAGGATGGTGAAGACAAACCCCTCTCTCCCTGTTTGTTTCCATGGGCATACTCGCTGTTTCTCCCAGTGTCTTCTTCTTCGTCGTTCGCTCAGAGTTTCAGCGTCTACGCCGTGACGTTGAAGGGCGCGGGGTCAGAGGCCGGAGGTGAAGGTCCCAGACCTTGGCGCATGAATGAAGTTGCAGACGACACTTAATTACCATCTGTCCGGCCAAGGCGACACAAGCACAGTTCCACTCCTCTCTCCGTATAAATATGACAGGCTGGAACGGAATCTCCCATGGTTCTCTTCACTGGGATAGGTTCGGATATTTTGAAGACACGAACTGTCTTTGTTAGAGTGAGATGCGAAAGACGATCGCTTTGGTGGCGAAACGTGATATTTTGGAGACTGACTCCGCTGAAAAAGACATACCTTGTGTGTGTGTGTGTGCGGTTTTTGTTCGTTGTTTTTACGGCGAATTCGTCAACGTCGTTCAGTTCTTCTGAAAATGGTGAGCATCATTTCTTTGTTGTTGTTGTTGAGTATGAAGCCGTATTTACTTCTCCTTCCTCCTCTTCGTCTTCTTTTTTTCTGTGTTATTAGGTTGGAATGAAATGGTGAAAACGTATAAAACAGCGCGTAATGTTAACTGTTGCAAATATTCGGTTCTCTGACCCTTGTTAACAAACGGGGGGGAAAAAGCAAGAATAAAAAAGGCGTGTGTGTGTGTGTGTGTGTGTGTGTGTGTGTGTGTGTGTGTGTGTGTGTGTGTGTGTGTGTGTGTGTGTGTGTGTGTGTGTGTGTGTGTGTGTGTGTGTGTGTGTGTGTCAGTGTGTGTGTGTGGATTCCACATTCCAAGTTCATGTAATCAATAAGCGCAAACGGGAGGTTTAGTCTACAAAATAAGGGAATGGGGAAGGGGAGTAATAACGACTGACATAGCAACGGCTTTGCGAAAGGCAAGAATGTAATTTGTCACTGTAAATATAACAAACATTAAGAGATATCTCAATTTGTTGGCATGCATGCGTGTGTGTGTGTGTGTGTGTGTGTGTGTGTGTGTGTGTGTGTGTGTGTGTGTGTGTGTGTGTGTGTGTGTGTGTGTGTGTGTGTGTGCGTGTGCGTGCGTGTGCGTGCGTGTGCGCCTCCGAGGGTGCGCGCGTGTGTGCGTGTGTGTGTGTGTGTGTGTGTGTGTGTGTGTGTGTGTGTGTGTGTGTGTGTGTGTGTGTGTGAGTGTGTGTGTGTGTGTGTTTGTGTGTGCGTGCGTGCGTGTGGTGTGTGTGTGTGTATGTGTGTGTGTGCCAGTGTACGTGCGTGCGTGCGCGCGGCGAACACCAGTGTATATGTTTGTAATACCTATGTTTTGTTGTTGTTTGGTAGCAATATCAAACAAAAGATACAACGCAATGTTTAATTTTTATTTATTTTATTTTATTTTTTATCGTTTTTTTTATCGTTCTTACGTCACTAGCAAAAATACATGTAGTTGTATATTGTTCGTCGCCAAGCAATGAATAAATTTACATAGGCCTAACTATGGCACATAAAACCTTCCACACAAAATGATGCATGCGCATGTCAGCTCAGACGGGGTAGTTTATGTGAACCAGAATTCGAGACAACAACCGAAACCACGGTTGGCAGAACATTGCACTGCGTCGGCTTTTGAAGATGATGGATGGGCTGTGAAGCCTGTGACAGGACTGTTTTAGAAATGTGCGTAACATGGGCGGATATAGCTTCCTTAGTAATCACCCCAGCTCCATCACAGGGAGCGTCTTTGAAAATGACATCTGTACCGATCAAAAAGCGACCTATCACGTCGTGTGAGTGAACTGGATAGTCTCCAAACTGGAACGGAATGATATGTTTGATAAGAAATTGCCAATCTATTACACAGCAGACACCCGTAGGCGTTTCACATGTAAATGTTTTTGAGTTTCTGACTCCAGTGTGTGTATATTTGGGGTAATATTTTATACTCTTTCTCTCTCTCTCCGTCTCTGTCTCTCTGTCTCTGTCTCTCTCTCTCTCTTCTCTTCTCTCTCTGTCTCTGTTTCTCTCTGTCTCTGTCTCTCTGTCTCTCTGCTACTTCGCATTTTCTTGAATTGTGCCTTAGCTTCAGCTAGAAAGAAATAGCCAATAAATTTAAATTAAACAAGTGGGAGAGCATTTCTAAAACTGGAATGCACATTAATATTCGTTTTTTTGTCTGATTTTTTTTCAGATGGCCAGACACTCTTGGCTGGTCATTTTGGTATTCATCTGCAGCATCAGCTTATGTAAGTGTTTAGTGCGTGTGTGAGCGTTTATTTCAGTAGTGTGTGTGTGTGTGTGTGTGTGTGTGTGTGTGTGTGTGTGTGTGTGTGTGTGTGTGTGTGTGTGTGTGTGTGTGTGTGTGTGTGTCTGTGTCTGTGTGTGTGTCTGTGACTAAAATTTGAATCAAAAGCAAGGGCGCGTGCGTACACTTAACTGTACGCACGCGCCCCTGCTATTTGTTGCTAACTTTATCGAATTACCGGAAACCCAAGCGCACTGTACTTCTGTCACCTACACATCTAAATCCTACGTTACCTTTCTATTCGTCGATTTCTTCTTCTTCTTCTCCATTTTTAGGTCTTTATCTGTTTTAGAGAGAGTGGGAGCGGGTGATGAGTGTCTTTTTCGTTCGTGAATTTATTTTGTTTTTCATCTGTCATCATTCTGTGTGTGTGTGTGTGTGTGTGTGTGTGTGTGTGTGTGTGTGTGTGTGTGTGTGTGTGTGTGTGTGTGTGTGTGTGTGTGTGTGTGTGTGTGTGTGTGTGTGTGTTTTGCTGCCTTGCCCACCCTACATTTCAATTTTTTTCTTTTCTTTTCTTTTTTAATCCCTCAATTGTATGTATATATTTCGCATAGTTCAGGAGCTGTGTGAGAGTCGAGGTGGCCGTCCTGGGCTGTCCGTCCTAACGAGCCTTCTGGTTTCCGTGGACATAAAGCTATACTGAACCATGCTTCGGCATTGGTCACAGCTTGTCCCTAATATGTCAACTGACATCTGAGAACATTAAGCATCACTTCATCATCATCATCATATATCTATAGCTATATATATATATCTTCAGTTTCTAGCCGCGTGTCCTGACCGCCTGTCCCAACCTTTCTTGTTTGCTTAATTTGTTGTTTTGTTGTTTGTTTGTTTTTAAAGTATTACATCATTCTCCGTCTATATGTTCCTTTGCTACGTGGACCACCCTAGATTTCAGGAAAAAGTGTAATCCCCTCCCCCTCCCCGTACACCTCTCGACCTTTTCTTTCACTGTTTGTAGCCGCGGCTTCTGTCGAGCACAAGAGGGTGTGCTACTTCACCAACTGGTCTCAGTACCGGCCAGGGGCAGCTCGCTACACGGTAGCTAACGTGGACCCCTTCCTCTGCACACACCTCATCTACTCCTTTGTCCACTTTGACGAGCAGTACATCCTCAAGCCACAGATGGGAGACTTCGAAATCCCCACGTGAGTTTGTTTGCTATGGCAGTGCTTCTTTACATAACATGACGCATATTATATACTTACTATATTACAATAATATAAAACAAGTACATAGCAAAACATCGAGAGCAATTATTTTTCTACTTATTTTTTAAAGCAGCTCTGTCTTTTAACAGGAAAGAGTAAAATCATCACCTCTTCAGCATAGAATGAATGCATTTATAAATTTTCTATACGCTGAGCGAGCTTAGTGCACTAATTTACATACATGTTCATAATGTATCAATTAATTCAAATTTGCTCACATATTATGCACACACAATCACACAGTATAACAATGCGTGTTAAATACTTAATACATTACAATAATATAGAACAACGAACAAAATAACTATACTGAGATTGAACTGAACTGTAACTGGAAAGAGTAAAATCATCACCTCTTTCTCAGGTACGCACAGTTCAACGCACTGAAAGAACGGAACCCATCCTTGAAGACTCTCGCAGCTGTGGGTGGCTGGAGTTTCGCGTCCAGCAAATTCTCCGCCATGGCCGACGATCCCGTCATGCGAAACAATTTCGTCACCAGCGCCGTGGCCTTCTTACGTCAGCACGGCTTTGACGGCCTGGATCTAGACTGGGAGTATCCGGGGCTGCGCGGTGGATCTGCCAAAGACAGGGACAACTTTGTGCTGCTCTGCAAGGTCAAGTATGCTTATTATACACACTGAGTCCGGGTTTTCGCGCCAGTCGAGAAATCAAAGTACAGCAATACCTCGGTTTAGATATTTTCAGGAACACGCCACACTAGTCTCAGAAACAGAGAAAGATAACATTGTTCAGTACAAAGCTTGTATAGACAGATGTATTACGAAGCTTATATAGATACAGCGATTTATTCGGATAAATCACTGGTGTTTGAGAATAACCGAACTACATGTCTTGACAAGATATGACGGCGAGTGAGGCAGACGTAATATGCCTATCAGGAACCGTGACGGTGGAGCGTTCTTTGTCCTATTGTGTTTTGACAAAACAATAGGTTGTTACAAGATGTAGTACACGCAAATACCACAAGCTACTGCACCCTGTTCTTAGCTAAGTCTGAAGTGCACACTTGCACTCAGATACGCACAAAGCACAGGTGATGTGTGCGAAACTGTCTGGTGTCTGTTTTTGTTTGTTTGTTTGTCCTTCGTGTGTTTGCTTTATTGAGTATTTGTCTTCATAGTTAAAGACGCCCACTTCCTCATGTTAACAGGAACTCAAACAAGCGTTCGAATCCGAAGCGTCTGGAAACAAGAGGTTGATTCTGGCGGCTGCCGCCCCTGCCTCCCGCACCAAAATGGACATTGGATACAACATCCGGGCCCTTGACAGGTGACCTCACCACCTCAGTGTCCGTGAAGCATAGGCATTGATTTCAATCTGTTTTACGGTTCAGTGTGTTTTACAGTTCAGTTCAATCTGTTTTACAGTTTAGTTCAGTCTGTTTATCTGTTCAGTTCTCCGATTTTACAGGATCAGACACGGACCTCTGTGTGCCAGATATAGAGTAACTCGAGTAATCTCACGTCAGATGATCTGAGCCGGTTTGGCCTAGCGGTAAGGCGTTAGGCTGGTAAGCAGGAGAAACTAAGTTCGATTCCGGTTCGTCTCTCCTCTCTCTCCAACAGTTGTGGTCTGTGGATACTGTCTTATGACTTTGTCATCACAGATGACGAATACATTAAAATGGCTCCCATATTAATGCAGGAATCAATCTGCTGTTGACAGTGTAGCGTTAGGTATTGTCTACCCCTTCCCCCACCTCCTGGGATTTCGGTCCCCGCAAGTACCTCATCGGAGACAACTCGGCGTTAAACGTGTTTAACCAAACAACCAAACCTCCTGTCAGACGATGAGCGCGAAGCGAGCTAGTGAAAGTGAATCACATGACAACGGCGTAGCCGCAACAGTGATTTTGCATTTCGATTACATTTATCGTTGTCCGACAGGCAAATTAATGATGACTGCAACTCTGGTCTGATTGGCTATTACGGAAAATATCATCGGGTAAGAAATGCACTAATAAATAAATTATAAATTAACAGCAAAATATATCCCGGAAATACTTGCAGCGAAATGTTTCAAAAACAGCAAAACCCTGTTGTTTATCTGCTAGCAATCTGAATGTTTGAACGTGTGCGTTCCTCTACGTGTGTTCTATGCCCGTGTCTGTCGGCACATTTATTAACAATGCTCTTAATAGCATATGCGTATGTGCAGGTATTTGGACCTATGGAATCTGATGACCTACGACTACCATAGCTCCTGGGAGGGCAGAACAGGTCTCAACAGCCCCTTGCATGCCGGGTCACGAGAAACTTGGGCGCAGCGCACGAACAACGTGGTAAGAGATCGAGTCACAATAGCTGGTTTCCGAATGGAAATGATGTAGATCTACAGTTTAGCCGTGCATTAAACAGTGTCGCACCATGCAGGCTACAGACAGCCGTCTTCCTCCCCAGCCACCCTTAAAGGACTTGAACAACTTGCCTGACAATCCAGAGCTCGGGAGCTGTGTGAAAGAGCAGGTGGAACAGGGCTCGCGTCCCTAATAATCCCAACGGTCTCTATGGACATAAAGCAACATTCAAGAAGTATTAAGCACCAGAGTTCAGGAGCTGTGTGAAAGAGGAAGTGGACCTGCGCTCGCGTCCCTAATAGTCCATATGGTCTCGATAGACGTAAAGCAACATTAAGGAAGTATAAAGCGTCAGCAGAGTTCGGGAGTTATGTGACAGATGACGTGGACCTGGGTTCTCGTCAAAACAGATTAAAATCCGATTTGGGACACGCCCACGTTTTTGTTCTCAGTTTGAAATCTGAAGCAGCATCTACAATTGTTTGTCTGTTTGTTTTAATCGCAATTAGACATGAAACGTTAAACAGGCGGGACCAAACAGGAGGGGAAAACAGTTCAGATGTCACATTTCCAACTTATTTCCATCTCAGGGGGTACATAACACGTAAAACAGACAGGAAAAACTGGTGGAAATTACATGCCTTACGTGTCGTTTCAGATACCACCTGTCCATGTTGTGGTGTCAAATTTCAGGAAGGACGTCAACACGTAAGAGACATGACCAGTCGAAGGGAGGGGGAAAACTCGTCGATGTCGTTTCAACCATAACTGACCAGTCCGTGTGATTTTGTTCGGCAGGAGTGGACAGCGGAGGAGTACGTCAGGCGGGGAGCGAGTAGACACAAGGTGCTGGTGGGACTGCCAACCTACGGCCAGTCTTACAAACTGACCTCACTCAACCGTCAGGGTCTAGGGGCCGGCGCGTCACTCGGGGCTCCCGGACCCCTTACAAGGGAGCCGGGGTTCTGGGCCTATTATGAGGTAGGTGTTACACCAGAAGATCTGGGCCTATTAGCAGGAAGGTAATGAACACTAGAACATCTGGGACTGTTATGAGGTAGGTGGAGAACACTAGAACATCTGAGCCTATCATGAGATAGGCGTGCACCGTAAGACAAATTTCCTTGTAAACTTGTACTGGGACAATACATATTCACTTTCTGGTTCTGATTCTGAGATGAAGAACACCATAACATCTGGGTCTATTATGAGGTAGGTGGAGAGCATAGAACATGTGGGCCTGTTATGAGGTAGGTGGGGAGCATCAGAACATCTGGGCCTATTATGAAGTATGTGCAGAGCATCAGAACATCTGGGCCTATTATGAAGTAGGTGGAGAAAACCAGAACATCTGGCCTATTATGAGGTACTTCGATAACACCAGAACATCTAGCTCCGTCATGAGGCACGCGGAGAACACCTGGCCTGTCATGAGGTACATGGAGAATACAGAGTCTATCGTAAGATACATAAAGAACACTTGACATATTATGAGATATGTGAAGAACAATGGGCCTATGATGAGGTACGTGAAGAACACTGGGCCTGTCATGAGGTACGCCAAGAGCAAAAAACACCACCACTTCAGAGTCTGCCAATGGGGTACGTGGGCCAGTCTGCGCAGAAGATAGAAATTGGTGAGAGAGAAAAAAGAAAAGAAAAAAAAAGAAAAGAAAAAAAGACAACAACAAAAAAAGACACCGCAGTTCTTCACTCGTCCTGTTTGTTGAAGTTCGACGTTGAAAATCGCGAAAGCACGACCAAAAATTCTTCCATTTTGTGCCCAGCAGTCGATCTGCACCAGTTATGTCGTGAGCAAGGACTATGTGACAAAAGTATCAGCTACGTCACCTATGAACCCTTGTCTGTTCTCCGCTGGCAAAGATCAAACCAACATGACTAACCCTTGAAGAGCCCAGATTAGATGTAAACGGTATTTCATTTATAAATATAGATAGAATAACTAAATGAATCTTCACAAGGAACTATTGCACATATACCCTTCACTATTTACGTCGAACTATTGTAACCGTCATTAAAATAATCCTCATCTTCCTCCTCCTTGCCATCATTGTCATCATTTTATCCTCTTTCTTTTTCTTCTCCATCTTTCTCTTTGTTAAGTTCGCAGTCTTTATTATCCATTCCAACTTCAGATACTGATACAAATGTCTGATTTTTCGCGCTTTAACGGTTGACAGGTTTGCCAGAAAATAGTCGAAAGTGCGGGTCAAGTCAAGCGTGACGCAGAACAAGGCGTGCCTTATTACTTCACTGGAGACCTTTGGATCTCGTTTGATGACGTCGACAGCATCAAGAAAAAGGTAGGATAATAATGTCTTACACCAAGAAGGGGTTCAACACTATACAGAATACAGAATTTTGTCTATGAATAACAAAGAAATGTCCCTTACGACTGCATACAAGATACCAGTAAAATAACACACAATGGAATACATGAACATAAGTACACATAAAACACATGATGAGCGGTTGACGATTAGTAACTACTACCTCTGCACAATCGTGAGGGTTAAATGACGGTTTTGTTTATAAATGTTGTAAGATACGAACTAACGTTGGGCTCTTCTTCCGTTGCTATAAATGAAAACGGCAGAACACTTTCATTGAGCCGATTGTGGGACTTGAGCTGTACAGAAATGACCCGTTTAATTACCTTTCATGCAATATTTATCACCGGCAGACCCAATGGCTGAAGCAGAACGGGTATGGAGGCTACATGGCCTGGGCCCTGGACATGGACGTCTTCGACACGACTCTCTGCCCCTCCGTGTCCTCCCCGTATCCGCTGCTCTCCGCCGCCAACTCCGTCCTCAGGGATCCATCGCAGCCCGGAACGGTCGACGTGGATGCTGGCGTAGTCCCCACGACACAGGCACCTCGGGTGGAGTATACCGTACGGCCCGCTGCTCTCGGGACTTCCACTAATTCTCCCAGTGCCACGGGGTCAGGGTTCGGAGCTGAAGTCGGTTCTGGAACTCACAGTGAAACCGGGGGGACTGGATTAAAGACGGTTTCGGGATCACAGTCTGGGTCTGAAAGTGCCACGGAATCAGGATCGCAGGGTAATTGTGTGTATGTGTGTGTGTGTGTGTGTGCGCGCGTGCGTGCGTTGGTGTGTGCGTGCGTGTGTGTGTGTGTGTGTGTGTGTGTGTGTGTGTGTGTGTGTGTGTGTGTTTGAATATTATTAGGCTGCAGCTGTGGATGCGATTGTTTGTTGTTGTTCTCATTATTCTTTTTGGTGGTGTTGATGACGACGATGATGATAGTGACATAGCATAAGCACTAATTGACCACGTTCTTTATGATTCGTGCAGAGTTCAGCTGTAAAGGACGTCCTTACAGAGCCTACAGTCACCCGTCCAGCCCCTGTCTCTACATCGTGTGCTGGGCAGACACCCCCCATTACAGGACCTGTCCCCCTGAACTGGTGTTTGACCCAACCACCGGTGTCTGCTCGTGGCCGCAGGGCCCCGTGTCCTGCTAGACTGTCTTCTCATCATGTCCATCCGCAAGGCCAACAACCATCCCTGTCTTGTGCCGTTACGTATCGTCAGAGGTTTGACGTCGTTTTTTTCTGACCCTGGGATCACCGATTCCACATGCTCCTCCTTGACTAGCCGGTCTTAAAGCGTGGGGGTCACGTAGATGGGTATTGCCTACGCTGATAATTCTAGTTTATAAACCATGCGTCAGAACAAGGTCATCGGCTCCTGGCCCTGTATTTTCATGTAGGTCCGTAGGTCTCTAGTTGCCATCTCATGCCTTACTGTAGGCCACCAGTTCGTATCACATATGTTCTTTCTTGTTGGCAGTATGCCTTTTCTTTGGTCTGTGGTCTCCATTTCGACCTCTCGAAAAGATCACAGGTTGTTCTCACCCTGTACCCTGGCCACTGCATGGTGATCATGGTGGTCACTAGCCTTGTGCCTTTCCGAAAGGCCAAAAGTCGTTACCCAATACCGATCCATGTCAGCATTCCCCATACTTTGCCCTTCCCAAACGTCCCAAGTCCCCACCTCATACAGACCCTGAATCGGCCGTCACCACCCTTGCCTTCCGAAAGGTTACAGGTCCCCACCCATACCCTTCCCTGAGTCGGCCGTCCCCACCCCGTGCCCTTCCGAAAGGTCACAGGTCCCCACCCCACACACTTCCCTAAGTCAGCAGGCCCAACTCACGCCTTTCCAAGGGTTACACTATGATCACCGATCCTTAGGCTCAGCAGTGTCCACCCCGCCTCTTTCCGCTCAACGAAATATGACAGTTCCTCACCCTACACTCTTTACTGCGGTCTGCAGGCCCAACTCACACTTCCCAAGAGCTACAAATCCTTAGCCCATACCCTTCCCCAGGGTGGGCAGTCCCCACCCGGTAGCCCTCCGAGGGTCACATGTCCTGACCCCATACACTTCCCTTAGGTCAGCAGCCTCCAGCCATTGCCCCCCCCCACCCCCCAAAAAAAAAAGAAAAAAAAAAGAAAAAAAAAAGACCAGCTTGTACCCTTCTCTTATGTTGTTAGGGCCGTACTGGAGACCCTCCGAAAGGTCACAAGTCACCCCACCCCAGCCCTGCGTACACACCTTTCCGAAAGATCACAATTTCCATCCCTTACCTTTTCCATATATATGTCAGCAATCCCCACTCCAACCCTTCTGAAAAGTCATAATCCTCCACCCTAGACCGTTCCTTCCCCTAAGTTAATTAGCCCTGCTTCTCTTCCGACAGGTCACATTTTTCCACCTATGACCCAAGACTGGCAGGTCACGATGTTCCACCTGTGACCCAAGTCTAAGGACAATCGCCAGCGTGTGTTCCACGTTGAGACCAACCCAGGCATATCTACCTGACAATCCTACTTGCCCTACCTCCTTTCATTCAGCCTTGCGACATACACAGCTCTGTGCATTTTGTGCGTACGACACAGCAGATCGTTACCACGTGCTTTCATGATTTTTCTGTTTGTGCTTGTGTGTGTATATGTGTGTGCATGCGCGCGCGCGCGCGCGCGCGCGCGCGCGCGTGTGTGTGTGTGTGTGTGTGTGTGTGTGTGTGTGTGTGTGTGTGTGTGTGTGTGTGTGTGTGTGTGTGTGTGTGTGTGTGTGTGTGTGTGTGTGTGTGTGTGTGTGTGTGTGTGTGTTAGTCCAGATTTAGTACTTGTTCTCGTTGTATGTATTACATTGATTCTACATCACATATAAATCTGATACCTTGCTAACATTTGAGCTTTTCTTTCTATATTATTTTCGTTGGTAAGAGAAAGGCATTGTTGACAATGTGCTGTAGGCTGCCATATAATTTTGATCACTTTTCCCTCTATGGTAAACTTATGTTTTTTACTGTCAAAATTCATACTGAAGTAAATTGTTGTCACTAATGCTCAAGTGCACAAGGATGTTGTAAGCCATAACATTGTAAGTTGTTAACTTCGTTTATTCGACAGACAGTGTTTTTTGTTCGAATAAACAGATCGATCATCTTCAATGGTATGCTTATGTGCGTGCGTTCGTGCATGCGTTTGTGCGCGCGCGTGTATATGTGTGCATGTCGTCTTAACGCCTCTTCATTTCCTCTGTTAAAGCCTAAACTAGCCCACCCCTAAGATGACTGACATTTGTTAGTAATAAAGATTACCCATAGCAGAAACAAGCAGCGATTCCGTAGGCCGGATGGCCGAGAGCTAGGGGGGCTGCGACACCAACCACATTGCCGGTTGTATATATACAAACCCAGCGACCACGGTTCCGGAGCTGGACTAAAGTTAACTAAGCCAAAGAAGGAACCACACTTTAGAGTTGTTCGCTTAACTTGGGTCTCATGCGTGTGTTTCGGCTTTACCTGTCAGTGTGTACGTGTATGTGTGTGTTCATTCATGATCAACACGTGGTCAAATATGAAGACCTATGAATTTCACTTTTCAGATGTTAACGTTTGCCATTTCTACGCCTTTGGTATTTGGTGAATCCCCCCCCCCCCCCCCCCCCACATATATTCGCGCAGATATAATAATCATGGTTGACCGGGCATAACAAGAAAAAACGCACACAAAAACAACAACAACCGATTCTCAATCTCTCCAGAGAGACAACGCACAAGGGAGACAATTTACGTTTCAGTCCCTTCGACTGCTGGAGCGCTCTGCTCCTCGGTCTGGTTTCAATTGTTTTCTCTCTTTACAGAGACACTACATTGAATGAGTGTGTGTGTGTGTGTGTGTGTGTGTGTGTGTGTGTGTGTGTGTGTGTGTGTGTGTGTGTGTGTGTGTGTGTGTGTGTGTGTGTGTGTGTGTGTGTGTGTGTGTGAGTGTGTGTGTTTGTGTGTATTGTAGTGTCTCTGCCACTAAGTGCCTCTATCGTCTGAACTGAAGATAAAAAGGCGAAGTTAGTTCATTCGCCGCGTTTGCGGCTTCAAAGTCCGGCAACTAGTGCTTTTTTGTTTGTTTGCTTGTTTCACTCTGTGTGTGTGTGTGTGCGTGTGTGTGCGTGTGTGTGTGTGTGTGTGTGTGTGTGTGTGTGTGTGTAGTGTGTGTGTGTGTGTGCGCACGTTTCAGTTAAAACATCTACTTGAAACAGCAAGACTGCTTTTATTTTAAATCGTGGTAGAAGTCGGAAATTCGACCTTCCCCGTTTCACTCGCAACTGGGAAACTGAAACGGTGTCTTCTTCATTACCGGATGTTAAAGACGAACGTACCAAAATAAAATCTAAGAATTTACTGCTGCTTCAGTGTTATTGTAACATCTCTAGTGCGTGAAGAGATCAAATGTCGTCGAGCGATTCTATGGCCACATAACTGAGAACACTAGCAGGTTAGGTTATAAACATGTCTGCGTTAATTACTTGCACGTGGCATCTCATGACTATCAGTATCAGGAAGTGATCCAGCATAAACACTGACACACACACATCCACACTCACTCACAAAATCGTTCTTATTTTTTCTCGCTCAATTCCCACCTCACTTTCAACTTGAATTCAAGTGGAGAATGAAAGTTCCAAATATTATTGAATCAAAAACGTAAGTCACATGCATACCTTAAGCAGAAAAAAAAAAAGAAAAAAAAAAGAAAAGAAAAAAAAGAGAGATTAGAAGGCACAAAGGTTCGAAAAGCCAACTGATATAGATAGGTAAACTTTATCTGGTTGTCTCATTACCTGAGAATTTAACATAAACAACAATTAAGTCAACACAAAATCGTTCGTGCGGCCGGTTACGAATGTCTGAGCTACAAACCTGTGAAAAGACAGTTCACAACCGGTGTATCACCAAAAACATCGCCTCACTTTATAATTTCTCAGTAGGGTCTTACATTGAATTGTAGAAGAAAACTTTAAGGTATCTTCCAAGTCCGGGATAGTGGAAGATGGAATACACAAGAGAATTATTTATGGAAAAGTCAAAAAGCTAATCGCGGACTAACGCGGAGCTGGCCTTTTCACATAATATTAAATAGAAAAGTCGAACCTGTTAATCGCGGATACGCGGAACAGGCTTTATCTAATCAGTAAAATAAAGGAACTCCATTAGGAGGTTTAGATCAGAATGGAAAAAATGGAGCCAGGCTCGGATAACGAACCTGACCTCTCAGTCAGAACATCTGTAGCGAAACACAGTTTAAGATTCAACACATCAATCATGAAATGAAAACAAGTGTTATAACTCATATATTTGAAACAACTCGTGGCTACCACGAAGCTGGCCCATGTACTTAATCATTTAAGCGAACGTGAAAAATAACTGAAAACATTAGCGACGCTAGATCTCAAACCATAGAAACTACAACAATCAAACAACAATCAAACATCATTCAGGAACTAGGAAGGTAAAAGATAGTCAAAGCAACCTGTTGAATGTGGATTAAATTGAGCCAAAACACTAGTTTGACTTGGAGACTCAGTTGCAGACTGAAGTGGAGGCTCGGCAAATTGACCAAAAGAGGACACACGGTCCTTAAACTTCTGTGAGGGCAAGTGGTGCGGGGGATTAAAATGGAGGGTCTTTTATACCTAATACGGCATCGGTGGCCCAGAATTTGGAATAAAAGAAGAATTTGTAACAGAATAGGGAAGGCAGCTCTTCCATGCCCTTGCATGTACAGGGAGGCTCAGTGTTGTCTACAGCTCGGCGAACTGACCGCCGCTAATTGGAACCATCCTTCACACGGGAAAGGAGACTGCTGCACCCCACGACCGCATGAAGACCCAGCACCAACGAACTACTGACTGAACTAAAAATATTCTCGTCTTTTCAACTTCAAAACTTACAAAGACCATTTCACCAACAGTCTGACTAAAGTTGAACGTAGAGTAAATAGTGCAGATTATCTTCTTTTTTTCCCTTTCAATTCCTCACATGCAATAGGTGTTAAGAAGTAAACTTACATATTAGGAGTTTTAAAGCATTTATATTTTTTGGTACCTATGTCACAGTATTGGTACACAGTTTCTGAGAATGACCCAGAGAGAGAGAAAGAGAGAGAGAAAGGCTCTCTATGACTCCTGTGTACCGCACCGTGCAGGAAGGACTTAGTATGGTGTCATGTAGAGAAGGTATAACAAAGTCCAAGCATGTTTTTTAGTTAGAGAGAGAGAGAGAGAGAGAGAGAGAGAGAGAGAGAGAGAGAGAGAGAGAGAGAGAGAGAGATGTGAACAACAAAGATTTGTTTGATTTCATTTAAAATACTTTGTCTGTGTTGTATTACATTAGATATAATATAGACTAGAAGTACAACACACATAGTCATACTGAATGATATCTAAACATTAACTTAATATGAATACGCCTAACACTTGCTCTGTGTCACACTGTAATCCCCCCCCCCCCCCCTCCTCCCAGTAGTTTTAACAGGTTAATGTTGCCTGTTGCCGGGGTGGTGTTTGTTGTTTTGTTTTGTTTTACGGTTTTTCCTCCTATATCAGACCCTTAGAGTGGCAGTGTAAGCAACGACCTGGCTGTGGCCACCTAAGGGATCAACTGATGAAGAGCGGCACATCTCTCAGTCTAATATATATATTGTTTGAGTTCGGACTTAAAGCTTGTAAAAAAAAAAAAAAAAGGCTTAATGAGGATAGCTGCGTTACCTCGCAACTGCAAATGGCGGTTGTGTACATAGACTACAGGCTCTACGCGAGTTCCGACCAAACAATTTCTGGAACTTGAATAAAAACTGAGAGACGATCTCACTGGAAAGGCAGCGCATGCATCCAGATGTACATGTTTAGAACTTCCCAAAACAGTTCGCCCATGTTTGACAGGCGCTTGGCCAGGTCAACCGGCGTATCAGTTGACCGGCCGGCAGGGCCAGACCTGTTTTTGTTTAGTGCCAGACACTCTTGTTGTAGGGACAAAAGGGCTTCTGGAACCAGGATCTTAGTTTAGAGTTAAGATGGTATGTAATTGTTATGTACTGTTTTAACCGTGGGAGCGTGCTCTTTATTCCGATGTAAGTTTTATTGACATTAATATTTTGTACATTGTGTTAGTTGTGATTTAGTTGTACGAATCTGTTTATAGACAGGCGCAAACCACGCTTCCCACTCTTGTTGTAATAAGTCATGTGTGTACATTTTGTTTATGCGGTTTAAAAGATTGTAACTGTAACTTATTATTTGATGTTTTTGGTGATTTAATTAGTTTAATTATTGTAGAGGAAAGTGTATTTGTGCGGGCCAAGCAAACACAGTTGTCAGCCATTTTGTGGTCCAGAGGGCCGACATGATTGTAGCGATAGCGTGCTTTCCTTGGAGACGACCCACTGACTCCGCTGCCTGTGTCCTGTCCACTCAGTAGTCCTGTCCTACCACTCCACTCCATTACTGTTTATTTCTATCGCTGCTACTCGCGCGCGTAGTTCTATAGTCTGTTTCTGTTTTGTTTTTGTTTTTCCTCTAACGCTGTGTGCGCGTAGTTCTATATTCTGTTTCTGTGTTTGCTTTTCCTGTGTTTTTCAACGCTGTGCGCGCGTGTGACGAGGCTTTGTCGGCTCGCTGCGACATTGGAGAGGTTACTGCCGCCCCCCCCTCCCCCCCCCCCCATATCGGTTGTTTTAAAACCGATCCAAGGGATCGGGACGCATGCGCACTGGAGTGCTAACTAAAAATAAAGCGGTACATGTGGTTATCATGTGAAGAGGAAAAACAAAACACAACATGCAAACGTTCAACAGAATTAATTTCCATCCCCTATGACTATGTCAGTCCAAGCTATACTGTCATAATGTATGCTGGAAATATTTTGCCGAATGGAGTTCGTTATGCTGTTGTCATGCTCCATTAACGTGCCGTATACTTGCAATTACATTTGTTGTAATAAAAATTATGATTGCGGATTAAAAACATTCTTACACCGTCCCCTCTAGGGAACTGGGCTTTCTCACCATTTGTTTATAGAACTTTTGCCCTCTTCACGACCCAGTAGGAAGGTTCGTTTATGTTGCTAGGGGTTTTGTAACGTCAGAAACGTCCACCTAAACATCACTGCAGAGTGGTGGCGCCAAAATATACCAGCTTCCCCACCTTTCGAATAGACCAGTTCATTATGATTTTATCCTGGGCCCTGTAGAGGTTTAGTTTGAGGAACAAAAACGCCAACACTGCGAAAAAGCAACTTTGATTGGACTGATCAGAACGTAGTTATCTTTGGTACACCCCTAACGGTTCCCCAAACAAGAGTCGTGACACGAGGACTGGCCTACATTCCACTGCACGAGATGCGTTTCAAACACAATTGTTTTCCCTCCACTGCTGAGATGTGGGCACGATGCTATTCCTGGGAAATGGATAGACTGACTCTGACTTTGTTTGAGTTTGACTGTGAGCAAGAAGCAGTGATAAAAGAGCTGTTTGAAGCACGTGGATGGGATTATGTTCAGGAAATTTCTCTTCCTTTCTTGAATTTCGTCGAGACATTTCTTGCCACATACGATACCACTGTAGTGAGTGTTGAGCCAGACTGAGTCTGAAAGGAAGGGTGATAGTTGTGCCACTGCAGGTGTTGATGTGAGCCATTCAAGTCAAGGAAACGAGGCCTCTGAACTGGATGGTGACAGACGGGAATGCGTCTTTTGTTTTTGTTCGCCGTGTGAAACCTGTGTTAAGAATACAGAATACAGAAATTTTATTGTCTATGAATAACATAGAAATTTGCCTTACGACTGCACAAAAGATACCAGTAAGATAACACACGGTATAATACATAATACATAAGTACAAGATCATAGATATATCGCAAATACCAGTAAAACAGACTCATAGAGTCATACGCTACCCCCAAACAGACAGCAAAAGCAGAATAAACATCAATATCAATTCCAATCACATGAGAAGGCATGTACACTCAGACTCACAGTAGAGCTAAAAGGTAATAAAATAAAATCATAGGTATAATGGGGAGAAAAAATAATTATATATATAGCCGTTTTAATAAAATAAATCCGTTATTTCGCCCCCCCCCCCCCCCCACACACACACACACACACATACACATTAACATCAGGCAATTTAAACACACTAGCCATTTTCATAATAATAATAAAATAATAAATCTCCCCCCCCCCCCCCCCAACATAGATATCAGTTATCACAGCACATGCGTAACAGACTTCAATTCCTTCCAACAATGTCAAACATCTATAGTACAAGATAGAAGCTATAAACAGCCTAACACTAGCCAGTTAATAAAACTAGCCAGCAGCAGCGGTTGGGTCATGATGCTCACAAGAGAAATTCTAGGATCAGGAAGAAACTGTATAGGAAATGTCGGTCCATGATTAACATGCGTTGAGCATGGCGGCATCCTTTATAATTTATATGTTCGTAAAAAGGAGACAGCAATGTGTCGAGACTACATTGATGGAACTGTTGTGCATGTGCTTCACCATGCTGGAGTGTGTCCTAAAATTAGTTAGAGGGCTCTATCCCTATCCACCCGATATGCCATACCTCGGACACAAGTGGTGGTAAAGGTAGGCGACGTTTTCTTTTCCGCTTCTGTTACTGTGTGTCTGCATCTCAGTTTCGCGCATACCATGAGCATGCATGTCTTGACGAACACGTGTGTTGCTATTTATACATAAGTGACGTGCAGCAGCTCCGCCCTTTTTCTCTTCCATTCAAATCTATTTTCCTTATTTTCGGCATGTAACACCATTGTCTTGTGGTCTATTGAATACCGTGTTCATTAGATGTGATAGTAAGTTACTTCGGTGCCAAATTTTGGACTCTGTTATGCCCTCTGTCTGAAGATAATCGAGTTAGATGTTGAGCGACGGGACGTTCCGTACCTCTCAAATGTTTGAAACGCACTGGTTGTCTAAGTAAGTAAACATGGTGCTTAACGTCCACAGAAACCGTAAGGCTTATTAGGGACGGGTCTGGTTGTCTAACGGCTCCGCTCCTTATATACCCCTGTTGCCTCTTTAACCAAGTGCAAATTTATCTATACTTTAACGAGAGCGTGTGGTTTGAAAGTGTTTATAGATACTTATTAGCTGTATGTAAAATGTTTGTACGTTTATATGTTGCATGTTTGTCTTCTGTGTTGCTTTTTCATGTTTAGAAGTGAATGTCAGATTTTCAAAAGTGGTCCTAAGAAGTTTTACCGTTCTTAAAACTAGCTGTTTTTTTTTTTTTTTTTTTTTTTTTTTTTTTTTAAATACTATTTTATAGGTCCTATCCCAGTGTAGTGTAGTGGTAATCACGGCGGTAAAATCGGTCGCTTGCGACTAGCGTACAATTAATCAGTGATATTTATTATTACATCGCTCATGACCCACCTTAGTTCTAGTCCTGTATGTTTATATGTGTGCAATCGAAGAGAATTATTGAATTTTTAACATTTTTATTCAGTGCCAGGTGCTAGTCCCGTATCGACGGCATCCGTTTGACGAGTCATAACTTTGCACGTACACACCCTCGGAGAGCAAGCCGGAGGGCTACTGTGTGTGATGAGTTAGTCCAGGCACCTTTTTTACACGTGTGTTTTTAGAATCAAAAAGCAAAATGGTCAACACTTGTATGAATGGTTGTACAGCTAGAAGTAGCGTGCAGAGTGCCAGATTTTGTTGTTGTTGATTTTTTTACAGAATTAAAGATTGACACCACACCACGGTGTCAGAGGACCGTTGAAACACAGTCAGTCAGTCCGCTGGTGGTGTTCAAGGTTCCAGGCGAGATCAAAAGATCTAGAGTCGGGAGGGAGGTGGAGCTGGACCTTCAAGTTAAGCCCTTTCTTAACTGGGCGAATGTGTGTTCGCCGAACATACTTCGGACAGTTCGACGAACTATGATTCGTTTCTTAACTGAACTTTTAGTTCGCCGAACATGGTTCGGACAGTCCAAACTTTACTTCATTCTCAAATGGCTTGTAATGAGAGGCAAGCTTCGGCCCGAACTTGCGGCAGACTCTCTCTCTTTGTCTCTGTCTGTCTCTGTCTCCGTAACAGCTTTCACTAATTCATGCCGATTCAGTCATCCTGTTTTAGGAATAATTTATGAGGCTACCCGGCTTGGTCCGTTATTTGTGTGCGTGCGTGCGTGTATGCGCGCGCGCCCGCGCGTGTGTGTGTCACTAGTCTATGAGAGAGAGAGAGAGAGAGAGAGAGAGAGAGAGAGAGAGAGAGAGAGAGAGAGAGAGATGAGGGTGGGTGTATGTCCATGTGTGCGTGTGGATGTGTGGGAGGCCGCTGTGATATGGTGCATGGGTGTAGGTGTGGAGGCGGACAGGACGAGAATAGTGATTATACTTGTGCCGAGTGTGTAGCCTACTAATCATATCTGAATGTGTGAGCGGCTACTGTTTATTTTACAGCGCATTTCTGTAACTAATATTATTCCATCTAATAATGTTTATGATGTCAGTATCGTCTGTCTGTTGTTGCGCGCTCTTAAATTTTGAATCATTTAGACATGGTAATTTTCTTTCTTTTTTCTTCTTTTAATTGTTTTAACTTATTTAAGATATATATATATATATTATTTTTTTTGGTTTGGTTTGCTTGTTCCCTTAAATGGAATAAAGAAGTACTTAGCTTGACCTGACAAAATTAGTAGAAACGGTGGACTGCCGACAAACCTATGGTAAACACACCACCAAACCACAACAGTCAAAAGACTATAGCCTGCAGCAAATAAATAATGGTGCGAGTTGAGCGACTCAAAGAGCTCTGTCATTTAGT
The DNA here is from genome assembly GCA_963584105.1 of Alviniconcha strummeri. Classification (NCBI taxonomy): domain Eukaryota; kingdom Metazoa; phylum Mollusca; class Gastropoda; family Provannidae; genus Alviniconcha; species Alviniconcha strummeri. Next base: position 16,341,506 of record OY757541.1, on the reverse strand, counting down.
TAAAGTATGAAATGCATAAATACTCACACACAAAAGCAATAGCATAATAATACATCGCTACACATACTTAGTCATACAAAACAAAGTGAAACTGACGCACACTGAAACACAAGCACCCCGCACTAATAGAGTCGCCAGCACGCGCTTTAGCCCAGAAGACTGAGATCATGAGCAGGGAGGTGGAGCTGGGCTACAAAAATTGGACTTCTTTCACTTCTAGTTTGTCCGTCCTAACGAGCCTTCTGGTTTCCGTGGGCGTAAAGATTTATTGAACCGTGCTTCGGCATTGGTCACAACTTGTCCCTAATATGTCAACTGACATCTGAGGACATTAAGCAACACTTCATCATCAACTTCGAGTTTTTCCTCAACACTGGCAGTGCAACGGACACAAACTCCAAGCACTGGTTTACGGCATCCTTCCTTCAACCACTGCCGTATTTAGTTACGCCACAGGGTCCAGAAAACTGTCAGCTAACCAGCAGTTTTTTGTTGTTGTTGTTGTTGTTGGTGGTGCTCAAACAGAAGTAATTTTGTTACAAACAACTCAAATTATATCACACGTTCGTTTTATAACTGACCATGTTGCTTACGCCAGCTCAAATAAAACCCAAATCGTTTGAATCGAGACGGAATTCTTTTTTCTTTTTTCTTTTCTTTTTTCTCTTTTTACCCGGGGTGGATGTGCTTCATGTTTACGTGCGTGCTTGGGCGCTAGGTTGCTTCCACAGTCTTATCAGTACCCGAACCTTTCGGAGGGCGTTGACCGCGTCGGTGGACAGCTGCGCGGAGATAAAGAGTGTCCCTTCAGTGACGTGACTAAATCTGGCAGAGTTTGGAGGAAGGTGCCGGAAAGCGGTGCTCGGAGTGTGAAACGGACATTGTCTTTGTGACTCTGTCCAAGCCGCACGGCAGTTGACTTGAACAGCAATTGCGCAGTGCACTAGTCGCTGCGCTGGGCAATGGCGAAGGGACACCGCCTTAACACTTCCATTGTTCTGGCGACGGTCCACGGCCTTTTTCTGGCGATATTCACTCTTGCGTCCCCCTGTCCCCGTCCCTAATAAGCCACCTCGCTTCTGTGGACGTAAAGCAAAATGGTCTAGCGGCCGGTGGTGACCCGGCCCTTATAAGCCTTACGATGTCTGTGTTTACTTATTAGCCGGTGGTAGCCATCTTGATTTAGTATTCCATCGGCCAGGGTCCATGACAGTGTTTCGGCCACAAGTTCAGGAAAATCGCCTCGTTGCCAGTAAGTTGAATTGCCATTTGTTCAGTTGTTGTTATGCTCTGATGTTTGATAATATGTATGTGTTGATTAGTAGGATGCTCACTGCCACTTGTTCAGGTTGTTTTGTTTATTCAGTAATGTTGCTGCTCAAACTCCAAGCATTGGTTTACGACATCCATCCTTCAACCAAAGCCGTGTCAGTTTAGTTACGCCATAGGGTTCAGAAAACTGACCTAACTCGAGCAGTTTTTTTTGTTGATGCTCAGACAGTAGTAAGTTTTTACAAACAACTCGAATAAAACAAGGCGTGTCATTTATAGCCGCCAACAAAGCTTACACCAGCACAAATAAAACCACAATCGTTTGAATCGAGACGGAACTACTTTTCTTACATAGGGGTGGATGCGTCTCATCGGTGTTTACGTGAGTGCTTTGGCGCGAGGTTACGTAAGTAAACATGGTGCTTAACGTCCACAGAAACCATAAGGATTATTAGGGATGGGGAGAAAGGGGGGGGGGGTGGGGGGAGAGGGAGACTGTAATACCTGTCGCTACATTGTCACCACCAGAATGATTCCTGCATTAAGATGGGCAACGATGAGAGCCATTTTAATGTTTCAGCAGGAAATGATGGACGAAGTCACAAGACAATGTCCACTGCAAACCAACGTGACAACCTTTTTGAAGAGAAAGGAGAGCCGAAGCGGTATCGAACCGAGGCCCTTCCGCTTACCAGCCTAACGCCTAGGCCAAACCGGCTCACCGGCGCTAGGTTGCTTCTACAGTCATATTAGTACCCAAACTCCAAACAGTGGTTTACGACATCCTTCCTTCAACCACTGCCGTATTTCAAGTAGTTACGCCATAGGGTCCAGAAAACTGTCAGCTAACGAGCAGTTTTTCGTTGGTGCTCAAACAGTAGTAAGTTTGTTACGTGACAAACAACTGAAATAAAACAAGGCGTGTCATTTATAGCCGCCAACAAGGTTTACACCAGCACAAATAAAACCACAATCGTTTGAATCGAGACGGAACTCCTTTTCCTTACCAGCGGTGGATGCGTCTCATGTTTACGTGGGTGCTTGGGCGCTAGGTTGCTTCCACAGTCTTACAGTACACAAACCTTTCGGAGGGCGCTGACCGCGTCGGTGGACAGCTGCGCGGAGATAAAGAGTGTCCCTTCAGTGACGTGACTAAATCTGGCAGAATTTGGAGGAAGGTGCCGGAAAGCGATGCTCGGAGTGTGATTAGTACCCGAACCTTTCGGAGGGCGCTGACCGCGTCGCTGGACAGCTGCGCGGAGATAAAGAGTGCCCCCCGTCAGTGGCGTAACTAAATCTGGCAGAGTTCGGAGGAGGGTGCCGGAAAGCGATGCTCTGAGTGTGGTTGCTGCTATCAATAATGTCATGGTGGAAGGCCAAACTGAGTGATGTATTTTGACTTAGGATATCGTCAGTAGCTGGAGAATTACAGTAACGCTATGATGTGTCAACCTCAGTCCAATACTATAGTATGTGTGGTACTAGGCTAGGCCTAGTATGTGAATTTACTTGCAATTTAAGCAAACATCTAGTCAGTATATTCCTGATTACAAGGAACATGCAAGACAGTCATGTGTAACAGATTGCTAAGTTGCAATGAAATTATAGAGAGGTGGCTAGACTATCAGCTGCCATATGTGGAAGTTGCCTGCTACGGTGATAGACTACTGTGAATTTGTATTATTGGTCACTCCAAGTGCCATCTTACTAGACTAGAGTGCCTGGTTGTTGATAACTGTGGATGTGGGCACCATTGCTCATTCATAAAGTATTCTCTTCAAGGTCAAGTGTTAGTATACCTACAGATGGCATGCAACCTGGGCAGATAATTAGAATCATAGTTGTTGTTTTTTGGCACTGATTCTCACCTGGCTGACTGACTCAGTGGCAGTGTAGCATTCATGACCTGTCCTCATTCTATTTTGTTTTGGTTTGACTGGTTAATCTAGTCATATATATATATTATTGTATTTGTAGTATTTTTTCATAACAGTTCATAATAGTTTTACTTACTGACTTAGTCATATTATAGTAGTTTTTTTTTTTTTTTTTTTTTTTACTTGTTTATAAAGTTCATAATCATTTCACTTACTGACTTGGATTATGCATTTATAGTTCTTATGATGATCTATTACTTATCTATAAATGTTCAAAACAGTTTTACTTATTTAATTATATTATACTTTATAGCTATTGTTAATGACAGGTTTACTTATTGCCTTAGTCATATCATGGTTATTATTATGATTTGAAGTTTACACCTCAGGAGTGATTATGCCTCTAGTAATAGTAGTATTGCCTGAATGCCCTGTATATCATGATGATTGACCCCCATTATTACATTTTGGTGTTTAGTTACTGTTGTAATTATTGATATTTGTTTGCTGTATTGTTAAATTGTCTAATCTGCCACCCTATTTATGATTCAATGACTACATATCTTTTTGCTGTATTGTTAAATTGTCATTTTAATGATCTGCCACCCGGCTATTTATGATTCAGCTAGATATCCTTTTGCTGTATTGTTCCTGTAGGCACGGCGCCCGTCTTTGTGTCCGTACACCTCCCGAGCTATGTTTATGTGAGCATGTGCTCTTTGTACGCGTGTTAACGGTAATCCCGACGCGGTTATCAGATTCATGCAGTTTCATTACTTTACTGTTAGTAACCCGGGAAGCGGAGCAGACGACGCTTTTGTTTTGAGAGACGCGCTGCGCGTGGCGTAACGCCACATGGCCTTCACACAGCCGACCGGCGATAGCTTTAGCCGCCGGTGTGTGCCAGATTCAAATTTGCTCCCTGAACTTATTTTGACCGCGTGTTTGTTTACCTACTCTTTGTTTATTTACTCCTTTTTGTGCACCAAAGCCAAGGTAATATAATTTGGCATTTATTATATCTTAGAATGTGTACATGTTGTTTATTTAGACGCAGGATCGAGCTTAGTAGCCGATGCCTCTCTAGGTCTATTCTTTTTATAGACGTCGTCTGCACGGCGCGTTCTGTGTTTAGTAATAACTAATACTAATACTAGTAATAGTACTAGTGAATAGTAGTGAATCGTTGTTTTTACTCGATTGAAGTAATTCTGTGTCGATCAATGCTTTGTCGTATAGTATTTTGCTTAGCTGACCGTCTTCATGTTTAGTGTTTATTTTGGGTTGAAATTAAATATTGTTTACTGTAGAAGCTAAGTTGTATTCATAGACTACTTGATATCACTTTATCAGCGATGCTGCGACTAGATAACGCGCCCCCCGCGAAAGTTCGCACCGATTGTTTTAGTGCTAGTCTTTGAGTGTGTCTTGCTTCTCATACAGAGCGTTGTATTGTCATGTCGTCTTAACGCCTCTTCATTTCCTCTGTTAAAGCCTAAACTAGCCCACCCCTAACATGATTGACATTTGTTAGTAATAAAGATTACCCATAGCAGAAACAAGCAGCGGCGCCGTAGGCCGGATGGCCGAGGGCCGGGGGGCCGCGACACCAACCACATTGCTGGTTGTATATATACAAACCCAGCGACCACGGTTCCGGAGCTGGACTAAAGTTAACTAAGCCAAAGAAGGAACCACACTTTAGAGTTGTTCGCTTAACTTGGGTCTCATGCGTGTGTTTCGGCTTTACCTGTCAGTGTGTACGTGTATGTGTGTGTTCATTCATGATCAGTACGTGATCAAATATGAAGACCTATAAATTTCACTTTTCAGATGTTAACGTTTGCCATTGTATTTCGTGAGTCCCCCCCCCCCCCCCCCTCCTCTCTATATATTCGCGCAGATATAATAATCTTGATTGACAGGGCATAACTTCAAGAAAAAACGCACACAAAAACAACAACCGATTCTCAATCTCTCCAGAGAGACAACGCACAAGGGAGACAATTTACCTTTCAGTCCCTTTGACTCATGCTGGAGCGCTCTGCTCCTCGGTCTGGTTTCAATTGTTTTCTCTCTCTACAGAGACACTACATTGAGTGTGTGTGTGTGTGTGTGTGTGTGTGTGTGTGTGTGTGTGTGTGTGTGTGTGTGTGTGTGTGTGTGTGTGTGTGTGTGTGAAAAATAACCGAATTTTTCTTTAATACAGCTAAAGAAAAAAAGAAAAAGAAAAAAGAAGCTTAATATGAATACCGTATGACGTTTTCTGTCTCACTCTTGTTCACAGCTATAGATATATGTATCAGAATTTTATTTCCTCTGTGACACATCTAACTTTCTAAAGAAAAAAAAAAAATGTACATAATATGAATACATAACATTGTCTCACCTCACTCCCCCCCCCCCCCCTACATACACAGCTAACAAACATACATGAAAGTGCACACAGCCACACTGGCACATACACAAGTACACAGTGCAATAAAGGTGAATCAGCTCATAAATAGTAACTTGACACTATCATCAAGTCAACCATGCTGGACATACCAGAATCAAATACAAATAAATAATTAATGAAAAAGGACATTAGTGATTCACAGTTCAAAATATACTCATAAACAAACAATTAACAAAGTTGTAGCTCGTAGATTGTGATCAGAAATTCAAGAACTTGTAGAAGTGAGATTTTTTTTAAATCTGGTATGTTTGGAGGGATGATGAAAATTTCTTTAAACTAGCACAAAAATGACCGTCATGGACTAACATAATATTTTCGGGCATATTAGTTTCAGTTAAAACATTTACTTGAAACAGCAAGATTGCTTTTATTTTAAATCGAGGTCAAAAGTCGGAAATTTGACCTTCCGTTTCACTCGCAACTGGAAAACTGAAACGGTGTCTTCTTCATTACGATGTTAAAGACGAATGTACCCAAATAAAAATTTACTGCTGCCTCAGTATTATTGTAACATCTCTAATGCGTGAAGGGATCAAATGTCGTCGAGCGATTCTATGGCCACACAACTGAGAACACTAGCAGGTTAGGTTATAAACATGTCTGCGTTAATTACTTGCACGTGACATCTCATGACTATCAGTATCAGGAAGTGATACAGCATACACACTGACACACACACACACACACATCCACACTCATGTCTGCGTTAATTACTTGCACGTTTCAGTTAAAACATTTACTTGAAACAGCAAGATTGCTTTTATTTTAAATCAAGGTCAAAAGTCGGAAATTCGACCTTCCGTTTCACTCGCAACTGGAAAACTGAGGCGGTGTCTTCTTCATTACGATGTTAAAGACGAATGTACCAAAATAATATCTAGATGTAACCGAGTGTATTGTATACATGTTCCGGGCCATGACCCTTTAACCTTTTTTTCCCGGTCCTTTTCCTTTTTGATTGGGTGGGGGTTTTATGGCCCAATTATCTAAGGTGTTAAAAGTTGTGTGCTGGGCCGGCAACGTCCCTTTTCCCCCAGTGTCCCTGCAGAGGCAGGTTGTTTGTTTAACTGTTGCGGCCGGTGTTCATGTGTTTTCATCAGGGGAGAGCCTGCAAGTAGTTATTTTTCTATGGCTTGTTGTTCTGTTGTTTCTATTGATGTAAATAATGTATGTTTATAATGTTATCATGTTCACAACGTGCCTTGATTCTGGTTCTTGAACGTGGGTAATTTGGGCGCTAGATTGCCGCCTGGTTGCAGCCGCTATGGCGTCAGAGTACCTTGTATGTGTGTTCATATCTTAAGCTTTTATGCCACAAGATGACAAGTGCTTCCAAAATGTATGCAGCTAACCAGGTTAGCTGATATGTAGCTAGTATGTTATGTTGCAATTGTTGGATGTTCAGTTTGAGTGATGCTTTGCCGATGCAAAGTTATCCCTCTTAAAGTATGGGTACTTTGTCAGTGCGGCCGTGCAGCATAACTTATTTGTTTAGTTTCCTGCCGATCTATGTTTCTACATGAAATCGGTGGTATATCATGGCTAACACTTTGAAGATGTTGACTTCATAGTTGTGGAATGTTCATTTTACTAGTTGAATATGGTTTAGTACATAGGGGTGATTGTATAAACTGTGAGACATGTTATTTCTGCTTGATCCGGCTTTTGTATGGCCGAGTCTTGGGCGCGCAGACTTTCACTCTACTTAGCTTGTAAACCCTTTCCGGGTCTTTGTGCGTGTACCCGAACTGGCCGGTGATGCGCGTCAGTGGTGGCAATTAGGTCTTTGTCTCTGTTCACTAATCGAGCAGCTAGATCAACAGTTTAGATTCTTGCTGCGTTACCCGCTTCCTGTAAGACGCTTGACGTTGTTCACAGCCGGATATGCTCTGCTAGTCTGTAACAGTAACATGCTGTAACGCTTTGAGTAACTTGACGAGGCTGGAGCTGGTCAGTTTATGACTGACTTCCTCCCACTCACAGCATGGACCCAGATGCCAACCGTGTCACTATCCATCTCGTTGTGTGCTTAAGTGGAACTGCTGTAACGATTATCTCACTCTTCCTGTTTAGTTAAGAATGAGCTTGGTAATCTGCATTCTTCACTGTTACTTTATTGTATACTATTATATACTGGGAGTTCATCAGTAATTGACTGGCCGTATCTTGTATACTCACTGTGAGATAGGGTTTTAAGTGCAAGTCATGCACACAATTCATGTGCTTGATAGTCATTTTGTCACGTATTATAGTAACCTACAGGTAAACTACATGGTTACTGTATTATTTAGATAATTGCTGTTGCTTAGACTTTACATTTGCTTTCATGTTCTAAATGTTTTGTTTGCTTGTGTCTTTTCTAAAACAGACACTGTTTCCTGGTTGGTTGGTGTACAAATAAAAGTTATGTTATAGCAACCTCTGACTTGTGACTCTTCATCCATGCTTCCAACCTGCTTCCCCTCAACTCCCCATCCCCATTCCCTACATAAGAATTTACTGCTGCCTCAGTATTATTGTAACATCTCTAGTGCGTGAAGGGATCAAATGTCGTCGAGCGATTCTATGACCACACAACTGAGAACACTAGCAGGTTAGGTTATAAACATGTCTGCGTTAATTACTTGCACGTGGCATCTCATGACTATCAGTATCAGGAAGTGATCCAGCATACACACTGACACACACACATCCACACTCACTCACAAAATCGTTCTATTTTTTCTCGCTCAATTCCCACCTCACTTTCAACTCGAATTCAAGTGGAGAATGAAAGTTCCAAATATTATTGAATCAAAAACGTAAGTCACAAGTATATCATAAGCAGACAAAAGAAGAGATTAGAAGGCACAAAGGTTCGAAAAGCCAACTGATATAGCTAGGTAAACTTTATCTGATTGTCTCATTACCTGAGAATTTAACATAAACAACAATTAAGTCAACACAAAATCGTTCGTGCGGGTTACGAAAGTCTGAGCTACAAACCTGTGAAAAGACAGTTCACAACCGGTGTATCACCAAAAACATCGCCTCACTTTATAATTTCTCAGTAGGGTCTTACATTGAATTATAGAAGAAAACTGTAAGGTATCTTCCAAGTCCGGGATAGTGGAAGATAGAATACACAAGAGAATTATTTATGGAAAAGTCAAAAAGCTAATCGCGGACTATCGCGGAGCTGGCCTTTTCACATAATATTAAATAGAAAAGTCGAACGGCCTGTTAATCGCGGATACGCGGAACAGGCTTTATCTTATCAGTAAAATAAAGGAACTCCATTAGGAGGTTCAGATCAGAATGGAAAAAATGGAGCCAGGCTCGGATAACGAACCTGACCTCTCAGTCAGAACATCTGTAGCGAAACACAGTTTAAGATTCAACACAGCAATCATGAAATGAAAACAAGTGTTATAACCCATATATTTGAAATAACTCGTGGCTACCACGAAGCTGGCCCCTGTACTTAATCATTTAAGCAAACGTGAAGAATAACTGAAAAACATTAGCGACGCTAGATCTCAAACCATAGAAACTACAACAATCAAACAACAATAAAACATCATTCAGGAACTAGGAAGGTAAAAGATAGTCAAAGCAACCTGTTGAATGTGGATTAAATTGAGCCAAAACACTAGTTTGACTTGGAGACTTGCAGACTGAACTGGAGGCTCGGCAAAGTGACTGGCAAAAGAGGACACACGGTCCTTAAACTTCTGTGAGGGCAAGTGGTGCGGGGGATGATGAGTTGATGCTTAATGTCCTCAGATGTCATTTGACATATTAGGGACAAGTTGTGACCAATGCCGAAGCACGGTTCAATAAAATCCACATACGTAAGGTGTATGCGTGTTTAGCTGTAACCTGCCACCTGCACTTTTGGCAGAATGACCGGGATTTTTTACGTGCTACTGTGGTAACACGGGGGTGGAACGGATACCGAAATAAGAGTCAGCACAGAACGTCGACCCTGGAGAAGAAAATTCTCCCGCCGTTCCAGCAGGGATTCGAACCCGCGACCTTTCAATCACGAGTCCGGTGCTCTAACCACTGAGCTATCCCCGCCCCCCGGTGCGGGGGATTAAAATGGAGGGTCTTTTATACCTAATACGGCATCGGTGGCCCAGAATTTGGAATAAAAGAAGAATTTGTAACAGAATAGGGAAGGCAGCTCTTCCATGCCCTTGCATGTACAGGGAGGCTCAGTGTTGTCTACAGCTCGGCGAACTGACCGCCGCTAATTGGAACCATCCTTCACACGGGAAAGGAGACTGCTGCACCCCACGACCGCATGAAGACCCAGCACCAACGAACTACTGACTGAACTAAAAATATTCTCGTCTTTTCAACTTCAAAACTTACAAAGACCATTTCACCAACAGTCTGACTAAAGTTGAACGTAGAGTAAATAGTGCAGATTATCTTCTTTTTTTCCCTTTCAATTCCTCACATGCAATAGGTGTTAAGAAGTAAACTTACATATTAGGAGTTTTAAAGCATTTATATTTTTTGGTACCTATGTCACAGTATTGGTACACAGTTTCTGAGAATGACCCAGAGAGAGAGAAAGAGAGAGAGAAAGGCTCTCTATGACTCCTGTGTACCGCACCGTGCAGGAAGGACTTAGTATGGTGTCATGTAGAGAAGGTATAACAAAGTCCAAGCATGTTTTTTAGTTAGAGAGAGAGAGAGAGAGAGAGAGAGAGAGAGAGAGAGAGAGAGAGAGAGAGAGAGAGAGAGAGAGAGAGAGAGAGAGATGTGAACAACAAAGATTTGTTTGATTTCATTTAAAATACTTTGTCTGTGTTGTATTACATTAGATATAATATAGACTAGAAGTACAACACACATAGTCATACTGAATGATATCTAAACATTAACTTAATATGAATACGCCTAACACTTGCTCTGTGTCACACTGTAATCCCCCCCCCCCTCCTCCCAGTAGTTTTAACAGGTTAATGTTGCCTGTTGCCGGGGTGGTGTTTGTTGTTTTGTTTTGTTTTACGGTTTTTCCTCCTATATCAGACCCTTAGAGTGGCAGTGTAAGCAACGACCTGGCTGTGGCCACCTAAGGGATCAACTGATGAAGAGCGGCACATCTCTCAGTCTAATATATATATTGTTTGAGTTCGGACTTAAAGCTTGTAAAAAAAAAAAAAAAAGGCTTAATGAGGATAGCTGCGTTACCTCGCAACTGCAAATGGCGGTTGTGTACATAGACTACAGGCTCTACGCGAGTTCCGACCAAACAATTTCTGGAACTTGAATAAAAACTGAGAGACGATCTCACTGGAAAGGCAGCGCATGCATCCAGATGTACATGTTTAGAACTTCCCAAAACAGTTCGCCCATGTTTGACAGGCGCTTGGCCAGGTCAACCGGCGTATCAGTTGACCGGCCGGCAGGGCCAGACCTGTTTTTGTTTAGTGCCAGACACTCTTGTTGTAGGGACAAAAGGGCTTCTGGAACCAGGATCTTAGTTTAGAGTTAAGATGGTATGTAATTGTTATGTACTGTTTTAACCGTGGGAGCGTGCTCTTTATTCCGATGTAAGTTTTATTGACATTAATATTTTGTACATTGTGTTAGTTGTGATTTAGTTGTACGAATCTGTTTATAGACAGGCGCAAACCACGCTTCCCACTCTTGTTGTAATAAGTCATGTGTGTACATTTTGTTTATGCGGTTTAAAAGATTGTAACTGTAACTTATTATTTGATGTTTTTGGTGATTTAATTAGTTTAATTATTGTAGAGGAAAGTGTATTTGTGCGGGCCAAGCAAACACAGTTGTCAGCCATTTTGTGGTCCAGAGGGCCGACATGATTGTAGCGATAGCGTGCTTTCCTTGGAGACGACCCACTGACTCCGCTGCCTGTGTCCTGTCCACTCAGTAGTCCTGTCCTACCACTCCACTCCATTACTGTTTATTTCTATCGCTGCTACTCGCGCGCGTAGTTCTATAGTCTGTTTCTGTTTTGTTTTTGTTTTTCCTCTAACGCTGTGTGCGCGTAGTTCTATATTCTGTTTCTGTGTTTGCTTTTCCTGTGTTTTTCAACGCTGTGCGCGCGTGTGACGAGGCTTTGTCGGCTCGCTGCGACATTGGAGAGGTTACTGCCGCCCCCCCCCCCTCCCCCCCCCCCCCCATATCGGTTGTTTTAAAACCGATCCAAGGGATCGGGACGCATGCGCACTGGAGTGCTAACTAAAAATAAAGCGGTACATGTGGTTATCATGTGAAGAGGAAAAACAAAACACAACATGCAAACGTTCAACAGAATTAATTTCCATCCCCTATGACTATGTCAGTCCAAGCTATACTGTCATAATGTATGCTGGAAATATTTTGCCGAATGGAGTTCGTTATGCTGTTGTCATGCTCCATTAACGTGCCGTATACTTGCAATTACATTTGTTGTAATAAAAATTATGATTGCGGATTAAAAACATTCTTACACCGTCCCCTCTAGGGAACTGGGCTTTCTCACCATTTGTTTATAGAACTTTTGCCCTCTTCACGACCCAGTAGGAAGGTTCGTTTATGTTGCTAGGGGTTTTGTAACGTCAGAAACGTCCACCTAAACATCACTGCAGAGTGGTGGCGCCAAAATATACCAGCTTCCCCACCTTTCGGATAGACCAGTTCATTATGATTTTATCCTGGGCCCTGTAGAGGTTTAGTTTGAGGAACAAAAACGCCAACACTGCGAAAAAGCAACTTTGATTGGACTGATCAGAACGTAGTTATCTTTGGTACACCCCTAACGGTTCCCCAAACAAGAGTCGTGACACGAGGACTGGCCTACATTCCACTGCACGAGATGCGTTTCAAACACAATTGTTTTCCCTCCACTGCTGAGATGTGGGCACGATGCTATTCCTGGGAAATGGATAGACTGACTCTGACTTTGTTTGAGTTTGACTGTGAGCAAGAAGCAGTGATAAAAGAGCTGTTTGAAGCACGTGGATGGGATTATGTTCAGGAAATTTCTCTTCCTTTCTTGAATTTCGTCGAGACATTTCTTGCCACATACGATACCACTGTAGTGAGTGTTGAGCCAGACTGAGTCTGAAAGGAAGGGTGATAGTTGTGCCACTGCAGGTGTTGATGTGAGCCATTCAAGTCAAGGAAACGAGGCCTCTGAACTGGATGGTGACAGACGGGAATGCGTCTTTTGTTTTTGTTCGCCGTGTGAAACCTGTGTTAAGAATACAGAATACAGAAATTTTATTGTCTATGAATAACATAGAAATTTGCCTTACGACTGCACAAAAGATACCAGTAAGATAACACACGGTATAATACATAATACATAAGTACAAGATCATAGATATATCGCAAATACCAGTAAAACAGACTCATAGAGTCATACGCTACCCCCAAACAGACAGCAAAAGCAGAATAAACATCAATATCAATTCCAATCACATGAGAAGGCATGTACACTCAGACTCACAGTAGAGCTAAAAGGTAATAAAATAAAATCATAGGTATAATGGGGAGAAAAAATAATTATATATATAGCCGTTTTAATAAAATAAATCCGTTATTTCGCCCCCCCCCCCCCCCCCCCCACACACACACACATACACATTAACATCAGGCAATTTAAACACACTAGCCATTTTCATAATAATAATAAAATAATAAATCTCCCCCCCCCCCCCCCCCAACATAGATATCAGTTATCACAGCACATGCGTAACAGACTTCAATTCCTTCCAACAATGTCAAACATCTATAGTACAAGATAGAAGCTATAAACAGCCTAACACTAGCCAGTTAATAAAACTAGCCAGCAGCAGCGGTTGGGTCATGATGCTCACAAGAGAAATTCTAGGATCAGGAAGAAACTGTATAGGAAATGTCGGTCCATGATTAACATGCGTTGAGCATGGCGGCATCCTTTATAATTTATATGTTCGTAAAAAGGAGACAGCAATGTGTCGAGACTACATTGATGGAACTGTTGTGCATGTGCTTCACCATGCTGGAGTGTGTCCTAAAATTAGTTAGAGGGCTCTATCCCTATCCACCCGATATGCCATACCTCGGACACAAGTGGTGGTAAAGGTAGGCGACGTTTTCTTTTCCGCTTCTGTTACTGTGTGTCTGCATCTCAGTTTCGCGCATACCATGAGCATGCATGTCTTGACGAACACGTGTGTTGCTATTTATACATAAGTGACGTGCAGCAGCTCCGCCCTTTTTCTCTTCCATTCAAATCTATTTTCCTTATTTTCGGCATGTAACACCATTGTCTTGTGGTCTATTGAATACCGTGTTCATTAGATGTGATAGTAAGTTACTTCGGTGCCAAATTTTGGACTCTGTTATGCCCTCTGTCTGAAGATAATCGAGTTAGATGTTGAGCGACGGGACGTTCCGTACCTCTCAAATGTTTGAAACGCACTGGTTGTCTAAGTAAGTAAACATGGTGCTTAACGTCCACAGAAACCGTAAGGCTTATTAGGGACGGGTCTGGTTGTCTAACGGCTCCGCTCCTTATATACCCCTGTTGCCTCTTTAACCAAGTGCAAATTTATCTATACTTTAACGAGAGCGTGTGGTTTGAAAGTGTTTATAGATACTTATTAGCTGTATGTAAAATGTTTGTACGTTTATATGTTGCATGTTTGTCTTCTGTGTTGCTTTTTCATGTTTAGAAGTGAATGTCAGATTTTCAAAAGTGGTCCTAAGAAGTTTTACCGTTCTTAAAACTAGCTGTTTTGATTTTATTTTATTTTTTTATTTTTTTTAAAATACTATTTTATAGGTCCTATCCCAGTGTAGTGTAGTGGTAATCACGGCGGTAAAATCGGTCGCTTGCGACTAGCGTACAATTAATCAGTGATATTTATTATTACATCGCTCATGACCCACCTTAGTTCTAGTCCTGTATGTTTATATGTGTGCAATCGAAGAGAATTATTGAATTTTTAACATTTTTATTCAGTGCCAGGTGCTAGTCCCGTATCGACGGCATCCGTTTGACGAGTCATAACTTTGCACGTACACACCCTCGGAGAGCAAGCCGGAGGGCTACTGTGTGTGATGAGTTAGTCCAGGCACCTTTTTTACACGTGTGTTTTTAGAATCAAAAAGCAAAATGGTCAACACTTGTATGAATGGTTGTACAGCTAGAAGTAGCGTGCAGAGTGCCAGATTTTGTTGTTGTTGATTTTTTTACAGAATTGAAGATTGACACCACACCACGGTGTCAGAGGACCGTTGAAACACAGTCAGTCAGTCCGCTGGTGGTGTTCAAGGTTCCAGGCGAGATCAAAAGATCTAGAGTCGGGAGGGAGGTGGAGCTGGACCTTCAAGTTAAGCCCTTTCTTAACTGGGCGAATGTGTGTTCGCCGAACATACTTCGGACAGTTCGACGAACTATGATTCGTTTCTTAACTGAACTTTTAGTTCGCCGAACATGGTTCGGACAGTCCAAACTTTACTTCATTCTCAAATGGCTTGTAATGAGAGGCAAGCTTCGGCCCGAACTTGCGGCAGACTCTCTCTCTTTGTCTCTGTCTGTCTCTGTCTCCGTAACAGCTTTCACTAATTCATGCCGATTCAGTCATCCTGTTTTAGGAATAATTTATGAGGCTACCCGGCTTGGTCCGTTATTTGTGTGCGTGCGTGCGTGTATGCGCGCGCGCCCGCGCGTGTGTGTGTCACTAGTCTATGAGAGAGAGAGAGAGAGAGAGAGAGAGAGAGAGAGAGAGAGAGAGAGAGAGAGAGAGAGAGAGATGAGGGTGGGTGTATGTCCATGTGTGCGTGTGGATGTGTGGGAGGCCGCTGTGATATGGTGCATGGGTGTAGGTGTGGAGGCGGACAGGACGAGAATAGTGATTATACTTGTGCCGAGTGTGTAGCCTACTAATCATATCTGAATGTGTGAGCGGCTACTGTTTATTTTACAGCGCATTTCTGTAACTAATATTATTCCATCTAATAATGTTTATGATGTCAGTATCGTCTGTCTGTTGTTGCGCGCTCTTAAATTTTGAATCATTTAGACATGGTAATTTTCTTTCTTTTTTCTTCTTTTAATTGTTTTAACTTATTTAAGATATATATATATATTATTTTTTTTTGGTTTGGTTTGCTTGTTCCCTTAAATGGAATAAAGAAGTACTTAGCTTGACCTGACAAAATTAGTAGAAACGGTGGACTGCCGACAAACCTATGGTAAACACACCACCAAACCACAACAGTCAAAAGACTATAGCCTGCAGCAAATAAATAATGGTGCGAGTTGAGCGACTCAAAGAACTCTGTCATTTAGTTAAAGTATGAAATGCATAAATACTCACACACAAAAGCAATAGCATAATAATACATCGCTACACATACTTAGTCATACAAAACAAAGTGAAACTGACGCACACTGAAACACAAGCACCCCGCACTAATAGAGTCGCCAGCACGCGCTTTAGCCCAGAAGACTGAGATCATGAGCAGGGAGGTGGAGCTGGGCTACAAAAATTGGACTTCTTTCACTTCTAGTTTGTCCGTCCTAACGAGCCTTCTGGTTTCCGTGGGCGTAAAGATTTATTGAACCGTGCTTCGGCATTGGTCACAACTTGTCCCTAATATGTCAACTGACATCTGAGGACATTAAGCAACACTTCATCATCAACTTCGAGTTTTTCCTCAACACTGGCAGTGCAACGGACACAAACTCCAAGCACTGGTTTACGGCATCCTTCCTTCAACCACTGCCGTATTTAGTTACGCCACAGGGTCCAGAAAACTGTCAGCTAACCAGCAGTTTTTTGTTGTTGTTGTTGTTGTTGGTGGTGCTCAAACAGAAGTAATTTTGTTACAAACAACTCAAATTATATCACACGTTCGTTTTATAACTGACCATGTTGCTTACGCCAGCTCAAATAAAACCCAAATCGTTTGAATCGAGACGGAATTCTTTTTTCTTTTTTCTTTTCTTTTTTCTCTTTTTACCCGGGGTGGATGTGCTTCATGTTTACGTGCGTGCTTGGGCGCTAGGTTGCTTCCACAGTCTTATCAGTACCCGAACCTTTCGGAGGGCGTTGACCGCGTCGGTGGACAGCTGCGCGGAGATAAAGAGTGTCCCTTCAGTGACGTGACTAAATCTGGCAGAGTTTGGAGGAAGGTGCCGGAAAGCGGTGCTCGGAGTGTGAAACGGACATTGTCTTTGTGACTCTGTCCAAGCCGCACGGCAGTTGACTTGAACAGCAATTGCGCAGTGCACTAGTCGCTGCGCTGGGCAATGGCGAAGGGACACCGCCTTAACACTTCCATTGTTCTGGCGACGGTCCACGGCCTTTTTCTGGCGATATTCACTCTTGCGTCCCCCTGTCCCCGTCCCTAATAAGCCACCTCGCTTCTGTGGACGTAAAGCAAAATGGTCTAGCGGCCGGTGGTGACCCGGCCCTTATAAGCCTTACGATGTCTGTGTTTACTTATTAGCCGGTGGTAGCCATCTTGATTTAGTATTCCATCGGCCAGGGTCCATGACAGTGTTTCGGCCACAAGTTCAGGAAAATCGCCTCGTTGCCAGTAAGTTGAATTGCCATTTGTTCAGTTGTTGTTATGCTCTGATGTTTGATAATATGTATGTGTTGATTAGTAGGATGCTCACTGCCACTTGTTCAGGTTGTTTTGTTTATTCAGTAATGTTGCTGCTCAAACTCCAAGCATTGGTTTACGACATCCATCCTTCAACCAAAGCCGTGTCAGTTTAGTTACGCCATAGGGTTCAGAAAACTGACCTAACTCGAGCAGTTTTTTTGTTGATGCTCAGACAGTAGTAAGTTTTTACAAACAACTCGAATAAAACAAGGCGTGTCATTTATAGCCGCCAACAAAGCTTACACCAGCACAAATAAAACCACAATCGTTTGAATCGAGACGGAACTACTTTTCTTACATAGGGGTGGATGCGTCTCATCGGTGTTTACGTGAGTGCTTTGGCGCGAGGTTACGTAAGTAAACATGGTGCTTAACGTCCACAGAAACCATAAGGATTATTAGGGATGGGGAGAAAGGGGGGGGGGGGTGGGGGGAGAGGGAGACTGTAATACCTGTCGCTACATTGTCACCACCAGAATGATTCCTGCATTAAGATGGGCAACGATGAGAGCCATTTTAATGTTTCAGCAGGAAATGATGGACGAAGTCACAAGACAATGTCCACTGCAAACCAACGTGACAACCTTTTTGAAGAGAAAGGAGAGCCGAAGCGGTATCGAACCGAGGCCCTTCCGCTTACCAGCCTAACGCCTAGGCCAAACCGGCTCACCGGCGCTAGGTTGCTTCTACAGTCATATTAGTACCCAAACTCCAAACAGTGGTTTACGACATCCTTCCTTCAACCACTGCCGTATTTCAAGTAGTTACGCCATAGGGTCCAGAAAACTGTCAGCTAACGAGCAGTTTTTCGTTGGTGCTCAAACAGTAGTAAGTTTGTTACGTGACAAACAACTGAAATAAAACAAGGCGTGTCATTTATAGCCGCCAACAAGGTTTACACCAGCACAAATAAAACCACAATCGTTTGAATCGAGACGGAACTCCTTTTCCTTACCAGCGGTGGATGCGTCTCATGTTTACGTGGGTGCTTGGGCGCTAGGTTGCTTCCACAGTCTTACAGTACACAAACCTTTCGGAGGGCGCTGACCGCGTCGGTGGACAGCTGCGCGGAGATAAAGAGTGTCCCTTCAGTGACGTGACTAAATCTGGCAGAATTTGGAGGAAGGTGCCGGAAAGCGATG
Source organism: Alviniconcha strummeri (assembly GCA_963584105.1). NCBI lineage: Eukaryota > Metazoa > Mollusca > Gastropoda > Provannidae > Alviniconcha > Alviniconcha strummeri. The sequence continues at coordinate 16,323,144 of OY757541.1, read as the reverse complement.
CTCGGAGTGTGATTAGTACCCGAACCTTTCGGAGGGCGCTGACCGCGTCGCTGGACAGCTGCGCGGAGATAAAGAGTGCCCCCCGTCAGTGGCGTAACTAAATCTGGCAGAGTTCGGAGGAGGGTGCCGGAAAGCGATGCTCTGAGTGTGGTTGCTGCTATCAATAATGTCATGGTGGAAGGCCAAACTGAGTGATGTATTTTGACTTAGGATATCGTCAGTAGCTGGAGAATTACAGTAACGCTATGATGTGTCAACCTCAGTCCAATACTATAGTATGTGTGGTACTAGGCTAGGCCTAGTATGTGAATTTACTTGCAATTTAAGCAAACATCTAGTCAGTATATTCCTGATTACAAGGAACATGCAAGACAGTCATGTGTAACAGATTGCTAAGTTGCAATGAAATTATAGAGAGGTGGCTAGACTATCAGCTGCCATATGTGGAAGTTGCCTGCTACGGTGATAGACTACTGTGAATGTGTATTATTGGTCACTCCAAGTGCCATCTTACTAGACTAGAGTGCCTGGTTGTTGATAACTGTGGATGTGGGCACCATTGCTCATTCATAAAGTATTCTCTTCAAGGTCAAGTGTTAGTATACCTACAGATGGCATGCAACCTGGGCAGATAATTAGAATCATAGTTGTTGTTTTTTGGCACTGATTCTCACCTGGCTGACTGACTCAGTGGCAGTGTAGCATTCATGACCTGTCCTCATTCTATTTTGTTTTGGTTTGACTGGTTAATCTAGTCATATATATATTATTGTATTTGTAGTATTTTTTCATAACAGTTCATAATAGTTTTACTTACTGACTTAGTCATATTATAGTAGGTTTTTGTTTTTGTTGTTTTTTACTTGTTTATAAAGTTCATAATCATTTCACTTACTGACTTGGATTATGCATTTATAGTTCTTATGATGATCTATTACTTATCTATAAATGTTCAAAACAGTTTTACTTATTTAATTATATTATACTTTATAGCTATTGTTAATGACAGGTTTACTTATTGCCTTAGTCATATCATGGTTATTATTATGATTTGAAGTTTACACCTCAGGAGTGATTATGCCTCTAGTAATAGTAGTATTGCCTGAATGCCCTGTATATCATGATGATTGACCCCCATTATTACATTTTGGTGTTTAGTTACTGTTGTAATTATTGATATTTGTTTGCTGTATTGTTAAATTGTCTAATCTGCCACCCTATTTATGATTCAATGACTACATATCTTTTTGCTGTATTGTTAAATTGTCATTTTAATGATCTGCCACCCGGCTATTTATGATTCAGCTAGATATCCTTTTGCTGTATTGTTCCTGTAGGCACGGCGCCCGTCTTTGTGTCCGTACACCTCCCGAGCTATGTTTATGTGAGCATGTGCTCTTTGTACGCGTGTTAACGGTAATCCCGACGCGGTTATCAGATTCATGCAGTTTCATTACTTTACTGTTAGTAACCCGGGAAGCGGAGCAGACGACGCTTTTGTTTTGAGAGACGCGCTGCGCGTGGCGTAACGCCACATGGCCTTCACACAGCCGACCGGCGATAGCTTTAGCCGCCGGTGTGTGCCAGATTCAAATTTGCTCCCTGAACTTATTTTGACCGCGTGTTTGTTTACCTACTCTTTGTTTATTTACTCCTTTTTGTGCACCAAAGCCAAGGTAATATAATTTGGCATTTATTATATCTTAGAATGTGTACATGTTGTTTATTTAGACGCAGGATCGAGCTTAGTAGCCGATGCCTCTCTAGGTCTATTCTTTTTATAGACGTCGTCTGCACGGCGCGTTCTGTGTTTAGTAATAACTAATACTAATACTAGTAATAGTACTAGTGAATAGTAGTGAATCGTTGTTTTTACTCGATTGAAGTAATTCTGTGTCGATCAATGCTTTGTCGTATAGTATTTTGCTTAGCTGACCGTCTTCATGTTTAGTGTTTATTTTGGGTTGAAATTAAATATTGTTTACTGTAGAAGCTAAGTTGTATTCATAGACTACTTGATATCACTTTATCAGCGATGCTGCGACTAGATAACGCGCCCCCCGCGAAAGTTCGCACCGATTGTTTTAGTGCTAGTCTTTGAGTGTGTCTTGCTTCTCATACAGAGCGTTGTATTGTAATTGTTATGTACTGTTTTAACCGTGGGAGCGTGCTCTTTAATCCGATGTAAGTTTTATTGACATTAATATTTTGTACATTGTGTTAGTTGTGATTTAGTTGTACGAATCTGTTTATAGACAGGCGCAAACCACGCTTCCCACTCTTGTTGTAATAAGTCATGTGTGTACATTTTGTTTATGCGGTTTAAAAGATTGTAACTGTAACTTTTATTTGATGTTTTTGGTGATTTAATTAGTTTAATTATTGTAGAGGAAAGTGTATTTGTGCGGGCCAAGCAAACACAGTTGTCAGCCATTTTGTGGTCCAGAGGGCCGACATGATTGTAGCGATAGCGTGCTTTCCTTGGAGACGACCCACTGACTCCGCTGCCTGTGTCCTGTCCACTCAGTAGTCCTGTCCTACCACTCCACTCCATTACTGTTTATTTCTATCGCTGCTACTCGCGCGCGTAGTTCTATAGTCTGTTTCTGTTTTGTTTTTGTTTTTCCTCTAACGCTGTGTGCGCGTAGTTCTATATTCTGTTTCTGTGTTTGCTTTTCCTGTGTTTTTCAACGCTGTGCGCGCGTGTGACGAGGCTTTGTCGGCTCGCTGCGACATTGGAGAGGTTACTGCCGCCCCCCCCCCCCCCTCCCCCCCCCCCCCATATCGGTTGTTTTAAAACCGATCCAAGGGATCGGGACGCATGCGCACTGGAGTGCTAACTAAAAATAAAGCGGTACATGTGGTTATCATGTGAAGAGGAAAAACAAAACACAACATGCAAACGTTCAACAGAATTAATTTCCATCCCCTATGACTATGTCAGTCCAAGCTATACTGTCATAATGTATGCTGGAAATATTTTGCCGAATGGAGTTCGTTATGCTGTTGTCATGCTCCATTAACGTGCCGTATACTTGCAATTACATTTGTTGTAATAAAAATTATGATTGCGGATTAAAAACATTCTTACACCGTCCCCTCTAGGGAACTGGGCTTTCTCACCATTTGTTTATAGAACTTTTGCCCTCTTCACGACCCAGTAGGAAGGTTCGTTTATGTTGCTAGGGGTTTTGTAACGTCAGAAACGTCCACCTAAACATCACTGCAGAGTGGTGGCGCCAAAATATACCAGCTTCCCCACCTTTCGGATAGACCAGTTCATTATGATTTTATCCTGGGCCCTGTAGAGGTTTAGTTTGAGGAACAAAAACGCCAACACTGCGAAAAAGCAACTTTGATTGGACTGATCAGAACGTAGTTATCTTTGGTACACCCCTAACGGTTCCCCAAACAAGAGTCGTGACACGAGGACTGGCCTACATTCCACTGCACGAGATGCGTTTCAAACACAATTGTTTTCCCTCCACTGCTGAGATGTGGGCACGATGCTATTCCTGGGAAATGGATAGACTGACTCTGACTTTGTTTGAGTTTGACTGTGAGCAAGAAGCAGTGATAAAAGAGCTGTTTGAAGCACGTGGATGGGATTATGTTCAGGAAATTTCTCTTCCTTTCTTGAATTTCGTCGAGACATTTCTTGCCACATACGATACCACTGTAGTGAGTGTTGAGCCAGACTGAGTCTGAAAGGAAGGGTGATAGTTGTGCCACTGCAGGTGTTGATGTGAGCCATTCAAGTCAAGGAAACGAGGCC
>OY757541.1:16222535-16319169 GCA_963584105.1 Alviniconcha strummeri | reverse complement strand
AGTGATCCCGTGAAAGGAAACAACGAAGGCTGTGCGCACTTTTCAAGCGAACAGAATATATATATTCACGTATACGCTACTCGGATGAAACTCTCTGTCTCTGTCTGCGTGCCTGCCTGCCTGTCTGTCTGTCTGTCTCTGTCTGTGTGTGTGTGTGTGTGTGTGTGTGTGTGTGTGTCAGTGTGTGTGTGTGTGTGTGTGTGTGTGTGTGTGTGTGTGTGTGTGTGTGTGTGTGTGTGTGTGTGTGTGTGTGTGTGTGTGTCTCTCTCTCTCTCTCTCTCTGTCTGTATATATATACACTTACTGAACGGCGGGGAAAAAACAACTCCCCACCCACAAGTATCAAAGTGAGACATATGCTGAACGAATTACGCAAAGTTGAGTTTAATACTGCACCTATTAAAGCGGCATGGACACTTTTACCTGGCCCCGTTTTCATGACTGCACTTCATGCCGTTTGTGAACAGTAGCAGGAAAAGTGTGAATGCATGTGGGGAAAGGGGGGGGGGGGGAGAGAGAAGGACTCCCCCCCCCCCCCTCCCCCACCCCACATCTGAAAGTCGCGACTCCTGTCGAACTAAGAAATAATGCAATCAAACAGCTCGCTATGGGGACTGTTTCAAGTCAGAACGCTTTAGATAAATTCCACCAGACTTTCGACGGACTTTCGACGTTTCAATTGGAAGCATGTCTTGAGTCTTAGCGCTTGGAAAAGGGGTCGAGCTATCGGACTTAAGGAACCACTGCTCCATGGAGACTGTCTGCACGGAGATTGAACTGTCACTGCGAGGTTGCAAATTTTGGTTACACACTCTACTGGGTCGGAAGGGAAAAAAAGAAAAGAGAGAAAAAAAGAAAAAAAAAGAAGAAAAAAAAGAACACGCTGGGTGTTACTGTCAGTAAACAGCTGTGATCTTTGAACTGGTAGTCTGGTTTCTTCTTCTTTTTTTTTAGAGAACCAACTGGGCGAAGGTCATATTCACAGATACCCTTCGCCCCCCCCGCGCGCGCCTGTCTCCGCAAACATCTGAATCTGTACGTGGGAGAAAACGGGTTCCTCCTTGGTGGTAGCAGGTGGGATTCTGAGTGGGAGCACGTGGCTTGTGAATTGGAGCGCAGGTGGTTATGAGGAGCACAGGGATTTCTGAATAGGAGCAGCGTGTTTTTGAGCTTAGCCCCCCTTTTCTTTCTTGGAATGCCAAATGCTGACTTTAAATGATGATTGCTTCAAGGGCTAACCTCACTTTCCTTCAATGCGATCACACCCCTCCCGGCCCCATGAAAAGGAAAGAGAAGCACTAGCTTGCTTTCGTTTGGCCAAGGGTGCTTTAAAAAGCCTCTATGCCAAAGATGCCCTTTGGCCAGACTGACCACACACGAGGGGGCTGCTGGACGCGTACCAATACTGACCTCCCAGCGGGCCATTCAAACTGTGGCATCACATGCTGGACAGCGAGAACTGTGCCACAAGGACCAGGAAATCGCCGGCATGGACCAGTGGCAAGTCAGGGAGGTCAGACGGCCTGTTCTGGAACAAATTGGATACCCATCGATCCGCGATGCTACAGCTGCTCTGGTCCGCTGTGTGTGAGCGATGGGAGGAGTTGGGGGGTGGGGGTGGAGGTGGGGTGGGGAGAGAAGGGGTAGCATTTAGACAAGTCCCGATCATTACGACCACTGATCACAGTTTCACGTTTTCTTTGGTTTGGCGCTACGCTAGCACTTTCTGGAACCGTGCCGAACAGCCTTGTTCCCTCCGTCTCCTCCCCCTACCCCCATCAGCACGCGCGCGTGTGTGTTTGAAGGGACGGGAGAGGAGGGGGGTGGAGAGAAGAGAGAGATGGGAGAGTAATTTAGACTGGTCTCCCCACGATTTCACGTGTTCATTAATTTTGTTTGGTTGTGAAATACCACTTCGGTCGTGCAACTATCTCGAATAGCTTGCAAGAGTGAGGGTGTATGATGGGGCCAGGAAGACGGGGCTAGCTATACTCACGATTCAGCAGTCAAGAAAATGTACCAAGAGAGAATATGTATGATGTACAACTTATCTGGTGCTGAAGATGAAGTCATTTTCTTTTCAATGTCTTGCGTATAATGGTTGTACAAAATTTGTCCCGAAAAGGGTTTTATCAAATGCCTTCAACATATATTTTTTTTCCACAAAGAGATTTTAGCTTTAACAACACTTGTAAGGGAAGTGAAAATCACGACTGCCAAAGGTTGTTATTCAGCTGATGTTTTATTTATGTAAATCCAGTTAGTTTTTGTTACACGTTCAGTATATATATCTAAGAGTTAACCGCTTGGGGGGCGGGGATAGCTCAGTGGTTAGAGCGCCGGACTCGTGATTGAAAGGTCGCGGGTTCGAATCCCTGCTGGAACGGCGGGAGAATTTTCTTCTCCAGGGTCGACTTTCTGTGCTGACTCTTATTTCGGTATCCGTTCCACCCCCGTGCTACCACAGTAGCACGTAAAAGATCCCGGTCATTCTGCCAAAAGTGCAGGTGGCAGGTTACAGCTAAACACGCATACACCTTACGTATGTGGCTTTTATTGAACCGTGCTTCGGCATTGGTCACAACTTGTCTCTAATATGTCAAATGACATCTGAGGACATTAAGCATCATCATCATCATTTTCGCTTTGTATTTTCATGCCTCTTGCTATATTTTACTGCATTGCTGAATTTGATGTTTACTGTTTTTCATCATGCACACTCCCTGAAGGGGCTGAACGACTAATATCCTGAATCCTTTATTATTCCACATTTTCACTGTAATGCCGTCACATATGACAATTCATCTCAATGATCGCTGGTCGAAGATTTTTATTTTTTATTTTTTTGTAAAGGAAATGCGTTGAAACATTTGCTATAAAAATGATCGAATATTTGCTGATCGAAATGACATCCCGTTGAACAACTACTCCTCGAAACAACATTTTATCCATCCGACTACGAGTGAAACATTACTTTTCGACGTGTGGTCGTTCAGCAGAAACTGGACGCTAGTCGTGCATTTGGCAAAATGGAACAGATCTAAGGAAATGTACATTCCCTTAATCTGTTCTATTTTGTCGTGAGTACATTTCGCTAGATCTGTTATATTTTGTCGCGAGTACATATCCCTAGATCTGTTCTATTTTGTCGTGAGTACATTTCGCTAGATCTGTTCTATTTTGTCGTGAGTACATATCCCTAGATCTGTTCTATTTTGTCGTGAGTACATTTCGTTAGATCTGTTCTATTTTGTCGTGAGTACATATCCCTAGGTCTGTTCTATTTTGTCGTGAGTACATTTTTTCCCAAGATCTGTTCTATTTTGTCATGAGTACATTTCGCTAGTTCTATTTTGTCGTGAGTACATTTCCCTAGATCTGTTCCATTTTGTCAACCTCACCAGCACTTGTGCATTTGGCAAGTTCAATAGGCACTGATATAGTTAAAAGTATACGTCGATTCTTCTTCTTTTTCCTGCCCCACTCTCCGCCTCCCGTCCTCTCTCTGTCTTTGTTTCTAATGTCGACCGTTCTCCCCCCCCCCCCCCCCCCCCCCCACACACACACACACACTTTTCCTTTTTTTCTGTTGCCAAAGGTGATTATGTTCTTTTTCTCTCAAGTAGCGTCGATACAATGTTTCAGATGGATCGTATTCTTTTTAAGAATTTTATGCCGATGTTGATGCTGAACCAAACATCACTGTAACAAGAATCTACTTTTGCTCGAGTACAGCAAAGCATTTAGAGAAAATAGCTATCTCACACTCTTTGTCTAACAAAAAAATAAAAAAAAGGATAAAAATAATAATAATGGATTGTGTTTTGTTTTTAACAAAAATTCAAAAGGAGAGAGAGAGAGAGAGAGAGAGAGAGAGAGAGAGAGAGAGAGAGAGAGAGAGATAGAGAGAGAGAGATTCTGCTTTAAAACACCCTGTTGATTTTAGTTTGAATTTCGCTCTAAGCCCGTGTTTGACAAAAGACAATCAGCGGTAAAGCTCACAGCTGGCAAAGCCCGTTCTAAATTGGGGGACTGTCTCTTCGCGAACCTAGTTAAAAGTATTCGGCGAAGATAGTTGGTTCTTAATTAGGCAAACTTTTCTTCACGAACCTAGCTGGAAGTATTCGTCGAAGCTATATTCGGGGTCCAAAAAGCTTCGCACAGCATGTTCTGGGAACATTCGCCCTATTGGACGATCATTGCCTCTGATTGGCTGAGAGCAGAGCTCTCCTGTGGATGAAGAAAAAATAAAAATAGATGACGGTGTCGCTAGGTTCTTCACTCGCTTCGGAGGGAATTTGTTTATTTGTTGACTTGTGGGAGGCCCAGCCTTGTCTCGGAGACCCAGAATTAGATAGTAGTTAGTTGAAGTACCCTATGAGGGATGATGAAAGTATATTGACTTGACTTTAGCCTACATTTTGGATCATGCTGTCTGCAGCGCGACTTGTGGAAGGCGCAGCCTTGTCTCGGAGACTCAGAATGAGATAGCAGTTAGTTGAATTATCGTGGGAGGGATGATTCAAGTATATTGACTTGACCTGACTTGATTTTAGCCTACATTTTCGATCATGCTGTCTGCTGCGCGTCTGCCGCAAGTTCGGGCCGAAGCTTGCATCTCATTACAAGCCATTTGAGAACGACGTAAAGTTTGGACTGTCTGAACCACGTTCGGCGAACTAAAAGTTCAATTAAGAAACGAATCATAGTTCGTCGAACTGTCCGAAGTATGTTCGGCGAACAAACATTCGCCCAGTTAAGAACGAGGTTAACGGTTACCCGCGGCCTCTTTGGTCTTGTTGCTCGCCAACGACAGCCCGGACCTCTCGTGCTGCACTCCAAGCACTGGTTTACGACATCCTTCCTTGGAGGAAGGTGCCGGAAAGCGATGCTCGGAGTGTACTGGGACACTAGACACTGTTTTTGTACAGCCAGTCCCGCTAATCGTCACTCGCCAAACCCGGTTTCTAAATTCAAAATGATATCGAAACCAGAAACAGAATGAAGCCTGGAGCGTCTTAGTAGAACCAACAGAATTAATTGAAAAATAATAGGAGGGGGGGGGGGGGGGTGGGGGGGGGAGGCAGAGGAAACGAAGTCGTTTGTTTTTGATCTCGATCTACCTGTTGGACAAGACCGATTTCGAGACGGCTACTTTCTTTGAGCTTCAAACTAACTGTCGGCAGTTGTTCTCTGTTATGCTTTGAAAATTGTGGAGAAAGAAATGCTTTTGTTTTTGTTTTATGAAACTAAGCATAAAATTCGATTCAAAATCTGATTTGTTTGAAATATGCGGATGGCCACTACTCCCCCCCTCCCAATAAATCGGCTGCAGTTGTGCGCTATGCGTGTGAGTGCGTGCACGCATGTGTTTGCATATAGTATAAGGGTCTTAGGGTTCTATCAGTAACACGTAAATCTGTTGCGGCTGCACGCGCATGTGCGTGTGTGTATGTTTGTGTGTATGAGTGTGTGCGCGCGCGCTTACGTGCATGTGTGTGTAACCCGAACCATACCCATTTCAAACTGAATGTTTTAAATTCGGTCAGTCCAAATAAAGGTTAGTAATCAGATCTCTGTCCACTGCAGAGGGTCACACCACCACCACGACACCATCACGCGCAAATACACATTCAACACTTTTCAAGTCTCCAAGCAATCGATTCATTATCGCGCAAAACAGCAAATGCTGCTGTTATAAATACTTGCGGCTAAAACACGCAGCACTGATTTGCAACCTTTCAGACTGACGCTCACAATGTGTATGACTCATGAGCTACAGAATAAGTACTGACGCTCACAACGTGTATATATATACGACTCGTGAGCTACAGAATAACTTCAATAAGCAGAGTTACTCACTTAGTAATTGGATTTTAACGTCCTGTCAACCGAACTTGCATTTGCACATACAGATACAAAAACGAAAAGGCAGACCAAGGAAAAAGTAATGTTCACAGCCACTTGAGCGGCTGCGGGGATGTCTTGGGATATTTTAACACTCTCTGGGCAGAGACGAACAAAATCCGCAGTTTGTACAAAGATATATGTGTACAAAAAACACACAACAACAAAGGATGTACAATCACTTTAACAGTTATTTATTAAATGGAATTTAACGCCCCGTCAATCGCACAGGGCCAAATCCGGACAGACCCCCCCCCCCCCCCCCCCCAAAAAAAAACCTCCTTGTATTATATTTAAACCTGTACCCAACATAGTGCTTTGAAATTCAGTCCCACTGCAAACACAGCACAGAAAATCCCACAAAAACAGACCAGAAGAAGCTCATAACAGAAAAACTTATGCTGAATGTAAGAGAATGTATGCTGCAATCTCTGTTCTTTGAAAACCTTCAGTATAGTTTACTGGCGTTTTGTTGAACTGGTGGTGTCTAAGCTTATTGGGTGCTTAAGCTTTTATCATCAGTATTTATAGTATAATGTTAAGCAAACAGCAAAATATCCATAAGTCTGCACTGATATTTGTATCATATGCATGACTGTAGTTTTACTCACCCGGCCTCACCCCTCTCTCCTTTACATATTAAATTTGCATTTGTAATGCTATGTTTTAAATGTCATTATAAAGAACTGTGAGGCTGCCTGTGCATGGGTAGCTTGTTGCACTGGCAAAATTTCCATTTAATGACACCTGTACACACTAAATCCTCTGAACTGCTGAAGATATGTATTACCTAACATGCAAGGTGAATACAAATTACAATCCAGTTAGCTGGTGAGTAACTGGACTTTAACGTTCTGTCAACTGCACAGGGTAACCTCAGGGTAAGCAAACGCATATATCAAAAACTCTTCTCAAACATAAACCTTCTTCACGTCGACCCATAAAACCAATCCCTACAAAATCATAAAACAAACATAACGTACATAACACATACACAAGCACCAGACACACATTTTTTAAGAGTTAGTTCTTTCAATATCACCCTCAAAAATTATCACTGACCATTCTGTTTCATTTATCAATAAAAGATTAAAGAAAAAGATTAAAAAGGTATGGGCAGAAACTATGAAAAAGATTAAAACTATATAATAAAAGCCTTGCATGTGCAATGGCAAATATCAGTGCCATAATGCAGCAAGCTGCACATACCACCTACCATCTATCGTCTCCCAGCTGCTCAACAGGAGACATACAAAAAAGCCTAGCCTGTCCGCTGGAGACATGAAGCCCCACATCATGCCTAACTCCTAACCAAAAATGTTTGAGAATTTTCTGGAGAAAGGTCACCAAGAATGGACCATTAACATAAAAATAACACGACAGAAAGAGCAAGAGAAACAAAAGAAGAGATAAGAAAGGGCAATCAAATGACAGCCCCGAGATTCCACACAAGGCAAGATCAGATCAGACCATTGGGGGATTTCTGAATAGGAGATGTTCAGATTACTGAAGCTACAGGTTTCAAAATGAGTAAATCTAATTAAATCATATATATATTAAAAAACACAACAAACAACCAAAACAAAAACAACCAACCGAAAAATATATGGGTGTGCCTTGCTGTATTTCGCAATAAATTGGCTTACTAAAAACATCACAATCATTCCTGATGAACACTGATTGACAAAAACAATGGACGAAATTGTATGCAAAAATGTACTGATTCATTTGTGGAAGAGAATGTACAAACCTGAAGGCAAATTTCAACAAGCCATCCGTTTCACTTTTACAAAGCAGTAACAAGAACTATAATAACAGCAAATCCAGATCATAAACATCTACTAACGCATTTTCTAAAAGATAAGTTTCATAAATGGTTTCATGGTTTAATCACTCTCAACAGCAAATCTTTTCCCATTTTTTATATATATCATGCATAAATATATAAGTGTGTGTGTGTGTGCATGTGTTTGTGAGTGTGTGAGCCAGTAGTCACAAAAAGGAGCATCTTGTTCAAATGGCTGTACCAGCCACAACAGCAGCATGAAGGAGAAATATGAGGCATATATATATATGTTTTAGGACAAAACTGACAGCAAGCTTTTAACAAAAATTCAAACTTAATACTGAACACAAATCAATTTGCTCTTTGAAACTATCAGTATCACTATCTTTATTCTAGTGCCTCTCATCAAAAGAAAAGCCTCCAAGCACCACCAAAGTGCATCCAAACTACATCAAAACACCATAACAATGCATCTAAATGAAATAAAAGCACACCCAGACATCAAAAATGTACCCAAACAACAAAAAAAATGCATCCAGGCACATGCATTTAATACCGCATCAACATGAATTCAATATTATTTTCCAACAACTGCAATATGCAGTGAAACAATATAGAACAAAAATTACCTTAAAAACTTACATTCTGAACTGATTTTGGCATTGTGCACTCCCTGATCAAGATTAAACTTGACGATACTTCATCTCAAAGCAAAACTGTCTCAATTTCCATATCTGAAAAACTTCAGATATATACTAATACTATAATAGTAACAGGTGGCTAACTCCACATCTTGTTAAGAGCCAGAAGACAAAATGTACAAGTTTTTTTAAATATTAATAATTATATATCATAATCCACTTTTCCATCCATATACGTGTGTGTGTGTACATGCGTGCGTGTGTGTGCACGCTGTCACTCTGTGCACATATTGCTAATTTTTTAGTGCAAAGTTCTGTGAGGAAGGAGCCATTCTGATGGTCCTAGTTGTTTCGCAATATAGGGGTTCCATAAAGAACTCTAAGATGCCAATCAACCAAGCAGCTTCAGAATATCACTAACAACACTGTGTGAAAAAAGACTGAAGTGTGGCAGCAAGTCTGCCTCACAAGCAACAGCACAGCAACAGACTCAGTGAGCAAAAAGTTCCCAACAGAACTTTGAAAAATAATAAATGATTAACACACCTTCACTGATCATGGATAATTTCATTAGCTGCAGCCAAATGAAGGAAGTTACATTCATTTAAATACTGGATTCAGTATCAAATCATGCACTCCACCAGTGAACAGAGTAGAGGCCAGATTGAAAGCTTGTAATGACATAAATGGAGGCAGGGCTTAAGAGCTCAGCATAGAACCTTCTATAAAAATGTCTAATTGCATATATAACATATGGAGACAAAGAAAAATATGCACTGAGAGCTTGTACTAAGCACAGCTGAACATGCCTGTCTCTTTTCTTTTTCTTGTCTTTTTATGCATTACATGTACATTTCTTTTCATAGTTCACCGACAATTTCAGCTGTCACAGACTTTCAGAACCACTCCACTGAAATCAAATAATTATGTCTGATTCTGACCTCATGATAAATTTCCCTTGTGTTCCTGTTTGTAATCTTTATCATTACTGTTTGTGTATTTTAGGACGTGAAGCAGAGACATAATAATAATAATGTCATACACAATATCTCAAATACTACTTGCCATTACTATGATTAACCAATGTTTGAGCATTTAGTGCAATATGCAAAAATGCTTTTGCTGTTTTTATTACAAATAATATAAATGCTAAAATGTTTTAATATAAAACTTTTAGCATAGTTTGATTCTGAGTACTTGCAGCTTCAAAGCTGAGCAATCAACCAGTTGACTACATCAACACATAAACCATGTATAAATATATAAAAGTTATTACCATATTATGGTGTAGCATCACTGTACAGATAACTCCACTACCTTTTGAGACCATCTTTTTCTTCAAAATATTAACACCCTTCTAGTTCTACATAACTGTACTTCTAAGTACCTAAGCCAGATTTTCGTGTGTGTGTGTGTGTGTGTGTGTGTGTGTGTGTGTGAGAGAGAGAGAGAGAGAGAGAGAGAGAGAGAGAGAGAGAGAGAGAGAGAGAGAGAGAGAGAGAGAGAGAGAACAGAATAGTTTTGAGTCAATGTACTTGAATTTTTTATGTAAGCACCTTGTGCTTTTTGAAGAGAAGCACAAATAAATATTCATTATTATTATTAAAGACCAAACTCAACGACTGACTCACTTATTCAAGAGGTCAAAAGCTAAAGTACTGCCATGTCATGATCATAACTTACCCATAATAATAAAGACCCAAAGTATGAAGCCATCTACCTAGTTACTCACAATGCTGGTTGGTAAATTTGAGAGCAGACATTACAATCCACAAACTTTCAAGACCTCATTTAATTTTCTTAATTTTTCACTGATTTCGAGGTCTTGAAAATGACAGCTCATTTTCCACAAACCTTCAGACTGTAGGCACCTTGCTGAACTTCATCTGACTGTCTTTGCCATTCAAACAATAGGAATTAAGCCCACCAGCAAAAAAACAAGATGAACGAATGTGCTGCTTCATACCCAGATGAGGGTGGTCTGTTACAACACAAGACCTAAAATGTGTATAATTAGGGATGTTAGTGTCCAAGAGACATTTCTGCTGACAAAATAGGTGGATCCACCTGGACCGGGGAGTGGGGATAGCTCAGTGATTAGAGTGCTGGACTCATGATGGAAAGGTTGCAGGTTCAAGTCCCAGCAGAAGCAGCTTCAGAATTTACCTCTCCAGGGTCAACTTTCCATGCTGTTATTTTGGTATCTGTTCCACCCCATGTTACCACAGTGACAGTAGCATGTAGCACTTCAGCTGATATTCAAAATGCACTATAAAAAGCTATAGTCACTTGTTTAGAATCACGTGTGACAAAAATGCAAGTCTGCTCAAGAGTAGAGAAAAGAGCTACGAAAAGCTATCATCATCATCATCCAATGGCATACAGCACCCTGGAATTAAAACAAGATTATGAAGTGCATAACCTGGTGCAACCCAAAGAAAAACAAGTCTAGTCTCAACAGTCTTTTGACCTTAAATGTACACAGATGTTTTATACCCAAAACATTCTAAAAAAAAAGAAGAAAAAAAAAGGGGAAGGATGCTTAAGACAGTCCTTTTCTATACCGTTCAAATGATATGTTACCACCAAACTGGCAGAAATGCTTGTCACATCCTGAAGCCTACTGTACTTGCAGCCACTTCCCTTGCACCATCTGCTAATTTGCAGAGCTCTGCCACAACACACTTCTTCAAACTGCAGATTTTCCCAAAAAACATTTTTCTCTCTTTTTCTTACATATTCAGTGGTTCTGCTGAAATCACAAGTCTCAACACTGTGAAAATCCATGAAACTGTGGGAAACTCACATCCCTGTATAAAGATGTGTTGCCTCAGAAGAGGCAATGGCATGGACCAAACTCCCTTGGACGGTGGGGAATATAATGCTACAATATTGTCTTATTAATTATCGGTGGCAAAGTAAACAACAAAAACACCTGTAAACAACACATTTTGAAGCAGGTGAACCAACCGCAACAGGTTCAAATGTATGTCTGTCTGCGTAATGCCTAACTGCGTTACTACTGTGTTAAACCAGCTCACCCCAACAGTGCCATTTCAGTCAACTGGCAAGCAAAGCACCCACTTGTGTATCTTCCTACCTCCTTGATTTAAGCTTCCACACCTGTCCAACAGGCGCAGGCAGGACACTGAAGTGTGACAGGATGAGCTGCAACACTCATTGACTTGCCACTCATCAGTGTCTCTAACCCCATCAAATCACCATGGGGACCTAGATTTCATAAGAGGTAAACCACTTTCATCACCATCTTTGCATTGTGATTGTCCCTCACACAAATGCGGGGGTTGATAACATGGGGCTATCAGATCAGGACAGAAACCACATCCATGAGCTCCCCCCCCCCTCCCGGACATACTCAACTGTCAAATCACTGCAACATCTCTGCGTCATCTGTTAGTGTTACAGGATTAACAGCAAGGGGGCATCAAGAAGTAAACCACACCTGTACATCAGCTTTTCCTAGCACAGCAAACCACTGCTGCATGGTCTGTGACATTCACACCACCTCTGCATCATCTTTGGCAAAAACAATGGGATTGATGACATGAGGCCTTCGGTTCAGCAAGAAGTAGACCACATTCATCACCTTCTCGCACCCTGTCAGAAGGTCGCCGCGGTACTTCCGGGGCTGAAAGTAGGTGGTGTAGCCATTGGAGATCATCATGTACTGGTACAGCAGCAGGCTCCAACCCCACACGATGGAGCCGCAGTTCAGCAGGAAGAGGGTCAGCACCCACGAGTCCACAGTGATCATCTCCATCAGGACCTCCCGCCACAACAAAGCAGCATAGACTTGGGAGACGTAGAGGAAGACACTGTAGGGGAAAAGCGACATGCAGATCAGGCAGAGGATGATGAACCAGATGAAGAGGACGTGGTTGCCCCGGGCGATGCAACGGAGCAGGAAGAGGCAGTGGTGGTCCATCCCCAGCATGCACTGTCCACAAAGCTTGCAATGCTTGGTCAAAGGAGACTGGACCAACTGTTGAAGAAAAAAAGCCAAATGCAATTGTTCACTTACTGTAGACTTCTTCTTTTTTAATTTTTTTTTTGGATTTTAACATTCCATCAACCACACAGAGTTGCCCAGGACAAGCACATGACATATGCTGAAAGTGATGCACACTGACCAGTCATAGTAATACATTTGTAGCGCAGCAGATTTACAAACAAGCACAACCAAAACTGTAAAGATGCTAGCCAGACACAAAGATTGCTTTGCCTAGCTGCCTGTCTACATGCTCAGTCATTTCTCTCACTTTCAGCACATTCAGAACAGCAGATCCAGATAGTGTTTGAAAACCGCTGGCAACCACATTAACATGCAAGTCCAGATTTTTCATTGGACTTTTCACTTTTTGCAGCAAGCTCAATTAATCTGTGAGGATGACGGCATGAATGGTCTGGCCGACACTGCTTTAGGCCCTTCTGTGGAAAGCATATGTATATGAATGCTTTCATTTCCATTATCAAGCTGGATGTTGCTATGAAACAAGTGGCAATCATCTTGCATGGTGGGTGCACCTTCTGTTATGGTGACACCCCATCCTGATGGGTCTTCAGTGACTACTTTCATTGTTGCTATTTGTGAGGCTTTCAGCACTCCTGAAAATCACTCCCAGTGATCACCACACACTGACGATTCTGCAAGTGTGCTAACAAGTCTTGTCACAAAGTAAAAAGGTGAACGGTGACTGTGCATAGTAACACTACCCGCCCACCCCATGAAAAGAGCGATAAAGATTAACAGAATTAACTACCTCACAGTCAGCACAGAAGGTGTGCCACTTGTCGGACACGCTGACATCAACCACGGTGAGGGTTTTGCCTGTCACTTCATTCTGTGCTGAGCTTGTTAATGTCATGATACCTGTGAAATCAACCAGAAACAGCATGAAAAACAGGCCTCACATGTTGAAAGTTAGCGCAGAATAGTTTAGGCTGGCAAAGACCAGATAAAGGCTTTTAGCCTAAGTAAATCTGATCATAATATCACATCAATTATAATCTAATTTATACTCCATGACACTAAACTTTATATCTAAAGAATAGGGAGAAAAAAAAGAAGCTTGAATGAAACAGGAATGTGAAAATGAGAAAGGCAGAATCCAGTTAGCAGGTGAAGCACAATAAAATGAAATAAGGAGAGAGCACTAACCTGGATTTTTAGTCACCAGTTTGAAGTACATCAGCACAATGGCCACGATCAGGACAAAGGATGCCAGCCTCAGCTTTGGGGCGACATTCATATCTGGACTGAAGTCAAGGGTGAAACTGTAAAGCCATCTGGATTTTATTACTGCATACATCTTATTCCTCTCTGTAGGTGACCAACTTCTTAATACAGAAGTATACGTTCACACAGAACATGTAAGGGGATGTAATGGGAGAATCAATGAGACAATTGTTTTTTTTGTTTTTTTTTTAAGTATGTGTACTGCACCACAAAATTGCAGTAAGTTATAATATATGTGTACTCTATTATCTGAATGAACAACAGCACCATAAAAAATGAGAAAGAAAGAATAAATCCAGCACATTTTTTTAGTTTTGCATATGACGATATGTGTACTGCACCACAAAGTTACAGTATCAATTTATAATATGTATGTGTGCTCTATCATCTGAATTACCACCAGCACCTTAAAAAAAGAAGAAGAAGACATCCAACACGATAGTTTGCTTAGCAACATGACAGCACCACCAACAACAACAAGCAGAAATGTGTTGGAAGTGACATGATAAATATATATTTATATATCACCTTTATAGAACAGAAAGGTGCTCATGGTCACAAAAGCACAAAAATCATGTGGAAATTTAACAAACACTAAGCCTGAAGAAAGACAAAAAGAATGATATGAAGGATGAAGGAAGACAGAAGGAGTGGCTGAAAGACAAGATTCTTCTTCCTTTTCATTTAAAGTCTTTTCACATAAGTGATATTAGACTTATCTTACAAGGAATACTGATGACACCAAGGTGTCAAGGAAATCAGCAATCTTATTTAATACTAGGGTTCACCTGTGATAAGTCAAATCAAAAGCAGAGTAACCAGTGAAGGATACAGGGCAGGATTACAATGAGGTAGACCAGTATGGTGTGAAAGAGGCCAGCTGCAAAAGTGCCAGCATATATAGGATGCGGCCACCTGAAACACAACAGCATAAACAGTAATTATTAGTGGAACATTCTGGAGCACCCTACCTGTTCAGACAACAGCAGCAGCCCAACAGCAGACGGTACAGGAATACAAATGAAGCTGGTATGTGACATACAAATTGTTGTTATTGTGGAGTTTGGTTCACAGGCAGAATGGAACAGTGTGGTTCTGAGAGTAGGTTTTAATCTACAGCATTATTCCAAGCCAAAGAGGATTTACCTCTGGTGGAGTTTATGTACCTTGTATTTACTTGCAAGCCAGATGAGAGTTACAGCAGGTACTCAGGTCTTTGTTGTTGTACTTGTGTTACATCTTTTGAGGGCTAATTACCTCCCTTGTGGGTTTATTCCAAGCCAACACTCAATAAAATAATCAGCACATAATTTCACTTATTTACACCTCAAACAGATACTTCCAAAGTTCTTGGCAGATTTCCTAAGAGGTATTCAGGCCAAAATTAAAACACAACTGATCAAACCACAAGTACATCAAATTTGGTCTTGGTGCAAAATAAAGAGTTTTTAAGATATGTTTTGGTGCCTGTTTATATTCTGCAGGAACAAAGGAATCTGCTTAAATAACTTGTAGCTATGAGCAGGATGATCCCATTTATTGTGTAGACTCACAAGTTGAAAAAAAAAAACAGCACAGGGAATCACTATCATCTTCAAAATAAAATGTCAATATTACAAATTTGAAGTAAAACATCACATAAAATTAGGAGCAAATTATCTCGACAACACAAATAAACCAGTACACAAGAATAACAGAAAAAAAGCTAATAGTAAAATATGACTAATATATAGTAATAACAAAAACAATACTCTTTCAAATCAGCATGGCCACACAGCATCAAAACAGAAAGCTTAAAAACACCAAAATGTTGACTGCGTAAAACTTACAGAAGTAGGCGAAACAAAACAAACCAGAAAGAAAAACCAACCCACAACTTCACTTTGTACCTGGACACATGTTCCAGGCGATGAAAGCTCTTCTTTACAGTCATCATGATGCAGGCTACAATGGGGAAGAAAACCAGCGCATCGTATCCAGGCATGAAGCGCGTCACCACAATGCCCATCCCATACGACAGGGCAGGCAGCAGGAGGTAAAAGAACCAGAGAATGTACGCATGCTGCCTCACGCTGGTTGTGTCCGACTGCCGTCTCAGCCACTCCAGCTCCGATAACAATTCTTTGTGACTGAGGGGAAGGAAACAACTGACAGATAAACTTAGAGAAAGAGAGAGAGAGAGAGAGAGAGAGAGAGAGAGAGAGAGAGAGAGAGAGAGAGAGAGAGAGAGAGAGAGAGACAGACAGACAGACAGACAGACAGACAGACAGACAGACAGACAGACAGAGAGTTGCCACTGTTGCATTGTGGAAAACATGCAGTCTGTCAGCTCAAACTCAATGGTGCTGAGTGATTTGTCTAAAATGAGTGACACACCTTGACTTTGAGACTTGAAATGTATTAGTTATTGCATGCCTGTTTACATCATTATCAATTGCAAACTAGAACAAGTCTGGTTACAAAAGGTTCAGAAGATGTCATCCGGGCAAACATTACCTGAAACATTGAACATTTGCTGTGACACTGACCCTGAACACAACAATCCAATATTTTTACTAGACACTCTGGCTTATGATGATCTACCAGCAAATTATGTCTGGTTCCAGATGAATCATTCATACAGAAGATATGGTAGAAACAGTCATTTAATTTAATTTTATACAAGCCCTCACTGTGTCTTTAACCATGAAAATAGCATCCCAGTTTTTTTTAAATGCATGACAATCTGGCTCTTGACCATGATGATGCACCATAACACCCAGTTCCATGCTCACAGTTCTGAAGACATCTTGCAAACAAAGCCCAAACATACAGACACTGTGAATGTGATTTTAGTATACCCCCAACTTTGTTACAGCAGATATAAAGAGCAATCACGACACCAAATCCTTGCAAAACAATAGTATTATTTATTACTCTGTCTAAGATGTTGGGGCAGCTACTCACGGAGGTGTGTCATACATGTTGGCCAACTCGTATGGCGTACAGCCATGCTTGTTGACCACATGCAGTGCAGGCAGTCCCAGAATACACAGCTGTGTCCAGGTCATGTGGCCATAGCCTTCCTTAGCGCTCAGGTGAACTGGCCAGTTACCATCATTGTCAGGACACTTCAGATTGCTTCTCTGAAACAATCACAATTATGTTGTCATTGTGGATCACTTTTATATACAGCACTATTCTCCGCTCTCCAGCCAACTCATTGCGCTTGCATGTGATCCTACATGAGTGACTAGCTTTTTATAGCATGCTTTTGCCACATGAAACTGCTGCATTCTCAGTACGTTCTGTGTACACCATGCAACCATGCACTGTGTCACTTCACGCAAAGCCACATATAAGTAAGGTGCATGCATGTTTAGCTGTAACTTGTCACCTACACCTTTCGCAGAATGACCAGGAACTTTGACCTGCTACTGTGGTAACACAAGGGTGGAACAGATACCAAAATAGGAGCATGGAAAGTTGACCCTGGAGAAGAAAACTGTCCCATCATTCCTGCAGGGACTCTAACCCACGACGTTTCAATCATGAGTCTGGCACTTTAACCACTGAGCTATCTCACTCCCCAATTGTATCAGTGCTACCATCTTCTCAACAACGACAGAACTCCAAGAAAATGAACAAAAACATAATAAGCTCAGCCCTGAACAACAATAACTGGGAAAAAATGGAGACATGATTTCTTTTGCTAAGAAATTATGCAAACATTTAATGAACTCTCATTCAATATTAGGAAATATCACCTGTGCAACAGTGGAGTACAGTTAGCTGTGTAAACAAAGCATTGGATAACACAGAATTTGTGTGCACACGCACAATCAAACGTGCGCATGTGTATGTGTGTGCGTATAGATTGGAAGAGGTGGAGTGCTAAATCTGACATAAATGTGGCAAGCAGAAAACAGGTAACAATGGAAGAATCCTGTAACCATTTTATCCATTACTAAGTATTCATCTGTTACTAAATACGACTATTACTAGTATTAGTCCCATGACCTGCCCAATCACTGGCCTATTATGGAGGACATACAGGCCATCGGCCACTTCCACCAGTCTGTCTTCAGTCACGTGGAGGCACGAAGGCAACCTGTGGTCAGTCCATTCTGTGACACACCGAGCTGAGGTAATGCCACCCAAAAAATGACACTGAAACACCAGACTCCTACCCCTTTCTTGATGAGGTATTTGAAAGCCTCCAGTTTGCCAGCCTTGATGGCCGCATGCAGTGGAGTCTGCAGGTTGTTGTCTTGGCACATGAAGGTCAGGTCTGGGTAGAGGGCTTGCAGCAAATGCAGCACATGGCTTTACAGAAAGGATGACAGGAATGTGTCAGCATCGGTATAGCACACACACACACAAATTAAATCATCAAAGTGAGTCCTGAAGACATTGTAGTTTTTAATTTTATATTACATTTATGATTTATAATTAATACTTTAATTGTCTTTAATACAAATAAAAAGTCACATGGGTAATTAAAAAACAAAGCAACAGCAAAAAACTCATCCTCTGAAAGCAATCGTATTCGTAGATTAGATACAAGATACACATGCTGGGTTTGATATTTAACTTTAATCTGACCACACTGGTATAAAGTAAATAGTTTTCTTCTTCTTCTTCCCACCCTCTCTGTGATAGTGCTCAGTTTCTGACCAAAGTTTCACACTAAGTTACTGTGACTAAGCAGACTAGTGTGTAAAAGAAAATGAAGAGATTTAAAATTCAAATTTACCTAACAAAGTAACATCAAGATAGGATTAACATTTTTAAAAGATCTTCCAAAAATGTTAGAGAGAGAGAGAGAGAGAGAGAGAGAGAGAGAGAGAGAGAGAGAGAGAGAGAGAGAGAGAGAGAGATTACACGAACCAACAAGGAAAAAGATTTAAGCACAAGTCAGCTTTTCTTTTTATCTTTTTTTAAACAAATCTGACTCTGATGACAAACACAGCAAAAGAGAGAGAGAGAGAGAGAGAGAGAGAGAGAGAGAGAGAGAGAGAGAGAGAGAGAGAGAGAGAGAATTTATTACATTTAAATTTACTATCTGGACTTTACAATATATGATCTGTAGTGTTAACTTTATCTATTACTCACACACTCCCAGCTTCAGCAGCATGATGAAAGACGCCTTTTCCCAGCTTGTCGAGAAGAGTGACATCCCCTCCCTTGTCCAGCATGCAGCGTACCACAGGAGGCAGCCCTCGCTTGCAGGCATAGTGCAGTGGTGTTTCGTCAAAGTTGTTTCTGGCGTTAGGGTCAGCCCCTAAATCGAGTAACAGCTTGACAATGTCCACTTTGCCAACCAGACACGCCCTGTGTAGTACCGTTTGCCTGTGCCATCCTGGAAGAATTTTTTCCTTGTTGATTTAGACCAAGTCAGATACATGTCAAAACAAAACAGTATATTGTTTGTATACATTATAATACACATACATGTGTTTGATAACTGTGGACAACATAGCAGAGAAGAAAAAGAAAGAAAAAAAAAAGTAACAAAGTAAGTAAACTGTGTAAGTGAACATGGTGCTTCAAAATCAAAACCACAGAAGTCATAAGGCTTGTTTGTGATGGGGAGAAGGGCAGAAGGGGGTATAGAGGTGGGGGACAAGGAAGAGTATGAAAAAGAAGATAACAATGGCACAGATTAACTATAACATAAACTTGTATGAAACTGTAACTGTTGAACTAGAACTGTAGAAGTATGAAACGTATATACAAACTATAATATTCATTAATAACCAGGTAATATCCAAGAAGGCGATCAGAAATTCCTGAGACATTTTAAAGACTATAATTATTGTCTCACAAATTCTGACCACACTATCATCACAATCATCCAAAGTTGTATCAAACGACAAGCCAAATAAAGCTAAAATTGCAGACTAAGGTGGTAAAGGTCAGTTTTATTACACTTGTATCTTTTGTTTCACTTTTTTCAGAATGTATATGAGCCACTGATGTTTGGTCTAGATCTAGTTTCTGAGTCACAATGTGCACGATGTTGGAAAAACAATCGCTTGTGTACTGATGACTCACCTTTTAGTAAATTACACACAATTTTGCAGACTGTCATAAAACTCACTTTTGTTGCAGATTCTGGCTTCATTTGCTAGAGTAGATTTAAGATTACCTCCTCAGAGGAATTAAATATGTGGCCAAACAGGTAATTATAAAAAATAAAATAATCATATTACCACATCACAGTACTTTCAAACTTTGACAACATATACTGCATACATCTTAAAAGACTCAATGAACAAATGTTAAAAATACATGTAATATAAAAAGGTACATATTACACAAACTCATAGTTTATAAGGTGCTGTAACTTAAGTGTAAGATGGTCACACACACACGCATGTAGGGAGGCCCAACACGTATTGCATTAAGTGCTTATTTCAAATAGTTATAAATCAGCAGTGTGAACAAATATGTAAACCACATTTTGGGCGGGTTATACCAGTACTACTGTTAGTAAGCACACAAAATCTTAAAGCCAATCTTAATTGGTTATTGACTTAAAGCATCACAAAATTGACATTTTGCTTGAAAATGCCAAATTAGACCTTAACCTCTGAGTGTGCAAATGATCATTTTGAAAAACACAGCCTAGACACCATTTTGACACTTAGGACAGTATACAATCAACAGAATATTAAGTAGAAAGGGGTGGAAAAAAGTTTTAGGCAGTATTTTACAGATATTTTTTTACAATCGAACACTAAAAATGTAAAATACGAGCAAATCTTGCAACAATTTCTAAAGTAATATAACAAATATAATCATGTGATATATCAGACGAAAGGTCTGTTTATAAGCTGTTGAATAAGGCATGAGGTCAGAAGAGGGATTGAAAACAATAAAAGGGAGAAGGAAGAAAAGAAGTTGAAGCAAAACAATTTTCAGAATCTAAATGTAAATTTAAAAGAACGTCATCAAAATGACAAAAATTAGGAAACTTAAATCCTAGTCCTACCCACGTAATTATGAACACACATACACACACACATTTTTGTGTGATCAGTAGACGAGTTCAGCTGAAAACAAAGTATTTCCCTGTTGGGTTGAAGGCTGTCCAGCTGTTTCTTCATGGGGGGTCTTGGCTGCAACAGGAAGAGTGCAAGATGCAGCCATCATGCATGCATCAGCCTCGTCATCAGCTGTGTGTCCCAATCCCATGCCTATACGCAGACGTTCGTGCTGCCAGTCTAGGGGTGCAGACAGAAATTGGTACAGATGCCTGTGGTTTGCCAACGTTGGCCTTCGGGTGTACTTTTTCAGCGCAGCTTTGTACTGCTTTTCTAGGCGATGACACTTGGCATGGACAGCTCTTGGTGTCCGATTTCCTAAAGCTGTGAACTGAAGAAGCCAAACATGCATGACATCACAACACTTCTGAAGGTGGCTGTCACCAAACATGGCACCCCCTAAATCCTCCACTTTTCTACCAGACCACATGAGGCTGATAAAGTCCCCGTTTGTCAGCTGAACCAAGCCTGTGGCAAGGTGTGGTTGAGCAGTGGTGGTTGGTGATGATGTAGTCACATCTGGCACAGGCCCATTCATCTTCTGCAGCTTTCCATGAAGAAGGAGGTCTCCTTCAGCAGGAGAAAACCTCTCCCCAACAGGAACTTGTGGAACAACTTGCACCTGTCATAAAAATTGCTGAAATAAACAAACATACACAATCGCAGTACTGATGCCCAGTGCTGGCAACACAAATGCAGGGCTGCAGAAATAACACTCACATAGCCACCTGAAGTTTCAAGTGCTGGTAGAAAAGACTGGACAAGTCATGACCCCCAACAGCAAAAAAATTATAATTTATATAGTATTAAACTTTTGATCATCAGAAAAATATCACTCAGAGTCAGACTCAGAGAGGTATTATCAACAAGACAATAGCATCACCATTTTAACTGGGCTAAAACTGCAAAAATGAGGCCCAGAAGGAAATGGAAGAAAGTTTACATAAAATTTAGGTAAAAGAAAATATTGTCACACTCACAGTGCTACTAACTAGTAATAATTCCTATGTACAGCTATGTCTATGGGATAGTAATCACTGTACTGGTGGGCTAGTATAGTAGTAAAAAATGTTAAACTTATGCAGACCTGTAAATGTACTGTAATCAATTTACAATTATTCTGTAACCATCAAATTGTATTATTAATTATATAACCATCAATATATTAGAATTCATGACAACTTTGAATGGTTTTATGGGTATTTGCTATAAAAACTGTACAAAAGAGAAATAAAATTCAATAAATGTCAAAAACTGAGAAATGCCAAGAGGCAAAGTGTAAAACATTTAGTATAAAAATGTACGTCTACAAAGTACAATACAAGGGAAGCGAAAGTTTTGAATTATGGACTCGTCCAAAAAGGGGGGGTTGCCTTTTGGATCTTTTAAATCAGACATTGTGCTATCAAATAAATATCACCCAAACCACACTCATGTAACTTCTGTTCTAAACAACACAAACACTATGACATTACAGGGAAATACCAACAAGCAGAAGAAAGAAAAGAATGCCGAGCATTCAACTTACCCAATCAGTGCACCCCCACTCAAAATCGGATCGGCGGCTGTCCATCCTGGCGTTCGATTCTCGCTTCTAGTAGGCTATGGACTTGCCAGACGTTCGTTCGTCAAACAAATTTAAGATTTGGAGCACTCGCCCTCGCTTAATTTACAAAAGATTTTCTTCAAACTTCGTGGAACACTAGATAGATGGTTGATCTGACCGTCAGAGAACGGGTACGACGCGTCCACCACGTGCAGAGTCCAAGAAGAAAGAGGAAAATTTGACCTCCAGGTTTTGGCTTCAAAGGGTCTGTTTCATTGGTTCTCCGTTTGATACGATACTCTTCGACCAATCAGAAACGCGAAATGTTGCTATTTTTCGCGCGGATCTTTGTCTCAGTCACTCGGGGGGCGGGGATAGCTCAGTGGTTAGAGCACCGGACTCGTGATTGAAAGGTCGCGGGTTCGAATCCCTGCTGGAACGGCGGGAGAATTTTCTTCTCCAGGGTCGACTTTCTGTGCTGACTCTTATTTCGGTATCCGTTCCACCCCCGTTTTACCACAGTAGCACGTAAAAAATCCCGGTCATTCTGCCAAAAAGTGCAGGTGGCAGGTTACAGCTAAACACGCATACACCTTACGTATGTGGATTTTATTGAACCGTGCTTCGGCATTGGTCACAACTAGTCCCTAATATGTCAAATGACATCTGAGGACATTAAGCATCAACTCATCATCATCATCATCTCAGTCACTCCTTTTTGTCCTTTTTGATGATGATGATGAGTTGATGCTTAATGTCCTCAAATGTCATTTGACATATTCGGGACAAGTTGTGACCAATGCCGAAGCACGGTTCAATAAAAGCCACATACGTAAGGTGTATGCGTGTTTTAGCTGTAACCTGCCACCTGCACTTTTGGCAGAATGACCGGGATTTTTTACGTGCTACTGTGGTAAAACGGGGGTGGAACGGATACCGAAATAAGAGTCAGCACAGAAAGTCGACCCTGGAGAAGAAAATTCTCCCGCCGTTCCAGCAGGGATTCGAACCCGCGACCTTTCAATCACGAGTCCGGCGCTCTAACCACTGAGCTATCCCTGCCCCCGTCCTTTTTGTCTCAGTCACTCCTTTTTGTCTCAGTTCAGGAGCTGTGTGAGAGTCGAGGTGGCCGTCCTGGGCTGTCCGTCCTAATGAACCTTCTGGTTTCCGTGGACGTAAAGAATTATTGAACCGTGCTTCGGCATTGGTCACAACTTGCCCCTAATATGTCAGCTGACATCTGAGGACATTAAGCATCACTTCACCACCACCATCTCAGTCACATGCTGGTATCATAAACAATGGCTCGGAACACACTGTCACTGACTCGGTGCGGTTTTGTCGTTTTTGGTTCAATCACCAGAAAACAAAATGGTTGTAAGGGTGCCTACAGGGTAATCGACTTAAATTTCCAGTTTGAATCTCTAAGGATAAAGTTCCGACACCGCCACTGTGACAATACTGATTTGGGATTTTGTTTTTCCCCCGTCTTTCTTCTTCTGTCAGTCACTCTCCTTTCTTTCTTTGTCAGATTCATGGCGTTTCTGTCCGTTTTAGTTAATAAACACTAAAAGATAACTTTTAGGCCAATATATATTGCTATTCTCTGATCCGAACTCACTGTGCTTTGCAACTGCAACATCCTCCGACATTTTCAACGTTAATTGGGAAAAATATCAGAGATAACGTGTTAAACCCCCAAAACAACAACAAACAAAAAAACACCCATATATGACAACTAACAATACACAAGAAAAATAATGTACATGTACTGTACAGTGAGCAGCAGCAATATACAATAAAATAATCTCATCACATTATTACCTACCTATAATTCAACAATTTCACCCCTCCCAATAAGTTCTTTGCCGCCGTTATCCTTCTGGCCTGTTATTTTTTTCTAGTTGATTAGATACTTTCTGCTTTCCCTGGCCGGTTAGGGTTTTGTGTTTGGGTCAGTGAGGTTCTTGGTATAATATATACTCCGACTATATTTGTTTTTCCTTTCTTTGCGTTCCCTTTTGCTTCTTGAGTTGTTTCGTTCTTTTTTGATGTGGGGGTGATGGGAGTAACCTCGAAGTGCCTCTCTAGTCGAGACAACTTGATTAAAAAAATGTATTATATGGGTACTTAGTGAGCATCTGTTGTCCAGTGGCTGTTAGCATCATTGTGTGGTTTGTATTGTGTGCATGGATTACTCGCGGCGTTTCTAGCCTTTGTCACATTGCACACTGTCAGAGACAGTTAGTTACCATGTACGTTTTTTGATCGGGTGGAAGTAATGGATTTTTTCTATCCCTCTTTCTCCTTGATCTTTCTTCATCATTTTCACCGTCCTTTCCATGTGGCCATCTGGTTTCAATTGTTTGCTTGCCTGATTAGGGCAGCCATTTTTCGTTTAACTCACATTTGTGTTGATTTGTCTTTCTTTATAATTTTGCCACAGGCTTTTATGTTGGCTTCTTTCTTGGTCTTTTTAGTGTGTATTTGTTTTGCCACAGGCATTTGCGTTCACTTTCTTTCTCTGCCTGTTTAGCGCTTGTTTTAGTTTTTAGGGTGTCAGTCTACCCCTCGAGTCATTTTTATGTAGACACTGTGTGGTGTCGGATATTCAGTGATTTTCTGTCTTGAGTAGAGCCCGAATCAACCAGAAAGGCTATATGGAGCTTTTTCCTTTCACATCATCTGTAGCATCAGACTGTCATCAGTCAAGTCTACTTTTTCGCTTGGTTCAAACACTTTAATATCATCCAAAAAACATGAAAAGTATCTTTCCATGCCCCTATTGTAGTTTAGGAAATCTTCTCACTGTCAGGCAGGAAAGAAATGCAACATGACACATGTTATCTGGATTGAAATGACTGCAGTAAATCAGTTGCTTTCCTAGTGGAAGCCCTTGGGTAAACATGGTGCTTAACTTCCACAGAAACCATCAGGCTTATTAGGGAGGGGGAGAAGGGGGAGGGGGTATGGAGGTGGGGGAAGAGGGAGATTATATACCTATCGCTACACTGTCACCACCAGAATGACTCCTGCATTAAGATGGGCAGTGATGAGAGCCATTTTAATGTTTCATTAATTGTGAGGGAGTCACAACAAGACTGTGTCCACAAACCACAACCTTATTGAAAAAAAAGGAGAGCCAAAGTGGAATTAAGCCGAGGCCGTTCTGCTTTAAACCGGCTCACAAGCCCTCTTGTCGGCCGCTGCTTGTAATACCTCCCGATAACAGCGGGAAAGGGGCAGGGCCGTGGATGGGTCTATTTAGCTCGCAGTGCCATCAGCCAAGATTTAACTGCACATTGCTAACAGCCCCACATCATGAAGCCCCACATCATCATCATCAGCGCAAAGTCTGGTGTTGCAAAACAGTGCTCAGAGCCACATTCACAGGTTCATATCTCGTGATAGAAATGTAACAATAACAATATACTTTATTCATCCCAGCAGGAAATTAAAGCTGTCGTTCGATCACACAACAAAGAACATATCTCAATAACTCTAAGTCATGAAACACACGCACATACACACTCTTAGACATACGCCCCTTTCTCTCAATCTGCATACACTAATAGGAATGATCTAATGCTGATACCTAGCAATCCCAGAATTACCTGGAATAATGCTTTCTCTGTCAAAGCAAAACATAAAACCTCTCAAATTAAACAAAATTCATTAGGTTCACACATCCCCACCCCTCCCTTAGAAAGTTATCATCCTCAACAAACGTCTTGACGCATGCGCACTCAGTTAATGATTGGCATGATTTTCATTAAAAACTGACAGAGCTGAGGGTAAAAACAAGGCTTTATAAGTTTGTATTTGTTCTTGGAAGTAAAAATCTTCCACTCCTGTTGCTATGTCTGCTATCAAAGTAGTGTCTCATTGGGTGTGTCGGGTCATTTAATGTTTGCATTAGTCTTCTGTACAGTCTCTTTTCATGTAAAGTCTTAAAACTGTCCAGTGGCTTTCCCAGAACATGACCTGCTTTTCTTACAATCTTTTCCAACCTCTCTCTAATTTTGAAATATTCCCACCCCAACAGACAGAACCAAACATAATACTACTACATGTCATATTACAGCATTATAAGAAGTTACTAGCATATATCTGAATTTACTCCAAATGATTTCAGCTTTTTCATGCAATACATTCTCAAGTTCACTTTTTTTTTTCAGCACAGATTTGATGTTCTCTTTCCAGTTCAATTTACTATCAAAAACCACACCTAAGTACTACTCTCTCCACTGCTTCTCCTTTAATGTAGACTGGTTTGGGTCATCTTTACTTCTTCCTAAAATCAATGCATATATATAATATCTTTCATTTTGGAAACATTCAAGAATCAAATACAAGTAATTTTTATCACACCAATTCACAAAGTTTTCAATCCGCTGGTGGTATAGTGCATCTTCATCATTAGTAATTTTTCCAACCAGTTCTGTATGTAGGGGAGGGGCGTGGGGAGTGAGGGAAGCAGGTTGGAAGCATGAATGAAGAGTCACAAGCCAGCTTTTATTTACACCAACCAGGAAATAATGTCTGTGATGGAAAAGACGCAAGCAAACAAAACATTTAGAACATGAAAGCAAACGTAAAGACTAAACAGCAATTATCTAATAAATACAGTAACCATGTAGTTTTCCTGTAGGTTACTGTGACAAAATGATTAATAATCAAGCACATAAATTATGTGCATGACTTGCACTTAAAACCTGTATCTCACAGTGTCACGGTAAGTATACAAGAGACAGCCAGTCAATTAACTGAAATTAACTGATGAACTCCCAGCATATAAATTATAATGGTATACAATAAAGTAACAGTGAAAAATATGCCTGATATGGATTACCAAGATCATTCTTAACTAAACAGGAAGAGTGAGATAATTGTTACAGCAGTTCCACTTAAGCACACAAGACGGACAGTGACATGGGTGGCACTTAGGGCCATGCCATGAGCGGGAGGAAGTCAGCCTCGTTACTCAACATGTGTACAAAACAAAAGGGCTACAGCATGTCACTGGGAGTGTTACTGACTAGCAGAGCATATCTGTGAACAACGTCAATGGTCTTAACTCTTACTGATGTGGGTAGTGCATCAAGAATCTAAGCTGCTGATCTGGGTGCATCTGTCTGCTTGGTTAGTGAATAGAGACAAAGACCTAGTTGCCACTACTGACACGCATCACTGGCCTGTTTGGGTACACGCACAAAGACACAGAAAGGGTTTACAAGCTAAGCAGAGTGAAAGTCTGCACGCCCAAGACTCAGCCATACAAAAGCCGGATCAAAACAGAAATGACATGTCTCACAGTTCATACAATTACCCCTATGCACTAGATCATATTGAACTATTAAAATGAACATTCAACAACTTATGAAGCCAACATCTTCAAAGACAAAGTGTTAGCCATGATAATGATATATCACTAATTTCATGTAGAAAATAGATTAGTAGCAAACTAAACAAGTTACGCCGCACAGAGATCTGCATGGCCGCACAAAGGAATCATACTTTACTGAGGGATAATTTTACATTGGCAAAGCATCACTCCAACTGAACATCCAACAAATTGAACAATGGTAACACAACATGCTAGCTACATTAATATCAGCTAACCAGGATTACCTGTATAATACTTGAATAGTTAATACATGATGGAAGCGCTGGTCACTTCGCAGCATAAAGGCTTGAAATTTGAACACACATACAGTATACACTAATGCCATGGCTGCAGACTGTGGCAGTCATGCCGAAATTTCTCATATGTTGGAACCAAAATCAAGGCACATTGTGAACATGGTAAATTAACATACATCATAGTCATACATCAATGAGAAACAAAACGACAAGCCATAGAAAAATAACTACTTACACTAGTTACAGGCTCTCCCCTGAGATGAACACAGGCTGCAACAGCAAACAAACAACCTGCCTCTGCAGGGACACTGTGGGAAAAGGGCTGCTGCTGGCCCAGCGCACACATTTTAACATTTTAGATAATTGGGGCCATAAAATTCCCACCTAATCAAAAAAGAGAAAGGATGACAGGAAAGAAAAGATTAAAGGGTCATGGCCCTGGACACACAATGCACTCGGTTACATACATGTAGCATCTGCAAATTTTACTAGAGGACATGACTCATCAGTGCTTCTACATATGATACATTTTGACTGGAATAATGCTTTCTCTGTCAAACCAAAATGTCACATCTTTCAAATTTGAAACAGTGAACAAGCAGACAACACAGACCACATCATTCATGTCTTTTTCAATATTTTATTGACAAGAATTTTTTTTTCTCGCTTTGACTGTTTGAGTTTAAATTCACACACACACACACACACACACACACACACACACACACACACACACACACACACACAAACAGCTTGACCATGTTGCGTTGGGCCTGCCTATGCACACGCACCAAATACCATGCACATTTAAAAAAAGATATGCCCCTGTAACTTTGGTTTCATTTGCTTGATTACAGATATGGCCTTGTTTGATTGATTTTTATTGTCCCTTATAATAATCTAATTATGCTTGTTACTATTTAGCATGTGAGGTCATTAAGCAAAATGTAAGGTAGGACTAATTTTAATATTTGTGACCCAAAATGGCATCTGAACTGTCCCCGGAATTTCCGACCGCCTCCTTGGATATTACCGACATTACCTAATAAAAATAAATGGACCTATACATTTATATACAATTTTATTCTGTTCAAAGTTTTGTAATCGTTCCGGCTTACCAAAAGTGTTTATTAATTCCGGTTCTTGGACAATACACTGACGAACTGTTTCAATGTCTCCACTGGAAACGGCATTCATAACCACGTTGTATACAGCAGTCGGAGCTAGTGGCACTGGGCCATTGGAAGGGATCACTGATCCTGCCATTTTAACGGTTCTTTGCTATCTTTCGCATGTAAATTGCAGCTTCATTGTTCGGTGCTAGGGTACTCAGACGTAAAGTTAGGCCGCCATTTTGTAAACCACAGACTTCAGTTTGCAAAACGCTCTATGGTTGGCTTATAGCCACACTCTAGCCACTCACAGACGTCGTTTTGTATTCATCAGGTTTCATTCACTTCCGGCAGGCACTTAAATGCGCTTTCGATTTTAAGTGGTCTTGTCCAGTTTGAGGAGATTGTACGACGTTTGGAGGGTTTTGTATGTCATATATTTGTTTCCCAACTGTTCAGTTATATAGTTACGCCATTATTTTTCAAGGTTTTATTGGAAACATCTTGTAATAATTGTATATAATTTTCAATTACATCAAGTTCTTCCCGGCTGGGAAGCGTTTTGGTCTTGATGAAGGCTTACAGTTTACACGCGTATAATGATAAGTACTATTTATATCATGTATGCTTGGCAGCTTTAGTCCCTTTCTTGAAAATATCCTTAAAAGTTTAAACAGTACTCACCTTCATTCAGGAGGATCAGCATGATTGCAGCGTTTTGTGGATGCTTTATTAATGTTCTTGTAGTGTTATTATCCTACTGACTGTAGTGTTATTGTTAATGTTATCAGAATCA
Organism: Alviniconcha strummeri; assembly: GCA_963584105.1. Taxonomy (NCBI): domain Eukaryota; kingdom Metazoa; phylum Mollusca; class Gastropoda; family Provannidae; genus Alviniconcha; species Alviniconcha strummeri. The sequence goes on along the minus strand of OY757541.1, from coordinate 16,289,453 downwards.
CTGTTTTCAAATTCAGTGGGGTCTGGCAATCTCAAGATGTCAAATAAATTAAAACAAGCAGTAAGAGAGGCAATGAATGGGACAACAGTTAAACATTTTTTGTAGAAAGTTGTAATACTTGTACTAGTTGTAGTTGTACTGGGCTGTTTATTGATGGTGCAGTGTCTTGTGTATATGCAAGCATGTACACTAATGCAAGCATATACACTAGTTCTTAAAAGTGTTTGCTTTGAGACCATTAACGCCTGTATCCTCAAATTATTTTAGTACAAAGACTGAAAGAGAGACAGACAGATAGACGGACAGACAGAGGCAGGGAAAGAAACAGAAGAAAAGAAGAAAGCATTTAAGAAAGAATGACTCAGAACTTTACGTTACTTTGCAATGACATCAAATACAGCCCTGAATAAGGACAACAGTAAGCTGGTCAATAGTTTCTTGGTTTTCACTTCCACAGTTTCTCTTCCAGACATACAAATTAATAGATGGAGGGTCCAATGGGAGAGACAAAAAAACAAAACGAAGAGGTGGAGACAGATGGCAGCCTGGGAAAAATGGAGAAGACAAATGAGGGACAGGCAGAAGAGCCCAAGGTAAAGCAGGTGACATTTCGGCAGGAGGAAGATCACATTGCAGAAGCCCCTCAGAAGAAACCCAGGAAGAGGTTGAAAGGAGTCATAAAGCAGTTGAAAGCTCAGGTGAGATGTTTACACACTCAAGATTCATTAAACATTATATATATATATATGGGTCATTCTCGGAAACTGTGTACCACTTGGGGTAGGTAACTTCAAACTCGTATTTGAGGGTAATCTTTTATTGCAGTGTAAATATTTTTATTTCTTGTCCTTGTATGTTGATGTGAGCGATAATAAAAACAATAATGACTGCCAGAGTTGTGTGTTATGTACTTTAAATCGGACTGATGTTGCGAAGTGAATCAAAAATGGCGCCACCGATTTGTGACATCGCCAACACCATTGGAAAGAATGTATCAGAAACTTCATAAAAACCACACAGTGACAACACATTTAACTTCACATGATCATATTAAATGCATTTCTTAGGTTGGAAGCACGTTTGTCTTCAACTACAATAAAAAATTGTATATAATTAACCATTTTTGAAAGTATTAACATTGTAACCCATCGTTTCCACTTGGACACAACGTGAAACTGAAAACGCTGCAGCGCTCACACACTCAACACAGGAACTACTTTCAGCATTTAACACACGACACACAGTACCGGTTGTTGTACAGGGATAGTTAAATCCTGAAGTTGAGTCTGAACAGTGAAATTTGAGCTGAACTGATGTGTAAGATTTTCGTTTCCCGCCTGAGATGTTACGATGTTAATTCTAAAAAGCACCATCAATTTAATTGAGACTAGAATTAGGGCCTAATTTCAGATGAATCAGTCTGCGTAAACTGCGGGAAAGGCGAATGTGCACATCTGTGCACTCTCGCGGATCCTGCGTTTGACCAGTGTTCGTGTTTTGATTTCGTTTCAACGAACCGTGTCCGTGTTTGCTTGCTAATGGTTGACGGAAATTGGAACACTAGTCTCTGATTGAAGGTAAGTTTGTGTGCTTTTTGAAACATTTGGTGTTTTTATAATAACTGATTATTGTTCTTGAGTATTTTATGTTTGCGTTTTATAATTGTCTTCTCTCTGAAAGCTCGTAGATTGTGATCAGAAAATAAAGAACATGGAAAAGTGAGATTTAAAAAAAATCTGGTCTGTTTGGAGGGATGATGGAAATGTCTTTAAACTGGGACAAAAATGACCGTCATGAACTAACATAAAAATTTTCGGGCATATTAGTTTCAGTTAAAACATTTACCTGTAACAGCAAGATTGCTTTTATTTTAATTTGAGGTAAAAGTCGGAAATTCGACCTTCCGTTTCACTCGCAACTTGGAAAAAGAAAAACGGTGTCTTCTTCGTTACGATGTTAAAAACGAATGTACCAAAATAAAATCTAAGAATTTGCCGCTGCCTCAGTATTATTGAAGCAAGGTTGAATGTATGTCTTGGTGCTATACTTTTCGCAATGGAGCAAATGCTTCTCTTTTTTCCACCCACATGGATCGGCAAAAATGAATGCACCAAGATCTAAGATTTCGCACGCACGTAGAAGCTGTGCGTTCGCGTTGCCATGTTACGAAGTTAAACGGACCCACATTGAAATAAAACTGACACGCTTCTTCTGTTCTTTTCAGTTTGAACATAATGAAATGTTGTTTGTTTTTTCATTCCTTTTCATATATTTAGAATAATGACTTGATATTGACAAATTTCACGGCTTGCCAAAGTTGGTCAGTCAGAGCATTAACATCGTAATGCGGAAAGCGGTGCGGTTTTGCATTCAGTGTTACAAAGTTTAAACGGACACATATTTTTACCAAGATATTACTTATTACTATATTAGCATGTTTTCTACTCACTTTTTGTTTGAACGTAATAAAAAATTTAGTTTTCTATTCCCCGTCATTTATTGCATAAAATCATTAAAACATTACTTGATGTTGAGCTTGCCCGAGCGACTGAATCCGTCCATTAGCAGCGTAATTCGGAAGGCAACATTTTTGCATTCAGTGGTACAATTGTTTTGTGAAACAGATAATTGTTTTTCTGGCTTTAATTTTCATACAGTCCTGCAGCGATGAGGTATAGTGTGCAAATATACTGCTGTCAGCTTCAGTTTGAGTTCATTGAATCAATGTAAAATAATGCATAATAACATTAACAATATTGTTTACACCCAACTTGAATGTGTTTGTTTTTGCTGTCGTAGCTTGGAAACCATTCAAACTGGCCAGCCATGTAGTCATGTTTTAGGGGATTTTTTTGTTTTCTGGCCACAACAGTGAATACTGAATGATTGAATCTGCCTGCTAAAAGGCCACCTGTCACTTCAGAACTTTACCATTGTTGTACCGTATTACATTTTGTCTGCTCTGCAGTGTGGAATTTCCCAAGGGGATAGTTGATAATGAGCCATTTTAATGAACATTAAACACTGTCAGTATTGCAATGATCCATTTTAATGAATATTAAACACTGTCAGTATTGCTATTATTGTTGAAAAAAAGCACACACCCAGTTTTAACAAACATTGTCACCTGTACTATGTTTTTTTCTTCTCAGAAGATAGTCACTGAACAAAAAAGAAAATTACACTTGCTGATAAAGACATGGTCAGTGACTTGATGAGATTTTTTCTTTTTCTTCTCTCAGGTGACCAGCTGGCCAGCATGGGAGCCAGGCAACCAGCCTGCTGTTCGGCATCCAGTCCCCCACCAGCCAGCTCCAGCAATAGGGGATTTTGTTGAGGCAGAAGTTAAAGGTCGATACAGAAATGTCAGTTTTTTTTGCCAAGTTCCTGGATGTGGATAAAGCCAGTGGAGACCTCAAGTTACACTAGACTACCTGACTGTGAAGCCTGGGTCCGCAGACATTCGTGTGTGGGTGGATGAGTCTTGGCTGCCAAAAGAACAAATCACCAAGATTGTTCACCTACCCGTTCCCCTTTCTGGAATCTGCATAGTCCTTTTGCGCTTTCTGTCATCATTTTTCTACAAATGGTTGATTCTCCTTTTTTCCCAGAAAACTCTCAAATATTTTTTGTTAAGGGTTAGGCATTTTTGTACGGCTCTTGTTGAGCATCTAGATGACTGTTGGTAGCTTGCTGCCATATGGCACTGGTATTTTCCATTATGTATTTATATGTATGTAAATATTTTGAATTGTGTCCATTCCTATTTTTTATTTATTCTGGTATCAATAAATTAGACGGAATGGTCCATGATACCAGCATTTCCTAGCCTACGGCTAATGTGCTCCTTTAACAGGCCTTTACAGGGGTAATATTGAAGTGACTAACTCTTCAAAAATTTGTGTGTGATGTTTGTGGATGTATGTTTTATGTTTGCAAAGTGATTGGTTTTGTGGACTGACTTGACAAATAGTTTATATTTTTTATATAGGATGAGAAGAGTTTAGAAACATGCATAAATTTGCTTATGAATATGACCCAAGTTTGACTGTCCTGGTGTGACCCTGTGTGGTTGACAGTACATTAAAATCCAATTACCAGCTAATTAGTGTTTATGTTACAGTAACTTGGAGGGGGAGGGGGGTGTAGTGTTCACTAACCTGGGGTGGGTGGGTTAGTTGGTAGTGTTTATGTTTACAGTAGCTTTTCTGGGGGTGAGGGGTTATAAACTTAGTGTTCAGTAACCTGTACAGGAAAGCAGCTGTATTACACTAGAACCCTAGTACTTCTCTTCTGTTTTGTGTGATTGATTGATGTTCTTGCTTCTGTTCTATTTTGTGTGATTGATTGATGTTCTTGCTAGTTGTGTGTGATTTGGTTTCCATGTTACGCGGTTAATCAGATTATTAAAATGAGTTGTTCAAACACAAAACAGTGATGTTTTCGTTATTTGTTCATTCATTACATGATCAGACAGTATATGCTGGTAATACACTTAAATAAAAAGAATTCATACTGTATAGTAGTTAGTACTTTGTGCACACACACACTCAAAAAAACAACAACATTTGTATGGTCATGTTTAAAATTAATCAGATAACACACTAAAATGGAATAATTGGGTTACATTTTGATAGCATTGCTGTTACTATAGCAAATGACATGTAAAATAGCCTGAAGATGTCACTTTTGTGTGCAACAGGTGCTGTATTTGGGTAAGTTTGGTTTCCACGTTACACTGTTAATTCTTGGCAGTATGCGTCTTTTGACCCCCCCTTTGTCCTACTTAAATGGTGCAGATTATCTTTTTTTTCAATTCCTCACATGCAGTAGGTGTTAAACATCAAGTAAACTTACATATTAGGAGTTTTAAAGCATTTAGATTTTGGGGTACCTATGTAACAGTATTGGTACAGTTTCTGAGAACCACCCATATATATATATTATTACTAAGATTATAAGAATATTAGAACCTAGAAAGTGTGTCCATTTAAAATGTTTTACTAAGAAGTAAGATTTGTAGTTTTTAGTTGTTGTTTTTTAATTGTTGATAATAATGGCAATGTTGGTGATGATGGATTCATGAGTGCTGCTTATACTTTTATAGTTATCGTGATTACTTTGAAGTTTGTTTTTTTCTTCTTCTTTTTTCTCTAACACTAGTGACGGTATGTCTAGCATTTTTGTTTTAGAACTATCTGTCTGTGACAGTACACCAAGTCATGTTCCTATCCTAGAGATGTGCATTTTATACGGTAACTACAAAATGGCAATTTAGAAAAGTGTTGTAGTTAGTCATCAGTCTCATCTGATGTATACATGTGTAGTATTACTAAGTAATACACCACTACTGCGACTAGCAGTAGACAATAATATTAATAATACTGGAACTGGGTGTGTAAAGAAAACAAAATGTACAGCCTGGAGAAGGTCCCAGAATCTGTTTTGTGCTACTACTACAGTACTATTGGGCCTGCTACTGCTACTGTGCTTTTTTCTTCTTCATTTTTTTCATTTCATTTGAAATTAAACATGATTTTTGTGTTTTGAGTTAAAAAAACAACAGCAAGAACAGTTTTTAGTCTGTTGGTTAAAATCAGTCTTAATAAGACTCAGATATAGTATTTCTTTCTTTTATTCTTTGATAATAAAACATGCAGGTGTGCTTGATGAAATATGAATTTAGATTCAGATTTGGAAACAGAAACCTTACTTCTAGTTCTACAGTTCTAGTCTTCTGCTTCTAGTAATTTATGCAAACAATCACTATACTAGATTTTCGCAGCAAAATTGTTTCCCATTCATGAGTGTGTGCAACTATCATTCTGATGTTTCCTTTGCAGATGGAGTTTTACTTTGGTGATTCAAACATGAGCAAGGACAGATTCATGAAGCAAGAAATAGAAAAAAGTTCAGACGGATGTGAGTTATTAGTAATTACATGTAACCCCCCTCCCTGCCCCCATGCATCACGATAATTTTTTCACTAAGCTATCTGAATGGTAGTGCCACTAGTGGTCGTACAGTTACAGATGGCACCACTGAAACAGTGGAATTTGGAGTGTAACCATTCTGGGTATAGTGCCTGTAGCTCTATGAGACTGTACTGCCAGACAACTTTGGGGTAAGAGAGTTATATCCTTGGAGGACATACTGATGCACTGTGACAGATTCTTTTGCATGCCATTTTTCATTGGAACATGTGGCCTGCTACAAGAAAACAGAACAGTGAAACATAGTCATAGTTTATGGTCAAGGAATACAGGTCTATGCAAACAATTATAATCAGAAACTACATAAGACCCCCACCCCCACTCTCACCCCCTTCTGCCACACACATACAAAAAAACACCCCAAAAAACATGCATGTTGATGCAGAGAAACTGACATGCATACACACATGCAGGCACACACATGCAGGTACACAAACACAAACATGCACACATACATATGCGCCAGTAGGACAGCTGCAAAGGTGGACATAAGATCAAATGTTTTCTTGTGGAACTTGGAAAAATACAGTAAATCAAATGCTCACATTAGGCATTATATAAACTGCTCTTTTGTTATCCACAGAACTGTTTATGAGCAGTTGTGCATTCCAGTTCATCTTAATGAGGCAGGATCATTAGTGGCTACTATACAGGTGTTTTTTGCATAGCCTAATATATCAATTATACATTAATTCTCTTTTTCAGATTTACCGCTGTCAACATTCCTTGCTTTTAACAAGATTAAAACTCTGACAGAGGAAACAGAAATCCTGGCTAAAGCACTGCAGTCATCAGAATTTTTGGAAGTGAGTGACAGCATGCTGGTATTTCTCCCAGTGCATACCTTCCTGTGTGGTTAGGGGGATGAAGATTGGGGTGAAAGTTGAGGGTCAGATTTCTGGAAGTGATAGACACTGACAGCATACTGGTATTTCCTCCAGTACATGCCATATTCTGTGGTTAAGACCATAAGAGGAAGTGTGAGAGTTGAGGGTCAGATTTCTGGAAGTGGAATGACACTGACAGTGATACCATAGTTGTATTTTTCCCAGTACACACCATCCTGTGTGTGTGGTTATGGGGTGGAGGGTCAGGGGTGAAAGTTGAGGGTCAGATCTGTTTCTGGAAGTGAGTGACACTGACATTGATAGTGATAGCATACTTGTAGTTCTCCTAGTACATGCCATCCTGTGTGGTTAGGGGGTGGAGGGTCAGGGATTAATTGTGAGGGTCAGATCTGTTTCTGGAATTGAGTGACACAGACAGTATAGTGATATTTTTTAGCCAACTACATGCCATCCTAATTCCAAGAGTCTGTATAATTTTGTTTATAGTGATGCTGTGTGTCTTTGCAGTTGAATGAGGACAGAACCAAAGTACAGAGGAAAACACCTGTCAGATACCTGACAGAGGAAGAAGTGGATGCCAGGACTGTCTATGTGGTTAGATTCAAACGTCTTTGTATAATAATTTGTTTGTCACTCTCAGATAGTCTGGAGCAGGCCAGGACTGTCTGTGTGATCAGATTTAAACTTTTTTGTGTTTGTCTGTTACTGTCAGATAACAAGATTTGTTCATGAACTTATTCTTAGTTTCTTCTGTATGCACACTGTTATTCATAGTACTTGTTACTTTTGTTATCTTATAGTTTTGGTGAATTCATACTAACTAAAGGAAAATCCAGTCAGTTTTTGTCTTAAAAGTGAATTTAACCAATATGGATGGGTGTTTTTTTACCATGTTATTTTAAATTTAATAACTTTTATCAGTCAAGTGCATCAATAAAAAATAATAATCTTTTTTTCTCTTTTGTTTTTCTAAATCTGGAAGTTTTTTTGTTTGTCTTATTTGTGTTGTCAGTGTTTGACTTAAAGTTATAAATTTAAAGTAATCCTTCTGTCTCTTTACATCATTCATGTGCACAGTAGTGAATTTTATACAAGTTCTTCAGTACCACTTTTAGTATCCTCCACATCTGGAAGGTGGGTGCTTGGCACTTGTACTGGCTGTAGGAAAGAGGTAAAAATAAAATTGGTACTGTTTTAAAGGCTCTCCAGTAGCAGTGAAGCAGGGTGAAGCACATTTGACTTTCACAGAAAGTGCCAAGACAGAAGCAGATCATGCAGGTTTTCCTCTCAACTGTTGCACTTGCAGGAAGGGCTACGCAAACAGACCACCCATGAATGGGTGAAGAGAAAGTTCTCAGTATGTGGCAACGTGACCTACATCAGTATTCCTCGTTTCAAGTCCACCAACGACATCAAGGGATTTGCCTTTGTGGAGTTTGAATCACCTGAAGAAGCTGCCAAGGCTGTTGAGGTAAGAAAGCAACTGGGCTTAAATGGCTAGCGTGATTGCACAGGCTAGCATGATTGCATGCTAGCATGCAAACCGTACCTCCTTGTTGATTCACAGGTGTGGAACTTTCTGTGTGTGGCAAGTCAAGTACTTCTTTATTCCATTCAAAGCAAAATGTGGGTGCCACACATTAATAACAAACAAATAAAATCTACATGTAAAAAGATTCACGGTTTAATTTTAAGTGTGTGCAGTAACTTACAGGCATCGTTAATATCACAAACATTGCTAAATAGAATATAAGTATATCAAGCAAGGATTGTATGGTGCTTTTGTGTCTGTGTGTGTATGCACATTCACACACATGCAAGAGCAGCGGTTGGCTTGGCCTGCTTTCAAAGGGTCAGACTTGAAATTCTCGATTTTGGTCGATGATGTGTGCTGCCTGATGACATCACATGATCAAACATCTCTTTCTGGCTTTCAGTTACATGTTTCATGTTGGGAAGCACATTTGTTTCTTTTAAAACTGTTTTAAACTGCCAGAAGATGGTTCCCAAATTTATAATTATGGGAATTTAGACTTGTTAAAATTTCTGACTTTTATACATGTTTTTTGTTGCTGTTGTTGTTTTGTGTGTGTGTTTTATGTGATTTTGTTGTTGTTGTTGTTGTTGTTGTTGTGTGTGTGTGTGTGTGTGTGTGTGTGTGTGTGACGGCTGTTCCCTGGGCTTGAAATCAGGCGCTTTAGCTGCTCACTGGCTGAGCTATTTTTAGCTCCCCACGAACATCTGCTCTGTCAGTGGATTCTAGGTCAGTAGCAGCCGTGGTCAGTACTAGCCGGCTGCCCTCTCACTTTCCACTTGGCTGGATTGCCACATGTGTAGTGTTGTTTACACACTCTGGGGGGCTTCTGGAGAGTTGGGCCCAATTTTAAGTGAAGGTTTCCTGTAGTGGATATATTGATGTTGTCATGTATGCATGTTGTTTAGCTGAGAAAAGTGTATGCACCTCACAATGCTGGTGTGTTTCATACCTTTTGTGTGTGTAGCAACTACTATGTACAGTCTAATAGTTTGCTTGAAATGGCTCTGGTGCCAGCATGGGATATTATTTACACCCTGCCTTGGACGTTTCTGGAGAGTATAGCCTGATTTTAAGTGAAGGTTTCCAATAGTGGATACATTGATGTTGCGATGTGTGCATCTTGTTTTCCTGAGAAAAGTGTGTGCACCTCACAATATTGTCATATATTTCATACTTTTCTGTGTTTACCATGCACAGTTTGTTGTTTTGCATGAAATGGTTTTGTTGCTGCATGAAATCTCAAACATTTGACCAAGCATGTTTGGTGTCTGTGTAAACTTCAAAATAAGAGTTTTTCAATGGTCTGCTGTACAACACTGTGCTGAAATGGCGCTGGGAAAGGGAGGGGTGAACGACAGCTGCCATAATTTACTGCCGGCAGCAGCAGCAGCTTGTCCATAGCAGGACCACTCAGCTATCGGATGACTCAAGAGAGCCTACCTGTATAGCTGACCTAGATTCTGGGGCATTGGCTCTGACCAACACTCCAACTAAACAGGCCTCTGGGAACAGCTGTGGCGTGTGTGTGTGTGTGTGTGTGTGTGTGTGTGTGTGTGTGTGTGTGTGTGTGTGTGTGTGTGTGCACCTCCCCACCTACACCATGGATTCCCTCTTGGATGCTGACTCTTAATAACCAATTCGATCCCCAGGACGCTACAGTATAATTTCAGAATCACCAGCTTACCCCCTTTCACTATATGTTTTTCTTAGATGCTGAACCATGTGCCAGAAAAGAAAGCTGAAAAGCTGGAGGAGAAGGTGGGAGGCTCCGTGAAACAGAGCAACAATCTCAAGTACTTGAAGAAACGTGCTGCCAAGGAAGGGATCGGTGGGTGCTGATCCTCGGGCATCTTGTGTCTGGCTTGTTGGCTTTCACTGCTGTCTGTACACCTGCCATTGTAATTTGTATATTATGGTGTTAACTTGAATATGTTTGGTTTAAGCAAAGTTTATTTACATTCATGAAAATATGGACAATCAAGCTAGGCTTATTGGGCAGTTCAGGTGGGGTTGTTAACTCCCTTGACCTTTGCCTGGCATTGCTTAAGTCCCTTGGTTGCTTTTACTTCCAGTGCATACTTTTTTCACAATGGAAGGTGATGACAGTGAATTTACGAATTTTACACTGCCATCTTAAAGACATTTTTGGAGGCCCATAATCAGAATGCGTCTGGCAACAAGCAATAACCTGTTGCTCGTGCTATAGGATGCCCCAAAATGCATTTTTTTCTCAAACTCGTGATCTTCTGGTCAGCTGAAAAACAATGCAGTGACACTTTTTTTCCACTTTCCATCCCCTTTCCCTGGTAATTTTTGCAACTGCAACAGTGGTGGCATATGTACTGCTTCGCAATTCTAAATGCAGTTTTTCCACAAACTCGTGATCTTCTGGTCAGCCAAAAAATGATGCAAAGACACTTTTTTTTCCACCCTCCATCCCCTTTCCCCAGTAATTTTTGCAACTGCAACAGTGGTGGCATATGTACTGCTTCGCAATTCTAGGTTCAGCTTCCATTGTTATACACAGTGTGAAGCAACATCTACTCAGAAATTGGCCTGGAAGTGATGCTGCGACCTCTTGCAATTTCTTCCATGAAAGATTACAAAGGGCATTCACTCATGCAAATCAGCTTCACTGAAACACCCAATAGTAAATGCTCACAAGCATAATCTACTAAATTTATTTTGCAACAACGGGTATAATTTGTATATTATGGTGTTAACTTGAATATGTTTCATGTGCATGTGCATCAGATTATTGTAACAGTGTTGTTCCATTCTTTCTCTTACTCAACAACCACTTATATGATTTAGTTCAAAACTTAGCAGATTATTGATCATTAGCCTTGAAGTTGATGTGCAAGAATTCAGACAATAATAATGAAATGTAGCCCATTAGGTGTGAGAGTTAATGAGAGCAACCCTTCTCAGCCTGAGCTGAATTGACAAAATATTTCACACCTGCCCTTGTTTCAAAATATGTCAGTGCTCACAGCATTAAGTAATTTGCACTGTAAAAGAGCATCTGTTACACAGTAGAAATATATGTTGGGATGTATCTAATTCATTGTCGTGATAAAAAATATGTTAAAAAAATCACTATATTTTGCACAGTATTCTTAAAGAATACCTGAAGGTTTATATATTATGGAGAAAAAAAACTTGCAAATTAATTACAGATATTTGAAGGTGACATGGTATACACCCCCCACCCATCCCCCCCACACACACACATTTGCCCCCCCCCCCCCACCCTTACCCCCCAAACCCGACAGCCACAAGGCATTGTGAAAGTTATTAAGTAGCTTACACTGTATGCTTCATTTCATAACTGATAGAATGCTTTAAGAGTGGTTTACTGATATACTTATTTTTTATTTTTTATTTGTCTTTCACTGAGCAGATGTGGAGGAGATGGAAGCCAGGCTGAAGGAGTCGGCAGCAACAACTGATCAAGGTGCAGAGAAAGGAGGCAAAAAATCCAAATCCAAAAAGAAGAAAAAGAAGCCTCCTGCATCCCAGGATGAGTGCTTGGTGAAACCCGGTGGTGATGGTTCCACAAATGCAGACCAGTCAGCGACAGATGCCAAGAAGTTGGAAGTGTCCAGTGAAGCTGATAGCACACAAAAAGCAAAAAAGTCCAAAAAGTCTAAGAAGAAGCGAAAGCGTGGGTCTGCTGTTTTGGGTCAGGCGACTGAAAAAGTTGCTTCAGAGGCTTTCAGGGCTGTTGGAGATTCAGAAAGTGCATCCAAGGAGTCTGTGTCCAAGGGGGCTGAAGATGGTTGGCAAACTGCTTATGAAGGTTCCAAAAGTTCCAAAGATGACGTCAGTCATAGCAAACAGTCAGAGAAGGTTGAAAGCACCTCAGGGTCTGAGGGTGGGGGTAGCAGAAAGAGACAGAGACCAGTAGAAGAACCGCTAGAGGAAAGTGCAGGCAAAGTCCCCAGAATGGACTTCCACCCAGACACAGACAGCAGCTCAAGGTTGGACGGAAAAGCTAGTGAACAGTCTGCTAAAGATGGCAAGAATTCTGCGAAGGACAAGAAACATTCCACAGAGGATGGTAAGGCATCTGATGAGGATGGTCAGGAGTCTGCTAAAAATGCAGGAGGGTCTGATAATGAGGGTACAAGTTCTGCCAAGGAGTTGGAACTGCAGAAAGACATCAGCAGAAAGAGGAAAAAGGATGCTGCTGACGGCTCCCAAGACAAAGACCCCAAGGTGAGGAAACAGAAGGCAGACAAGCAGTCAGGACACCCAAAGAGGAGCTTGGAGCAACTGGACACAAACTCTGCCAGTGAAAGCAGAAAAAGGAAGCGGAGAAGTTTGGAAGCTCATGATGATGGCAGCAGGAAAAAAACTAAGCGTAATTCTTTCGGCGCCAGAGAGGATGCTGAAGCAAAAGTGGAAGAGGAAGGCGGGAAGAAGAAGCGATTTCGGAGAAAGTATTTACCAGAAGAACCTCTGAAACTGCGAGTCATGTCAAAGTAAGTAGCTGGGTGCTTTAAGCCTTTGTACAGTCATAGGTTTCTCTGATGCCTTGTGTGTACATCTCTTCTTGACATCATAGCAGAATGTGTTGTGAGGAGGCTGTTCTGTGAGGGATGTCTGCTCTGTTCAGTTTCAGCAAAAAAACATGAATTCCAAAAGATTGTATTTTTGTTGTGTGTGATGTTATCTGTTTCAAATCACCAGGATTTTTGTTGTTGTCAAAATACTAAAATGTGCAGAAAACAAATAACTTGGGGAGTCATTTGTTTTTTTGCAGGAAAAAGTGGAGCAGTGTAATTTCTAAACTAGTGTTGGTACTTGAACTGCAGAAAGCCAACATGAAGAGGTGTTTGTTTTCAGGAAAGAGTGAAGTGTTTTAAAGGAGGAATACCACAGTCAGCAGAGAACCAATATGAAGAATTAAAGAGGTATTTACTTTCAGGAAAGAATGGAGCAATTTAAAGGAGGAGTACCTCAGTCAGCAGAGAACCAACATGAAGAACCTAAAGGAGCAATTGAAGACTGCTGCTCACAACAAGCAGAAAAAGAACAAACAGAATGGTGGAGATGCTGAGAATGGACAAGGTAAGAAGGAGGGAGAATCAGGCTTATACTTATAGCAGCTGTGCTGTATTCTTACCCCACAAGAGCATTGTGTTTTATGTTTATAGTTGCCTGGTGAGAGCACATGCTTGGATTTGAGCTGTAGAAATCAGTAAAGCATTTGAAATAGTTTAGTTGATCCATCTAGGTGCAGTAATCCTTGCTTTGTTTTTGCTTTAAACGGATTCACATTTTATTTCCAATATATGGTGTGGCACCTTAGGAAATGAAAGAATGCTACATTTTGTAACATGCCTGTCTGCCTGCCTGGAGCTGTCACATTTCCTGTTCATGCCACTTATGAAATGCTGAATACATCAGTGTCACATGTCCTGAAATGCCCCGTGTGTATAATACCTCATAATAATAGTGTGTGTGTGCGTACAAAATAAATATTAAAATGGAATTTACAACAAAAAAAGGGGGTGGGGTGGAAAGGTGACCATTTAAGGTGGGCTGAACCCCACAGCATCTTGGTCTCTTTCTGTTTTGCTTTACTTTTTTTGTAAAAGGAATTGCATCAGCAGCAGACATTCTTTGGCAGAGAAAGGGTGAAGAGGGGTTCCGTTGCAGTAAGGTCTGTGAGTGCTGTTGTTCCAGTTGAACTGTTCATGAAGACCTTGAAGACTTGTTGCAGAAACCAAGGCTGGACATCCTGCTCCAGAGTTTGTGCCAAACGCCATTGTGGTTGTGAAGAGTGACGTTGGGATGTGTCATGAGAGTCTCAAGGTAAGTAAACATTTACGTAAACATTTAAAAGACTTGTTTTGGGGCTTACCTCTGCATTTTGGAGGGCTGATATTGTAGCTGATCTGCAAATAATATAATAATAAAGAGGATTTCTTGAGCGCCAATCTACCACACTAGGTGGCAGCACAGGGTGCTTTACAATAACACTAGCCACACACACACATGCACACACACATACACACAGTGTCAGATGAGGGGATGGGCAGGGATGTGAAAGACAGTTTAGAAATAATTATTAAACAGGTGCATCTTGAGAGCAGCTTTGAAAGAGGAAGTAGAATCAGAGTGGCAGAGTGTTTGAGGCAAATATGGGGTCAGTAAATTTTTCTTGTTGTGAGAATTGAACATGGGGGAACCACTGATGAAATTCCATTTTACAATGGATACTCGGAAAGAGGCTTACGTGCCCAGTTAAAAATTGGCATATTTCATGTGGGAAAGGCACCTGGCATAAGTTGATGCAAAAATGGTGTGTTTCATGAGTCTGTTTTGGTGATGGTTTAGAACCAGCTGCAGAACTGTGTTGTATGTCAACAACTGTGACCTGTTTCAGAGGATGGAAATGGCGAATCCCTTGGAGAAAACATTACTGACCATGCTTAGTTATTTTTGAAAGATGAAAAGTGCATGTCAGAAAAAGAATCAGTCACTCATGAACTGGACAATAGTTTCCAAACCACTTTACCAAAATAATTAAAGAGTTCAGTAAATCTTGTTCAGTTGTTAGCTGTTCCCATAAAACCAAGAATTGGCATCATTTTCTTCTTCTAAAAAGCTGCAGAAATTGACATACGCCATTTTTTTCCAGATCACGCTACTCCTAAAAAGCAGTAGATTAAAAAAAACAAATGACAGGCACCATTGTTTTTTAGGTCAGTTATGTCTTATGATATGAAGACTTACAAGTCATGCCAAAAAGTATGAAGTTTAGCTCTTTGGAACTGGTAAAGATATATATATTCACATACACTGATACAGCTCTAGGACTAATGTGTCATGTCAAGGCATTGTGGTTATCGAAAAATGTGTTTTCCCATTTTTAGGCTGACATCGCCCCTTCCATTGAGGTGGCCTACATTGACGTAAAGCCGGGCATGACTGTAGGACACATTCGCTGCAAGAATGCAGAAAGTGCTGCCAAGCTTGTGAGAGCAGGCATCAAGGGATGCTCTGTTTCTTTGGTAGAAGGTGGGTTATTACTTTCTTGTGATGAGGGTGTTTATTTGTGTGCCTAGAGCATGTGTTCATAATTATGCGTGTGTGTGCGCATGCACATGTGTGTGTGTGCGTGTGTGTGTGAGTGAGTGTGTGTGTGTGGGTGCATTTGGTGTGTGAGCTTCAACATTTATGGTCCATCATGCTGTGTATTGTTTACAGTCTAACTTGAGAGCTGCAGAGATTTTTCCAAATCTAACCATGTACATCATCTTGCTGAGTGAATGGAAAGATTAAATTTGAAGGAGCCCCCCCCCCCTCCCCCCCCCAAATTGCCTAAACTCCTGACTGTGACTAGTGGCAATTTCAGCTTGGTGACATTATTTTGGTCAGCTGGGATATGTATACAATTGTAGCTTTACTTACATTGTGTTTACCATCACATTTTTTCTCTTTACAAACCAACCAACCAAAAACAACACCAACCAGAGATGGTTCTTGATTCTTTACAGAAGTTCGTAACTCTTCAGTAGTGGCACTTTGCTTCTGTAGACCTGCAGGCTTGCTGACCTGATTGAAAATAAATCCTAGGGTGCATGAATGTGATGAGTAGAACATGATCAGCGGTAACAAATTTGCGATTGAAACTGCCATTAATTTATTGTTTATTTTGTAAGTTGCAGCATTCTAGAGAAGAGGATCTACTTAACACCATTTTTTTTTTTTTTAGCTCATCATAGTTGGTCATTTTTAGTAACAGTAGCTAGTACTGTAGTAGAAGAAAACAAGAATGGTGCAGAAAAAAAGAGAGACTAAAATGATTTTAAAAACTCAAACGAAAAGTAGTTTCAACTGTTGTAACTGAGAAGGCTGGCTCCTTTGAATGTGCATTGCTGCCTCCTTCTTCAGAACAGCATTGTCAGGCAGCAGTGCATGCTTGTGGCAGGCAAGGCAGACGTGCTTTGTTAGTGGACAGTGGAACACCTGACAGAATACACCCTGATGATAGCTCTTGTTTTTAAACCAAGTTTTGTGTAAACCAGTCTTCTGCAAATAGAGCACTGTGAGTCTGAGAATAGTGCTATATTTAAAAGCAGTCAGTGCAGCTGTTCACAGGTCCATGTTAGTGAACCCACATCACAGACAACCTCTCTTTCAGTTTTAGGACTTTTCCCATCTTTTATTTTGCTCCATTTGTTTTTAATAAAAAATTTCAGGGGGTGGGGTGGGCCAGAGATGTGTGTGTGTGTGTGTGTGGGGGGGCCTTTTGATTTGTTCTGTTGTTGTAATTTGTATGCATTGCCAATTCAAAACTGGACTGAATTGTGACCTAACTAAGCAGGTGAGGCCGAGAAGATGTACTGGGACAAACTGATCAGTGACAGAGAGGCCAGGCTTTCCAGCAAGAAGAGACCAAAGAGGAGGGGGAAGAACAAGGTAAGACTCATGGGTGGGGTGGGGGGGGGGGAGTGGACAAACTGACCAGTAACAGATGGAACACATCCTGGCCATAATAAAGATGAATTCAGTTTTTATGCCCAGTTCAGCAAGAAGAGATCGAAGTGGAGAGGGAAGACTGGCGGATAGATAGGAGGAAATGGGGTTGGGGTGTTTAGACAATCAGAACCATGACAAAAGCAGGATGGGATTTTTTTTTTATGTTTTGTTTTATTGTGTGTGCACATGAAGGGGTGAGTGTCATCACTATTAGCAATGACAGCTTGTTCAAACAAACAGCTACTACATATGTTTTATTTATAACAGCTTCAACAGCTCTGCTACTTCTTGTAAAGTCTGTATAATCTTGAGCTAATACATGTGTATAATCCACACTTGTGCATGTGTTTTCCAGCTGCTGCAGAGGGCCCAGAATCCACTAGGAGAGATTTTCAAGGGACAGCACTTAAAGTTCAATGATGATGATGAAACACATCCTGGCCAAATGGAAGACGAGTTCAATTCTTACGCCCGGTTGTGATCTCCTAAGTGGGGCAAGTTCCATTCCTGTGCCAAAGTGCAGTAGACCAAATGGAAAACTGTTCAGTTCCTGTGCCCAGTTTTGATTGGTGAACTGAAGACAGGTTCAGTTCCTGTGCCCAGTTGTGACTGGTCAAATGGAAGACAGGTTCAGTTCCTGTGCCCAGTTGTGATTGGTCAAACGGTAGACAAGTTCAGTTCCTGTGTCCAGTTGTGATTGGTCAAATGGAAGACAGTTTCAGTTCCTGTGCCCAGGTGTGCATGGTCAAATGGAAGACAAGTTCATTTCCTGTGCCCAACTGTGAGTGGCTGAATGGAATACAGGTCTAAGTTTGTTTACTGACACCTTGACTACAGTGCTTCAGGTGTATCCAAATGGCAGTTTTGTGGATGTTGTCATGTTTGAGCAGCTATGTGTTAACATCATATACATCACTCATCTTACTGTGATGTAGCCTATTTTGAATCAGATGGTATTTGGATTAAAGAGCGTAATTGTCCCATTTAGTTCAGGTTGAAAAAATTGACCCCTGAACAATATCAATGCCACTGAAGAAGAGATGACTACCATGGAAGAGAAGACAACTGCAGGAGAGATTTGCCACATTGGGGCCACATTATGTTTGTGCCAGATTTTACAAGTTACTGTTAATACAAGTTTTCGTAGTGTATTTTTTTATTTTTGCTGTTGTTGAGTAGAATTGTTTCAGGTTTTTGCTACTGTGCTTATGGTATTATGCAATGGCAGCTGCTACTGCTATCTCTGTTTTTAGCAGTACTACCTTTGTGTTCAGAATCATGAAACTTAAGTGTTTCAGATGTTTTCAGAATGATTTTGTACTAGACATTAAATCAAGCTTTTAAAATTTACTTTTGATTTCAGTTGTTATTAATTTGCATGGAATGCTGGTGGGTATGAAAGAGCAATGATGAAGACTGAACAGCTTCCTTTTTTTCTTTTTCTTTTTTCTTTTTATAAAAATGTATATTTATTATGCAGTTTTACTTCAACAAGACTAGAAAAGCAACTAGGACATGATCAGCACCCACAGACCATAGACAATACAGGACAGTCAAGGGAAGCACCCCCACAAAGAAATGACAAACAGAACACTCGTTTCACTCAAATTCTGAAGCATTTATAAACTTCACCTTTTAAACCACACATACAGCAGAACCCTCTTATGCCAGCTCCTTTAGGATAACACTGTGCTTCAGACACACTGGTTAAACAAACTGTCCCCAAGTGTACTCCCTTCTTGTACGTTTGCTTCTTTCACGGCAGAATTCTCTCAAGAAGAAGTAGTTTTGATGGTCCCCATCATTTTATCTTGAGATGATTCCATTGTCCTTCAAACAGTTTAGTAGCACACTCCATAAGAGCATTTATCCTACTGGGGCACATGTGTTCATGATTCTGATTCCACTGTTCTGCAAAACATTTAGTACAGAGGGTACATGTACGCATTTAGTCCTTTCTTGTCCTTTCAAGGAGGATCATTGAGCACTTCCTATGTCTATGCCCCTCCCTTCCAGGGGATCAATGGTGTCAGGTCCTTGGCTTTGAGCCAACAGCTAGTGTCTCAATCTCCTCAACACTTCTGATCAGACATTTTCCTCAACCCCAGCAGGTCCAGGGCAGTACATGCACATGAGCCTTCAAAAGTGGCTGTCAAACATTGTCCCCTGTAAGTCGGGGGCTTCTCATTTTACTCTGCAATTTTTGTAACAAGTTCTTTGAGTCTGTGAAAATAGTGGCATGTGTGGTCTGACTTAACTGTCACTTCTTGAGGAGAACAAACTGTCAGTGTATTCACAATTGTCAGATCTGGTTACATGCCTTTGAGTTTCATGTCATATTTTGTACATGTATACAAATTTCAGGTAATCAATACAAGACTGACATGTTTGTTGATTTCAAACACTGAATGTGGTGGAACCATTTGACTCTTATTATAAATCTTCATCAAGCAAATCTGCAACACTGAGAAGTTGATACCATCAGCCCCTCCCACATCTCCCAATTTTTTTATATATATGTTTTAGAACTTGTCCTCTATTTGTCTCATATGTGCTTGTTAAGTCATTCATGCTACTAATGATATATACACATATTGAAGCATAGGTAGGGATGAGCAGAAATTGCTGAAATTTAAAGCAATTGACACAAAATATACATCTACACAGAGCTAAATATATATATGTATATTAGAACAGAAGACAATAAAAGTATCTGTGTCATTGTAAAATTTACAGCTCGTTTTACACAATTTTATACCAATCGCAAGACGAGAAACTGTACTTTGTCATTTACAATTAATTATCAGAATGATTAATTAATTTACTGGACATGTCAGTACACTGAAATAATTATTGAAGCCTTACAGTTGTGCTTAGCTGCTCCCACACATAAATGCTTCAAGGTTGTAACGGATATACAGTATGGCACAGGTTTGATACACACACTATACTGGTACCCGTATAAATTATGTATCCATATAAAACAGTTCATGTACACATAAGTATGAAGTTGTATAGAATACATGTGCATGTATTTACTAATACGCAATCATCACTCAATCAGCATTGTCATATGCTGGGTCCTTAGTATTTTTTCAAGGCACTGGAATTGTGGAAAGTGTATTGTGTCCTCACATGTTTTGTTACACGCCAAGTGACGTCTGAAGGATAAAAATGAATGCTGCCTTGTATGTGAAGATGTCTGATCACAGTGATGTCAGATCGGTCAGCAGATGACTTGTGAAGATAATACAAGGTGAATATTTTCCTTGATGGTCATACGTTTTCCTGATCACAATTCATCTGATAGTAAATACTGGTATCATCTCAATACTGCTGTGGTCCATATGTATATATATTCATGACCCAAAGGTTTTTCATCAAAATGAACCAAGAAATTTGGATAAAATAGTCACTGTCACCTTTTAGAATCCTGCAGCAGTTGTGTATTTGAGTAATGTGGAAGCAGAACTACAACGGCTTACATTACCTGTCAGTCTTCACCGTGGATTTATTTAAGGAATAGGTTTTCTAGAAAATCAATGGCATGTTATGTTTGACTCTCCCTAATTGCCAAGATATGTTCCCAGCGAATATTTCACAGATTCAGGCTAATGAAGCTGAAGTTCCAGGCAAAATGCTTTGAAATGGCTTCAGAATCTCAACCCACAATGAACACATCAATAACTGAAATTCCACTAAAATAAACCTTTATCACACTTCTGTTCCATCATCCACGTTCACATTTTGACGTGCCAGAAGATTCACATCCTTGGCTTTAATAATGTTACACTTGGCAGCAGCAGCAATATTTTTTAGTTCCCCTTTGCTTGACACCCTGTTCAAGTTTGGGTTGGACACCGAGAAACTTGGCGAGTTAATGGAAGTCACAGACACTCTGAGGTTGGGTCTGGACTGGGCTAGGTTGTTCCGCTTCATTGTCACACTGTCACAGTTCTTGCGTTTCCGCCGACGTTTTCGAATGCACACTATTACGATCGTCACTGCAGCTGAGGCGATGATGAGAATGATGACTGGCAGAATGGCATAGAAGGGATAAAAGGCAGAGGTGGTGGTGGCGGTTCCTAGTGAGGGATGGTCCATCAGGATCCGCTGCATGTTGGTGCCATTGCGAGGTGTGTCCACGTTCAGGCGGCTGTACAGGTCCCGGTACCTGCTGCTGGCCTTGGCAGACACGGGGTAAGGGGTGGGAGCGGAGGCCTCGCGCCGATGACGGTAGAAAGGGGTGTCTGCTGGACCAATGAGGTAGACCACCTGCAAGTACCACTGGTGACCGGAATCCACCTGGGAAGACGAAACACACTTGGTTAGGAGCAAAACAAAAGTCAATGAATCGTGAGCATAAAGGCCCTAGTTCTGTTCATGCCTTGGATATTTCATCAGGACCACAGCTAGTGAAACTAATGCTAATCAGAGAAGACAATGTTTGGGACAATTACAATCAACATCACACAGAAATACTGCCGTTCTGACTTATAAGTTCCTCGTTCCTCATGCACTTCAATTTCAAACTTGTTTTCTCTATCAGTTTATGTGAATGCTTATTTACTTTCTGTCTGTCAACTCTTGTCTCCCTCGTTCTGGGGTAACCCTGTGCATTTGACAGGACTCTTAGTATAATATTCATATACTTGCAAACTCTCCCCTTCCCAGCCCCCACCCCTGAAAAACTTTCGTGTATAATGTCTAAAATCAGTTTATAATTACAGCATTTTAAAAAGACTGATCGTAATGCTGCAGACTCACTTTATACAGAGGGTCAACATTGAAAACGAATCCATCCACTCCAGGCATATCCAGGACGGGAGATAACTCCTGTCTACCACTAGCGAAGGACGCCTGGAAGGGGATGTCTCGGAAGTTGCTCTGTACAACATCGGGATTTTCTCGATCCTGAAACAGCGGAAACGATTTGATATTACCATAATCATGTACAATTGTATTTGTAGAATCTGGGAAACTTGATGTCTCCTCCCCCAAACAAAAGACCGGGCCTTTTGCCCAATGTCTGAAACTGAGGGTGCATGGTCACTGCTGTACTTGTTCTGTTTAGTTACCGCCGATAGGCAGCCATGCCGTGTGCTGTCGCAAAACTGTCGGCCTTACATATCCAGCTGATCAACAGCGAGTTCAAAAACAATACAATCTTAAGCTTTATAGTTTATTTGTGAGACATGTAACTATAAGTTCAGGTTTCGTACTCTATGAAGGTCGGACCGCTGTGATAAAGAGACTGGATGTAATGGCTGCAAGATCTCACCAAGATGTGCAGTTCGAGGACTGAATGTCGTTGAGAGATCTCACCAAGATTTGCAGTTCTGTTGACAGAGATACAGACGGCTCTATCTCGTCCAGTGACAATAACTTTCCCCATTATCCATCTGTTATGGCCGGCGCCAGCTTAGCACTCACCAGAATTAGAAATCTGAAGAGCAATGCAGAGGAGGGTTGAATGCAGCCATATTGCGGACCCTCATTGTAGATGTCCCCTGTTGGGTCGTAGGTCGGAATGTAGCCGTTACTTCCTGGAGATTAATAATAATAATAGCAGTCATTTCCATAGCGCCATATTTCACTGACAAGGGTGAGGATCGACAAACCTCAAACATAATATTTAAACCAAATATTATATTCCTCCTCCCCTCCCCCCCTCCCCGCCCCCCCTCCCCCCACACACGGGCGTGCAGAAGGAATGTTGTGGGGGGGGGGGGGGGAGACAAAAAGAAAACAGACTCGAAATTTGAAATCACTTGTGGTATTGTTTATAGAGCTGTGTTTTCAACACAGATTAAACAAAGTGGAAGAATGATGATAATAATGAAAATCTCTAATGTGTGTAACGTTATACAGAAACATTCTAAGCGCACACACACATACGATAGTAGGTAAAGTGCTACAAAGGTGCACTACAGAGATAACCACACAGCAATGGTAAACCACAACACTACCTTATAACAATGTGTCAGAAAAATCGCACCTAGACAGTGTACCAGGAAAGCACGTGCGCACACACATCACTTGAGAAAAAATGACTTACCAGACCGAAGAGGACAATGGAATCTGCGATGCACGTACTGCACTATAAAACCAGTGAACTGGTGCTTCAGTGTCGTCAAGAGTATATGTTAAAACATTAGATGGACTTGCTAACGCCGACATCTCAAAGGATCTTTTTCTCAATCACTACAGTCTGGTTTGTATAGATTCGAGCCAGATACAACAGATACACGTCAAACAAAAATAATGTGCCTTTAGTACCTGTACACAAGTAGACCTTCTCGATGTTCAGTTTGTAGGCAGCCTTGAGGTCCTGGCTG
The DNA here is from genome assembly GCA_963584105.1 of Alviniconcha strummeri. Classification (NCBI taxonomy): domain Eukaryota; kingdom Metazoa; phylum Mollusca; class Gastropoda; family Provannidae; genus Alviniconcha; species Alviniconcha strummeri. Next base: position 16,266,241 of record OY757541.1, on the reverse strand, counting down.
GGACTCCACAAAACTCGCCCGTACAGATTTTGACCTGCGGAAAGGAGGAAACAGCAGTCAGCAGCCACGAGACATATACTACACAAACAAACCAGAATGAAAATTATGTTATTCAACGGGGTTCGGTGCTCTGATGACAAGTGTTGAAGAGTCATCGGGTTCGGGGACAAGGAGAACATCTTTCCGCTGGAAAGGATTCCAATATCCGGTGTAATACTGGTCCAAAAGAACAGAGAACACTGTAATACGGATACTGTTCCATTAAAGTAACCATCATGCAAGTTCTGCTGGCAGTGTTTTGAACGAAGAAGCCTACCTTATGGCTGAAGAAACCGTCGCTGATGTCCATGTCACCAGGTGCCATGCTAGCAATGTCGACATTTGATGGGTACTGTTTACCTCTTTAAACAGCTCCACCAAAGCGCTAGTTACTAGGCATAATGCCAATAATATTGGGGTCCAACAGAAACTCGTGAAAAACCCCCATCGCAGATCCTACGTGACTTGTACTTCATGTTGGTGTTCACGAGAGTCATCAGTCTTACCCAAAAGCGCCATCTAAATCCCAGCCATCATAATTACTGGTGTTCAAGAGGAGCATCGTCACTCTGGAGAAAGCGTCATCGAAATATCATCAGTCATATTAGTGTTCAAGAAGACCAGCTTACCTCTGGAGAGGCGTTATTGAAAACAGCCATTATATTGGTGTTCAACAGGACCAGCTTAGCTCTGGAGAAGGCGCTATTGAAATTACAGTCATCATACGATAGATAGTGTTCAAGAGGAACATCTTACCCTTGCAGAAAACGACATTGAAATCCCAGTGGTCATAATAGGACCGCTATAGTCGTACCTCTGGACAAGGTGCCATTCAAATCCCAGTCGCCATACTATATTGCCTAAGAAGAACATATTACCATTGTAGAAAGTAACACTGAAATCCCAGTAGTCATAATAGAACCGCTACAGTCGTACCTCTGGAGAAGGCGCCATTGAAATCCCAGTCGTCTGGCGTCATGCTGGCGGTGCTGGGGTCCAGGAGGAACAGCTTGAGGTTGTTGGTCAGCTGAAGTTGAGTATCCAGCGAGTACACCACGGGAACGGGGCGGTTCGTCTGCTGGAACGACAGCGGCACCTCGAACCTGCCGACAGCACAAATTGCTATAGTGAAGTCCAAGACACAGAATGGCACAGCTTGGAGAGACAGATCGAGAGCGAGTGCGCACTCGTATTTGCGCGTGCCCGTGTCTTTCTCTGTGTGCGTGCGTGCGTGTGTAGCGTGAGATTGTCTAATGGCATGGGGGGGGGGGGGGGTGCCATTGGGGGGGAGGGGGGCGGCAGCCAAACAAATCCCGTGAAATACTTTTTGTCCCTGAGACCCAATTAGGAATCTACACTTTCCATTGGCGAAGATTTCAATGAAGTCTTAAACACCGGGTGTAATACTGGCAGTACATCGATCCAGAAAAACAGAAGACACCATAATACGGATACTGTTCCAGTGAAGTAACGGCCATGGACGTTTACTGACAGTGTTTTGAACGAAGAAGCGCATCGTATGGCTGAAAAAAGCTAAGGCTGCTCGTCCAGTGTTTGTTTGTTGTTGACACACATGCATTACACCTGGATATCGTCTCACCTTTGGGGTTGTCCTGCAGTACAGGGAAGAGGGTCAGCGTTGACGTAGGCCTGGGTGGGTGTGACAGCACACGGGATCAACTCGATAGCGTACATCCCCGTGTAGTCCTGGCGAGCAGGCATTCAGTATTTGTTAACTCTCTCAATAAATGATTATGCTAGTAAGGGTTCTGTGGCCTCTAAATAACCCTTTCAATCTTTAACTTTAGCAGCCACATACGTCACCTTTCCATTACGTCATCTAAATTTCGAGGGCTTCCTGCCCGATGTTTTTTATCTGCTTCATAAATTTACGTCAAGGTTACGGGGTTCTAACATGCAACCATCCCGGGATTTTGACATGCTAGCCATCAAGGATACGTGGTTTTGACATTCTAACCATCAAGGACACGAGGTTTTGACATGCTGAAGCCAGCATTTTACGGTGCCATGCTATTAAAACGCTACGATGGCTCCTCAATACAAACCAGCCACATATGCACGGTACAGCGTGGTTTGCGTATTCACCCTGACATGACCTACACGGTTGACACAAATATTATTATCTGTGAAAGGGCTTCCGTTATAAATCAGTGCATTGCTAAAAGCGCAACTCAGCTGATGATGAGTTGATGCTTAATGTCCTCAGATGTCATTTGACATATTAGGGACAAGTTGTGACCAATGCCGAAGCACGGTTCAATAAAAGCCACATACGTAAGGTGTATGCGTGTTTAGCTGTAACCTGCCACCTGCACTTTTGGCAGTATGACCGGGATTTTTTACGTGCTACTGTGGTAACACAGGGGTGGAACGGATACCGAAGTAAGAGTCAGCACAGAAAGTCGACCCTGGAGAAGAAAATTCTCCCGCCGTTCCAGCAGGGATTCGAACCCGCGACCTTTCAATCACGAGTCCGGCGCTCTAACCACTGAGCTATCCCCGCCCCCCTACGCAACTCAGCCCCGCAGACCTTGAGGTTATAACGGCTAGTGGCCTGCCACATTTGGTGAGGACTGTCGAAGGTGTCTTGACTCCAGGTCAGCTCAAGGTCAAAGGAGATGGCCAGAGACTTGGGGGCCAGCACCCGACTCTCCACCCCGGGTGCCGTGTGGTGGGACAGCACGTACAGACCTACAACATCGTAAGAAAAACGAGATTATGGTGAAACCATGTGCTGATTTATGCTGGCTGTTAATTATGGACAACGAAATTAAGTGGACACTGTCTTATGACAGATAAAGCTATTAAGGGGACAGTGTCTCATCACCAACAACGGGATAAATCGGGCAGTGTCATACTATGGACGAGATGAAGGTGGCATTGTCACATCATGGACAGCAAGGTAACGGGGACACTGTCACATCATGGACATTTTTCCGTTGGCGTTTGTACCAGAATTGGGCGTTGCCAACGTAATCCATCAGGATAAAGTTCAAGAGATTATACAAACATTATCACATGGATAACGAGATTATGGATACATTGTCACATGGCCGACGAGAGTGGGGTCACTGTGGCATCATGGGCAACGATTCTACATGGACATCGTCACAGGGACAAAAAAACAAAACAAAACAAACGTCAACAGCTTGTCACTCTTACCACGACAGTACACTATACAACAATAACTGTACGACCAACGTGAACATTTAATGGCTGACCTCTGAACTTGGCCTGCGTGCGGAACTCGATGACGAGTTTCCCGTCCTGACCAATCAGAATGCGCTTTATCTGCAGCTTGCCGCCAAGTCGCCCCTCGGTCTCCAGCCCCGCTCGCCAGAGCACGGTGTTGTAGTAGAAGGCCAGCTCCATCTCCGTGCGGTGCTCCAGCGACGTCCAGCCCACGGGGGCCGCTGCGAACAGGTAGGACACGTGCAGGGGCACGCGCACCGTCAGGTGGGTGTGGGTGCGGTCCTGGAATGGACGAGCAGGTAATAGTTATGAACGACTCGTTGAGCGTTAGAGTCACACAATGCCACAGAACAAGTGACGTAGTTCGATACTGTATAAATGGAAAGTTTGTGTCACACGCACGCTCGCTCGCACGCACGCATGCGCGCGCACGCGCACACACACACACGCACGCACGCACGCTCGCACACATACACGCACACGCACGCACGCACGCACAGACACACACACAAATCTCTCTCTCTCTTACACACACACACGCGCGCGCGCGCGCGCGCGCGCACACACCCGCGCACACACACAAATCTCTCTCTCTTACACACTTACACACACACACACACACACACACACACACACACACACACACACACACACACACACACACACACACACACAAACAAACAAACAAACAAACAAATAACAATACAAAGGTAAAGAGTAATACCCAACAGACAGGATTTCCTCATCTGGGAAACATGCGTCTCGGCGTACGCAACAGTTTTAGCCGTTTCTTCACGTTAACAGCATAAGACTCTGCTGTGCCATACTGCACCTATGCACTTAATACCGTTTATAAATTAATCCTTACAATCTGCTACGGTTTGATTTAACAGTCACAACTGTTGAATTAAACGAAATATCCGCATCCTTTTCTCTGGCGTGAGAAGCCAGTATATCTATTGAACACCTCTCCTTTCCCCACCATTGTCCTCTCCGCCGCTACTTGGGGTGACACTGTGCAGTTGGCAGGACGTTGCAGTCCAAGAACTAACTAAGTCAACCAACACGCGAGAGAGTTAATTTGCGCTCGAAATACGTAACACATGTACAACAACAAAGACCTGAGTCACCTACGGTAACTCTCACCTCGCATGCGTATTCCGAGCGCTAAATAACTCCCTTGTGTGTTGATTCTGCACGGGCGCTTTGGGCCTCGTTCTGTTTCAGATTTGTAACTAATCCTCCGCGTTGCTAACAAACCATACCTTCACAGTGAAATCGGACACCACCCTTCCGCCGCAAATGTCCACCAGTTCGGACATGTGGTAGTACGCATCGAAGGTCCAGATGCAGCGCTTGAGGTCAAGGTGACGGTACAGGGTCAAGGTCTTCTCCTCGCGCAGCTCGCGGTCAAACTGGTAAGCGAAGTCATAGCCCGGGCCAAAGGGGAGCTGGTGGTCATCGACCAAGGCGTCTGCAACCGTTGCATCGTTCGCGTGTGAAATTAGGTGGAAGATACGGTGTCGTCATTATTATACCGTCGGTGAAAACGTTTAACTTGAATCAAATTCTTGGGATGTACCGGTTATGTTACTGTCGGCCAGGACTGATCTCAATATTACACGGTATTATGAACAAATGGGACACGGGAGATTGACAGTCATGTTTTAATGTCCTTTGTATTGAAATAAAAGTCCTGCCGTCAACTGGATCGAGTGATTTAGCTCCTGACAGCATCTGTGTACGCTGGGCACTATGAACATGCAATCTCTTGTGTGGAAGTGTGTGGAAGTTTTTATTAAACGTCCTAATTGTCCTGCCTTCCTTTCTTCACGTAAAGCCAGTTGATACACAGCCTCGCTTCCCAGGTCAGTGTGTAGACAAGAAGAATGGTAGCTGTACCCAGAAAGCCTTCATCTAGCAGAGGAGCGCGTTCCGATGCCGTGATGATGTTGGAGCAGACGTGCTGCTGTCGGTAGACGGGCTCGGACAGCAGGAAGCGGATGTTGTGCAGCGGGAAGGTGGACACTAAGGGCAGCATGCCGTCCTGGTGAGGGATCTCTACCCTGCCAACCCACACATCAGCAACTTGTTAGCATCGGTTCACGTAGTTATGTCTATTTCTGTGCTACAATGGTTGACTGGGCGTTAAAAACCAAGCTTCCTTATGGTATAGAGCTCCCCGTAAACTCTCCCGTCTCCCCCATTTTTGTTGTGTAAAGAGCACAGAGCAGTACCGTCTTGCCACTGGAAATGCGCTGTACAAAGGCTATTAATTATGTTTTATTAGGATCGTGTCCACCAAACAGGCATTAGTTCTGTGGACTTTTTCCCAAGGGGGAAAATGAGAACCGTTGGACGAATACATATTCAATTCAGTATATGACAGACATCATTCCTGCCGAACCGTTGATTGCATAATTATTGATTTTGTGTTTTTTTGTTCATCTGAAGAAAGTCGGATACGAAGCACAAGGCACGGTTTCTTTACTGAAAGAAACTCTCCAGATGATTGCTGTTGTTAATACTGAACGCCTTGGCAACCGTAAAGGTCGTATCAGGGCGCAACACAGTAAATGGAATCACAGGTAAACGTTTGATTTACTGGTCCCCACGCACAACTCTATGCCGGAAGAGAATCTGGAGATAAAAAACAACAACAACAGAACTTCGAAAGGCAGAAAAGGCGGCAGCAGGCGAAGCAAGCAAGGCTATATTATGACATATTCCAGGCTTCAAAAAGAGAAAACATTTGATAGCTCAGCTTTTTCATCAGAGAGGACTTCAGTTTTTTTCATCTACGGTAGGGTATCGCAGGTCTGTCCACATGGTAGAAAACATCGGCACGTTACGTCCATACAATTGTGTAGAGGTTTATGCTTGCCCAAGAGGTTAACTGATACACCCCTACCTGATGTGAATGGTGTTGGGGTGCCGTTCGCCATCGGGTGTGACGTAGTTGAGCGTGGCCAGAAAGGACTGGGCGTGGTAGCCGTGCAGGTTGCCGCCAAAGGCCGGGGGGTTGCAGATGCCGTTGTTCCTGCCGATGGTGACGGGGGAGCTTCGCAGTGGCACACCGGGGTTGCCGTTGGCGTGAAGAGGCTGGGCCACGCAACGAACCTGCAGTAATGAGACAAGCAACTCGTGGTCTTAAAAGGGAGGCCACCCATGTCCCCCCTCACCACAAAGAAACACGTAAACAAATAATATTTAAACACACACACACACACGCACGCACGCACGCACGCACGCACGCACGCACGCACGCACGCACGCACACACGCGCACGCACGCACGCACGCACGCACGCACACACACACACACACACACACACACACACACACACACACACACACACACACACACACACACACACAACAACCCAGATCAGCTCAAAATGCAAAAGTCAAATAATGTGGAAAATGACGTGTTTGCTTCAGCAAAGCAGATAATTATATGTCCGGCATTCACTTTCTACAGTGTCAGACAGAAAATAATCAGGGTGTTGCATGGAAAAAGTAAATTATCATTTTTGTGATCAGTATTCATCGTCAAGCTAACATGAAGTAGACGCTGCCCAGGACCCTCTTTCTGGCGGATGTCAACACCCCGAGTAGCATTCATTGAAGTAATATAGGACATGAAGTAGACGCTGTCCAGAAACTTGTTTTGTGTTGGTGGGTGGATGTAAACACCCTGGAGACAGCACTCACCCTGAAGTAGGACCTGAAGTAGACACTGTCCAGAACCCGTTCTGTGGTGGACGTGAAGAGCGTGTTGTCAGACACCAGGATGAAGGGTGACCTTGATCCCGAGGCGTCCGGCGGCATGGCCACCTCCCACTGGTACAGGATGGCCGAGGAGTTGATCCCCGAGTCTTCACATAGTGTGTGGGTCACCGTGTAGGTAGGGTAGTGAACATCACACGGCTGAGGACAGAAACCGCGGAACTGAACAGGTGTTGCATCAGAAATGCGCATAGGCAGGTTTCCTGCTGTCCTTGCATGAGGACAGGTCTTGCAACAATGCACGTGGGAATCGTTATTTCTTGCTGTACTTGCATGATGACAAAATGAGTAGTCTTCGCTGTGCAGACTATGATTCCCGTGATGACGAATTAGATTCTGATGATGAGTTTAGTTGCAAAACGCAGGCATTTTGTGTTGCAAGATCTAAGACAAGGTTAAAGTTCGGGTGAAGAATTCATTCAGCCACACTAAGGCTGAGCCACGGCTGGAAAGAAGGAACCACAGGATTTAGCCAGTGTTGCAGCAGAAATGCGTATGAGCCTGTTTGATAAGGTTCTTGTATGTTTGACAAAAATTAATGTGCGGCCTCCCATAACAATACACTGATCATCGTGGTGTGTTTGACAAAATGGGAGGCCTCCTATAACAATACACCGATCACTGTGGTGAACATGATGGTTATTGCATAGTACACTCAACTGTCTATAGTCTACGTTCTAAAAACCCATTGAGTCAAAGTATGCACACATATGTTTATATGCAGAGCCAGTAGAGAGATCAAAGGAGAATCTCCAGTGTTGAAAACCAGCACTCGTGTTTTGGAGTGTGTTCACACACCATATCAGCCGTACTTACATTGATGCAGACAAGGGGGTATCCAGGGGAGGGGTCCACCTTCGTGCCCTGTTCCGCATCATCATAGTGCAGGAGGGACACCACCTGTCGGCAGACAATCAACAGTATGTGCACAAACCTCCACTGTGCGCAAGGAGAAATGGAAGCGGATCATAACACAAAACACACGTAATGCGTTTCGCCGTAGACAGTCATGGTGCTCGAGTTCCATCTGGGAAAACCTTAACAACCGAAGGCTAAAACAATTCTTTTTTTCTTCTTCACGAAACACTCTGTGACACACCATACAACACCTTGTGACTCACCACACAACAGTGTGACTCACCACATAATGTTCCGTGGCTCACCATATAAACACCCTGTGTTTATATAACCCTCTGATATAACCCTACGTGGCTGAATGGGCTCAAAACATCAACTAACTAACTAACACCCTATCTCACCATGCAAACAGTGTGATTCACTACGTAACACTCCGCGACTCACCACACATCACTCTGTGACTCACCACAGGCGGAGCTGGCAGCACCAGACTTCCGGACACTTCGTTGTCCAGAATGGTGATGGTTGCCATGGTGATGGGGCCGAACATGGCGCCCTCGGGGTCCTCGGGTCCCAGCAGAACGGTGAAGGCCTCGTGCCACTCCACGTCACTGTTGTACAGGATGTCCACGGGGAACTCCACCTCTCGTACACCTGTGCAACGTGACGTGAGACAGCAGGTAAGACGACGCGTGCTCATGTGCTTGGAACCGAACGCCAGAGTGTGTTATGAATAGGGTAGCCACAGCATGAGCTCTTATACATATTCCTTAATGCTGTTTTTCGCATTTCGTGAAAAATCAGTTCATAAAATCAGGTTTCAGAGTGTTCTCTAAATCGTTACTGTGTTATATTGCGCTATGCATCTTGCTCACCACAAAACAACAGCAGCAGAACAATGATGTATATAATTATCATTTCTAAAGCGCAAAATCTTAAAAAGATGATGGGAAGTAGGGTAGTGAGTTAATATGCAGGTACAAAAATCAAACAAGGTATGCATACTGACTGACTGACTGACTTACACACACACACACACACACACACACACACACACACACACACACACACACACACACACACACACACACACACACACACACACACATCTATCGAACAGCGCTGAATTAGTCAAATTGACAGATGTTGAAAAGATGTATTTTTGGACGTGATTTGTTCAGTTTACTTACCTGGGGGGAAGGTAACACGCAGACTACGCGCATTGTAGTCAAACCCGGAACGTGCAGACCCATCCCGAGTGCTGCAGCGTATGCTGGACGTCTGGTTGTCTGCCCCTGTTCTCAGCACGCGCACCACCACCGTGGTTATCTGCTCTTTGACGCTGGGCTCGTGCACGCTGTAAGCCGACTTTTCTAGCTGAACTTTGGGAACTGGAAAAAAGATAACAATCAATCGTAAAGAAAGCAGCTGGACCTTGGAAATAAGTCAATAATTTTTTTTTTAGGAGTGGACATTATGATCAATGATCATTTATTGGTGAGGAGGTGAGCCACGTCCCCTTTATGCCCAATTTATTATGGACACTAGTTCTTTTTCACGTTAAGGAATTCCTTCTCACGGTTCTTGCCAGCAGAAGGGGAAAAAAAGTTATGCACATCTGAGAACAGACTAATTATACACTGTGTCCTAAACACGAGAGGTTGATAATAATTAGATTTAACAGCGATAGCTTATTACCAGCACACACACACACACGCACGCACGCACGCACGCACGCACGCACGCACGCACGCACGCACACCATCTTATATCCCCGACATTTAGTTTCAGAGGAAACAAGAGGATAATGTACAGAAGAGAAACTGACCATCATCGTGGTTGGTGATGGTGACGGTGACCGCCTCAATGTCCCCGAGCTGAGCAGTCAGACCGTCCTCAGTGACGGGGTCTGCAAGGCGGAGGTGGAACTCTTCATTGCGTTCGAAGTCTAGGTCGTCTACTATAGCCACCGTGCAGTTCTTTTGCTGTAACAATAGAGTGGAGCATGAAGCGAGACTTCCAAGTGTCAGAATGAAGAAGTATTTAGCCACACTACAGTTCTTTTGCTGTAACAGTAGAGTGGAGCATGAAGCGAGACTCCCAATGTCAGAACGAAGAAGAATTTAGCCACACCAAAGTTCTCTTGCTGTAACAATAGAGTGGAGCATGTAGCGAGACTCCCAAATGTCAGAACGAAGAGGTATTTAGCCACACCACAGTTTTTTTGCTGTAACAATAGAGTAGAGCATGGAATGAAGCGAGACTCCCAAGCGTCAGAACGAAGAAGTATTTAGCCACACCACAGTTCTTTTGCTGTAACAATAGAGTGGAGCATGAAGCGAGACTCCCAAGTGTCAGAATGAAGAAATATTTAGCCACACCACAGTTCTTTTGCTGTAACAATAGAGTGGAGCATGAAGCGAGACTCCCAGCAGTGTCAGAACGAAGAAGAATTTAGCCACACCACAGTTCTTTAGAGGTGGTCACATCCTACATTTTGTTATTCTTTAGCTAAGCCATTACTGCAGTATGTGATGGGTGTGCGGATAGGACACGTTAACAGCTCGAATGCTCTGCCGTGAAATATGTTACCTGAATAACACTGTTAACTTTACTGACCCTCTTTCAATCTATGCAAACAAAACAAAAACGGACGAAATGGTCACGCTGTGTCCTAGTATATTAGTAGCGTGTCATAATGATAATGCCATTGAATATCGATCACTGTCGGTTGATGCGTGTTCTTGTCTTACGGTACTAGTAACAGCATATTCACCTTATCTCCAGCTTCAAAACAGACCCGGCTGTGGCTGGTGTTCTTGTCTTTCAGCACCAATAAGGCATGAACAGCGAAACCCACCCTATCGCCAGGCTCAAAGTAGACCCCGCACTGGCTGGTGTTCTTATTTAAAACACCAATAAAGCATGGACAGCAAACTCACCCTATCGCCGGGCTCAAAGTAGACCCTGGACTGATTGGTACATGGTATTCTCTTGTCTTTCAGCACCAAACGCATGAACACCAAATGTCTTTCAGCACCAATAAGACATGAACAGCAAAATTAACTCACCCTATCGCCAGGCTCAAAGTAGACCCTGGACTGGTTGGTGTTCTCTTGTCTTTCAGCACAAATAACTAATGAACAGCAAACTCACCCTATCGCCAGGCTCAAAGTAGACCCTGGACTGATTGGTGTGCACTCGCTCTGCATAGTCCGCCATAACAGAGGCCGTCAACTGGCGGGTGTAACAGATGACAGAGGCGGACAGGGTGAGGTCGCCCAGTCTCAGGATGGTGGCGTTCACAGACTTGTTCTTCTCGTCCACGCTGTAGCTGTCTTGCATGAAGGTGAACGTGGGAACTGGGGAGACAAAAACTGCCGTTAAACAATGCGATCGTTACGGTGATCAAATTTTTCTTTCGTAACACAGGGGTAAATTCTCAAGCAGGCCCTGCATTCTCAGTCTTCTGTGGGTCTTTCCTTTTGTATTACCCAGTCAAATCTTGCATTGTTTAACCAGTTGTTGCTGAGCATTGCCTTAATCTATTAACCAAAACAATAGGCCACTTTAACAAGTCACTCTGGCAGCATATACCTCACGATTTTTGACTGACCCACAGATACTTAGTAGCAACGTAAAAGACACATTCAATCCAGATAGTTACGTTGCTAGTACTACGTCTTACTGTCCTAGTGGAGCACAACAGCCTGTCCGTTTCTTAAAAGATGGCATATCTGCCAAAATTGTCTTCTTGTGCTTCATTAAAAGGCGTTCGTTCTTTTCCTTTTTAATATTGTTACTAAACAGCTTGCCTGCAGGGCCTAATAAAACTTCTAGCACGACAGGACAGCAAGACACGGCTATAACACAAAGGTGCGACGCTGTGCATAAAAGAGACAAAAAAACGAACCATCTAAAGTCTCATCGTAGATGACCACTGTGGAGTGGTGAGGTCTGGCCAGCGTGCTGCCCATGGCAGAGCTGAGGAACACCTCGAAAGTCTCGCTGCCCTCCACACGCGGGTCGTAGTCGTCGTCCAGAACCGTCAGCTGGCATTTCTAGACGACATAATCCGCATCAGGCCCATACATTCCGGAATATTATAATACAGCAACAAAAACTGTATAAATCTATTGTAGTAGTACATGCACACTAGGGGCCGCTAGCAGCGAGTGTCAATCAGTTTGACATACTCTTTAGCACACCCCAAGCATCACTTTTCGGCACCTTCTCAATGAAGGATGCCGTAAACCATGCTTGGAGTTTGACTCTTTAGCAGAACAGGCATTCACTGTTGTGATTCAGTATCGTTTCTGGTGAATGTTACCCATCTCAGTTCACAAACATAAATTGAATAATTGCAACAAAAACTAAAACATACTGCTTTCAGACCATACAGCCATAAATATGTCGTATTTAGCAGCATATATTCCACAGCACAACGGAGAACTATAAGAATGACCTCACTTTATTTTCTGTACATGTAACAAATGGTCAGACTCTGTTCACAATGTATGCAGCTTAAATATTGCCTAAAACGGTACCGCTACCAAGAAACCGCTACATCATTATGTATGGACCCCACCTGTGAGATCTGCCCCGGTGTAAAGGTGATTTGACTGGAGCTGGGAGCGTAGTCGATACCCGGGGTGGCGGAGGGCGGATGAGAGAGACGGGTGGCGCACCACACAGTGGTGGTGTGGCTGAGGTCGGACCCTTCCCTCAAGACCTCCACCTCCACCACGCCGGCGTCCTCGGGGAACTGGTAGTCTGGCGCCGACAGCAGCACGTGCGACTCTGAAAGACATGAGGCCAGACACGTGAGAAAGGAGAGGTTTCGGCGCGCTACACATATGGCAACATGACGTGGATTTGTTGTGTTTGTGCATGTTTAATTTTTCGGTTGGGATAACAAGTGATCTTGAATTTTGAACACCAAGAACAACACGAGTGCAAAGTCAACCGAACTTATGGACCACAGGTCATGCTGAAGAGGCAAACACAGGAGAAAAAGAGAACTAGAGAGAGAGAAATAAGAGACTAAGAGAACTACACCGAACAATAGAGAACTAGCTAGCCACCGCTGGGGCCATAAGCGTACCATTCTCGAGCGCCCCCGCCCCCCTCCCAGCGGTACTATACGAAACAGACGCAGTCACCACCATGATCTCTCTATAATTACAATAGATGCAGCTCAACACAGACATCGGACAACAGGCAAGACTGGTTCTGACATAGCGTTGTGTCGCTATCGACTGTCATTGGCATGACGAAAACTACCACAGCTAGAGCCGTTCAGTTTTGAGAAGTAGGAGAGAGATATACCCACCATCGTTAGGCCCCTCGATGATGACAATAGCAGTTGCCAGCGGACCCAAGACAGCGGGCAGGGACGGTTCCGACAGGTGGAGCTCAAACTGCTCAGCGCTCTCGTAGTCGCTGTCGTCGATCACCTGGAACATAGTCGGCTTCACTAATCTGTATCAGTCCATACATAGGCCACTGAATTCTTGGAAATGTTTCTGAAAGAACCTAAGGCTTCATTAGGAGCAAACCTGGATCAGTCCGTACATCGGGGTGAAACACTGAATGCCTGGAAATGTGACTGAAAGACAGTCAGGCTTCATTACAACCACATCTGTCTCAGTCCATACAGCGGAGTAAGCCACTTAATGCCCGAACATGTGACTGAATGAATCTAGGCTTCACTGGGACCTAATAATTCCATGAATCAGCAACAAAGACATGACAAAGATGCCCCACAATCTTGAGCTGACCCACGAAATTATGTCTGACATCCATTCACGATCCTTTCCAGCATTCTATAGAACAGTGTCCTGCTTTAAAGCAGAACTGTCTACCGGCCCCACCGTGTTTATTCTTCCAGAAAGGAACCTACCTTGACGTCACACGTAGCGGTGCTGATGCCAGCGGGGAAAATGACCCGGAAGGAGTTGGTGTTGCCCCTGGAGATGAAGTCAGAGCCAGACTCAAGACCGGTGAGACTGCTGCCTGTGGCCGTCATTGATGACGTGGAACACACCACCGATATCGTGTCACTCAGATCACCTGCACAAACAATGGACACAGTGATAATGCCACTAAAACTGAACATCGAAGGACGTGTGGTCCAGCACACAACATTGCTGGCTATGGGCTACTCTGATGACTTAGGACACACCATTAAAACTGCCCTGCAGTCGTGTTCCTTACAGACAATAAAAAGATGATGCCAAGTCATCGTATTCCTTATTAACCCAAGAAACTTTTTTTTTTTTAATGACGCAAAGTCATCGTATTCCTTAAAGACAAAAAATGATGCAAAGTCCAGTGAAACATTGCATAGAAGACGCTAAAGAACAAAACAAATACACTCGAAATAGTGCACGTGTATTTGCGAATTATATGTGCCAGCGAATATAAACTGAGTTTTCCCGAATAAAATGAAATAAGTAACCATTCCCATATGCTCAGTCTACTGCGAAGCAACAAACAAAAGAAGCAACATCGTTCAGTTAGTACAAAAGACGCCGGAATCGCCTGCAATATATTCTCACAGTCCTGGCACACAGAAAATACTGCTAGATGAAATCTGCTCAGTTACATCTACTCATAACACGTAGCCAATCAACTTGGTTGAATTATGTACTCATATACTGATGTACCACCAACCTGTTCTTCTCAATGTGGCCATGACGTAGACGTCTGTTTCGTTCACATGGATGACTTCCTGCTCGAACTGGATTGTAGGAACTGAAGAATAAACATCACATCACTATTTAACAGAGCAACTCATTTAAGCAAGTAAAATACTGATGTACTGAAGACAACGCGATGCCTTTATAGCGCAAGCTGACTATTTCAGCAAATTAACAGCATGGATAGTTTGTTCTATAGTTTCTCAGTCTAGACCGTACAGAAGTACGGTCTAGACTGAGAAACTATAGAACAAACTTTTAAGATAGTTAGTTAGTAATTGGATTTTAACGTCCTGTCAACTATACAGGGTTACCTCAGGACAATAAGCTTTGAAGAAACCACTAACTGTCACAGCGACTCGGTAATCAAAGCGTAACAGATCACATTCAGTTAGTCCCAGCTGACTCCACCGTACTTGCCATTTAAAGTTGTCAGTATCATAAGCTTTTACAACAAACACCTGTTATCTAGTTCGGTGCAACTCCGTAGCTTGCCACTCACCGTCTTCCTCATCCATGATGGTGACAGAGGCGGCGGTGACGTCTCCCAGCAGGGCATAGGTAGGTGAGAAAAGCTCCACATAAAACTGTTCTGGTCCCTCGTAGGTCGAGTCATCGTTGATGAGGATGGAGCACATCTTGACATCCTGCCATTCGTCAAACTGGACCTGCAACAGCAACACGTACGATGGAGCACATCTGGAAACCCTGCCGTTCGTCAAACTAAACACGCAACAGGAACACTTACGATAGAGGGATTACAGAATACCTGGAAACCCTGCCATTCGCAACAGCAACATTTTCGATAGGGCATATCTTGAATATCTATCTTGAACCAGCGACAGCAACACTAGATCTACATAATATGTTTATTGTCCATAGGCCTACATGGTGTCTTTGTTTCTTCATGTATTTAAGTTTGAACGATTTTGACATTCTGTGACTAGTCAAACCGCGCCCCGTATGATCAACACTGATGGCGACGACTACAGCGAATTTGGTGATTTCTGCTTGATACTTTTTCTATCGACTTTCACTGAAGAGGCTTGTTGTATTCTGGATTCGTGAAAGAAAAGCTACAAGACCGAATCAGAGCCAGTTTAGAAAAGCTACAAAACCGAAACAGAGCTAGTTTGACTTGGAAACGCTATTTAGTTTACGGAAAGTATATATATATTTGTAGAGATACAGACTATATTGTCACATCAAGTTCAAGTTCAGTGTTGCTTTACGTCCACAGAGAGCGTACGAACCATTAGCGATGGGGAGCCCAAGACGACCACCTCGACTTTCACGCAGCTCCTGAGTTCTGGCGTATTACATCAAAACAAGAACCCATCTCAAGAGAAGAAGAGTAAATGCGAGGGGTAATGAGGCAGAACAGAGTCTTACTCACCTGTCCCGAGTAATGCACAAAGTCAAAAAGACCTGGCTGAGCCGCTCCTTCTTCTGATACCGCCTTTCCTGCTTTTGTTTGACACTGTACGACGGCGTACTGAAATCGTACAGCAAATCATCAGCAATAAAGCTGAGATGATTTTGTAGTTGTCTGTTATTTCTTTGTTTATCTGTTTGTTTCAGGATCGGTTTTAAGTCTTTACATGTATTCACTGCTAGAAGTGTAAAGGTTGAGGATACGAAACAGTAATGAGCATACCTTTCATTTCTTTTGTAGTTCAAAAATTGAATTAGGATCATCCTGGAAAACAGCGTGTGGCTGCCCATGTGGCGGGGTAGTATGTTTTAAAGAGGTCACACCCTCACTCTGTATGGATCGCATTTGCCAATAATTATACAACTACATACACCTGGTGACCCCCAGAGTGTTCAGCTGGTGAACGCTTAACAACAAGATAACTGGAATCGGAGGGAAATACAGCAATGTGTGTATACATCATACTATTTTTATAGGACTTTATCTTAGCTTGGGTACACTTAAAAACGAAAGACGAGAAATACGGCACGAGAGGAGCAAGGGTATGTGTGGAGGTGGGGATGACACGTGAAACAAGCAATATAATTATGTCTGGGGTACTTCGATATGGGGGAAAAAGTCTTCGTCACAAGATCTTTCACCTGTTTCAGGTTCCCGTTTCTCATCACAGGCACCTGCAGAATGCCCGCTGTTTCTGAGACGTTGAAGACGGGCGAGCTCAGGTAGACTTTGGACCAGCGGATGTGGAACGTGTTGCCCTTGACTACATTGGGCTTGGCATCCATCACGTCAAACTCGAACATGTCCTGGAGGTCCTCACTGACGTCGTCATGCAGCATGTAGCGAATTAGGCCGTCGTTGATATCCTCTGAAAATCAAGGACAATCACGCTAATGTTGCTGGTCGTTAGCGTCAAAGAAATAACAAAGCAGCCAGTGTGTCTCCATCGAATATGCAAGTCGTTGGACAATATAGGGATAAACTGACGATTATTTCTGGTGTTGTATACCATTTACTAATAAATTTTTCGTAAAACTGGTCTTCACAAAGTTGAATTCCATTGCCCTAAAACATAGTGACAGTACTGTGTCCGTTTTGTGAAAACCCGATCAACATTAGACAGACAGACAGACACAGACACACACACACACAAACACACACACACACACACACACACACACACACACACACACATACACACACACACACACACACACACACACACACACACACACACACACACACACACACACGCTCATGTCAAAGAGCGTGTAGATACCTGCATCATGCTATCCCATGTCGGTTAGCTATTTGCCTAAAACGCTAAACGGAGCTGTGATCGTGTAACGAAAGATAGAAGTGTCACCTTGTGTGAAGGTAGCGAGCTGCTGTCCAGGCTGGTCAGAGCGTTCCACCACACCACGCACAGGCGGCTTTGTGATGGCGTACACGATGTCTCGGGCTTGAGAGTCTTCGTCCGTTGATTTCAGCTCGCGCTCCGTGATGTAGTTACCCGCCTACGCAATACAGAAGGGTGAAAATTAGTAACTCTTGGAGTTCCGCACAACAAACAATGAATGACAAGCCAACTCACCAACCACTCAACTGAAGTACCAACAAACTAGCTATCTCGTCAACCAGCGAGATGCCCGAGTCTCAAATGAAAGGCGTAAAGCTGGAATTAAACTATTTTCGTGAACAGTTACGTCTACAAAAGCAGGTGAACTTGGGTTAGCGAACTACTTCGGTGATCTCAGACTGGCAAGTGCTCTCTTGTACGTCAGCTAAGAAAGGAATACAATAATACAACTACGGAACAGCCAGAAACATGGAGCTGAGTCCGTATCCTCTGAGTTAATCGTAAAAGACAAAGAAATAAAATTATTCGTGCTTACCAGTGACTCAGACTTCTCTAGAAAGTTCAGCCCTAGGTTCGCCTGCAGAACCGGAGTACCGTCATCCATTGGCAAAATGTCGATGTGAAATTCCTGGACAAAGTGGGCCAGACATATTAATTAATATAACACACAAACACATCAGGACAAGGATAAAACAGAGCATTCGTGCTATACGGCTACATCCAAAAATCTGTTTGTGTACAAGGCTTCAGATATAATATCTCCCCCAATAATCAGCATCAATATCAGTATGAGAATAAAATGAAGTGCTTTTTATGGGCGGGGGTGAGGTCAGAGGACAGTGTGACTTGATTAACGTAGCCTACTTCGTAAAAGTAATTAGGCCTACGAACGAATCTGTTTGCATATGAACTCTGCTACCAATTTCTTTGTTTTTCTTTGAAACGTTTTTGTAGCTCTTCTAAATTATAATCCAATAAAACGCTTGTTATATATTTAAATTGTGTCATTCTTTTAAGTACCCATATTGGTTTTAACTCGCCTTGTTGAGACTGCAAACAATACAAACCTTTTGTGCAATGTGGCCGCTCGGCATGGTTCATAATGGTTATGTGGTCGGTGATGACGCTGATGGTAGCGGTGACACAATTACCTGAGGTGACGTCAGAGGCAGGTGTGGTGGCCTTGAAGGCTGATCACTCTGCATAGTAAACATGTCGTTGGTGCCGTCGCTGACGGTGAAGGTGAAGGTGTCAGCGAAGTGCTCCGTGCCGCTGTGGTGGTAGCTGACGCGGTTCTCGTAGATGTCGCTCATGGAGAAGCGCGAGGCCTGCACGTGGCCGTTGCCCACCTCAAGGTCCAGCGTCCCGTGAACAGGGGGCTGCATCACCGTGAACACCACGTCCTCCTCCTGGTAAGGGGGAAAGGGTGGGGGGAAGGGTCAACACGCACAATCAATGACTGCAGAATCACGGTATCATGGCTTGCAGCACGAGAGTCATCGTTTTCTGAACAGCACAGTCAGAAATGGGTACATTTCACACTGTTTGTGGAGCTCATCCTGAGGTGACCTTGTCTGGCTGACAGGACGTTAAATTCCAGTTACCAACGATTGTTTGTGGTGCCAGGGAAAAACGATCGACATTATAAAATAGTCCATGCAAATTATTCTCTTACAAACTGAGAATACATGTATTGTCAAAAAGATATACATAGTAAGGCTTTCCTTTCCAAATGTTCTCAAAGATCAAAAGTATGCTTCTTTATAGATAATATGCCTGAATACATTAGGCAGGGAATGTACTAACCTGCATTGTATGGTATAACTGACGAATCATTTATTCTTCTGTCAGTCCTAAGGATTTTTTCTCCTGACCATTTTTTCCTTGTACCTTTGCTATAAACCATGTAACATATTCCCTTACTCTCCCTCCTATTTCACTGCGCGCGCATGCGTGCGTGTGAGTGTGTGGTGTGCGAAGAATACAATATTATATTCAGTTGTTATTTTCGAGATTTTATATACATTTTGTATGTTGGACATGATCTCGTACAGCGTGGTGTGCCGATCTTGTTAATGACATACCGCGTTACAGAAATAACTGCTATTATTGTTGACAATTACCTTGGTGTCTGGATCGACAGCCTTGAGGTCAAATTCGGTGATCAGTTTGCGCACCCCTTCCTGTGCCCTCAATCCGTTGTTGATGACCATAGGGATGGCGTCGTCCACGGGAGTCAGGCTGATGTAGAACGTCTGGACCACCTGAAGGCGAAAGGCAACAGGCATCCTAGCACTGGGAATCTTCGAAGATCGTTTGTTCATGTATATGCCTATAAGCTGACACTAAGTTGCAATACTAGGAATACGTTTGTTTGCAGGACAGAGACAGAGCAGCTCCGCTGCAGCTGGCCGGCTTTATTGAAATACCTTTAACACGAGGGGCTGAATCAAAATGTTTCGCGATGCACGAGATGATTTAAAAGAGTGTGTAGAGGCTACAGTTCATCTCTTTTGAGATGTAAGTCTACAGTGCCGGATCTTGTTCATGTAAGTTCTAAATAATCTATATATTTAAATGCGAGCTATCCATGAACAGTAATATTCACTTGTATAGCGCACTACCTTTCACAGTCAAAACTGGGCTAGTCGGCAGCCATCCAAAAGCATTAGAGTGCATACAGTACGAGTGTCCCCGCTGACTAACCTCGTTGGTTCCGTCCGTGACGGCAAAGATGAACCTGTCCATGTACAGCTCAGACGTGCTGGTGTGGACGTAGTACACGCTCCCTGCCGCCAGGTCGGACTGTGTGAACTCCACCACGGGAACGCCTGAACAGCCACAACACCGTGCCTATAGACCCCTCAAACCGTGTACGTATATACCATGGACCTACATATACGTAGATCCACGTGTTATGCTAACCATATTCCTGGCCAGTTCTGTAATCGTTTCACTGTAAAATACAAATTACGTGTGACAAACCAGATAGATCAGTTTGAGTTTTTAGTAAATCGACAATTTCGTTCGTGTTGTTTGTATATGTATCTTTACAAAGACTAAGCATTTACAGAACAATTAAGGTCACGTCACCAAGAAGGCTATTGCGATAGCGTCATCGTATGATCGTCCTAAGTACAGCATCTCTCCACCTTTTTTACTCCCGCTTTTTTGGGCTTGTTCGGAGGTACATGCATGTGTAGTCAATAGGTTCCTGAAAGAAGCTCATTCAAACAAATGTCTACATTCTTTTGATCTCGACGATAGCCATATATAACCACTGTAATTTAGCAGCTCATTACACGGAGCTATTTTTAACAACTCAACCTCTATGCTCTTCAGTTAACTTCAGTCAAGCTACCTGGGTCTTTCGTGAGCTCCAGGTGTCCCAGGTCAGGTCCCTCAAACACCTGGTACAGCAGACTGCCAGGTTCAGAGTCCACGTCAGTGAAGGAGAGAAAGTCCGTGGTGATCTTCTGTCTCTCTCCTTCCTTCACCACCATCTCCTTGTTGGCCACCTCAGAGGGCGGGAACCTGTCCTCTGAAATCAGCATTAGACGATCAAGGCTCAGATCTCGGACATGACCATGATCTTTCCGCACTAAGTCCAGTGATGACCATGATCTTTCCGCACTAAGTCCAGTGGCCAGCGCTCTTCCCGTTATCCAGCTCCAACTACCTGGAACCAGTTCTGTGTTTCCGTCCATCATACTACCTGTGTCAGTTCTTTTGAACTTACCTAAAACTTTCTCTTTTCGGAAACCTTTTCTTCAGTCCCGTTGCCCTGAGATAACTCTCTCTCTGCCTCTCTCTCTCTCTCCCTCTGTGTGTGTGTGTGTGTGCGTGTGTGTGTGTGTGTACGTGTGGGTGGGTGGGTGTATATTTGTGTGCCGGTGTATTTTAATCTGCTGTCAAAATATAATATGTACGTTTAAAGGAATGTTACTTTTTAGGGCCAGTATGGGTTAGGCGAGCTAGGTGTCCATAAAATTTATGATGATGATAATTTGCAGATCTTCGAGATGGAATGCCACATTCTACCTGGTATAAGCGGAAGTGGTTAACTGTCAAACACTATGAGGCATTTTCCGCTCGGATCTACAAATCACCTTATGCTTCAAACCTGGCGACACCTTTGTAGATGATGTATGTATGCTCCCTACCGCAATATACAAGAGCTTACAGGACGTTAAGGTGCATATGCCAAACATCACTTGTCGTGACTGTACGCACACATTCATTCTCAGTAGTGTAGCTAGGCAGCACGTAAAATGCAACAACAATTAGGGACAATTTCACAGAAGGACAGTATGTGCACTGAATCGGTAATGTACAAACATATCCTGGTCCAGTTTACAAGACCCTGCATCTCTGTATCACAGATGACAAGAGGACCGCACAATCAGAGACCAGACAACACAATAGAGGCCTGTCTGCAAGCAATGACAGATACCATCAGACAAAACACGACAAAACCGGTCTGAGACAAGACATGACAAGGGGAAGGTGCGGAAGAAAAGATAGGTAAGACAAGACAAGACGACACAAGACACGATGGGATGGGACAAGACTTACCCATGACGGTGATAAAGAAATCCTGATCTATCAGGTCGTTGCCCTCTGTGTCAGACAGCATGAACTTGAACAAAAGTGTCCCCGTTAGCTCCCCTGTCTCGTGAATGTAGTCAATACGGCCTGTGGAACATGGCACAGTAAGGGAATTAAGTCAACTTATTAATGTCCTCGTGAATGGGGTCAGTATGGCCTGTGGAACACGGCACAGTATGGGAATTAGGTCAACTTATTAATGTCCTCGTGAATGGGGTCAGTATGGCCTGTGGAACACGGCACAGTATGGGAATTAAGGCTAAGAGCTACCATGCAAAAAGTTGATGATTCTTTATTTTTCTTGTTTTGAGTTTTTTGCACTACACTTCTCTACGACATATATATTTTCATTTGTGCAAAGTTATAATGTCATAACATCATCATAAATGTGCTTATTTATGCTTTTCAATAGCAGTGTTTGTTGTTTTGGGTCTTTGACTAACTTCATTATATATGCAAGATTTTCAGAACATCACAACTTTTGTTGTATTGTATGTACAGAGCTGGTTGAAGTACCAAAATAAAGCTCCGATCCAGCTCTGTGTCGATGTTTCAAAGCCCGAAACTGTTCCTAAACTTAATTTTCATTGGCTGTTGCTACAAGAGAATGCGAAAAGAGGGTGCCCAACAACCAATCAGAGCGCTTCTTACGAAAGCTGTAGCCACGCACTTCAATTTTCAAAGCATGGCTGAAAGCTTCAGCAGAAGGCACGATGTTTTACAGCTGACTCATTCTATCAGTATTTATCGTTGCTTATGATGGGTCAACCACGGAAAACGCGAGCAGACAGGCCCAAAAAGAGGGGATGGAATGGAAATCAGCACACAGGTCCAGTCAAGAAGAAGAAGGTGGTTGAAAACAAGTCGCCAATTGACAATGAAGCATCGACTTCGACGATCGACGCTAGTGATGAAAGTGTCAACATACCATCAAAATTGCCACCGAGTGTTTCACCCGATCCAAAATCTGTCGATTTCAACACTGCTTCGGGTCAGAAACTGAAGAACAATGTGCAGGGAGATAGTTTTTGACAAGGATGAGCTTCTCACTGGCTTCAGGTTTGTGGATATCAAACTATTGATTGGTTTTGTGCAAACTTTACTGTGCCCCACATGCAAACGACCTCTGGGTCAGAACAGTCGCCAGTCACACTCACATGTCAAAGAACACAGAACGAATCAGGCTTCAAAACTTGTATTTACCTGCCAGTGCAAAGACAAATCTGTTTTGTTTACCTCAAAGAAATGTGGCAGAGTTTATGAGGCCAACAGAAGGTTTCCCCTAGCCATGTTCTCTATTGGGAAGCACCACACAGGTGCAAAGCGCTTCCTGGGAAACATGAACATGCCTCCACCCCCACACAGGCAGAGCTGGAGGAATCACAAAAAACAGATTGAAAAGGCGACAAAGTTAGTAGCTAGTGCAAGCATGCAGGAAGCTGCACAGGAGATGAAAACAACAGATGCCCACATTGACATACAAGTTTCCTGTGATGGAACATGGCACAGGCGAGGATTCAGCAGCAAGAATGGTATTGTGACTGTCTTGTCTGTCAATGGCAGAAATTCTAAAGTCATAGACAATGAGACACTTGCCAACCACTGTGATGCTTGTGCAAAACACAAACACAAGAAAGGTGAAACAGAATTTGAGCACTGGCACAAGACCCACACACAAAAGAAGTTGTGTGAGAAAAATCATACAGGGTCAGCGGGCAGCATGGAGCCAGCCGGCACAGAAACCATTTTCCGTAGATCTGTTACAAAACACGGATTACGCTACACGCAGTATTTAGGGGATGGTGACAGTAAATCGTATTCTCGTGTCAAAAATGCACAACCACCGGTCTATGACAACACAGATATCACCAAACTTGAGTGCTGCGGACACGTACAGAAACGGATGGGCCGTCACCTGACTAACAAGGTATCTGAACTGAAGAAGACACCTTTTGTGCACAATGGAAAAACCGTGAAAGGAATTGGTGGCAGAGGTGGGCTGAAGAAGACGGCAATTTTGAAGATTGAAGGCCATTATGGGGCAGCCATAAGGAACAATGTAGGGGATCTACCAGCTATGAAGAAGGCTGTGTGGGCCATCTGGGAGCACCGCAACGGACAGCATGACAGCTGTGGTACCTGGTGCCCATCCAAGAAGGCGGATGGTGGTGGCCCTAACAAAAATGCACTTCCGCCATACGTCATGGAAGCCATCAAACCCATATTTTCCACGCCTGCTGATGACAGTCTGCTTGAGAAGTGCTTGCATGGTGGAACGCAAAACACAAACGAGTCGTTCCACCATCTCATATGGGAACGTTGCCCCAAAACAACCTTCTGTGGGCGCAGCCGGGTCGTGCTGGCAGTAGACGACGCTACAGTTGTGTTCAACTAAGCATATTTCAAGGACTGAACATTGAGGCAGGTGTATATGCAACATCAAACACCGTCGTAACAACACAAAACTGTAGCGCCATACCTTCGCATAAGAAAAGCAAATGTGACATTTGTTATCGTAGTTACAGCTAACATACACCATCACAACCCAGTCCTGTGCTGCCTTATATTGTTTTCCTGCTGCACAGGATGAATTTTGATACCATATAAATGTTTTGTAACAGTTATGTGAAAAAATCTGCTGATGACTCCAATGGCAAACGCTCTTACACATTCATGCAGGAGTTTTGGTGTTCTTCTTGTTCTTTCTGGCGCATGTCACATTGGTTTAAACAAAGTTCATTCATTTACTGTACATGAACATACATAATCATAAGAAAACACAGTGATTGTACGACAAGCTTATATGAATGAGTACAGCCCTGTTACTGACCGTGATCGATGTCGTCCTGTGTGAAAACACTCCTCGGGCCTTCAACTGTCAAAACGGACGTGGTTCCATCCGGAGCTCTGTACTGCAGTCTACCAGCGGTGGGGTTCTTCTTCATGGTGTAGATGATGTCGCTGTCGTCGCTGTCCACGTCAGTAGCCCTCAGGTCTGACGGCTTGATGGTGGTGGTCGAGCCTGGTGATGAAGAAGACAGAAATAAACGAAGGTGTCTGTAAGAACTATATGATCATGAACAATAATTATAGTATCCACTAATAGCTTTTCCTTCTGTATTTGCTATATTTTGCATGATGATACGATATGCTATACCATGCGATTTATATTGACAAGATGTGTGAAACGTTACTGGTTAGTCTACAAATTACTGGTAGCAACCACATCAAGTAGCTTAACGCCAAAACCTGATTGCCTGTCGTATCCGCAGCATGCAGGAATAGTACAGATCATATATATATGTAAAACCAGATTCCACCTGGCCATATTCTGATATCGTATCGCTGTCTAGCTTTGAACCACCAGTGCTTACCCGCTTTGATCCTGAGCCCTCTGTTGATGGTCACCCTGGGTGTCTCGTCGTTGATGAGGCCGATGATGATGTTGAGCTGTTTGGTGTCGTCGAAGTCGCCGTCGGTCACGTGCAGAACCAACATGTCTGTTGTGATCTCGTCGTCGTTGTGCTCGTACACAATCAACTCTTGGAGCACGTCCTGAAACAGTCGTACGTGTTCATTCGGGAAACAGGAACGCAGCAGGATATGGTAATAAAACCTAATAGCCTATACAAACATACAGACACGCACAGACACACATACACACACACACACACACACGCACGCACGCACGCACACACTCACACGCACGCACACACACACGCACACACACACACACACACACGCACACACACACGCACACACACACACACACACACACACACACACACACACACACACACACACACACACACACAGAGCCCAGAAAACTACGACAAAATATAGGCAACATTTTAGGTTATTTCTCCTCCAGAAAGATGTACATTTAAGTAAACAACTATAGACATATGCATACATCTTCACCTCATGGCACACACATCTAGCCGGATCATGAATTCTCATGACAACAGACCGCATGAGGCATGTATTATTCAGTACTGCAAAACGTACAAGAAATGTAGTTACTCGCCTCATATGTGAAGCTGGAGTTCTGGGTCAGAGGCTGAGCCATAGACAAAGGGTCCATAAAGAACTCTTTTCGTTTCAAGGTACCTGTAAACACAACATCACTACTTCATGAGGTAGACATTGCGCATTATTTTCTCTATAATTATAGAAAACAATTCTCTCTCTCTCTCTCTCTCTCTCTCTCTCTCTCTCTCTCTCTCTCTCTCTCTCTCTCTCTCTCTCTCTCTCACACACACACACACACACACACACGCACACACACACACACACACACACACACACACACACACACACACACACACACACACACACACACACACACACACAGACGGACAGACAAAGAGAGAGTTAACTCGTTTGATTATAGCTTGTTGGTGAATGTTGTCAGTTTGAAGGTGAGGATATAGTTTCTGTCACATACATTTCTGCAGCACAGAGTTAACTCGTTTGATTACAGCTTGTTTGTGAGTGTTGTCAAATTCAAGGTGAGGATATAGTTCTTGTCACAGGCATGTGTGCTGCAAAGGTAGCTACAGTAGAACTCACCAGAAACTGGAGGCAGACGGAGGGTCAACATGAGGTCTACAGGTACAGTGTCCAGGTCTACCACATACATAGATGCGTTGGTCAGTGTGACCGCCTGTCCTTCCTTCACAAACAGCTGTTCCGTCACGATGTATGGCGGCTCATCATTCACTGGCTGCAACACCACATACGGTTATCAACGCTGTAGATGCCATATCGTTTTCATCGTCGATGTACAGGTTAGTAAAGGTAAAACAAAAACCATCTGAAACAAGAATGACTGTTAGCGTTCCAAAACAAGATCCAAACACAAAAGGTTTAAAAGAACGCTATTTATTAGAACACTGTCCTAATAAATAACGTTCTTTTGAACCTTTTATGCGTTTGGGTCTCAGTACAGGTGATTTTGAATCACCGGCCATCAAGTTCATTGTTCCTCCATTTCAAAATTACGATGTGATTCTGTCAGGATTATGTGACAGATTTCCCACATCGAGGCCGTGAGCCAAACTTCTCGTATGCATTTTCACTCTTGAATTAACAAGAAACAATCTTTTGAGTTTGGCGAATGAGTCAAAATGTCTTTTATATTACTTCAGTAATTGCCACTTAACAATTATAACTAAAATGCTAGCAAACTGGTACAGAAAGACACATCTGTGACATGAACTGCCCAGAGCACTGTATTGTAGGCAGTGGAAACGACAGGTAGGATAGCATAACGAGTAACAGATCCCAAGAACTTACAATGATGGTGAAGTTGAAGCGATGCACAAGCGACGTGTTCACGCCATCAGTGACGATGAAGAGGAAGGCATCCCAGGCAGGCTCCTTCTTCAGATGGTCAGACTGCACGTAGGTCAGATGACCTTGGATCAGATCCTTCACTGCCAGCTCCGTGACGTCCTGTCTGCCAGCCTTCTCTGAGCCAACGACTGCAGCAACAAGCAGCAACAAAACACACCGAGTCAGTCAGGTCCTTCACTGTCGGTTCTGACAACGAATTCCCCTCTGCCAGCTTCTCTGAGACAACGACTGCAACAACAATGGAAACTGAGTCAGTCTGGTCCTTCACTGTCGGTTCTGTCACCGAATTCCCCTCTGCCAGCTTCTCTGAGACACCCTCTGCCAGCTTCTCTGAGACACCCTCTGCCAGCGTCTCTGCCAGCTTCTCTGAGACGACTGCAACGACAATGCAAACTGAGTTAGTCAGGTCCTTCATTGTCGGTTCTGTCACGCGAATTCCCCTCTGCCAGCTTCTCTGAGCCAACGACTGCAAACTGTCGACTCTTGTCACTAAGTTTTCTTCTGCCATCCTTCCACGCTCCAAGTGTGACGAACACAGGAACAGGCTGAACGAAGTATGCAGTTAGCATTTTGTGTTTGTGTTCGGACATCTGTCAAAGACCTAGAACTACTTGAGACCTAAAAACAGATACTTCAAATGCATAACAGTCAGCGTCACATACCAGGATTTCTGATGACCAGTCGACCGAAGGAAGGCGATGCGGTAACCTTCATCTTGAGATCAGCTATTGGAGTGTCCACATCCATGATGCTGATCATAGGGGAGATAATCTGGGCCTCCCCTCCCTCCTCCACCTGACAAGATCAACGAAATCACAATGGGTGGAAAGCAGACAAAAATGCCGTGGCATTTTCTCATGCATTCATTCAAAATGTGGGCCCACGACCTTTTAACATTTCACAGAAAATACAGACATATTCTGACTGCAAGAAGTAAAAGGACCACATCCATTTTGTGCAACACCAACAGTTAAAAAATAACTATCGCTCAGCTAAACAAAAATGTTTTGATTTATTTATTAGTTCTCTGTACATCTAAGAATCATCACATTCCAATTCCGGAGAGACAATTGCTCTAAATGTCACCAAACCTGTTTGACAAATGGTCCTGGTATATACCTGAATAACTCACCTCTAAGTCATGCGCCACGGTGACGACAGGTGGCTGGTTGTTAACAGGCAGGATGAGAACCGACATCACCTGGCTGGGCAGCAGGTTCCGACTGGCATCACTGACATTGAAGTACAGCAACTCCGTCACGGCCTTGCTGCCGATCTCACCGTCAGCCACAAACCTAAACATGTAAATAGATGCGTTAGCATACAGGTGAAACCGAAAGTAATTCAATAAAGACCTGATCTGAAGACCATGTCAGTAATTGTATCATGCCATCAAGGTTTCTTCCTTCTAATGCACATAACGCCTAACCGATTCTGACACAATTAAGCGCTGAAAAAGAATACAGTAGCTACTGATGCGTATTTTCAACACGGTTTATTCATCTATTTTCTTCAGTGCACAAGACCAGCAATAGACACTGTATCTGAGGGCACATAATCAGCCTAAAAGTTATGTTTTAACCAAATACACTTCGTAACACACACAAAAGCAGTTACACAAAAGTAATATCAGAATGACCTGATCGAAGATTACACACAATTCGCATCATTTTAACATTTACGCCTAACGATTTAACAGTACGATGCCTACATACAGAACAACTGATTCTGTGGGTTATAGAATGTAACACAGGTGAGCTTCATTTCGTACCTGAGGAAGCCACTATTGATGTCGGCCTGTGTGAAGATGTCGCCAGGGGAGACGATCCTGGCAGGTTCCCCCACCAACAGCTGACCGTGAGCCGTTGCACTGCTCATGATGATCATCACGTCCTCGTCACCGTCGTCGCTGTCGCTGAACGCCAGGTGTTCCCTCTCTATCCATACCGTGCTGCCTGTTGGGTAAGAACAGCAACGTACATACTTAGTTATCACGTCCTCGTCATTACCGTCACAGTCACTGAACACCAGGTGTTTCCTCTCTATCCATACCGTGCTGCCTGTTGGGTAACAACAGCAACGTAATACTTAGTTATAAGCCTTCGTCTTTATTGTCACTGTCACTGAACGCACGACATTCCCTCTCTATCCATACAGTACTATATGTCAGGTAAATACACAGCCACAAGTACCTGTATTAATTTATCACGTTGTCGTCCCTATCGTCAGCGGTGCTGAATACCAGGTGTTCCATCTCCATCCATACAGTACTTTATGTTAGGTAAATACAAAGCAACGTGTACCCGTATATATTAATCACGTCCTCGTCATCGTCACAGTTTCTGAATGCCAAGTGGTCCCTTTCTGTGAACACCATGCTGCCTGTCAAATGAAACACAGTCATCGCGCCTTCTCCATGGTAGCACTGTCGACGAACGCCAGGTGTTCGCTCTCTATACCCATACCGTGCTGCATGTCAGGTAAATACAGCAACGCGTACACACATGCATTTTCAGTTATCACGTCTTGTTCACTATTGTCTTTGTCATGAACGCACTGAACTGCCTATCATCATCCCTAAATCGCTAGCTAAACGATGGTTTTATTGACCGAATTTTGCTTTAAAAGGGGGCAGCACCACTGAGACATGTCCAGTGGGAAGACACAAACAGTGACAATACTTATAATAAAAAGAACTGTTTGAGCGCCATTTCCTCCTGAAAGAGGGTCTTGAAACGCTTTACAATGACAATTAATGCGTTGAAAAAAAAACAAGAGAGATGACCATAATGAATTACAGTCAGTGAGAATATGTACAACATGTAGGCTATACTGTACCCCAGTGAAGCTCCTATTTCACTTCATCTTCACTCGAGCCCTCACACATGTACCCACCAGTCCCACATACACCCACCACTCCTACAGACACTCACCACTCCAGCCCCTTCACACATACACCCATCAGTCTCATATACACCCATCACTCCAACCACATAACACAACACACCCACACTCCAGCCACATAACAATACACCCACCAGCCCCACATACACCCACAACTCCAGCCATATAGCACATGCACCCACCAGTCTCACATTCACCCACCACTCCAGCCGCATAACACAGACACCCATCAGTCCCATATACACCCTTCACTCCAGTGCATTCATACACCTATCGGCCTCACCTTCGGTGACGTTGATCTGGCAGGAGGAGGAGGGCAGAAGGACAGGCGCGGACTTGTCGACCTTGAGGATGTTGACGGTGATGGTGCTTCCCACGTGGAACGCACCGTCACTCACCGACAGGAAGATGAAGTCGGTGCTCTCCCCTTCTGCCCCGCTGTGGGTGTACTGGAAAGTGTTGCTTTGCACCTCTGTGTACGGGAAGCTGTCGCCTGCACGACACAATCAATATGGTAGGTGCTATTTACACTTTATTAAAACAGAGAAATTTGTAAGGAGTTATACATAGTTACTTAGTAACTGGTTTTAACGTCCTGAGAGCCTTGTAAGGAGAGCCAAGCCGCAGATCGTGCTACGATAAGAACTAAAGAACTGGGAGGAACCCCACGTAAGCAAGAGTTAACTGTGACGACTTCCTTTCAGTCATTCTCAGTAATGGTCTCACAATGTCTCGCCTGCCTTCAATTCTACGCTATAAGGGCAGTTTAGGTTTCTGACTCCTTGTCTTTCTTTTTCCCTGCTTCGGTTTTTTTATTTGAGTTAGTCCAACGGTGCTGAAATGTGTACATTACGCATAAGCTGTCCACTTTCCTAATTGTTCCGTTTTTAGTGAGGTTACTATTTCATACTCCTTACCAGCGCTTAAGTCACTTCATCCAGCAGAATGAGCACACAAGCTTAATGACATTCCACATTTATCACTTGTCTTAGTACATAACCTTCCCCACCTGCACGCAAGACGACGACAAACTCCCGGTCCACTCTTTCCAGATAGCCCACTTCCGGTTCCTCGATGACAGTGAAGGTGAGGTCATCTGGCACGGTGTCCGGATCCAGGACCTCTAGCATGTAGGCGGGGATTGGAACCGTGGTCCCCTCTGCCACTGTCAGCCGGGCGTTGGGTGTCAGGAACCGGGGCGGCATGTTGTTGACTGGCACGATGCGTATGGTGAACTTCTGTTCCGGCAGCTGTTGGTCGTCGGCGTCGTCCGTTACTGTCGAAACGAAGCGTAGAGTCATCAGCTTGTCCGGCACAAAAGCATGTGATGACAGTCTATTGTTGCGGACCTTAGTCGTCAGCATCTTCTGGCTGTTACTGAGGGAAACAAGGTGTGGGAATTATCAACCTTTCCTGCCCGATGCGTATGGTGACCTTTTGCTCCGGAAAATACTCGTCATCGGCATTATCTGGTAGTGAAGCAGCCAAGGCGTATAGCACATTAACATTTTGATAGCACAACGGGATAAGGCAAACGTCTGTTCTAATACCTCTTTTGGGTCCAACGTCGACATCAGTGCTAACTGGGGGTGGCGGTGCACGGCTTATTAACCTGTTACGGCGTTTATGATGTGGATGACAGGGAATGGCAGGCAAATGAACATAGTTACAGAAAGCACAGGCGAAACACTGTTGACAGGACAGGTACCTATTTAAAACGTCAATTTGTCCTAGTCTTTTTGTTTCGTATTTAAGCCTAACAGTACCTGTTTTGCCTGGCGCAAATATTTCATATTGAAAACGCGAAAATGGTTAGTAACATAATATTCCGCATGACCACAGCGCGGGACACTACACTTATTACGACAAAACTAAAATGGCAAAAAATCTCCGGCACTTACAGACAAAGTTAAAGCTGACTTCTTTCTCGGCCAGCCCAATCTCGTGATCAGGCGGTCTGTAGAGGATTCGGTTGTTGTTGATGTCCTGCTGGGTGAACTGCAGAACCGGCTTGAAGGGGAAGTCGATGTGCTCAATGGTACCTTCGTCTTCACCCAACAGTGATGTCAGGCGGTACACAAGGTCACGATCTCGTGTGTCAAGGTCACGGTAGGCCAGGTGCGAGGACGTAATTGGAACAACCTGGTTTTCCAACACCTGAGGAAAGGACAAAACTGTTTTTCTTACACCTAAACTAGAGACAAAACTGTTGTTGCTTTTTACACTGACGATAAAGACATTATTTTTTCACACTTAAAGCAAAGACAAAAAATGTCAGCACTTGTGTTAAGGACAAAACCATTGTTTTCTAATACCTGTAGCAAAGACTGGTTTTTCTACACCTGATGCAACTTCAGACAAAAGTGGGTGTGTTTTTTCTAACACCCGTGCGAAAGATCAAACTCTTTCTTTCATCGATTCACCCCAGGACAAAGCCCGGAGGCTGAGTTAATTGTGGAAGACCTATTTACGTAATCCAGCAAGGGCAAAATATTAACATGCATAAAATATGGGCTAACGTTACGTGTCACGTTACCGT
Source organism: Alviniconcha strummeri (assembly GCA_963584105.1). Lineage (NCBI taxonomy): Eukaryota > Metazoa > Mollusca > Gastropoda > Provannidae > Alviniconcha > Alviniconcha strummeri. The sequence goes on along the minus strand of OY757541.1, from coordinate 16,233,438 downwards.
CATGCCGAGGCGAACCCCAGGGGCCAGCGTGGGCAGAGCGAACTGACTACTGTCCTTCTGCACTTCCGGTAAAACCCGGATGTGAAAACTCTGGTTCTGCAGAACGTTGGGAGGTTCCGACATGTCCGCCACCTGAAAACAGTAATGATTTTCTTAGTCCATGAGTTTTAAAAACAGGAAACTGACATTTTAAAAGTGTACAGGTAGAATATGAAAATCTGCGGCAAGGTCAATACACAGTTGATTCTCTTTGTCCAAACTATTGTTCGTGCAGAAAACACACACACACACACACACACACACACACACACACACACACACACACACACACACACACACACACACACATATATATATGCCACGAATACTTTCTCCGTATCTGGAAATGAGATAGAGGATGGAAAACTGTTCAGTGAATTATCACTACATGCAGCACTTCGTCTCTGTAATTATGTGTTGGCTCCCCACAACACAAGAGGCGAAGAAACATGAAATAGCATTGTGTCAACTTACATACCGCTGTTGAATTCGTCACAAAAAGTTAACTCACCTCAAAAGTGAAGATGTCCGTGGTTGCAATGGGAGATCCCTGGTGTTTGTAGTAAATGCGGCCTTCGTCAATGTCTCTCTGCAGGAAACGGAACATCTTGGCCCCCATGGTGTCATCACCCATATCCTCCCAACCTCGGCCAGGTCCCCCCTCGGGTGTGGGCACGATCATCATCACCTCACCTGGGACCAAAGATAGATGATAGATAGATAGATAGATAGATAGATAGATAGATAGATAGATAGATAGATAGATAGATTAGATAGAGAGATAGGCAGACAAATAGATAAGATGAATAGATTGAAGATAGATAGATAGATAGATAGGTAGATAGATAGATAGATAGATAGATAGATAGATAGATAGATAGATAGATAGATAGATAGATAGATAGATAGATGGATAGATAGATGCATACAGACAAACAGACGGGTAGGCAGGCATATAGACAGAGTGCTAGAGGCAGGCAGATAGACAGAGTGCTAGATAATAGATGGATGGATGGAAGAACAGATAGACAGATAGATCGATATGTTTTTGATGTCCAGTCATCCGCAGAGGTTAGTTTTCCCGTCACCTGTACAAGGTCACCTCAGGCCGATACCGTGGAGGTCATATCAGGACGAACAAGACTAGACGATAAATAAGTCACATTCATCTCAAAGTCCCTGATGTTTTATATGAGGCACCTTCACTGATCGAATGATTTTCCTCTGCATCCATTCAAATTCTCCACAGAATCACATCGTATTGAAAACACTGGGTAGTATATGACCACTGTAAGTTACTTGATGGCGTTAGCTGGACACAGTGAGCAGTGAAACCAACCACTGTGCTTTAGGTCAAGTCCAGCCAATGTGCAAAATAAATATTCTTTTCATGACTATCAGACGTCTGATTTTCGTTCCATACTATGTCTGTTACTACAATTCATTCTCTTACAATAGCAGTGAAGGAAGTCCTGTTGTGACTAGTCATAGCCTCTTCCCTGGGAATGCCTATGCTGTTCAATCTCATCAAACGAAAAGTACAGTAAACAAAGATTATTTATGATTCCATCCTTTCACCTTTCCTCGGATTGTTGACAGTCGGCACTAGAGTGTAGATGACGTCAGAGGAACTCTGACCCATGGCCTTGACTTGCAGTAGGTCGGTGGAGATCTGCAGCTTGTGTCCTGGCATCACCTGGCCTCCATTGTTGGCCACCACCACAGGCGTCATGCTGTTCTGTAACGACAAGCAGAGACACCATCGGATGATAATAGAGAATTCGGCATGCTAGTCATGGCTTCCGCCAATCCGCCTAACTCGACAATAAAGAGTTCGTTTTACGTCTCAATGGACCACCCACGACCAATAACAAATGTATTTTACTGTCCCAGTGCGAGGTTTCCTCACAGGAAATCGGGTTGTGTTTCCCTGCGTAAAGCCAGCTGCACCCCAGTCGCGAAACATAGCCAATAGAAAATCCCTAATCGTCATCGTCCTTTATCACAAGCACACACACACGGACGCACGCACGCACTCACTCACGCACGCAGGCATGCACACACATGCAACCCCCCCCCCCCACACACACACACAAACAAACACCCACACAAACACGCATCATCCTAATAAGGAAACAATTACCACCCTACCCCATTCACATAAATCGAGTCAGGTTCATAACCACACTCGCTGATTAACTAAATAAACGTCTTCCTACTTTGGGAGCTAATTATTGCTTTCATAATCATTAAATTGATTTTGTCCATATTATTCTTCAGTTACCTTCAGCCTTAGTGTGATGGACAGTATAATGCTCAGCTGTTCAAACGCGTCTGACGCCAACAGCATCGCCATGTCCGAGAAGCTGCTGCTGTTTCCATGGTGACGGTATACGACGTCTTCGAGGTGAAGGTCATTCAATGTGAAAGATTGTATGACCTTACCGCTGACTATGTTCAGGAAATCACCATGTTTGGGACCTGAGGACCGAAAACAATACAAATAAAATAAGTAAGGCAATAGTTCCTACCTTCTTTTTTTTTCTTTTTCTTTTTTAATAAATTAAAAAATCCTGTAATAAAAGGCCCCTGTAATAAAAGACCTCGTTCAACACATTAATTTTGTGTGGGTAGTCAAATACTTGATACCTACCCAGCAAGCTCCGAAAGTCAAACACAGGCGAAACAAAATTTACAAACTCACAACTAACAGTCTCTCACCGTCCACGACGTGCAAAGTGACGTCGTCTTCCTGGGCCATGCTGCGCAGATCCAAGGTGTCCAGTGTCAGAGGAGTGTCGCTGCCTTTGACGGCAATCAACGGCTGGTTGACCCTGACGCTGAGCGGCTGTGCAGGTAGGATTCTGACAGGTAGGGAGACCGTGTCGGTGGTCAGCTGTCCGTCAGACACACGGAATTCTAGCTCACCTGAAAGAAGACAGACTCGATTGGTACACTGGTAAATTTAAATGTAATTTATCTACAAACTATTTATACATGGTTGGCATTGGTGTCTACAGTGCGTTAATGCACTTTGTGAATAGAACATCGCGAAAACTACTTAATGTGCACATTTTAATGTGACCGGCAAATAAATCTCCTATTATTGTTGTACATGAAGTTGATGTTACAGCGACAACTTGAAAACTTTCTTCTTCCTTTTTTAATAACATGTGGTCTTTAATGCCTTCCACATTGCTCGAAAAACCGCCGCCGCGTCCTGCACGGTGAAGCTGTCCCCGTGTTCCTAAAACAACGTCTACAATCTCCACCAGCGTGAGCCGGTTTGGCCTAGCGGTAAGGCGTTAGGCTGGTAAGCGAAAGGACCTCGGTTCGATACTGCTTCGGCTCTCCTTTCTCTTCAAAAAGGTTGCGGTTTGTGGACGCTGTCCTGTGACTTTGTCCATCACTTCCTACTGAAACATTAAAATGGCTCTCATCGCTGCTCATCTTAAAGCAGAAGTCATTCTGGTGGTGACAGTGTAGCGATAGGTATATAATCTCCCTCTTCCCCAACCTCCATACCCCTTTCCCCCTTCTCCCCGTCCCTAATAAGCCTTATGGTTTCTGTGGACGTTAAGCACCATGTTTACTTACTCCACCAGCTGCCCCGCTAGTCAGCTCGAATCTAAGGACAAAAGGTGACATCCTCACCTTTCCTGATGGTGTCGTCGGTGTGAACGAATCTCAGCCTGCCCTCAGCCATGTCCTGCGCCGAGAAGCTGTCGCCGTGTCCCAAAACCACTTCCCTGCCGCTGCTAATCAACAGCAGCTGACCGTTCGCGGGCAGAGTGACCAGGTGGAGAGAAAGCCTGCGGCCAGGTGTGTCGTGGTCAGTCACCTGTACTACAGCGGGGGACAGCAGCGCCATGTCCCTGTCGGGTACCAGCAGTGGTCCGGTGATCTTCACCTCTGGAGGGTAAACGTTTTCTGAAGAATAAAAGAATAAACAAATTAGATCGAATTCTCGTCTTGTGAGCCGGTTTGGGATAAGGCGTTTGGCTGCATGGTTTTGGCCTAGCGGTAAGGCTTTAGGCTGGTTTTGGCCTAGCGGTAAGGCGTTAGGCTGGTATGGGATGGACCTCGGTTCGATTCCCCTCTCCTTTCTCTTCAAAAGTTCCGACTATTGACACTGTCTTTGTGGCTTTGCCCCTCTCAATTAATGAAACTTTAAAACAGCTGTCACCGCTGCCCATGTTTAATGCAGGAGTCATCCTGGTGGTGACAGTGTAATGTTATGTATAGTCTCCCTCTTCTCCCATCAACTCGGATCTCGGTCTCCGCCAGTATCTTCGGAGACAGCTCGGTGTTAAACATGTTTCACCAAACTAAACTAAATTCTCCTTAAGATTAAATCGTTCAAAGGTAGACTGACTCACAGGTCACAGAAAAGAAAATGGTCAGTTCGGCTTAGACTGAAGAAATACAAAATGCGCTGTCTTCCATTCCGCATTATTACAACTTGGTATCATGCCCATGCAAACATAATTTGCAGTCTGCAGAGTTAAGTCATTTTCAGTGTTCTATGACAGCAGAATTTTCACCACACGATCAGCAGTAACAGCAAGAGAGCGAGTGACGGGGCTTTTTTCTTGCTAATCATTTAACTCTTCCGGTGTAGTGTCCTGAATTAAGTACATCAAAGTTTAAATTTCCATATTCATTGACCCCCCCCCCCTCGCTCCCCCACTTCTCGTCTCTTTTTCCGTTCCCCTTTTATCTCCTCTCATTCTCTCCCCCCCTCCCCCTTCCCCCCTCGGCCGTCACTTTCACTGCAAACTCACCATAGCAGACACGGTCCTGCAGATCTGCCACCAGCCCCTGTTCACACGCCTGTGTACAGGTACCTCTCCACATGTAGGTGATGCTGTCACACGATACACACACCTGGCCGTTTAAACACGTCAGGCAGTGGTCCGGACATGCTACAACAGAGGAGGTAGGTCCCAATAGATACACATCTCCAAAATACTGCGAAAAGGCACTTAACTGCTACACTTGCAACATACCTTTTGTTTGAGTTAGTTAGTTCTTGAAGAAGACTAAAAAATATTCAGTTTCGAGCTCGAATTAACCCTTTGTTCGATGACTGAAATCAAGTGAGGTCAAATAACAGATAGAAATTTTTATAATAAAAAGTTCAAGCTGAAGGGCAACTTCTTAAACATAATTATAAGGAATTCAGCGGACCTGACCCACGAAAATAATGACGACGCAACAGCATTAACAACAACAGTACAAACGAAACAAGAAAGCAAGCACACAAAACACCACTCACGCCTGCAGTTATTCTCGTTGTCGGTGAAACTTCTCTCTGGGCAAGACTGGACACAGTGTCCAGCGGACTGGAGGAAAGGTGGGAAACAGCGCGTGCACAGTCCCGGGCCGTCACACTCTTCACACTTGTCTTCACAGCCTGCAGTCAACAACATAATTACTGTCCTCACTGCCTGCGGTCAACAATATAACATAATTACTGCCCCGGGCCGTCACACTCCTCACACTTGTCCTCACAGCCTGCGGTCAGCAACATGATTACTGTCCTCACAGCCTGCGGTCAACAATATAAAATAATTACTGCCCAAACCAGTCACACTCCTCGCATTATTTTGTCCTCACAGGCTGCGGTCAACAACATTACATAATTACTGCCCAAACCAGTCACACTCATCACATTTGTTCTCACAGTCTGTGGTCAACAACGCAACATAATTAGTGTCCCGGGCCGTCACACTCCTCACACTTGTCGTCACAGCCTGCAGTCAACAACATAATTATTATTCTCACAGCCTGCGGTCAACAATATAACATAACTACTGAACCAGGCTGTCACACTCCTCACACTTGTCCTCAAAACCTGTGGTCAACAACAGATGCTTTTTGTGGGGCCCACTCAAACGGTGTCACGTTGGAGCAATCCTTCTGTGGTTGGTAAAACTAAACTGGTGCCATTTTCAAGAAAAACTAAGACTTACTAAAAGTATTAAATTGCAATCAACATGCCTTAAGCAAATGTGCAGGATAACTGCAGGGTAGGTAAAAAGGACAAGTCAATAACGAAGTCAGTATGTTGTTTTTATTACACAGACCCGCAGCTTTAATCGTTGTTGTAAGTCACAGGAGTTTTGCTCGTCTCAACCAAGGGGAACCAATCCCACTGCAAGGCTGATTATCTGGCTCGTTTTACTGCATCATAACCATCTCTAAAGCAACACTGCTCAGTACTGACAAGAGCACGAGTAGAATATCCAATGGTCGATCAACAGCAATGCGGAGGGAGGTGCGACTAGCTGGGCCTGCTATCATTGAACCAGAGCGAAGCTTACCGTAACAGATGCCGTCCCTGAGGTAGGTACCAGGGGAACACTTGTCAGTGCAGGAAGACCCCACTGCTACCTGGCTCGGGTCTTCACAACGGGTGCATACTGACATCAACCCACCCCGAGCTGCCACGCAGTCTCTGCACCCGGGATCACACGCTGCAATGACCAAGTGGAAAACGCTCGAATTTACAGCTGATTAAATTTTGTGGACACAGCAATAACCCGCACCATCAAGCTATTGAATAGAGAAATCAAACAGACTGCGGAGAGGGTCAGATTGAAAAGCAAAAGTACAGGAATGGAATCACTCATAATTTTTTTTTAAACCATATAATACAGTCGATAAATTCACACCGTGAATAAAAACAGAGCCAATAAAATTTATTAAAACCGACAGGCTGAAGCTACCAGGACGGATACTGACTTCCCTGTCTCACTCCTGAGAACTGCCTACCGACTGGCAGACGGAAAGACAGACAGACACGAAAGGTAGAAACACACGCACGCACACACGCACTAACACACACACACACACACACACACACACACACACACACACACACACACACACACACACACACACACCAGACTAGCCACACCCCAAGAGAAGCGACACTGGCCACGAGAGAACAGCAGGCCGGTCCTGCCGCTTGCAGGCCGGTCCTGCCGCTTGCAACACAGACAGACAGACAGACAGAGACAGACAGACAGATGGTGTGCGCGTGTGTGTTTGTTTGTTACTGAGTATACACTGTCACATGGTATAGCTATGCACCTGAACAGAGGCTGTCGTGCGTGAGGTACTGTCCCCCAGGACAAGCAGGCTGGCAACGTCCATTGTATAGCGTGTCCCCTTCGGGACAAGTAGTGCACGACGACCCAAAACCTCCATCACACGTCTCACAGCTGGGGTGGCACGCTGTGGGCAAAACAAAACACACACAGAGTAGCACAGGTACATTTAGACTGACACTGACAAGCTACAGGTAAAAACAACAACAGAGTAGCACATGATACAATTATACTGACACTGACTCGCTACAGGTAAGGACACATGCAGAGACAGAGTAGCATATGACATCCTTTAGACTGACACTGAATCACTACGGGTAAAGTCTCATACACACATAGAGTAGCACGTGACACCCTTTAGACCGACACTGACTGGCTAGAGGTAAAAACACACAGAGTAGCACATGATACATTCAGACTGACACTGAATCGCTACAGGTAAAAAAAACCCAGAAAGACAGAGTAACACGTGACACCTTACAATGACTCCAACTCACTACAGGCAAATAAACAAAAAAAGAAATAGTATCACGTGGCACCTTCAGACTGACACTGACACACAACAGGTAGAAAACCTAAGAAGACCACGAGACGGCTTTGAACTGACTCTGAACAGCAACAGACCAAAAAAAAAAAAAAAAAAAAAAGTGCACCACGTGCCCCCTACAGCTTGACAGTGACTCAATACAGATAAAGAAACAAAATAATGAAACTGTCACAGCTGGGGTGACGTACCGCACGCTCAAAAATAATCAAATACAACAAAAACCTGCGAACTGCCGCCACTGTTTATCAGAGTCAAAATGGAATTACTTTTCTCTGCAGGGCTTACACACACACGTGAAGAAATTCAGTTTTCATCACGACTAAGTGCTGCGAAGGTAATCTGGTTATGTATTGTTACACGGAATAGCGACAGTCGAACGCATTGCTACTTTATGGGCTTTTTCAGTTTTCAGCATCGGGCAGCTCCTCCTTTTAAAAATCAAATATATTAACAAACACACAAAAAGATGTCGCCGAAAAACAAGTCCAAATGCTATTCTAAAACAAGAAGAAGAACAGGGGAAAAAAGTTAACAGGAACGCACCCTGACAGCGGAAATCTTTGTTGCCATAGTAACCTCTTGGACAGTCCGGCAGACACTCCCCCTTGTGAAGAAAGTGATGGCTGTGACAGGAGGAACACTGTGGGCTGTCGGACACGCACGTTCTGCAGGTCGGTGGGCACACTGCACACACACACACACACACACACACACACGTATCACACAGAAAGCTGCCACAGGGTGCTTGGCACAAGGATTCACGACGGCGGGAGCTAGGTTATACGCCTCTCGGTGCTGGAAAGGCTGTTGTTTCTGCCTGGTGGATCATGGAGTTAAAGCCCACACCCCTGTTGATGAGCTACTGTGTATCTTGAAACTGAAAGGCTATCTTCGTGATTGTTGTAATTTGATTATTTTGTAACTCGGTTGACTTCACATCACAATAGGGTTACTACATGCTCCATGACCTTCAGCTCGATACATGTTCATGTGTTTAAAGGCGCTGTTACACGAGCCGTTTCAGAAGTATGCTTCAGGAGGACCGTCCGAACTCGATCTCAAACGAATCGTGTGTCAGCATGGCCGTATAGTTAAAACGGCTCAGTGTGTCGATTTCAACATGTCCGTTCCAAAGACAGCATATTAAATTCCAAACGGTTGAAAGCATCCGCCAGCCAATGAGTGCCTACCGTTTGGGTTGAGGTGAAGGAAGGCCAGAGGTCACAAGGGATGGTAACTCTCGTTTAACAAGGTTGAATGCGTCTACTTTCCCCTTTCTTTTACCCGTCAGTTTCGGCTGTATCGTGTAGCAACCAGTACGTTTAAGACGGTCCGACCACATCAGGTTCGAACAGTCCTCCCCAACCATACGGCCGAAACGGCTCGTGTATCATCGTCAGAAACGCAATGCAACGAGGTGGTGTAAGTGAAGGCAAAATGGCCGAGGGGTTCTTAGCGTAACAACTGTCGACTAGTAATTCGCACAGCACTGATCGAAGAACGGGAGCTTATACATACATGTTTCCGACTGCCTAAGCAAAGATAATAGGTATCATTGTAATACCATGATGGGTAGGGGCTCTAAAGCACTCACTGCATTGACAGGACTATGTATCGTTGTTCTTTCTGCTCTTGTAGTGTGAATAGATTAAAGTCGGCCCGACCTAAAAGGTACAACAAAGAAGAATAGGCTTGAGCCTAATACCTCTTGAATGATGGGGAAATATCATGATCATACTTATACCCCCCCTCCCAACACACACACTCACACACCAGCGCATAACACACAAGTTCTCTCTCTCTTACACACACACACACACACACACACACACACACACACACACACACACACACACACACACACACACATATGCAGAGAGACTGAGAGACTCGCGCACAGAGAGAGACACACACACGCATGTTGAGAGAGAGAGAGAGAGAGAGAGAGAGAGAGAGAGAGAGAGAGAGAGAGAGAGAGAGAGAGAGACAGAGAGAGACAGACAGACAGACAGACAGACAGACAGACAGACAGACAGACAGACTTAGAGAGGTGCGCGCGCGCACACACGCACACACGCACACACACACACACACACACTTTCATAACCACCATCGCCATCACACTGCACCACACACACCCAAGGAATAAGCAGACACAGGAAACTGTCAGTAAAGAAGGTGGAGACTTATTAAGCACGTACCCATGCAGTTCCGCCCCAGCAGGTAGTGTCTGGGTGGACAGGAATCAACACACGCGCCCTGCTGTAAGAGCTGGCCGCCTCGTGCGCACGACACGCACTGGGAGGGGCTTGGGCCTGAGCACGAGCTGCACGAGGCGTCGCACGCTGCACACGTAACACACAAATAACACCGACTAACTTTGCTACTAGGTTCTTGGACTTCAACGTCTCGTCGGCAACAACGACTACCAGTGTATATGGTTATACACAACATAAACGCCTGCCAGTCGCACAACGCTGTGTGTGTATGGGGTGGGGGGTGGGGGGTGGTTGTGTGGGTGCGTGCGAGTGTTTGTGTGTGTGTGTGTGTGTGTGTGTGTGTGTGTGTGAGTGAGTAGGTGTGTGGGTGTGTGGGTGGGTGGGTGTGGGTGGTTGTGTGGGTGCGTGCGAATGTGTGTGTGTGTGTGTGTGTGTGTGTGTGTGTGTGTGTGTGTGTGTGTGTGTGTGTGTGTGTGTGTGTGTGTGTGTGTGTGTGTGTGTGTGTGTGTGTGTGTGTGTGTGTGTGTGTGCGAGTTGGGGGTGGGGACTGGGAGGAACGGAAGTAAGGGTAGGTAGTAATATAATGATTCATTTTCTTTATATATTGCTGCTTCTCTGTACCTTTTGTGTGGGTATATTATACAGTGTTAGTTGTCATAATTATATGTATTATGTTTGTGAAACTTAGAAAATGTTGGAGAATGTTGTAAAGCGCAGTGGGTTTGTGTACACCAGAGAATAGCGCTATACAAAAGTTATCTATTATTATTATATACACAACTTACCGAGGCACTCGCCGTTCCGCAGAAAGTAGCCCGGTCCACACCGTGACACACACTGTCCGTCCTTGAGCAACGAGCTAGGCGGACATGACGTGCAGTGGTACCTCGTCCCGTCTATACACGTCTGGCAGCTGCCGTCACACGCTGAAAGCCGAACACAGTTTTACTAATCAGGTAACACAGTTTTACTAACCAGGTACT
>OY757541.1:16207406-16217406 GCA_963584105.1 Alviniconcha strummeri | reverse complement strand
TATTCTTTCCCTGTTTAGGAACCTGTTCTCTGTTGTGTGTGTGTGTGTGTGTGTGTGTGTGTGTGTGTGTGTGTGTGTGTGTGTGTGTGCGTGCGTGCGTGCGTGCGTGCGTGCGTGCGTGCGTGCGTGCGTGCGTGCGTGCGTGCGTGCGTGCGTGCGTGTGTGTGTGTGTGTGTGTGTGTGTGTGTGTGTGTGTGTGTGTGTGTGTGTGTGTGTGTGTGTGTGTAGTTGTTGTAAAACGCCCTGCGCTTCCATCTTGTGTGGTAGATGGGCGCTGCAGAAATCCCCTTTATTATTATACAATAGTGACGATATTGTGGCTGGGACGTGACCACATACGATATTGTACCTGTGTCAGAATCGGATAAAATATTGTACCTGTTTCGGGACTATTTATCGTACTGATGATATTGTACCCAGGTCAAGACCACATACGATATTGTACCCCTGCTGGGACCACATACCATCTTCTACCTGTGTCACCACATACGATACTGGTAATAATTATTGCACCCACGTCGAGACCACATACCATATTGTACCTCTGTTGTAACCACAGTGACTATTGTATGTTTCTGGACCACGCATGCTATGTACCTCTGCTGGCATTGCATACAATGATGTACCTGTGCAGGGATCACAGACAACACTGTACCTGTGTTTGTATCTCATACCATGTATGTACCTATATTGAAAGCACATATATTCACGCACGCGCGAGCATGCACGCATAGACTGTCTCACACACACACACACACACACACACACACACACACACACACACACACACACATACACAAACGCACGCACACACACACACACACACACACACACACACACACACACACACACACACACACACACACACACACACACACGCACACACACACACACAACACGCGCCCACGAACGCTCCACACCACATATGCTAAGGCTAGGGCGATCAGAAAATACAGACCATGCAGCAAAGTACATTCTGTGGGACCTGCATTTGAGAATCAGGCGCCTATAGTGGGTGGGTGGGGCAGAGAGTGTGTGTGGAGAGAGAGAGAGAGAGAGAGAGAGAGAGAGAGAGAGAGAGAGAGAGAGAGAGAGAGAGAGAGAGAGAGAGAGAGAGAGAGAGAGAGATTAGCCTGATCAGAAAGCATACAGCCCACCGCCACCCGAGCAGACCCAGAGAACGGCTAACAGCACACATCAGACGAAGCCGAAATGTGGGATGAAGTGAGCTTCCCACTGGGGAACGAAAAAAGCCACCCTCTTTCTTTGACTGCTTGAGCACAGTGAGTAGTTGGTTTTTGCCGCGCACTCTTGTGACAGGTACAACTTACGGGGAAGTCTGCAGGCGAAGTGTGCCAAAAATATTTTTTGCCACAGGTAAAATCGGCACTTGGCCGCGGATACGACGGCGAGGTAAGCGGAAATTATTTCTCACTGAGAGAGGCTGATCGCGGCTTCGGCGTTGAGCGCGCACTGACACAGTGATCGCGCGCCACGCGCTGTCGCACTGCCTTGTGGGAATTTTGAGACAGACGACATTTCCAAGTCGTCGTCTGCCGCGACTGAAAGTAAGTGGACTTTGATATCCAAGTGACTTCGCTGATTTTATCTTTAATGTTCATTTAAGCTTGGCTGATATATTTAGGCCTGCAGGTTTTGCCGCAGAACCAAGCAGCCTAAGCTAAGATTTATGGCAATGTTCGTGTGCTAAAAACTTCGCAACGCGAGCTGTGCTGAGCCGAATATTCTCGCTGCCGCAGAACTCAGAAACTAAATCATACGGTGATTGTGTTTTTCATCCTGAGATTAAGCAGTCTGCCGCACTGTGAGTTATAGACAGCCTCTGGTCGTACTGGAGTTTATTGGGCCTGTTGTTGTAGCCTTCTGTAAGCAAAGCCAGCCTTTATTCTAAATCAGCAATCGGGATTGATCTTACAGGAAAAAGGACGGAAGAATTAACCAAAAATATTTCGTACAGCAGGTTGTGATTCCGTTAGGACTAGATTATTGTACAGAATAATAATAATCATAAATCGTACAAACCAAGAAGAAGCAGTAGACGTTTTTTCTCCAAAAATCTTGTGCTTTCTATGGAGGAAGAAGTTGTTTTGTTTTTCTTTCTTTTTTCTTCTTCTTTTTTTCATATGAGGTCAGTTGGTTGTTGGATTTTAACATTTCGTCAGCCTTTGCAGTATTGGTGCATTATACAGACGAGGAATATTTGTTCATAGAATCGGTGCCTTTTAATGAAGAAGAAGGTGCTATTAAAGCAATACGTTAAAAGTGCACGAAAAGCAAAACACAGGGACTGTGATTGGTTTCAAACCTCCAGCCGACGTTTGACCCCATGATGCCAAGCGAAGTGACCTGCGGCCGACAATGCAAGGCCCGGGTGGGGTTAAAGTGGGAGTGCTGTTTAAAGGAGAACCTTTGTAACGAAATGAGGGGCGACTGGCTTCTACCTGCTCGTTACCCGTTCGGGGGCCAGGTGAGGGGTGTAATTTGAACGTGTCGTGTTTTTCACTTACCCCCTTCTCTCGGTTTCATCGCGTGCGGTTTGCTCTCAAGTTCCGAAACGCAAGCTGATCTGAAGGCTTGTTATTGCTTGTGGTGGAGGGAGTAAATGTTGACTTGGCGGCTTTTTGTTGGTTGCACCGACTCTTAAACCTTCGATCTTTGAATGACTAAGACACAATTAGTCTGAATTACTTGCTGTACGTACACCTGTTTGTGCTTTTACGTGCATACATGTCGAAATTTTACAGTTAGGCAATGCAATAATTTGTGCTGTCTAGAAAGAAGAAAACCAGAAAGTAAAACAAAAAAGTGCTCTTCTTTCTGATAGACATAATAAAGTGAAACGAGTCCATTCGGGGATAACTCAGTTTTTTTCTCTCTCGAAAACATCGCTCTTCTTTCTCGTTCCCCTTTTGTGTCCATATCGTGATTAACGTTGGTGATAAATTATAACATTTCGTAGCCTATACATCACAGATGTTTTGGAATGATACTGATCTTTTTAGCGCAGGCCCTTCTCTATATTCATCCAAAACTATGGTGTGATTCATTTTACGTTATCGTCTCATCTGACTATGACAGCCTTACCTCCCAGTATCTGTTTCAAAGCTGATCATCAGCTGCATAACGCTTCAATAAAATAAAAAATAAAAAGCACGGACGTCATGCCCGCAGGCAGTTGCAAAAACGATGTTTCAGTTGAAAGGAACTGTTCAGCGCTACAGTGCGTCTGACGTCTAGCTGGTGAAGTTTTATTTCTGCTTCTTAATGTAAGACGATTAACCGCTTCTCTGCAACTGTGTCTGGTTCATTTCACGAAATTGTTATAGATACGTGTTCACATTTTCTGTGGCTATTCAGTAAATCATTGACAGCTTTAACTCCCAATCGATGACAGAACTTTCTGTGAATTGATATATTACTGGACCAGGACAAAGTGATATTTTTAGACAATCGAAAGCAGTGTCATCGTTGAGCGTATTAGTTTTGTTGATTTTTGGTGTGTGTTTTCTTACACGCTTTCCGACCTCAGTACCTTGCTGATGATGAAGAATGCATTTAAGCGAAACCCACCAATCTGATCAAAGGTTTGACCCTGGAAAATGTTCAGTTTACTGATTTATAGTTAGAACTTAAGAGACGTCAAAAATGAACCAGATATTTTGATAATTGTTCTCTCTCTCTCTCCTCACCCCCCCCCCCCCCCCCCAAGACGCAAAGCATGGGGGGGGGGGAGGGGGGCTGGGGAGGGGGATGGAAAAAAAACCTCTAGCCACCTGTTGTCAGTATTCGCAAACAATGCTCTTTTTTTTTTTTTTTTTTTTTGGCGACAGGCCCCTACAGAGCACGAAGCTTGTATTGCTATCATCAGATGCCAGAATCCATTCCGCTCATCACCACCTTTCCCGATCCACGGATTACACAGCCGGGGTTCCTATTGTGGCACCAGAGTAAAAACGGGTTTTAACTCTTAACAAAAGAAAGCAAAAAATCACAAGGCTTGGAACTGTGCCTGGTTTTTTTCCTCTTTGGATTTTCTTTTTGTCTTCAGAGGGTGTGTCTAGAGAGATGTGTATTTTCTTTGCTGTGGATTCGTTACCACGCCAGGAATTTCTCACCCACCCAGCGTCCATTTTGCATACTGTGTTTGTGCACTGGGAATCGCAGCGTTGGTCTTTGATGTCGTGTTGCATTGTTGGCTAACTCCCCCCTCGAGCTAAGAGTGCAGCATCAAAATTCCGGTGCCGGGAGGAAAGTATTTGTGCTTTAAATGTTACGGCACCAAATGCACTCTCCTCCGCAAGAAAGGTGGTGAGGGAATTGTTTGATCTCAGTTACACATCTCGAAGTATTGGAATCCCACTAAACCGGAAAATGCCCCTACATAAAATGTTAACGAGTTTGTGGTAAATTACCTGCTTGGTTTCAGTAACAAATCCCAGAAGACTGGACCAGGAAATCACTTCTCGACTTCTTATTTTGACGAGTTTGTTGTGAGGAAATCATTTGATTTGAGTTACAGTATTGTCCCGAAGAATGGAGTCTCTATCATGGACCAGAATATCGTCTTTCTCTTTATAGTGATGTGTTAGCGTTTTGTGCAACTAACAAGGACGTGGAGTCTGAGTGTGTGAAAACGAGCCCAGGAAACTCCTTCAGGCACGTGTTTGCTCTTTCTTCAACAACCTGATTGCCTACCGGCTTCCGGTACCGCTAAGTGAAGTGAAACGTGCACGTCCTCCACAGGGGAGCGGGAAGGAAAGAACAAAACAAACAAGAAGACGACAAAAGGAAAGAGACAGAAAACACCTTGCGAGGTGAAATTGTCGAGGATGGAATCGCTGCTACTCGGAATGATTCGTGCCTGGATGTTACCAAGGTGATCTGCGAGTGCTGTGTGGAGTAGGTGAAAAGCAGGAGGAGGGGGGGAATGATCAGAGAAGGCAGCGAGGAGAGGAAATGGTTGCCAAAGCTGCAGGTGGTTTCTCCTGTTGGACGTCTGGAGTACCGGTGGTCATCCTTGTCGTCTGCTTCATGGTCACAGCTGTTGTAGGTGAGTACAGCGTTAATGCCTCGTATAATAGAACACGGGACATGAAGTAGTATGTGTACCGTTTACTATTTTTTCGTCTTTATCTTCCTTTCTTTCTCCTCTTGTCCTGCCAGTCCTCCAAATGAGTACCATTTCAGTTCACTATCTTTGGCGGCATAGTTTGGAATTTTGCCTTACTATTTTTCCTGTCCCATTCAAACAATTTATCTTAATTGTTCAGTCATCTGCAAGTACAAAACGACGATGAGTATGGACAGTGTATCAACCATTCACCTGCGGTTTGATAGAATTTGCTGTTGATGAATCAGAGTAGAATCGATTGTTGTTTTTAATTTTCTTTTCTATATATCCTCACTGTTAAACGGCATACCGCCAAAGCATGTAAAGCTAGATTCTGACGGCTCTTTTGATAGCTCTGTGTTCTTCTGGCTTGATTTCTGCGTCTGTGGTACTCCACCTGTGATCACGACTTATAGGCGAACACACACACACATTCAAAACATGCGTAGGCTACAGTAAGCCCATGCATGGTAAAGACTGTAGCACCATGACTACTTGACTGCTCCCCTTCTCCGAGTACAGCAATCCGTATTTCCTTTGAGTGGGCAATCAAGGATGCATGAGACAAATATATATATAAATGGCTAAGATGATGCTGAAGCAAGAAAAAGAACAAAGAAAACCAAGGACGTAGTGAAACGCGTGTCTCAGCTGTAGAAAACCTCTATGGCCACATCACCGCTTCCTTTGATCTATGGAGTGCTGTGAGTATGAACATTTACCAAACGACACAGTGATAATGTCTATAACTCAGCGTGGTCTTAGTGCGGAACTGATTTAGTGTAGATCGAGGAGACACGTTCAGATTGTCAGGAAAAGAAGTTGTTATTTTTGACCCTACGTTTACCCCCTCCCCAGTCCCGCTTTGTACTCCATCGTGTATTCTCCCATCCGTTTTGGTGCTAATGGTTTAGGCTTCTGTTTATCTGGGCTGTGCGGCTGCTGTCTGGTTTATTTGTTTTTACTTCCCAGCCATTTTCGTCGTGTGTCTTGATGCGTGTGTGTGTGTGTGTGTGTGTGTGTGTGTGTGTGTGTGTGTGTGTGTGTGTGTGTGTGTGTGTGTGTGTGTGTGTGTGTTTGTGTGTGTGTGTGTGTGTGTGTGAGAGAGAGAGAGAGAGAGAGAGAGAGAGAGACAGAGACAGAGACAGAGACAGAGAGAGAGACAGACAGAGAGACAGACAGACAGACCGTACAGACAGACAGACAGAGACAGAGACAGAGAAAGACAGACAGACAGGACAGAGAGAAAGAGAGAGAGAGGCTGCATATGATAGCATTCAGGAAGCTTCTTGTCTTTTACAGGTGACTGTTTTTACGATGGACAGCATTTTGCGGTGAGTAGTTATACACATAATTATAGATATTGTGTTTAGTTTGTACTTATGCTTTGACTGCTCTTTCTGTACTTTCTCATTAAGCCACGACTAATTAATGAGAATGACAGTGACGATGCCAATGGTATTGATTGGACTTTAGGCTGTGGCTGTGTACCTAGGCAAAGAAGGAACAGTTTGTGAATAAATTATGCAGGCCCGTAGGCTAGGCTATAGGCTATCGGCTATATACGTGACTGTAACAACACAGTTCAAAATATGGCAGTGACGTAAGCAGTGAAAATGCAGCGGTTGATGTGTTTTCCTCTGTACAGCACGATACCCCCGAGCAATTTACCCGTGCCTTCTCGCTTTGTTCTAAATGCTCCCAGACACATTAACCCAGTTAGCGGGAAAACGTGTGAGGTAAAACGTCCCGTTTTTGTTTCTGTTGTTGTTTTTTGTTTTTGTTTGTTTGTTTGTTTGTTTGTTTGTTTGTTTGTTTGTTTGTTGCTGTGTGTGTGTGTGTGTGTGTGTGTGTGTGTGTGTGTGTGTGTGTGTGTGTGTGTGTGTGTGTGTGTGTGTGTGTGTGTGTGAGTTGCGTTTGCCCGACAAACATATCACTTTAAGGCGTTGATTCATATCGGGTGCGTCTTTTCAGAATATTAGTCCTTTTCACCATTCTTTCATACTATTTTCAAATGCTAATTATTTTACATTCTGCTCCTTTTGGATTAATTGTACCTAGGTTTTGTTTAACTAACTTCTCACCATGCCCATCTAAGCCAGTGTTTGTGTGTGTATGCGCGCGCGTGCGTGCGTGCGTGCGTGCGTGCGTGCGTGTGTGAGGGGGGGAGTGGGGGGGGAATGTGTGTGTGTGTGTGTGTGTGTGTTTGTGTGTCAATGTATGTATGTGTGTCAATGTGTGTGTGTGTGTGTGTGTGTGTGTGTGTGTGTGTTTGTGTGTCAATGTATGTGTGTGTGTGTGTGTGTGTGTGTGTGTGTGTGTGTGTGTGTGTGTGTGTGTGTGTGTGTGTGTGTGTGTGTGCTTCGCATACAAAAAATGCGCATGCAGATAGACATGCAGTTTGTTGTATTATTCGCGATATGTCCTTCTGTTTATCTTTATCAACTGTATTGCAGCTGCACCACATATCTTTCACTCATTTATGGAGTTTTTCGCACCGGTTGCATAAGCCGCTGATAAGCTGGCACGTGGTCGGGTCGTAAAAACCGTACGGTTTAGCGGCAGGAGTAGAACCTGATGGCTCTGTATTGCACACTGTATCAGCTGTGGACGTCCAGGTCCATGCAAGGCGTTACGCGTGTCAGTTCTCGTGTGCTGCACTTGGGGTCTTCCCAAGACTGACAACAATAATAAATACATTTCTGATGCCCCGAATCACTCTTTGACTATATATGTGTGAGGCTTAAAGCGCTATGCTATACATCAGTGAAGTGAGTAAGTAATTTGGTGTTTTACGCCCAGTCAGCCTACATCAGTGAAACATTACAACAATACACAACCTAATCTAATAATGCGTTACATATCTCACGCTATCGCTCCCCCCTCCCCCCACCCCCGCACCCCCGCATCCACACACGCGCACGTGTACATGCACCCACCACCCTCACCAACACCCTCAGAATAATTGGTGTGCCAAATGTGTCATTGTAGTTAGTGCTGTATGTGCGTGCGCCATCGAGTTTGTATCTATCAGTATGACGGTGTGTCGTACTTGTCAATGCACCTAAATATCTCTAGTGTTTTATACCTAGTCACATTTTGTTTGTTTGTTTGTTTAGCACATAAGATTGGTAGGTTAGTCACATAATACACCCACATGCATTTGTATAATAAATTCAGCGTTACATATTATCAGACAACAATATAAAATTAAGAGAGAGAAATAGAGACAACGTATGTCAGTATTTATTGGTGTATTGTACTTGTCAGTGTACCGTCTGTGCTTGTCAGTGTCCCTAGTGCTGTATCTGTCAGTATCTCAGGTATCCAGTATCCGGTGACTTTACGTGCGTCACTCTATCGATGTGCCGTTGTTAGTTGTCAGTTCTGTACGTGTCTTTTTGGTTTGTGCATTGTCAGTTCATTGAACTTTATTCCCTTCCCCCAGTTTCTTCCAGTGTAAAGGGATGTGAGTCAAGACCACTGTATTACAGCTTATTAAATTTTGTGATGTGATGAATTAAGTTCCGTTGTTCCAAATATGACCATCACGGTTGACTGGGTGTTAAATACCTTTGTCAGCTAGTCTATCTGATTTCTAGTACCTCGGACTTCACGTTTGTTTGCCCTACTTTCACCTGGATTTTGTCAGCATACTCGGCGTGCTATACCTGGGATGTACCCCCTACTTGACAAAAGGGTATTGTGTGTGTGATATAAAGTCGTGCCGGCACGCTGACCTGTGTCCAGGGACTGGCACTAATGAGTTGACTGAGTTCCCTCAGAGTCTGGGCCAGGGGAACAATGAATCTACTCGACCAACAAATCAAAGCCCAGTTCTTTCTGTCTGCAGCCCCGATTCACCTCGCTGTTCCCTCTCATCGCATGTTTGAAGTGTTTACGAGACCTTTACAGACTTAAGGACTGAGAGCAGAAAAGAGCAGAATGCTTGTGTTCGGAGCTGTCTTCTGCACTTTTTTTCCTTCACTTTCTGACTGAAACCCTGCAGGTTAACCAGTTAGCTTCTGCGAGTTGTGTGTATACCGACACACGCTCAAATCAGTTGTTTATTTTGTAAGTTCATACCAGGGCATATTATTTGTGGGTGGTAATAATAAATAGTAGGGTTTCCATTTAGGTTAACAGCGCTCTAACATTTAGTTATTAACTATCTAACTCCATTTATGTCTTTATTTTGATTCCAGTACTGGGTGTGAGTGCAGTCAGGTTCAGGTGTGTGTGTGTGTGTGTGTGTGTGTGTGTGCGCGCGCGCGCGTGTGTGTGTATGTGTGTGTGTGTGCGTGTTTGCGTGCGTGCGTGTTTTTTGTTTTTGTTTTGTTGTTGTTGTTGTTGTTTGTGTGTGTGTGTGTGTGTGTGTGTGTGTGTGTGTGTGTGTGTGTGTGTGTGTGTGTGTGTGTGTGTGTTTACTCGGGTCTAATCGAATCCCTGTCTAATCTACGGTGTGTTTGGAACAAACAATAAGCTCTTGAATGGAGCGACTAAAATGCGTCATTGTGCGTGCATCACTATTGCCTGAATTGTTACCTTTGAACCACAGTCCCGTTTGAGACACAAATCTTAATTGTTTTATGATTTCGATTTCGGGACTAGAATAAATATCATACATTCGCAGTATCATCGGTACTTTCTATTACATGGTAGTTCTGACAGGGCATACACTTTAACGGTTACCTGTTTTCAAAAATGGTAATAAAGCTGCCATAGAAAATTGTAGTGGGGTAAATTGAAACTGAAAACAATTGGAAACTCGGAACAAAAGTCAACAAGGAGTTTCGGTAACCTGCTCCTGGCTCCCATTGTCAGGCCTGCCACCACATCCAGACTCGGAGCAGACGGACAGAACGAGTG
>OY757541.1:16087681-16205181 GCA_963584105.1 Alviniconcha strummeri | reverse complement strand
TTTCCTGTGACTAGACTACATGACGTGTACACGGGCCTAAGCCGTGCTGATCAAGTCATATGCTATTTGTGAAGCTGATGCAAGATTGCGTCAGGTCTCAAACCTGTTGTTATAATTACGTATAACGCATGACAGCTACTGAAGCCACATACTTTCAGGATCTTTTTTAAAGACGGTGAAGAAGAAATAACGCCAACACCTGCGAGAATATGTGTTGGAGCCCGGTATAAGTCACCTACGAGAGCATACCTCGGTCAGGGTTCCAGGCGAGATCAAAAGATCAAGAGATCTTAGAGGAGGGAGGTGGAGCTGGAC
Organism: Alviniconcha strummeri; assembly: GCA_963584105.1. Taxonomy (NCBI): domain Eukaryota; kingdom Metazoa; phylum Mollusca; class Gastropoda; family Provannidae; genus Alviniconcha; species Alviniconcha strummeri. Next base: position 16,204,866 of record OY757541.1, on the reverse strand, counting down.
CCTCACTTTTGCCCAGAAGAGATCATGAGTAGGGAGGTGGAGCTGGGCTGAGCAAGTTGGACGTCTTTTGCTTCGAGTTGTCCAAGTTGTTCATCAACAGCGGTGCAACGGACATTGTCTTAGTGACTCTGTCCAGCACAGCAGTTGAAAGAGCAATTGCACGGTGCACAAGTCGCTGGGCAATGGCGAGGGGACACCGCCTTAACACTTCCATTGTTCTGGCGGCGGTCTACGGTCTCTCCGGTCTTTTTCGGGCGGTTTCCGCGGTCGAGCCAATCACCCTGACCCCTTCCCAATCTGTCCCCGTCCCTAATAGGTCATCCCGCCTCCGTGGACGTTAAGCAACATGAAAGCCAAAGAAAAATACCTCGGTTCGATACCGCTTCGGCTCTCCTTTCTCTTCAAAAAGGTTGCAGTTTGTGGACACTGTCTTGTGACTTTGGCCACCCCAGCAACTACGACCACAACCACTTTCGACGCCATCTAACATCTGCGGCTTGACGCACGCACGCACACACACACACACACACACACACACACACACACACACACACACACACACACACACAAGACTCCACGACCACTCAGTGCTGGGATTTCCTGTGACTAGACTACATGACGTGTACACGGGCCTAGGCCGTGCTGATCACGTCATATGCTATTTGTGAAGCTGATGTTACTGATATGTATGACGCATCACGCGCACGCGTTTTTTTTTTTTTTTTTTTTTTTTTTTGGTGAGATTACAAGCAAGAAGAAAGATTTAGGTCTCATGTTGTTGTTTTTTTGCGTGCGTGTTACTGATTGGATGATGTGTGCGTGTTCAGATTGGATGAGTTGTCGACGGAGTTTGCTAGCTATCGCACCCGGGTGTATATATAAAGGGGAGGAGGTGCATGTGTTCCCCCATAGTTCAGGAGCTGTGTGAGAGTCGAGATGGACGTCCTGGGCTGTCCGTCCTAACGAGCCTTCTGGTTTCCGTGGACGTAAAGATTTATTGCACCGTGCTTCGGCATTGATCACAACTTGTCCCTAATATGTCTCATGACATCTGAGGACATTAAGCATCAATTCATCATCATCATCATCATGTGTTCCCCGTCTGAAGCGTGTATACAGTACGTCGTGTATTTGAGTGTGGCCGTTGTTCCTTCCCTCTTGATACCGTTGTTGTCTGTGGTGAGTATTTATTGAGTGAGGGTGGTGCAGTGTTTGTGTTCGCTGGACATCAGTATGTCTCCGTGTCTCCCGCACCCAGTTGTAGTCTGCTGGACCTGATTACAGCGACCACCACAAGTGTATGCTTGCATACCCAAGTATTTTTAGCCGCCTGACTACAGGCCACGATTTTACTACAAGTGTATGTGAACTACCATGTGCGTCTTCGACGTTTTTAACTGTAAATACTGTGTGTGCCGATTGTATATATTACATGTTGTGCAGCCCGCCGACATAACCTTGCAAGTTTTTTATCTGCAGCCCAGTTTTTAACTGTAAATAGTGGAGGACGATTTTTTAACCGGACCCCTAGCGTGCTGCTCAGTTCTACGAGTGAACGCCCCAGTACAGCCAAGACGACCCAGCACCCTGACCCTAGTATTGATCCGCAGGTGGACCCATCTCATCCCTCCCCTCACCCCTCACTCCCCCTTTGTTCCAGCGACCTCATGTCCCGATCCAAATATTGATCCGCAAGTGGACCAAGCTTACTTCGCTCCCCATCCCCCCCGTCTCCCCCCATGGTTCTAACTATGATATATCCAAAACAAGCTTACTTTATAGATTGTCCCTAATATGCTTTTGGCATCTGAGGACATTAAGCAAAAACAGAACGAACAAATGTGTTCCCCGGGGGCGGGGATAGCTCAGTGGTTAGAGCACCGGACTCGTGATTGAAAGGTCGCGGGTTCGAATCCCTGCTGGAACGGCGGGAGAATTTTCTTCTCCAGGGTCGACTTTCTGTGCTGACTCTTATTTCGGTATCCGTTCCACCCCCGTGTTACCGCAGTAGCACGTAAAAAATCCCGGTCATTCTGCCAAAAGTGCAGGTGGCAGGTTACAGCTAAAACACGCATACACCTTACGTATGTGGATTTTATTGAACCGTGCTTCGGCATTGGTCACAACTTGTCCCTAATATGTCAAATGACATCTGAGGACATTAAGCATCAACTCATCATCATCATGTGTTCCCCATAGTTCAGGAGCTGTGTGAGAGTCGAGGTGGGCGTCCTGGGCTGTCCGTCCTAACGAGCCTTCTGGTTTCCGTGGACGTAAAGATTTATTGCACCGTGCTTCGGCATTGGTCACAACTTGTCCCTAATATGTCAACTGACATCTGAGGACATTAAGCATCAATTCATCATCATCATCATGTGTTCCCTAGTTCAGGGAGCTGTGTGAGAGTCGAGGTGGACGTCCTGGGCTGTCCGTCCTAACGAGCCTTCTGGTTTCCGTGGACGTAAAGATTTATTGCACCGTGCTTTGGCATTGGTCACAACTTGTCCCTAATATGGCTCATGACATCTGAGGACATTAAGCATCAACTCATCATCAGTGTTCCCTAATATGCTTTTGGCATCTGAGGACATTAAGCAAAAACAGAACGATGTGGTTTCTCAGACACGATAAAGGCTTAGTTTACCCTACCGTGGCCTATGCGCTCAGTGGTGTAGTGGTCAGCGAGGCTTCTCGTTTCGTCGCGCTCTGCCGCAGACCGTGTCGGATTGGGATTGCGGATCGAGACAAGCTCATGGTGTCGTACATTTTACCTATTTTTTCTTAACGAACGATTTTTGTATTGTGTTCTCGGGTGGCTCTCGTTACCCTGAGAGCATCTTGCATTAATTAGAATCAATTTTGCAATTTTTGCGATTACTTTCTAACTTTGCAGGAGGTTCATCCGCCTGTATCTGTATTTGTGTTGTGTTCCCCATTGTTTAAGAGAATTTGTATCGTAGTGTGTTCCGTTGCTGTGACTCCGTGTGTACCCGTGCTGTGTTTCTGAGGCTGTGACTGTGTGTGCAACTGTGCTGTGCCTTGTGGTTGTGTTTCTGCGTATATCTGCCGTGTGTGGCCGAGGCTCTTGTGAAACCGTGTATTGAGTGTGCCTTCCCGCTGTGGTGTGCATCAGTGTTCATCTTGCTTTCATGTTGCTTCAGGTCCACGGAGGCGAGATGGCCTATTAGGGACGGGGACAGAGCGTGCTGCTCAGTTCTACGAGTGAACGCCCCAGTACAGCTAAGACGAACCAGCACTCTGACCCTAGTACTGATCTGCAGGTGGACCCATCTCATCCCTCCCCTCACCCCTCATTCCCCCTTTGTTCCAGAGACCTCATGTCCCGATCCAAATATTGATCCGCAAGTGGACCAAGCTTACCTCGCTCCCCATCAATGGCAGATCCACCATGGTTTTAACTATAATATATCCAAAACAAGCTTACTTTATAGATTGTCCCTAATATGCTTTTAGCATCTGAGGACATTAAGCAAAAACAGAACGAACGAACGAACGTGAAGGATCCACACATATTGTGCCTAATATGCTTTTAGCATCTGAGGACATTAAGCAAAAACAGAACGAAGGATCCACAAATCATAGTTCAGGAGCTGTGTGAGAGTCGAGGTGGCCGTGCTGGGCTGTTCGTCCTAACGAGCTGTTTTGGTTTTCGTGGACGTCAAGAATTACTGAACCATGCTTCGGCATTGGTCTCAGTTTGTCCCTAATATAACAACTGACATCTGAGGACATTAAGCATCACTTCATCATCAGGATCCACAGCGTGCTTTCAAGCAGGCGGGTGCGAGCGACGCCACTGAAGACAGAGGTCCGAACCCCGTGATGTTTGGTTGATGAGGTTTGTATGGTTTCTTTTGCTAGTGGTGTCCACAGATACGTCAGCAGTAGGCTCTTCTCGTGCGATTGACTCCCTTGCACCAGTGGCAAAAGACAAAAGGGACCAGATCACCTCCTTTTCTACTCTTGCCTCCAGCCAACTGCTTGGTAGATGTGTGGCAGAGAGGTCGAGGTTTGATCGGTTCTAACTGTCTGTCTGGTTTGGCATTGTGGGGAATAATATCGTACCTGGCGAGTCGGGCAGACTGCTTTCGTGTCCCACGTGGGTGTGTTGTGCCGTCCTAGATTGTGTGAAAACCTCAGTCGTATCACGAAACTCCTCCACGCCGGGTGTCTGTTGATACCTTTTGGTTTCCTTTGCAGGCGGTGTCCACATCAAGCTACCTGGGGAGAAATGTACCAGGAGGTGACTGTTGGTTCTCACAGATTGTGGACCAAAAAGCATGCGCTGACCTTGCTGGGATTCAGTAATGTTCACGCGTCCTGTTCGTCGGTTACTTCCATTCATTCTTCCAGCTCTCCAACCCCCTGTCAACACACCACTTCCGTACCACCTTCCTCTCCACCCAGTGACCGTGACACCTCTCAGCCTCAGCGCTCCGCTGCGTCTCCCTCACAGACAGCTGCTTCACATTCACCTTAGTTCTTCCTCAGCCGAAAACACACTCTTCAATGCAAGATCCGTCGGCACTTCCAGGAGGTCCGACATATCCACCTTCATTCAGGACAACAACATCGACATCATGCTGCTGACAGAGACCTGGCTGCGCCCTGCCGGTGACGAGGCCAAGATCGCCGATCTTGCACCGCCTGGGTACTCGGTCCTCTCCTTCCCCAGCTCTGCAGGGGGTTCGCCTTCGTCATAAGGGACTCTTTTGAAATGTGTTGGTTTCAGGGACTCTTTTAAGCCGCATGTCGATACCACTTCGTCCTTTCCCGTTCAGCACCCCTGCTTTGAAACCGCTCAGCTGACTAACATACAACAAGCAACTAACCAACCTGTTCTGTATCTACCGCCCTCCACCCAGCAAAAAGAACAAATTCTCTGACTCCATGTTTTTCGATCAGTTTTCCGACTTCCTTGAACACTGACAGCCTGCCTGGCAAAACACTCTTTACGGTTGACTTTAACTTTCATTCTGAAAACGTAGAAAACAGTAACTCCAGAAAACTACACGATATCATAGACATGTTTAATGTAATCCAGTCCGTTTCTGAACCTACTCACAACCAAGGCCATCTGCTCGACTTAGTGTTTTCCAAGCAAAGTGATAACATCCTCATTTCTACAAAACTACACCATGGACTAACATCTGACCACACAGCCATCTTGTGCAAACTTGATGTATCTGTACCCGTACAAAAACCTGAAACTTTTTTGTACCGATGCCTCAAAAAGACTGACACCGGCGCCTTTAAACAAGATCTCTCTCACGCTGTCTCACAAGTCAGTTCTATCAGTGACTACAATAACCATCTCTGTTCTGTCCCCCACAAGCACGCCCCTCTCTGCCGTTGCACAGTCCGTACAAGGAAGCCAACGCCCTGGTTCAGCAGCATTCCGGAGCAGTTCTGTGAGCTGAAACGGGAGCGTCGGCAGGCGGAGAGACAATGGCTCAAATCTAAGCTCACCGTCCACAAACAGATATACGACTCCATTAAACAGAAAGTAACAAACCTTGTAGATAAATCCAAACAAGCCTACTACTCTGCTAAGATTAAGTCTAGCACAATCTGTAAACAGCTCTTTCAAAACTTCAACTCCATCCTCGGCAAAAGCAAATCTTCACCTCTTCCTTCAACACTTGACTCTGACGACCTTCCGAATGTCTCTTCTGATTACTTCACTGAGAAAATCCGCAACATCAGAAACAATTTTCCTCCTCCAAACCCAACCGCTTGCCCTGATACCTCTTTCACTGGAAATCCCTTGCTAACTTTTGAGTCCGTCACTGATGAATTTGTTTTAAAAATAATCAACAGTGCATCTGCCAAGTCTTGTGAACTTGATCCCATTCCCACCACGCTTCTTTATGAAAAACTTTACATCCTCTTGCCGACCAACACGAACATCAACACATCTCTTACCTCTGTTGAAAAAGCCATCACTTGACAAAAATCTTTTGAAAAACTACCGTCCCATTTCTAACCTTCCATTTCTGTCCAAAATTCTTGAAAAAGTCGTTCTCCACAAACTTCTCTCCCGTCTCCAAGAAAACAACCTCAGCAACCCCTTTTAGTCAGCCTATCGGGCAGGACACAGCACTGTTCTTCTTTTGTTGGATCTTTCTGCCGCTTTTGACACTATTGACCACCAAATTCTCCTCTCCCGCCTGAACGTATTGTATACATGTGATGATGATGATGTGGGGCTTTATGTCCTCGGATGTCGGGTTGACATATTAGGGACAAACTGTACGAAACTCTTAAAAGTAAAGATGAGTGGGGGTGAGGGGGGGGGGGGTGAGAGAGTCGCTTTGGCTTCAGTACGTGTAATCATGTCCGGGGGGCAGCAAGGCGCCTACTGTTGCATAAAAAATACATTTTGTCGTTGGGAGAGCATTTTACTGCGGATAAAAAACGACGACCACCTGCTCACAGCTGTAGATGGGCCTGTAATGAGGGTAGCATACATTAAAAACTGTTAATCCATTCAGCTTTTGTTAGAGGAAGAAACCTTGTTAAAGGAAGAACCCTTAAAAAAGCTGATTATGGTTTAGAGATTCTTCTCCCCAGCCACGCAGCCGGGGAGCGACGCAGTCGGTCGCCATTCCAGTTTCAACATGCGTGACATGTTCTGGGCGACAACGACGCGCCTGCTACTGTTTAAAAATCCATTGTTCGGACAGAAGTCTATTGCATACATGTTCCGGGCCATGACCCTATAACCTTTTCTTTCCGGTCCTTTTCCTTTTTTGATTGGGTGGGGGTTTTATGGCCCCAATTATCTAAGGTGTTAAAAGTTGTGTGCCGGGCCGGCAGCGTCATAGTTCAGGAGCTGTGTGAGAGTCGAGGTGGACGTCCTGGGCTGTCCGTCCTAACGAGCCTTCTGGTTTCCGTGGACGTAAAGAATTATTGAACCGTGCTTCGGTATTGGTCACAACTTGTCCCTAATATGTCAACTGACATATGAGGACATTAAGCATCACTTCACCACCACCGGCAGCGTCCGTTTTCCCCCAGTGTCCCTGAAGAGGCAGGTTGTTTGTTTACTGTTGCGGCCGGTGTTCATGTGTTCATCTCAGGGGAGAGCCTGTAAGTAGTTATTTTTCTATGGCTTGTTATTCTGTTGTTTCTTATTGATGTAAATAATGTATGTTTATAATGTTATCATGTTCTCAACGTGCCTTGATTTTTGTTCTTGAACACGTGGGTAATTTCGGCGTTAGATTGCCGCCTGGTTGCAGCCGCTATGGCGGCAGAGTATCTTGTTTGTGCGTTCGAATGTTAAGCTTTATGCCACAAGATGACCGGTGTTTCCAAAATGTATGCAGCTAACCTTGGTTAGCTGATATGTAGCTAGCATGTTATGCTGCCATTGTTGGATGTTCAGTTGGAGTAAATGTAAACTGTTGTCCCTCAGTTCCTTTGTGCGACCGTGCAGATCTCTGTGCGGCATAAATTATTTGTTTAGTTTCCTACCGATCTATGTTGCTACATGAAATCGGTGGTATATTATGGCTAACACTTTGAAGATGCTGACTTCATAGTTGTCGGATGTTCATTTTACTAGTTTCAAGGTTTTATTGAGCTTTTGGCCCCTGGGGGCTAGAAAGCGAAGTTACATTCGCACACGACATTCCCTATGAACAAGTACATGCGTTCTACTAATAAATAACTACCACACTTTATATATAAAAAATAATTAAATGCTCAAACACAAATCAAAGTTGTTATAAATATATAAGGCTAAGGCGTAAAAATTAACTTTTTCTTTTTTGTTTTCGTTGTTCGTTATTGGCTTAATCAAAATAATTGAAGAATACAGCTAATAAATTTAGCAAGCTTGATATTCTTATATTTTGACGTCATATTCATGAGACTACAAAATTTGGGCACGTTGGGATGATGTGTATAATATTTATCAACATACTTAATACGGTTTCTCTTGACATTTTCGTTGGAACAGTTAAGCAGATAGTGAAATTCATCTCCTACCTCACCACTGTCACAAACAGTACATATTCTTTCATCCCTTGGAATACCTAACGTTCGTCTTTGCTGGATTGGCAGTCTATGATTACTAAGTCTAAATTTCAATACTCTTTGTCTTAGGATAGATGGGAGATAGGTTAGATATTCCTCAAAGCAAAATTTCTTTTTAAATAAACAATAATTACTACAAACACTATTTTCTGCTACTCTGCTTTGCCATTCTTGTATAAATTGATCCATTAGTCTTTGCTTCACTATACGTTTAAAGCTTTCGATGGTATGGATTTGGTTAGACCAAATATAAGATAATCCTAAACTATCTAATAACGAGTGCACTTTCATAAGCCATGGGAGCTTATAATTGCTTGCATAATACAACTTAGAACATAGCTGAAACATTAGGTTAGAAATCTTAGGCGATTCAGAGTGAGAGGTACTGCACAAACCATACCAAAATCCTAACATCCTGCATTTTGCTTCAATTTCTATCGGATATCTTCCCACTTCCCCAAGCACCATGCATGTTGGGGTTGTAACTTTGACACCTAAGGTCAGTTTTAAAAATCGAAGCTGTAGTTTTGAGATTACATCCATCTTCTCGCACGCCCATATTTCACAACCATACAGAAGGATTGGGTGCACACATTTTTCAAAAAGTTCTAATTGTATATCTAGTGGCAAATTTAGCTGCCGACATTTCCTTAATAGTGAAAACATAGCCCTGTTTGCAAGTAAAAACTGTAACTGTTGTGCCTTTTTAAACTTGTTATTATAGTTAAATTTTACTCCCAAATATTTATAATCCCAAACAACGTCAACAGTTTCCTCATTAAAATTGAATTTCGGCATTTTTCTGATCTTCCCCCTTGAAAATATCATGACTTTGGTTTTCCTAACATTAATATCGAGACCCCATAATTCACAATATATTTTGAGTATATCTAACGCTCTCTGCAAATCTTCAGGACATTCGGCTAGTACAATTGTGTCATCCGCGTACAACAATAAAAACAAATACAAAAAATTGTCGATATCTTGAAGACACACATCCTGGGCCAATGCAAATGGTAGTTTTAAGCCCTGAACATTGTTACTCGTTAAAAAACCTTTTAAGTCATTCAAAAACAGCGAAAACAAAACTGGTGACAAATTTTCCCCCTGACGCAGACCAACGTTTGAGACAAAAAACTGCGATAGACCATGCCTAGTTTTCACACATGATTTTGCTTTAGCATACATATCTCGTATCACATGTAGAACCTTCCCATTCACACCAGAATTTAACAGTTTTCCCCACAACAATCCGCGCTGCACACTGTCAAAGGCCTTTTTATAGTCAATAAACGCACAAAATAATATTTTTTTCCGCTGCAAATATACATCAATGAGACAATGTAAAGCAAAAACGTGATCCATCGTCGAATGCCCTTTCCTAAAACCTGATTGTTCATTACCAATAATATCATTGGTTTCTAAAAAAGAATGAATTCGATCGTTTATCACACTAGTAAAGAGTTTTCCAAAACAACTCAGCACAGTTATACCCCTATAGTTATCTGGGTCATTCTCTTCTCCTTTTCCTTTATAAATAGGACTAATATAGCCAATAGACCAAGCGTGTGGAATTTTACCTGTCTGCAGTACAATATTAAATAGCGTAGTAACTGCGATTAGCAATTTAGAAGAAGAGGTCTTTAGGAATTCATTAAGTATACCATCATACCCACAGGATTTATTATTTTTAAGCTTCTTGATGCATTTCAAAACTTCGTCCGCTGAGATATCATTTTCTAAATCATCGTGTACAAATATATCAGTTTCGTTATCAAATGTATGAAATTCTTCCTCGGGGATGTTGCCCAGCTTCTGAAAATGCTCAACAAAAAGATCATGGCTAATGGCATCTACAGTATGCTTCTTTTGACGGTTATTACTATTCAGGATTCTCCAATATGCACGTGGATCCGAAGAACGCAATGATCTTATCCTTTCGTGGAACACTTTCGTGTGCATTCGGCTTTTCCTGTTTAGAACTTTTTTAGTTGAATGTGGTTTAATGCATAGGGATGATTGTATAAACTGTGAGACATGTTATTTCTGTTTTGATTCGGCTTTTATATGGCCGAGTCTTGGGCGCGCAGACTTTCACTCTACTTAGCTTGTAAACCCTTTCCGGGTCTTTGTGCATGTACCCGAACTGGCCGGTGATGCGCGTCAGTGGTGGCAATTAGGTCTGCCTCTTTTCACTATCCGAGCAGACAGGCGCAGCCAGATCAACAGCTTAGATTCTTGATCCGCTATCCGCGTCAGTAAGACGCTTGACGTTGTTCACAGATATGCTGTGCTAGTCAGTAACAGTAACATGCTGTAACGCTTTGAGTAACGAGACTGGAGCCGGTCAGTTTATGACTGACTTCCTCCCGCTTACGGCATGGTCCCAAATGCCACCCGTGTCGCTATCCATCTCGTTGTGTGCTTAAGTGGAACTGCTGTAATGATTATCTCACTCTTCCTGTTTAGTTAAGAATGAGCTTGGTAATCCGCATTCTTCACTGTTACTTTATTGTATACTTCATTATACTGGGAGTTCATCAGTTAATTGACTGGCCGTCTCTTGTCTACTCACCATGTTCTAAATGTTTTGTTTGCTTGTGTCTTTTTCAGTACAGGTTGGTTGGTGTACAAATAAAAGTTATGTTATAGCAACCTCTGACTTGTGGCTCTTCATTCATGCTTCCAACCTGCTTCCCTCAACTTCCCCACACCGCTCCCCTACATTGGCATTCAGTCTACTGCACTCCAATGGTTTCACTCATACCTCTCAGACAGATATCAGTCCACTTCAGTCAATAACTCTTCGTCACCATCACAGATCATGTACGGTGTGCCTCAGGGCTCAGTACTGGGGCCCATTTTCTTCGTCCTGTACACTACGCTTCTCTCCGATATCATAGATAACCGCTATGTAAACCATTAGCTTTTCGCAGATGACACACAGGTCCAGAAATCCGCTCCTCTCAGTGAAGTGACCAACCTCACCAAAAAACTCAATGCATGCACAGAAGACAAAAAACATGGATGACGGAAAATCAGCTCAAACTGAACGACGACAAAACAGAAGCTCTTCTCTTTCCCTTTTCGTCTTCCTTGAAACCTTCTACCGTTCTCCCCCCACGACTTGATTACTCTTGGCTCTCACAACATCCCCTTCTCTGATTCTGCCAGGAACCTTGGATTCATTCTTGACTCAAAACTGTCCATGAAGAAGCATATCATAAAAATATGCCAAACTGCTTATTTCGAGCTTAAACGCATTAGTTCAATCTGCAGGTTTCTCACTGAAGACGCAACCAAGACTTGTTACTTCCTACATCCTTTCACGGCTTGACTACTGCAACTGTCTCCTTATGGGTACACCTAATTCTGTCATCCAACCTCTCCAGAAAATTCAGAACTTTGCTGCAAGACTTGTTCTCTTGGCACCCCGTCACCACCACTCAACACCTCTGCTGGAAAAACTGCACTGGCTTCCCATTTCAGGTCGCTTGTTGTGTTTCAGTGCTATAAATGGTTCTGGTCCTGCTTACCTCTTTGAACTGCTGCAGGTCTACACTCCATCTCATACACTACGCTCTTCTTCTGACACCCGCATGCTGGAAATCCACCAATACAAACGCAAGACTCATGGCTTCCGCACCTTCTCTTGCTTTGAACCCCACATTTGGAATTCACTCCCACAAGACCTTAGACACTGCTTTCATCTTTCATATTGCTTAACGTCCACGGAGGCGAGATGGCCTATTAGGGACGGGGACAGAGTGGGAAGGGGACGAGAGAGTGAAAGGCTCGACCGCGGAAACCGCCCGAAAAAGACCGGAGAGACCGTGGACCGCTGCCAGAACTATGGAAGTATTAAGGTGGTGTCCCCTCGCCATTGCGCAGCGACTTGTGCACTGCGCAATTGCTCTTTCAACTGCTGTGCTGGACAGAGTCACTAAGACAATGTCCGTTGACGAACAACTTGGACAACTCGAAGCAAAAGACGTCCAATTTGCTCAGCCCAGCTCCACCTCCCTACTCATGATCTCTTCTGGGCAAAGTTGAGGGTCCAGCTCCACCACCCTCCTCTAAGATCATGCTCTCGATCTTTTGATCTCGCCTAGAACCCTGTAAGCAAGCAGCTGTCGCTCACAACCGCCGTAAGGTCCATGGATCCGACCGACCACCGAGCTGACTTTTTGTTGAAAATGGGTCCTAATCTCGCTCGTGGCACGTTGCAGTAATTTCTCAGTCCGACTAGGATCAACTTTTTACCGGGGCCTTGGCCTGGAACGCTCGTGATTAGACACTGCTCAACCCTGTCATCTTTTAAAGCCAGACTGAAAACCTTCCTCTTCTCACAGTATTTTCATCCTAACTACTATAAGTACCCAGTTTCTGCTACAGTCAGTGTGTGCGCGCGCGTGTGTGTGTGTTTGTAGTGCGTTTTTTTGGTTTTTTTAAATATTTTTATAATACTTTATGTAGATTGTTTTGGTAGGACTATGCTCTACATGTGTATATAATATTATATTTAGGTTAATAAAAAACAAAAACAAAACACCTTTCTCTCCCCATATAATGCTTTGGCACTGAAAATCGATCTTTAAAGTACCATTTTAGATGCCTATTGTTTTGGTTAGGCATTTTGAAACTGTTTATTTTTTGTGATGATGAACACGACTGAAAAATGTCCCACGTTTGGCACCATTTTTCGTTACATTTTCAGGTATTAAAAAATATTTAAAAACAACCACGGTGAATTTTTGCAAAACAAATACTTTGATGGTGTGCATAAATCAGTTGTTTTGTGCATCCATACTGCTTTCTAGTGATAAGATGAACAGATAGTTTACTATTTGCACTTGAAGGAACCTACCCATCGATTTTGCCAGTATCGTAGACGTGCACACATGTATACCCATTTTCACCAAAGGTCAGTGTCAGTAAACACTTACTGTAGGCTTTCTTGAAGCTGCAGTTAACGTCAAAGACCCCTGCTGAAATTAATAAAGACATCTTTAAAATGAAAACAACTCATTCTTGGGAATAACTACACCAATCCATACTGGCTAAGGCTGGAATAAGTTAGAAGTTGGTCATTATGACAGTTCACTTTTTTCAGGTTCTTTTTCTCATTCAAACTTGTCTACCTGCATAATGCAGGTAACTGCTAGAAATGGAAATCAAGTTTTCCTTACCCTGGACCGCACTTTACGCACATCACGAGATTTGCACTGGCTAAAATCATACGGGCAATCCTCATTGATAATAACCATTTTCCTCACTCCACTTCCTAGAAATGAAAAACAATTCAAAAATATATTGATAATAACCATTTTCCTCACTCCACTTCCTAGAAATGAAAAACAATTCCAAAATATAGCAAACAATTAAAAACAAATCTATACTTAGATTCCCAATATAATATTCTTTGGTTATTTAGTGCAACAAAACTGATTTCAAGATCATACATGATCAATACAGACTTAAAGATAACATTTAAACTCGTCTCTACTTATATTATCATTAGTAATTTTTTGTGTTGATGGTCACAATTAAAGTGCCTAATTCACAGTCCAAAAGTTCGTACTATTAACTATATGGTAGTACACAGACTGACCCGTTTGAAGCCATTTCTGATGCATGACCATATATTTATATAATACACATATTAATGAAATTAATAAAACAGTTCAAATGTAATGGAGTGGAGTGGTCAAAGGACAGGACACAGGCAGCGGAGTCAGTAAAATGGAGACCACAGCAGGCGTATGGCAGCAATCAGGTTTTATTTGCTCAGCCGCAGACAATTTTTAGCACACCCAAAATCCTCACGCGCACGCATAGATAAGAGAACGGCGCGGGCCACACAGGGAACACACGCTATCGCTACAGTAAAATCGCCCCTCTGGACCACAAATGGCTGACAATTGTGTTTCCCTGGCCCGCACAAATACAGTTTCCTCTACAATAACTAAACTAATTAAAACATGAAAAACATCAAATGAAAGGTACTGTTACAATCTTTCAAACCGTATAAACAAAATGTACACACATGACTTATTTTATTTTATTGTTCTTCTTCATTGTTGCTTTACGTCCACGGAAGCGAGATGGCAGTAACAGTGGTGATGAAGTGTTGCTTAATGTCCTCAGATGCCAGTTGGACAAGTTGTGACCAATGCCGAAGCACGGTTCAATAATTCTTTACGTCCACGGAAGCCAGAAGGCTCGTTAGGACGGACAGCCCAGAACGGCCAACTCGACTCTCACACAGCTCCTGGACTATGATGAGTAACAGTGACATGTTGTAGCCCTTTTGTACACGCGTTGAGTAACGAGGCTGGAGCCAGTCGGTTTATGACTGACTTCCTCCCACTCACGGCATGGTCCCAAGTGCCACCCGTGTCACTGTCCGTCTCGTTGTGTGCTTAAGTGGAACTTCTGTAACAATTATCTCACTCTTCCTGTTTAGTTAAGAATGAGCTCGGTAATCCGTATTTTTCACTGTTACTTTATTGTATACTATTATGTAACTGACTGGCCGTCTCTTGTATACTCACCGCAACACTGTGAGATATGGGTTTTAAGTGCAAGTCATGCACACAAGTCATGTGCTTGATAATTAATCATTTTGTCACAGTTACCATCATGTAGTATAGTAGCCTACAGGTAAACTACTTTATATAATTGCTGTTGTTTAGACTTTACATTACTTTCATGTTCTAAATGTTTTGTTTGCTTGCTTCTTTTTCAACACAGACACTGTTTCCTGGTTGGTGTGAAAATAAAAGTTATGTTATAGCTACCTCTGACTTGTGACTCTTCATCCATGCTTCCAACCTGCATACCTGGATTGGTATGTATGCAGATATCGCTACGTACGTGAAAACCTGTGTGGCTTGCCAAAAGGCAAAGAGAGTGATCCCTCCAGGCCACCCAGCGATCACACCCCTGCCGATTGCGGAAAACACAGTTTTCACGTTGGCACTCTGACATTCTTGGACCTCTCACGCCCAGCCATGATGGTCACAAGTATATCCTGCTTTTCGTATGCGCATTCAGTAAGTGGGTAGAAATGGTGCTCCTGAAGGACACGACGGCCACCACGATCGCCTGGCATCTGTATGAACGTATAATATGCCGATATGGTGCCCCCGATCATCTGCTTTCAGGCGGAGGACAAAACATCCTAACCAAGGTTGTTACAGAAGAGTGTCGAGTCTTCCAAATCACCCGGCTGCACACCAGTAGCTACCACCCACAGACCAACGCCACATGCGAGTGCACGAACGCTACCATTGCACAGTCCATACGCGCACTGTGCGACCAGCATTCCAGCAAGTGGTCCAGTCTTCTGCCCGGTATTTTGGCGGCTCTACGTACAGTTCCATCTACGGAATCCACATTGTTCTCACCCTTTTTCATCCTCTTCAAACAAGAATGTCGCATGCCCATCGACACAGCCCTGCGTGTCGGCGATATTCACAGTGCTGCACAGCCATGTATGGAGGAGATTGTTCAGAACGCGGAGCTTGCCAAAACGTTGGTCACCGAGAACGTCCAGACGGCACAAGACCGTTATAACAAACACCACGACGGCAAGGTTCAACCGCCTCAGTACGTCGTGGGCCATGCTAACCCACTTGAAGGCGACACTGACCCAGTACAAACAAATTTAAAAGCCATATCCAACACGACTGCGGACCTGCCCACGGACCCCAGCGCACAGGCACCAGCAAAGCCCACCAGCCAACCGTCCGACGCCGAGATTCACGTCCCTCCGGTTGACGTCGACGTCTACCTCGTAGACCGCTTAGTGGCATGCAAAATGGTTAATAAAGTCAAGTACTATAAAGTCAAATGGACCGGTTACAAGGAAACAACCTGGGAACCAGCAGGTAATATTGCAAAACGGTTAACAAAGTTGAGCACTATAAAGTCAAATGGACCGGTTACAAGGAAACAACCTGGGAACCAGCAGGTAATATTCTTGACAAGCTCATTCGTGACTTTCACGTGCGAAAAACACGTCGTCGGCGTGTTCGTCACAGGTGAGCCTTTATGTGTATTTTATTGTGCATCCTCACATCCAGTAGTGTATATAGTCGGATACTCTGCCACTGTTCGCCGTAAGACAGGAGTGTGGCATGACCTTGTTGGTTGGACATGTGTAATGACAATTCATTTCCGATACAAGATGCTGACCATCACAACCCGCGACGCTGGAGACTACGAGGGCCCGGGTAAACATTGAGTTGCAGGCCATCCTGGTGGCGGCCAACGTATGTGTGAGTGCACTGCCGCACACATTAACGTTAATTTGCGTGCCACGCCACGCTGACCCGGAGGTTTGGTTTAAATTATCAATCCACCCCGACACCCCCCTGGCAATGGAGCATCAAATACTCCACTGTCTGGCTTTTGGCAACACCTTGTCGGCACCGGACTCTACATCAGACGCTAGGTTTGAAACTTTCGCTCAGGCAGGGTGTTGCGCCAGACAGGCGTATACGATTATATTTGTAAATGAGTGCCTAGTACAATGTTATAACACTATTCATATCATTATATATATGGTTTGTAATGCATAATTCTTGTTATTAATAATCATAATACTAATTTAAAAATACATAAATAAGGTTAGGGAGATGCATATATAATATTTGTTACCAAAAAAAAAAAAAAAAAGGAAGAAGAACAAACTTAACTCTCTAAGCGGAGAATACCCTTCTTTTTGATTGGGAACACATCATGAGTATTACGTATGGGCGCCTGCCTTTCTCTGTTCCTTTTAACCAGCTATTTTTGTAAACCACACTGGATCCTTTCTGCTGGTCTCTCGACCCTCCCCTAATTCCTTCTTTTCCTTGGAGGTATATTTTCTCTTCACACCCCAATGGTGGTTGGTTATTCATTCCCTTCTTCCTAGTGCCTATTCCTTCTTTCGACAAATACTGACGCTCTTTCAATCATACAACCTCTCCCCCCCCCTCCTCCTCCCTTGGCCCTGGGCCATCAAAATAAACGTCACTCCTTTTGCCAATGGCACTTTTCAGCCAACACAGGCGGGTGACGCCACTTCAGCTTCTACTACATCACACCTTCGGGCTGCACACGATTCGGTGGAACAAGCCTCTATCTCACTCCTCTTTACCACTTTCATCAGCGAGTGCAGTAGTCTTTTTTGTTTCAGAAATTCTCAAGAATGTCAGTTCTCTTCGTGGGGATCTTCCTCACGCTCCTGGCAACATGTCCAGCATTTCAACACCTGGAGTCGGTCAACCGATTCCACTACGGCGCTTCCTTCCGCCATCATGGCCAGCTTCTCAACGACGTGGACACCTGGACTCACACCTTCGAGATTCGCCTTCCACCATTGCTGTTTCCCCAAATACCCGATGGACCCTGTGGCAATGTTACAGACTTTTTGTATTTCCAATTCTCGTTCTAAGCGTGCGCAGTTTTCCTTCGTCGGCGACCTCGCCAACTCTCTTTTCGACGTTGCCACAGCGTCGGACGTTAAAAAGCTCAAACAACATGTAGACAAACTCTATTCTATGCAACTGTCTATGACTGCTGGTGCTATCGCCACAACAGGAAAACTATCCTCCTTCATGAAAACCTCCAATGAACGCATGAACAACCTGACGGAAACCATCGCCACGGCCCATTATAACATCCTTAATATCACCAAAACCATTTATCGCCAAGATCTCCGAAATCGTGACATTCAACGTTCAGTACTGTACTATCCGTTGTCCCAATCCTCCTCACAAAATTGCAACAAGTAGTACGTTTAGAACGTACACTCGATACCTTCCTCCTGGGTGTCACTGCGTTACTGCAACGCAAACTTTCCCCATCTTAATTGGCCATGACACTCTCACCCTCGTCTTACAAATGGTGCAAGACACGTTGGATAAGAACCAACATGATTTTGAAGTGGTACACAAACAGCCACGTTACTACTATCATTCGGCAAATGTCCTGTGTGCAGGGCAAACAGAACAAATGTTGGTCATGGTTGAAATTCCAATCGCTTCCACTGCCACTAGATTCAACCTCTACCACATCCTCACCTTCCCTGTGCCTTTTTAATGATTCCAGTCTTCGTGGCACTAGAGTCACCAACCTGCCAGATTATGTCGCTATCTCCACGGATGAGCGGTATATCATTGAAATTTCGGTGTCTCAAATGGCATTGTGCCATGGCCGACCCCATATGATTTCCTGTCCAGATAGATTTCCTCATCAAGTTCTCACGGAACCTTCTTGTGCAAAGGCGATGTTCTTTCAAGATCGTATTCAAGAACTGTGTCACTTCGAATTTCAGGAGTCCGTCATTATACCCTCTGTTATCGAACTGGACGAAGGTCATTTGCTCTTGACACACATTTCAGATCTTATTTTCACGTGCAATCGCCGGGTCCTGAAGTGTCCTGGTTGTACCTTTTGCATGCTGGTAGTGCCCTACTTTTGTTCGTTACTGACGGGCTCTTTTAGTTTCTCCCCGCGTCTGGCAGCTTGTCAGGAAAGGTCGGACGTTTCCATTGTCACAAATCCTGGTGTTAATTTGGCCTTGCTCCAGACATTTTAACGCTAAAAAAATGGTACGGTTCTTCACTTCCATATTCCATTCCACCTCTACACATCAACACAAACAAGTACGAAGCCCTGGCGCTAAAAGACCACAAACTGAAAATGGACTTAAATTCTATTACTAACCATATGAAGCAAGGCAAACCCGTCTATCGCACAGCCTTAGACGCCTTCCTGTTGACACTGATGGACAACGATGACGACTCGTCATGGACTCTACCGCACTTACTGGCTTACATTTCTTTTGGCTTGTCTCTCTTTCTATCATTTGTGTTGTTCGTTACTTGTCAGAAACTTCGAACTGTCATCGCTCTGGCCTCAACAGCCGGCCTTCCTGCCGTTCGCGGCATGTACCCTCCCCTGACCTGGATCGATCCCAATACCCCAACCGCCACGGATACCCCTGATAACGGCCTCCACACTCAAAGTTACACCATTTACCCCTGTTGACCATTCCATTGTCAGTACCCAAGCCTTCATTTGTCTCATGCTCATCGTCGTCCCCGTCATTCATTTTCGCCTTCTCACCCGCTCCGTCCGCTATACTTCGGAAGCTTACCTGGAAGTCTGTGGCACTACTCGCCGCGTTAACGTGTTTCTCTGCTGTGTCGCCAAATGCCCTGGTGACTATTGCATTCCCACTCCCTCTTGGTTTCGCACTATGACCATCGTTCCCATTCACTGGTTTTTGGGTGAGCTCAGTCTCACCTGGCCCTACTTAATCCTAAAGGACAAGAAGACTAACCAGGAAGTCGCTATCCCTCGGACAATCAAGCTATCAGTTTGGGAGACGCATCAGCTTCGTAAAATACAGAAAGAAGACTAAACCGCTTTCTTCAAAATCAAACACGGCGATACTGCTACCTATCTTAAGAAACCTCATCTTGAATCGACAACATTCCCACCCTCTCTTCCCCGCTCACCCTCCGCCCCCCAAAGCGACTATCTCATCCCAGCCACAACAGACACTTCCAATTATCCTTCCTTCAAGAACCATGAACTACCTGAAGTTGACTAAACCCCTACTCCGGCTTGCTCCCTCTCATCACACAACCAGCCACCCCTCCGTCACCCCCCCCCCCCCACCCCGCCAACCGCCACCACTGTACCAATCACACAACCACCCACACTTATTTCATACTCATACACTCATACCTCTTTTTAGCCTCATATACAGGCGCCACCCTTTTCGTAATTCTGTGCGAATGGTTTCAGTGATAACCCACTTTTTATGCATTTAAAATGGCTTACTTAAACAAACAAATAAACAAACAAAATTGATGTTATGTATGCATAATTTTTTATATTTTATAAGTAACAAACGCCTTTGTTGTGATGTTGTTTTATGCCTTTGCTTTATATTAAATGTTAGAGCAATTGTTGAAACGCCACTGGTCGATGCATATTCTTCTTTTTCTCCTTTTCATAATTTAATATTGATATTCAGTATGATCGATGGTAATGTTTTAGTTACTATTAACGATATATAGGTTCTATTTATGTTAGTATTTTATATTTGCTATGCTTTTATTCCATATTGGAACGTGAAAAATCATAATCATCATCCATTCTGGACTTCGACGTGCGTGACCTGGATTGGATTATATACGGACGTGTTATAGTAACTCAGTCACCACTGCATTCCACTCGGATTATATACTGTGTTTCGCTGTTGTGTGCCGATAACCCATGGACTGGGGCAGTCGTCCCAAACTCTGGACTCTCTTTTTCCCGGTTTACGACTCGTGTGATTGACACTAACCCTACCACCGATTTTGCCGGCCCCGGACTATGATCTATTTCGCTACGATGGATTGTGTGTTTACAGTGTATTAAATCTCCGAGTGGCCTTTCAGTCGATGCAAGTCCTGTGTACCGGCCTCCTGGCAGCCCCCACCTCCACCCCGCGATTACAAGTTAGGAGTAAATAAGGACAAACCTTGCGCACCCCTTGATAATAGTTGTGTGTATTGGACAGAACACAGCAACGTGAACCCAGTTAAGCTATATAAGAGCTACACTTACCACTAAAGTTTGAGGATACACGCCGAATCATACACGCCCACATAGCACCAATTTCATCAAAACTTAACACAAAGTCATACATGCACCAATACATTCACGCCCACATCCACATACACGCACACACACACAAAAATTATGGTGTACATGCCTTGCACATTTTCTCTTCTTCTTTTTTCTGATGAATTTACATAATTTCGATTTAACCTTTAACTTGGACAAGCTTTTCATTACGCTGAATCAGTTGCTACTCTATATTTTGTGCAATTGCCGCTTATGTTTTACATGCTTTGTGTAATGTGTTAGGAGTGCTTTATGAAATACTTAATTTAGCTTATGATATGACTGAGCATGATTATTAGAGTTCTACAATATATAGCTTTTTTGGACGCAGTATATTTATATCTTCCTCTTTTTTTTTATCTTTTTTTTTTCTCTTTTTCTCTCTCTCTCTCTCTTTTTTTTTTTTTTTTTGAAGTGCATCAATGACATACGACGTCCTCCCTTCCGACAAATTTGTTGTCGTTGGTTTCCTTCCCCTAATTGCCCACTCCCAGTAATCGGATGGTTCAAGGATGACGGTTACCGCTTCCTCCGGTCAACGCATCCTCCAGCCGATCAGCCGACGACCACTGGTGTCATGAACTGTTATATACCTCCCACACCCTCGTACAGCTACGTGTGTGTCGCACACTGCCTGTCTTGAGAACCGACTAATCCCACAGTGGCTGACCAGCTGAGCACAACTCAGCCAAGGACTCCCTTGATGCTGTGTACCCAAATTGTGTATTATCAGGCGCCCAGACTCTTTTCATGCCGTTATGCACAATAATATATGCACTATCCAGTTCCCGGACTTTACCTGTGTGACCTGCTCTACAGTGCATGGAGATCTTTGGCATTTCCGTGATCGTCCTTGCAGTCAACTGACTATACGTATTATGTGTGCGATGTTACCAAGGAACTGGTTCATATGGAATACCTCGCAGCAACGTTGCCTGTGTTTTTAACAAAAACACCAGCAGGAACAATTGCGTTATTCGACGCCTCCACAAGTTCCTGCACCATCAACCGTCGTCACATTGACAACGTCTCGCCATCGCATCAACACCATCATCAGAATTATCCGATTACATCGACGAGCCACATTTGGCCTTCCGACCCAGCCCCACCCCGATCCTCAGATAAAATTCCCTTATCCCAGTTTACCCCGCCGTTCGTCATTTATGCACAAAAGTGATGATCATGCCTGATTCCTGGATTTTATAGTTATACGTAAGTTACCAAACTTCTTTCTTTTTTTTCTTTTTTTTTTTTGGCGTGTAGGTTAGTATACTTTTTAATTAGGAAAACTGGGCCTTTTTTTTTTTTTTCCTTTTTTTTTTTTTTTCGGAGGGCGGCTCTGATATTATAAAGCACAATTTTATATTTTTTATATATTTATTTTTAATACATAAAATGAAATAAAAAGAATACGAGAAGTAGACCTATTCGGGTTTATAGATTACGGGTAGAGGTCAGAGTTTGTACAGAATAATGTTGGTTGGAATCGATAAGTAAGATGACCAAGCGAAAGGTTTGTACAGAACAATGTCGGCCAGGATCGACAAGCAAAATGACCAAGCAAAAAAGGGTCGAGACTGCTAGGGACCAATGTCCATATACGGTATGAGCAGAATGCCGCGTGAAGACCCCCTCACGCGTCCAGCGGACAGACAGTCATAAATATCCACAGAAGGTATAAGCAGAGGTCTGGTAAATGCGCAGAAATAGTAGAAGAATGAAGGTTGATAGGAAAGCAACATATAATGACGTCACATAATAACTAAAACACTATAAAAGACGAATTTGTCCGGCTAACGACGGCATTTCTTCTTGGACTTCTTGACTCTGATATTTCAACTGACGGCTGGATTTTGAGATTTCGCCGAGTGCCGCTTGGAATTCCAACCTGCTAACCCAAAAGTTGTTCTAGAAATTTTGGTGGATTATATAGTTCTCCTTTGGAATCGTTCCATTCTCGTTGATTCGTGGTTCATACTGTTTTTTTTTTTTTGTTTTTTTTTTTCTTTTCTTCTAGGATTTATAAGTTTGGTTTTCCCTTGGATTTCCCTGGTCTTGTCCCCGGAATAGCTATTTTTCTTACCGCAAGAACAGGAAAGATACAGGTATGATCAATCACTTTTATTATTATTGTGAGCAAGTGCTCTTTGTATACGTTTTAACGGCAGTCCCGCCCCGGTTATCAGATTCATGCAATTTCATTACTGTACTGTTAGTAACCCGGGAACCGGAGCAGACGACGCTTAAGTTTGTTTTGAAGCGCGGCGTGTAGCGTACGCCCGACCAGCGATAGCCACCAGTGCGTGACATTTTCAAATCTGTTTCCTCCCTTAATATTTTGACCGCTTGTTTGTTTACCTACTCTTTGTTTACCTAGTCCTTTTTATGCACTAAGCCATGTGTAATATAATTTGGCATTTAAGAATGTTTATCCAACGTTTATTTAGACGCAAGATCGAGCTTAATCAGTAGCCGATGCCTCTCTAGTTCCATTCGTCTGCATGGCGCGTTCTCTGTTTAGTACTAGTGAATAGTAGTGAATCGTTGTTTTGACTCGATTAAAGTAATTCTGTGTCGATCAATGCTTTGTCGTATAGTATTTTGCTTAGCTGACTTCATGTTTAGTGTTTATTTTGGGTTGAAATTAACTTATTAAGTATTGTGTACTGTAGAAGCTAAGTTGTATTCATAGACTACTTGACATCACTTTGTCAGCGATATTGCGACTAAGATAACGCGCCCCAGGCGAAAGTTCGCACCGATTGTTTTAGTGCTAGTCTTTGAGTGTGTCTTCTTCTCATACAGAGCGTTGTATTGTAATTATTATGTACCATTTTAACCGTGGCAGCGTGCACTTTATTCTGATGTATTGTCTGAATCTGTTTATAGACAGGCGCAAGCCACGCTTCCCACACTTGTAAATAAACTGTCATGTGTGTACATTTTGTTTATACGGTTTAAAAGATTGTAACTGTAGCTTTTATTTGATGTTTTTCATGTTTTAATTGGTTTAGTTACTGTAGAGGAAACTGTATTTGTGCTGGCCAAGGAAACACAATTGTCAGCTATTTTGTGGTCCAGAGGGCCGATTTTATTGTAGCAATAGCGTGTGTTCCTTGCGGCCCGCGCCGTTCACTTATCTATGCGTGCGAGTGAGGATTTTGTGTGTGCTGGAAATTGTCTGCTGCTGTAGCAATAAAACCCGAGGGCCGTCTCCGCCTACTGTGGTCTCCATTTTTGACCGACTCCGCTGCCTGGGTCACTGTCCTTCTATGCTCCACTACTGACACCATTACATTATGTTGAGCGTGAGACATTTTAATAACCTTTAGAATATGTACTCCAAAGTGTATGGAATAAAACATGTAAACGGTATAATTACATCTCAGTGATTCATGGTGTGGAAGTCATGTCCGTCCAGGTGTTTGTTTGAAATGTCCAGGTGCGTGTTTGTAACAGTATGTCATTCAGTGTCTTTCCCGTCCTAGTATTCTATCATATGGTGTCGCTCTCCATGTCCTTGTGTAAAGGTACGTGTTGGAAATGGGGAAGACCTACAAAAGGGTAAGATTAAATATTTTAGTAACGACTAGAGAACTTACAGCAAGAAACAACTTTCAAGAATATAAATAGAATACAGGGCAAAGCAAGAAAGAGCACGTCTTGTGAAGATTTAGCAAAACCAGCCCTGTAAAAGATGGAGGTAGACGTTTATGAAGTCGAGGTTTGATCGGTTCTAACTGTCTGTCTGGTTTGGCATTGTGGGGAATAGTATCGTACCTGGCGAGTCGGGCAGACTGCTTCCGTGTCCCACGTGGGTTTTTAGTGTGGGGGGAAGGGGGGGGAGAACCCTTCCTCCTATCTAACACTGTAGCCTCGTCCCCTTGAGAAACAAAAGCGTGGTTGAACGCCCCCCCCCCCCCCCCCCCCAAAAAAAAAAAAAAAAAAAAAAGAGGAAAAAGAAGAAAAAAAAGAAGAAGAAGCTCTAGCGCACAGTACCGCGACAACTATTGTCACAACAACCAGTCCAACGAGGGCTCCTCCAGCAGCGATAAGATACATTTTGTTTTCTGCGATCCAATCGTTGATTACATCCGACACCTCAGGATCGTAAAATGTTGCCCAGGAAACGTAAAATTATTAGCAGACGGAGCAAATGCGTTTGGTTACGTTTGGGAACTATTCCCGCGTCTATCGCCTCTATGGTCACGTTAAGACCTCCAATAGACCATTCTACAACGCACCGCTTCCAGTCGTAAGCTCCGCCCCTCTGGCAAGCGACCCGAAAAGATGGCTGCAGCCGAATCCAGAAGTACTCTCGATCTCTTATTGCCAGAAGACCTGTCGCTGTTGTGTTTGGTCAAAGCCCGTCTATTTTAAAATAGACGGGCTTTGGTTTTAGTGAGAGAAAACTCACCCAAAGGTCAAAGCGGTCTTCTGAGACACAGGACCCTGTGTTGATAATATAACTGGTCTGCAGTTAGTCTTATCATGCCCTCCTTGGTCAGATGGGAAAGGGAAGGGACAGTTTACTTCCCAGGGAGGGAGTGCCGTCGAGTTAGATCTAAAAATCCAGGTCCGCCGTCACTGTCATCGTCTCCGCTCACCTCCTCTTCCTCTCAGTCCTCCTCACCTGAACTATCATATGGCATTTCGCTGTCTGAAGACTCATCAGAACTCATTTTCGCCAAATATACGCTGGCACTGTGTACGCTGAACTCAAACAAAATCGAAAATGGCGGCAAATTGGAAAATGCTGCGTGACGCATTTGCGTTGCGTAATTGTAATCGAAAAACAATCTAAATGACGTCGTTTTGCACACAAACTGCCCATACAGAGTTTCCTTGATGTATTTCTCGCAGAAAAATACTAGGTTCGGGTGTGTTTTTTTAACTGCTAAAATGGCATGTTTGTTCATCGATCACCGGTGATCGAAATTCAAGGGAAAGAACTGCAAGGAGTTAAAGTTACCGTTACTCATTTCCTCACTGGGGTATTAGTTTGCTCTGGGCTAGTAACAAAGAGTGCCAGGCGGGCGCTACCGTGCGCAGGTACGCACGCACGCACGCACCCACACACACCCACACACACTATTATTAAACCGATAATGCAATGTTCCAAGTGAATGAACAATATTTCGGCCGTTATACGGCACGTATTTTGTGTTTAGCCATGTAGTCCTACAATAATAATTATACTTACACCACATGCACACAATCATTGACTTTGACAGCTTACAAAAGAGAAAACCGAACGCATGCATAAATTAACTGGATGATACGTTTTGTACTAAGGCTGACATATCTTGGAACACACGTAGTAGTTCTTTGTTATCACGCTCGGGTTTAGTTGATCATGCGGTCGACCACAGCCTTGATCCAAGCTTTACAATCTTTCAGCCTTGTTTTTGGCTTCGGAAGCGGCTAGAATGTGACACCTGCACATTTGACAGGGTATTGTTCGTCTGACTTACACTGGCCATAGCAACAATTCCGTTTTCCTGGGGGGTTTTCTGCCATGTCGAACACTGCCAACTGACCACTTGCAATGTCTGGCACGAAGGCTTGCCAGACCATTTCAGGCCTTGTCAAAACACGCGGGCACCTCATTATGCTGCGGCACGCGATTGGCTGAAATCTAAGGGTGTGTCTACTTTGACTGACAGGAGTGGAGTCGTCTATTTCGTCGTCTCGGGCAGAGCTTCTTTTTTTTTCATTTAAAAAAAAAAAAAAAATTGTCGTGCGTGTGTGTGTGTTCATGTGTATGTATGTGTGTGTGTGTGTGTGTGTGTGTGTGTGTGTGTGTGTGTGTGTGTGTGTGTGTGTGTGTGTGTGTGTGTGTGTGTGTGTGAAAAAAATCAATTGTACCTTCGAGTTCGAACACTTTTTTTTTCTTCTAGTTTGTCACTGAAGGAGAGGTCCGGACCCCGTGATGTTTGGCTGATGAGGTTTGTATGGTTTCCTTTGCAGGTGGTGTCCACAGATACGTTAGCAGTAGGCTTTTCTCGTGTGATTGACTCTCTTGCACCAGTGGCAAAAGACAAAAGGGACCAGATCACCTCCTTTTCTACTATTGCCAAAGAAATCGGCAAAAACAATAAACAAATCACAGGCTTAAAAAAACTCATCTCAACGCGAATACACACAGGTATTTTGTTTTTGTTTTGATTTTACCGTTTATATTGCAGTAGAGGTTAACAAATGGTAATTTTTATGCCACTTGACGTTTTTACGAGATCTTGTAAGGATAACCTCGAACAGCGATTCGCTGCTGTTTTTGATAGAAAACCAACGCATCCACCGATATTTTTGGGTGTATGTAAACTCTAAAAATAACGGATCCGACGGGAGCATTTTGAGGCACGGTGTGTTGCTCGATTCGACAATTGTAGCAATCGAATGCTATTATTGTATTATTATCGTTGGCACACACGATGCCGATGATGACAATAACAATACCATATAAAGCTAACATGTTGTTGTTGTTGTTTTGTGTGTGTGTGTGTGTGTGTGTGTTTTGTGTGTGTGTGTAAGGGCAAAAAATGTTTCTAAAATCTGAAAGTGTCTGACGGGTCCCAAAATTCCGTAGTTGGTCGTCAGAGCGTTAATAACTCGCTGGTATTTTACTGATGTTACCACCGCAAGGAGGTAGACTCGCTAGAATAAATCTTAATATCTTCAGCGTTGTGTGGATTTTTTTTGTGCGGCAACCCATGTAATCATATAGTTGCCAACAACTTGTTTTTGTTTTTGTTTTTTTCTTAGGCTTTTCCATTCTTCCTTTTCTTTAGGACATCAAACATATACGTCCTAGTACAAATTAAAACAAATTTCCCCAATCACACAATATACTACAAAAAACAACAACAACAAAAACAACAACAACCAAAAAACACAAAAAGGGGCGCAAATTGACCTGCTCCGAAAATTCAGTCTTTAATCCGCAATAAATTGAGGATTAATGCGCAATAGATTGAGGATTAATCCGCAATAGATTGAGGATTGAGATTTGATGCTGTTTATTTTTTACGGTCTTTTATTGGAGGCAATTTTCATTCCGTCCTGGGTTTATACGTTGCCTTAGATGGGAAGGGGGACTTGGAGGGGGTCACCCACACGGCCCCATCTGGCATTTGGTGATGATGTGATATATTTGGTGCCGTAAAAAAAAAAGAGGAGGGTGAGTTGAGTGCAACAACTTGCGCAATAGGAGTGCTGAGTCATTACGTATGTGTTAATGATGGTACACCCCCCTAGCACACAAAAAAAGAAAAAAGACAACCAACATATTTTGCATTGCAGATCCATTTTTTTCTCTCTTTTTTTTTCTTTTTCTTTTCTTCTTTTTTATTTTTTTGTAGTCGACCAACATATTTGTTTTTTGCATGCAGAGTCATGCAACATATTGAGTGTATGTACATGTTAGTTTTGTGGTAGTGACACACACACACACACACACACACACACACACACACACACACACACACACACACACAACTAGTCTAAAACTCAAACACATATAAATAAAAGTTAATACAAAGTTTATTCTGCTTATACATTTTTTCTGTTCAAACACATCAAAATTGGTCTTTTAATTTTCCCACAAAAACAAACAAACAAAAATATCATCAACAAACAAAACAAAAAAAGCAAGTCTAAAACTCAAACACATATAAATAAAAGTTAATACAAAGTTTATTCTGCTTATACATTTTTTCTGTTCAAACACATCAAAATTGGTCTTTTAATTTTCCCACAAAAACAAACAAACAAAAATATCATCAACAAACAAAACAAAAAAAGCACACTCGCACAAACAAAAAACAAACAAAAAAGCACACTCGCACACACTTTTTCTTTTTCTTCTCCGTCGCATTTTCTTTTCAGCCATTGTTTCACAACAGTAAAACCTTCAAGTTAATTTCGTCTTGGTGCTGGTGCTGCTGCTCTTGCTGTTCTTCGAGTCTCTCTTCCACATCCGCTTCCCGTTGTTCTTCTTGCGTCCTTCGTCACTGTGCGAGAAAGCGCCCCCTTTTTTGTTTTTGCCGTACCGCCAGCAACTCGGCTGTACTCGAAGTCTGAGAAATGTTAGGGCATCGAGCTGCTCCAGTTCTTCGACGTACGTCAATTTTTTCTCTCCTCTCTACTCTGACGATCCCGAATAGCGACCGCCTGTTGAGGCATCTGCTGAAACGGGAGCGGGTCGAGACGAATGTTGTCGTCGTCTTCTGGGTTGGTAGAGTGGCGCCAATGTGATACATCCTTTCTCTCCGAGCGATGATATGGCCGCCAACTCAGCCTTGGTTTTGTTCGCGTGTTCCGCAGCATGTTGTTTAGACTTAGCCACGTAATCTGCCAGCTGAGCACGATAAACTTGGTTAGCGTGCATAAAGTGTTGACGATTATTGACTGATGCGGCTTTAGCGGCAGCCGCTAGAGCAGCAGCAAACTCTCGAGGACTCTGTTCAAAAGCAGCGTTTCCCGTAAACAATCTACCACCACCACCACTACTACTGCCACCATCAACTTCATCTCCTCCTCCATCTCATTATTTACCCGCGTAAATTTCATTGGGACACAACGCTAAAGTACCGGACCGGATCCGCGGCCTCTGACCAACTTCTATAAAAAAAAAAAAAAAAAATCAAATCCAGGATTCATTCGACTGCCCGTTTTCCAGATTTATGCACGAGGCCTACAAGCGAGTAAAGTCAACGCTCACCAGTTTTAAACACAGTGTTTTACTCAATTTGGTTACGCTCGACCAGAAAAAATGGTGCTTGGAGTAAAGTACCAGCGAGTTAGTACTGCTGGAACAACCCTTGATGAACGCTCTGACGACCGAATCTCAAACTGTGACGACTAGTCATCAGTGGTCTGAGATAAACGCTGCGGAAATTACTTTGGACCCGTCATTTTATGGGAGTCTACTGTTATTAAACGCCAGATCATCATCGGCATCGCGTGTGCCAATGATAATAATACAATAATAACATAACACCGTGACTCTTTGTTTTTGTTTAGTTTTTTAAGCCTGTGAAGTGAGTTTTTTTAAGCCTGTGTAGCGAATTTTGGATTTGAAAGTGATTGTTTTTGTTTTTTTGTTTTTTGCCGATTTCTTTGGCGACGATTGCAAAAACAGTAGCAGACGACGCCTCGTCTTTGGTCATCGTCTGCTCTCATCATCTACGAGAGGCAAAATCTCGTTATTACGCGCACACTCTTCATGAATGAATCGTACAAGAAAAGTGAGAGAAATGAATCTCTTCGCGCAGACTCTTCATGAATGAATCGACAAGAAACGTGAGATGTTGCTTTACGTCCACGGAAACGAGGAGGCTTATTAGGTCGGCGGCACAACACACCCACGTGGGTCACGAAAGCAGTCTGCCCGACTCGCCAAGTACGATATTGTTCCCCACAATGCCAAACCAGACAGACAATTGGAACCGATCAAACCTCGACCTCTCTGTCACATATCTACCAAGCTGTTGGCTGGAGGCAAGAGTAGAAAAGGAGGTGATCTGGTCCCTTTTGTGTTTTGCCACTGGTGCAAGGGAGTCAATCGCACGAGAAGAGCCTACTGCTAACGTATCTGTGGACACCACCTGCAAAAGAAACCATACAAACCTCATCAACCAAACACCACGGGGTTCGGACCTCTTCTTCAGTGGCGTCGCTCGCACCCGCCTGCTTGACTGCACGCTGTGCCCATTCTCTTGCCACTGTTCTCAGCCGCATCTAGTACATGTGAACTGAAGTCTAAGCCACACGAGGCTTTGCAATCCCTGTTTGTGACAACCTGCGGTTGGCTAAGCGGTGTGTGTGTGTGTGTGTGTGTGTGTGTGTGTGTGTGTGTGTGTGTGTGTGTGTGTGTGTGTGTGTGTGTGTGTTGCAAATGGCACTTTGGCGCTGTAACATGAAATCCCTTTTGACATGAAGGAGACTTGGGGTACCAACAGCGCTAAACACGCATAACGGTTCCCGGCGGTACCAGTCGAGTTGCTACAGCACCGTCGCCGTTAGTCGGCGGCGAAGGTTGGTCGTGGTCGAGAGTGTCGGTGCGGCCAGACCGCCCGCACACAGCGGTACTTCATCCACGTTTGACCCACCGCAGAGAAGCTCGTCGTGCACGTCTCGTTTTGTCCTTTGCCACTGGTGCACGAGAAGCGCCTACTGCTAACGTATCTTAGTTAAATCGCTATCGCAGATGCCCTTGGCAAACCAGCCTAAAACCATGATCACTCTGGTAAAGTCCCTGGTTCGGTCCCGCCTTTATTACGGCCTAGACTGGGCCTGTTATGACATGCCGGCCTCCCTGATCACTGCCATAGAGCAGGCCGAGTGCCGGGCCATTAAGTTAGCCCTGGGCCTCCGAGGGCCACACCCAGGTACTTGGCCTACTCGGCCTGCCTAGGCATGCTACCAGCAAAGTTATACTTAACAACTTATTTGTACTGTCAGTGTTAGGAACACTTCTAACATAAATACTGATACATCAACGGGATGAAATCGGTAGCAAAATGTATGTCAGGCCTACAAAACTGGCCAAAAGGAAGTTTCTCTTATGAGCTTTAATTTCTTGAATCAGTACTACACTAGCCCAAGTCAAGTTCTTGATTTAGACCAGAGAAAATCACGTTCCAATGTAAATGTAAGTAGGCTGTTAGAAAGAAAAGTAGTGATCTTTGGTTTCGTCAGACAGAAAACTGCGCATGCGCCTTCACCCTTTGTATGTACAGTCTACTTTCGTTTTGATACATCTTCGTCGACTGAATTGTTAGAATGCAGCGTGTAAAGCGTTCAGTGAAAAGAACTGAAATGCACGATACAGGCTTTATGTAATAGTGATCTGAAGAATGACTTCACTGGCTTTGCAATAACAACCTTTCTGACATGTGGAACCGATGATGACCTTATGCAATTTTTCTTCCGGTTTTATCATTTGAACAATATACTGTGTCGATTTCTGAAAACTTGTGATACCATATTTTTGGCGGGGGGTTGGGGGGGGGGGGGGGTATTAAAAAAAAAAAAGTTGTATTGTTTGGATATGATGTAGTGTATTTTGTTCATATTAACAGAGCATTTAGAATAAAGATGTGACTTAGGCTTTACTTTCAGTTTCATGTAACTAACTTTCGGTTTCATGAAATACTCCCCCGCAACCCCCACCCCCACCCCCCTTGGAATTTAGTTAGGAAAATGAGGGAATTGTGTGATCCGAAGAAAGAAATGCCCGGTCTCATAATCACATTATATTTTAGTCCCTGCCAAAAGCACATGTGTAATACATTGTAATTTTGCAGAACATAGCAAGTGTAACTTGTGAAGTAAGCTACGTACTGACAGCTGGAAAACATTACTCAATAACGACGCCTGTGTCTTGCAGTAACAGGGCACTGACCACTACACTCGTAATATGTCCTGTATGCATACTGCCAATGCGACGGGCTGCAGTGTGTGTGCGGCGCCCGGGCACTGACGTGGGCACGTGTGCTTGTATGTGTGTAGGTTTGTGTG
The DNA here is from genome assembly GCA_963584105.1 of Alviniconcha strummeri. Lineage (NCBI taxonomy): Eukaryota > Metazoa > Mollusca > Gastropoda > Provannidae > Alviniconcha > Alviniconcha strummeri. The sequence continues at coordinate 16,172,601 of OY757541.1, read as the reverse complement.
GGCTGTTGAACACAGAGGTATGCGTGTCTGCATTTGTTTGCAGATGAGCACGTATAGGTGTGTATCAGTGTATGAATGTGCGGGTGAGCGCACGTGTAGGTATGGATCACTGAGTATACGTGTGTGCAGGTGAGCGCACGTCAGTGTGCATCAGTGCAGATGAGCGCACGTGTGGGTGTGTATCAGTGTGTGTGCGGCATGTGACAGCACGTGTAGATGTGCATCAGTGTATGTGTGCAGGTGAGAGCACGTGTGGGTGTGTATCAGTATATGTGTGTGCAGGTGAGTGCACGTGTAGGTGTGTATTCAGTGTATGCGTGTGGGCAGTTGAACGCACAGGTAGGTGTGTCTGGCGTTTGTGTGCATGCGATCGCCGCACAGGTAGGGATATGTCTGTGTCTGGCGTCTGTGCGTGTCCTGTTGACAAGTCGGATCCGATTCGCATCCAATCCATATCGACTCCGAAGCGTTGACCAGAAGCGGGCCGCATGATTCTTGCGAGGCTTGATTCCGAGCAGGATCCCTTGACCAAAACCTGATAGTCGGCCAGAACCGAATCAGATTCGGGCTGGTTTAGCACAATAAGGCTATGGCCGTCTGCGGAAGCCGCAGCGCAACCGAACCAGAACTGAGTGGGAAGGTGGTAGCGGTCCGTTAGGCCCAGGTGATTATTGCCCACCGGCGGCTCATTCAGCTTCCGGATCGGAAGAGTTTTGCAGAAACCTGACCAGGCCATCCACATCGGATCAGGGCCGATTTTGCAAAATATCAGTCGGACCTTCTTTGGAAGAACGGAACCGAATGGCAACATTCTTCCAAGAACTGGACAATAAAACAACGCAGCTCAATCAAAAGCCGTTAAGTGTCTTAATTAAGTGACATTTCTCACCGTTTCACTGTGAAAGTGTTGTTTTGTAGCTTGATAAAGGGGATTACCACGAGAATTCAAGCTGTGCTGTCCTAACAAATAGCGGTTTTTCATGTGCTTGGATCCTGTTTACTAGGTGACATGGCGCACAGGTAGGTCATGTCTGTATGCGTTTGTGTTGAAGTAACTGTAACTTCGCGTTTGTGCGTAGTCGCTCCATCTGCCGTTCAACAGCATTGGCCTACATGCATTTCACAGATTATGTCAGTGATGTCGGTGTTTCAGTCGTTTGCTTACTGATTCGCTATTCAGCTATTTTCGGCTCCGGGCCATATTGAATGCACACATACATACATACATACATATTTATATAAAGGAAAACAAAAGGAAGAAAAAGAAAACAGTTATCTAGTCGGACAAAAAGTGCAAGTGCTCCACTCATGACTGACCTTTCCTTAACTTTGTGCAGCCGCGCGTTTGTGTGTGTGAGAGATAGAGAGAGACAGACAGACAGACAGACAGAGAGACGGACAGAGAGACAGAGAGAGACAGAGAGAGAATATTAATATACTGACTGCTTCATTTCCGCTTGCATTCTCATGCTGCCCGCCTGATAAACATATTCAGACAACAATTACACGAACTCACATATTCCTAGTTGGGCATTTATTTCCTGCACAAACAACATGGCAAGTGCACGCAAATTGATTTTGGATAAAATATCATTATGTGTGTTATGTCTGTTCAGCGCTTTGGGCGAAGGGGTAGCCGCTTTAAAACTTTTTCTCAATGAATAATATTATATTATTGGCACACACACCATGGATACAATGGGGAGATTAACGCACACCAGGGATACAATGGGGAGATTAACACACACACACACCAGGGATACAATGGGGAGATTAACACACACACTAGGGATACAATGGGGAGATTAACGCACACAAGGGATACAATGGGGAGATTAACGCACACAAGGGATACAATGGGGAGATTAACACACACACCAGGGATACAATGGGGAGGTTAACACACACACACGCCACAGATACAACGGGGGAGATTAACACACACACCATGGATACAATGGGAAGATCGTATCATAATATGCACTTCGTGGATTCACCCCAGAATAATACTCACTTTTTGGATTCAGTGATCAAATAAATGTTGGAAATCAGAAACAATTGTTATTTCTTATGTATAGTCCTTACATAGTGAACATTTGCATGTGTTCATTAAATGGCACACATCCGATAACCACCTTCTGAAGTCTACCTTTGTCCCACTCCATCGCATGTGACCATGCCTGTGCCATCTGCCACCTCAGCATCGCCGTTCCTCCCTCCAGACCTACGTAAATCGTTGACCGCGCTGCCCTGAAAGCAGACATGGCCACGCATCTCTCCCACCTGCCTAGCCCCAGTGCTGATGATATGGACTCTGTGTTGACAGCCATCCTAGACAACCACGCTCCTCATAAGCGCTGCAGTCTGTCTGCACCGAGAAGAATGAGCCCTGGTTCCTAAGTTCCATATGACACCTTCCGACCTCTCAAGCAACACAAATCCTTGAATACTATCTTGTCCTCTCTCGGTTAGACTACGGTAACTCTACTTTCAGGTTGGCCTCAGTACTTAGTATAAAAACTTGAAATAGTTCAGAATGCAGTATCAAGGCTTGTGTAAAGCCACTCTGATTCTACTTCTTTCAAAGCCGCCTTAAGAAGCACCTGTTTAATTACTATTTCTAAACTGTCTTCTTCAAAAATGAACATTGCTAAAAAGAAGTGATCTGTACGCAGGGCTGCAGGCATTTTTATTTTTTTTCCAGTGGAGACTGTCCACAACAAATATTGCACTCTGTATTGAGACTGGGTCTCTATTCAAGAAGTAGGAGTGCAGACTACAGGCATTGTGGTAAATGATGGTGTTCGGTACTGCAAGAAGAAAGTATAGTCATAGTAACTTGCTGTTTTACGCCCAGTCAACCTTTGCAGCTATATCTGGGCGAGCAAGAAGAATGCAAAGTGAATAACCTTGCAGGTCATGTGCTTGCTTCTTCAGTTCATTTCAAAGATGAACACTGCCAACTGCTGAACAAAGTGAACTGGCGTCATGTACCTGAACTGAGTCCTGGCTTGCTCCACAACCTGTGTGTTGAGAGACACCAGGTTTGGATACTTTCTGTTGTAAGCAGGGCTGCAGGTATGACTTTTCCATTGGTGTTTTACGCCCAGTCAACCTTTGCAGTTATATCAGGGCGAGCCCAACCCCACGAGTGCCGGCAGAGGCTTCTCCACCATTACTCCAAATATCTATAGCAGACATATAAAACAAAAAATACTGTATTAAAACTGTTATTCTCCTTTGGTGCTAAAATTCAAGTGCTGTTTTAAATTACTGCAAACAACATACATTAAAACGATTGAGAACTTTCTCTGTAATAATGTTACTGTTATGTGCCCACATGCCTGCTTACAAACACTGAACCAGTTCATCAGATACAGTCAGATTTCTGTGCAATAGCCTTAATCACGAGCAACCATGTGCATCTTAATGCTAATAAACATGATATTCCTGAAATGAAATTTTGAAAAAAAATCCTGAAACTAATATTGTAATAATAACAATACTGAAAACAACATTAGGGAATTAATACAGGACATCAAATACAAAAATATAAACTAAGTTTTCAGAAGTTGACACAGGTTTTATTTTGGCATCCTGCCTCACCCTTCCCTTTCCAACAATGTTTACCTTCTTCTTGATACCCCTCCAGGCACTATGCCCCTGCCGGTGCCGCCTGCTTTTTTCCGCTTAATCGTTCATTCCGTAACAAGTCATTGCACTATGTTAGTTTGTAAATGTAAGAGTGAATATTTAAGACCGACCATGACAAATCTTGTGCTCTGTATTGAGACTGGGTCTCTATTCTAGAAGTAGGAGTGCAGGCTACAGGCATTGTGGCAAATGATCATGTTTGGTACTGCAAGAAGAAAGTAGTCATAGTAACTTGGTGTTTTGCGCCGAGCCAACCTTTGCAGTTATATCAGGGCGAGCAAGAAGAATGAAAAGTGAATAATATTGCCAGTCATGAGCTTGCTTCACCAGCCAAGGCATTTCGCAATGAAGTACTTAAAGTTCTTCTGTAGTGAAGGAATCATCTCCTGCTGGAATAAAAATTAAAAAAAAGGAAGACAGGTTATAACTTCAGTATGGAATACATAAAGTCACATGGCCATATTATTCATCGACCAGTCTCTGGTGTTTTACGCCCAGGCAACCTCAGCGGTTATATCAGGGTGAGCAAGAAAAATGAAAAGTGAATAATATTGCTCCTCATGTGTTTAAGGATGCTATCACACAAAATCAAATCAGTGTATGCTTGCTTCTTCAGTTCATTTCAAATATGAACAATGCCAACTGCTTAACAAGGTGAGTAACATGTGCCCATGATTGTGTTTGTGAGAAAGGGTGATGGAGAACATTGGCCTTGGAACACACTGAAGCATTCTTGGTGCTATCTGCCTGTTAAACCCCCCGTCCTCGTAAAATTGGCAGGTTTGGAAAATGCACAAATAAAATGCAGAATGTGCGTATATATGCAATACCCAACTGTACCAACCATGATGTCAAACACCTGCACGAATGGCATTCCTGAGGTCCCTTACTGTCAATGTCATGCTCAATGCACGCAGGGGGACTTTTACCTGTACAAGCGCATCACTTCACTGGAATAACCCCTGAGCTGTTTCATACGAACAAAATTAATGAATGGCAGTACTTTGCAAATATTTCGATATTATATCTGAACTATTTCTTCACTTGCCCTCATGACAATGTACACATATAATGCAAAGAATACACTCAATGGACGAGGAAGAAGAATGAAAAGTGAATAATATTGCCAGTCATGCGTTGTAAGGATGCCATCACACATAATCACACAGTACACTCTTACACACAACAAATATGGCGCTCTGTATTGAGACTGGGCCTGTATTCAAGAAGCAGAAATGCGGGCTACAGGCATTGTGGTAAATCATCAAGTCTGGTACAGCAAGAACAATGTAGTCATAGTAACTTTGTGTTTTATGCCCAGTAAACATTTGCAGTTACATCAGGGTGAGCAAGCAGAATGAAAAGTAAATAATACTGCCAGTCATGTGCTTGCCTAGCCAGCCAAGGCATTTTGCAACGAAGTGCTGAGAGTTCTTCTGCAGTGAAGGAATCATCTCCTACTGGCATTAAAATAAAAAAAGTAAGACGGGTTATAAGTTCAGTATGGAACACATAAAAGCACATGGCTACGTTACTCATCAACCAGCCTCCTCTATTACAATGTGTTTCAATCACCTGTAACTGGTTAATACTTGATGCACCTTTATCTGCACAAGCGCATTACTTCATTAGAATAACCCCCGACCCGTTTCATACGAACAAAATTAATGCATGGTAGTACGTTGCAAATATTTCGATTATCTGAAATATTCCTTCACTTGCCCTCATCACAATGTACACATATAATGCAAAGAACACTGAAGTATTCAGTTTAAAAAAACACAGGAATCAGTGTAAAGCCTTTCATTTCTTAGGCCTAATGTGTCTGCTTGCAGCCATCCTGAATACAGTATGCATACAGCTCTGTACTGAGACGTGTCTCTATTCAAGAAGCGGAAGCGCAGGCTACAGGCATTGTGGTAAATGATCGTGTTTGGTACTGCAAGAACAATGTAGTCATAGTAACTTGCTGTTTTACGCCCAGTCAACCTTTGCAGTTATATCAGGGCGAGCAAGAAGAACGCAACTGCTCAACAAAGTGAACTGGCATCACGTACCTTATCTGAGTACTGGCTTGCTCCACAACCTGTGTGTTGAGAGACACCAGGTTTGGATACTTTCTGTTGTATGCAGGGCTGCAGGTATGACTTTTCCATTGGTGTTTTACGCCCAGTCAACCTTTGCAGTTATACCAGGGCAAGCAAGAATGTTAAGTGAATAATATTGCCCATCATGTGTTGTAAGGATGCTATCACGCAAAATCAAACCAGTGTGTGCTTGCTTCTTCGGTTCATTTCAAGATGAACAATGCCAAATGCTGAACAAATTGATCTGGTGTCATATAACTTATCTGAGTGCGTAGTTTCTTCAGGGTGGAATTGGCTTGCTCCACAATGTGTGTGTTGACAGACATCAGGTTTGGATACTGTTTGCTGTTGTATGCAGAGCTGCAGGTATGGTTCTTCCAGTGGAGACCGTCCACGACAAATCTTGTGCTCCGTATTGAGACTGGTTCTCTATTCAAGAAGTATGAGTGCAGGTTGCAGGCATTGTCGTAAATGATCGTCTTTGGTACTGCAAGAAGAATGAAATATAAATAATGCCAGTCATGTGCTGTAAGGGTCATATCACACATAATCATGCAGTACACTCTTACTGTGGCAAAATGGAAGAAATCTCCATTTACCACCTGTTTCTCAAATCAGACAGTGTTGCTATGAAACCTAACAATGTTAAGAGTTCCTGAGAAAGTAACTGCAACAAAGAAAAAGACATTTGTTATATTACATTTAAAGCTTATTTTCCTGAGACAGTTCCTTTTTATACCCACAACAGCTTTTTCCTGTCGCCACTGATGGTGTACCCTGAAAGAATGAAAAGTAAAAATTTGAAACTCTCACTTGCTTTCACAACTCACTTAAGGCACTGAGGTGGGTGTCTTGTATATGTATAATTCCTCCATGCAACACCAAAACACCCAGAAACCAAGCCAGTGATATCTTGACAACACCACCACACCCCACAGCTGTTTTCCCAGCATACTTCAGCACAATCAAATAATGCAGGAATACAAACCTGTCTCAAATCTTGTTTTGAAGACTGTGAAGGGGGTGTTTGGAGATTCACAAGAACCCATCCAAGAAAATCTGCAACAGACTCCTGAAAATGAGTATATTTAATTGTAAGTATAATACAAACTAATACAATGAAAAATGGAAGTATTTGTAGTTCACTTCAAAATTGTCTGTGAAGGAAAATTAATTTTATACAACACATCAAGGCATGTTAGGCAGTGCTAAGTGGCACGCTGCAGCAGACGACAGATTGTCGGACTGCGGCAAGGTAGCAAGTGGCTAAACTATTCCCACCTAGAGGGATAAGGGTTATAAAGAGGCTGCGCATGGGCAGTAGACGACAAACAGTTTTGGCGCGCTGTGCAAGGGAACAAAGAACACTACTTTGGCTCCCCTCTTGCTGGTAGGCAGGCTCGCACAAAGTAGCACACCAAACCTTCAAATTCAACTGAACCTTCAGCAGCTTTACCACTACTAGTATTGAAGCAAGTACTGTTTCCAATGATAGTAGTGTACATTGTGCTTGTTTGCCAAGTCTCAGTGTGTAGTTACGAGTCAGCTGACTGGCATGTCGGAACGCAGCCAAACCGTGTTGGTGGTCGGCCATTCGCGCATACGAAGACTCAGTGAATTCGTATGCAAGTATGACAGAGGTACTGGAAGCCATGCTACGGCTTATCCTTACGATGTGGCATTGAACTTTAAGGCATCAGGGGCATTTGTGATTTTTAGAGGCGTGGGAGGCCTTAAGGTAGATGGTTTAATCTCTCCGTCCGTGCTTCAGGCGGTGGAGACTCATCGCCCATGCGCCATGATTTTATGATTGGTGATAATGACAAGGTGTCGGAATGCAACATTGAGGAACTAGCAAGCAAAATAGTTGCCACAACTTCTTATTTCCACTACGCCTGGCACATCCCCAGCATTGCTGTGACACAGCTGCTGCCACGTTTAATCACGCGTCATTTAGACAATGCCCGATATGACGCTCAAGCCCTGCAGATCAACGCTTGTCTCAAAAAACAAATTGCCAAACTGCTATACATGACATTTCTACAGCATGACTTCACCCGCTTCAAAGCAGAAAATGAGGCACGCTTCCACAATCTGAACCGGCTGTTTCACAATACAGTACACCTCAATGACGCAGGCAACTACAAGTTGTACAAATCACTGCAATCAGTGGTGATTCAGGTATGTGCACGCCAAGAGAACGCCACGGTGAGTCAGTCTTCTTTGTAACTAGCCGGTGTTGTTTTTGTCTTGTTCTTCCCAACAGGACTAGGAGGGAAGGGTGCCATCACTGTCTGTTCCTGTCATGTAGATGGGGTGTGCGTCCCCCATCTTGTCTATGGGGTGTGGTACTATGTTTTTCCAATCGTTGTGACTGGGTGTACCGTGTAGTACCAAGTGTGGTGTCTCCCATCATGTGGAAGGGGTGTGGTACTGTGTGTTTCCCATCTTACAGATGGGGTGTTGGTACTAAAATTTTGTAGTACCAAGTTGTGGTGTTTCCCCAATGGGGGTATTGGTACAAAAGTTGTTCCCATCTTGTGGATGGGGTGTAGTACCAAGAGTGACGTTTCCCATCTAGTGGATGGGGTGTTGTCCAAATGTGTGTACCCATCTTGTGGATGGGGTGTTTGGTACTGTTTGTTTCCCATCTCAGATCTGGTGGATGGGATGTAGTACCAGTGATGTTTCCCAGCCTGTTGATGGGGGGTGTTTCCAAGTGTGTGTTCCCACCTTGTGGTTGGGGTGGTACCAAGTGTTGTTTTTTGTTGTTGTTTTTCATCACATAGATAAGGGGCCTTGCCAAATGTGTTTCCAGTGGTGACATGGACCCATAGGGGTAATCGTGTTCCCAACCTTAACCATAGGAATCACTGACCAAAACTGCTGCTGGTGGCTTGCCTGTTTTTCTTTCATCAGGATGCCTCCTGTCCGCACCAGCACCAGACAGGCCGCACGACATAACCATGCGCCGGCTGCAAGGGGAAGTGCCCGAGGTCATCCAGCATCACGGAGTGGGCCCAGGACAAGCACAACACTGAGGGCGGCTGATGGAGCACCTGACTTGGCAGCCCAGGAACCTGGAACGTCCTCTGGTAGTTCAAGGACCAGTGTGGCAACCAGTAGTCCCCCAGGGCCAACAATCCAAACATTGAACCTGATGATGATTCAGCGCCTGGATGCACTTGAAGGCAGGATGTGCACAACAAGGTCCGCAAGAGGCTGTCAATGCTGCAGAGCCTTACAGGTACATTGGCCCCAAACCCTACAGTACCAGTGGATATACATGTTCCTGACAAAATACGTCAGAAAATTTTGCAGGATGAATTTGTTGACTTCGCCATCCTACTGCAGCGGCAGAAGGGAGACATGGTCTACACCCTGGCAGTCAACAGCCAGTCTGGGCAGCCAAACTTGGTGTTGGTCCCACAGTCAAAGAAGACCAAACTGCCATTCATGAGATGGGTGGAAGCATGGAACATCTTCGTATGTATGTATGTATGTATGTGACAGGTCACCCAGAAAACGTCCATCTCACACCAGCCTTGGCACAGCACTTCCAGGTGGTATGTGACCACTTTCATAAAGGGCAGAACTGGGAGTATTATGACTCACAGTTCCGTCTTCTGAAAGAGAAGGGCCTGGTGCAATGGGGAGAGAAGCACTATGATGCATCCTTCGAAGCGAAGGATAGGGGAAGGCCAGCACTGCCACTGCAGCATAAGTCAGAAGTATGTCAGTCAATTGTGCCAAAAGGCTTCTGTTGGGCATACCATAACTTTGGGCACTGCCAATTTGACAAATGTTCGTTTTCTCATAAATGTTACAACTGTGGCATCCCCCACACTGCACGAAATTGTCGCAGTAGTGGGCAGCCCTTTCGTGGGCAGCCAGGCACTAGTGACAGAGTGCCACAAACTGGAGGTAATCGGGCAACACACTTGGCTGGAAAGAATACTGGGCAGCACAATACAGCTTCCCACCCAGCAAGACCCCCAGTCCGTTCAGAAGGACAAAGCAACTTTGTCAGTCAGCAAAACTAGAAGTTGCGTGCCCACCCCAATAAAAACCAGCAAACTGGCACAGTGGATTAATGGATACGACAGGGACCTGGCCATGTTTTTATGTCAGGGGTTTCAGAGAGGTTTCAAGGTAGGCTTTGTGGGTACGCCATTGAGCAAATATGTCCACAATTTAAAATCCACAGATGAGCATCCTCAAGTGGTACAGGACTACATAGACAGAGAGCTCCAAGCAGATAGGATTAAGGACCCTTTTCACAGCCGCCTTTCCCCAAATATCAAATGTCTCCAGTTGGAGTGGTCCCTAAAAAAGCGTCAGGGGAATTTAGGATTATTCATAATCTGTTATACCCAGAAGGCACCTCTGTTAATGATAAGATTTCATTCAGTGCATGTTCAGTATCGTATGCCTCTATTGAAGATGCCATTCATTTGGTCAAAACATCAGGAGTAGGTTCATACATGGCAAAAACAGACATCAAGAAAGCATTTAGGGTTGTCCCCCTTTGCCCAGAGGACTACTGCCTCTTCTGTTTTGAATGGAATGGCCAATTCTGTATTGATAAGTGCCTCCCTATGGGTGTTCATCTTCATGCAAAATCTTCGAGACATTCAGTACAGCTATTCAGTGGATGGCACACCATAAACAAGGGGTGCAACATATGACACACATACTGGATGACTTTTTCATGGTCAGCCCAACAGTCAGCCAGTGTTAAAATGACTTGTTAAAATTTCTGGATATGTGCACCTGAAAAAAACTATTGGCCCAGCTACTGTCATAAATTTCATGGGATATGAGTTTGATTCGATTTTGTCTGAAGTTCATCTTCCACAAGATAAGCTGGACAAATGCACAGAGGCAATTTCATTCCTGCTGGAAGGCAGTAAAACCACGTTACGCAAACTACAGTCGGTCATTGGCCTTCTCAATTTTGCCTGTGTAGTTGTGGTGCCAGGAAGAGCCTTTCTAAGGCACCTGATTGACCTGACGGTTGGGGTTCATCAACCACATTACCACATACGTATTACAAGAGAAGTCAAACAGGACCTACATGTCTGGTTAACTTTCTGAGTACCTACAATAGGAAAAGCATGTTTCTCTCTGAGATGTTCCTTGACAGAGAAGTTTTGCACATACATACAGATGTGGCAAAGAATGCTGGCTTTGCAGCCATGTTCAAGACTCATTGGTTTTGGGGAACCTGGCCTTCATGGTGGTCTGAACAAAACATCACACTGTTAGAACCGATGCCCATACTGTTGGCATTGGAAACCTGGGGGTACAAGATGAAGAATTCAATGGTTGTGCTACATACTGACAATCTGACAATGAAGCATTAGTGTCTGTTATCAATAAGCAGTCTTCTAAGGAGAAATTAGTCATGGTATTGGTTAGGCGGCTGGTGGTTGCAGGCTTGAAGTATAACATTGTCTGCCAAGCACAACACGTACCTGGGCAGTACAACACAATGGCAGATGCCCTTTCTCGTTCACAGGTGGAAAAGTTCAGAGCACTGCATCCACAAGCAGACACCAGGCTATCTCCTTTCCCAGAGCTGCCTCCAGCGTTGATCTGATGAGGGACGCACAAGCATTGCTAAGCCAGGCATTGGGGCAGAACACCCAAGCAGTATACAACCACATCATGTGCCGCGAAAGGAGCGTCAGATGCACAGATCTGCCAACTTGGCCGCTGGCATTCGGATGCCTTCAAGAGATATATCCGCTCACCCAAGATATATCCGCTCACCCCTACAACAGCTTCAATAAGCCACCAGCCTCAAGGTGGCAATGTAAACCCAGTAACCATAATTCAGTGAACTATCTGCACATTATTTTGTTTTTGTTTTACCAAGGGGAAATCATAGCTGGGAGGTTGGCCCAGACTATTGTTTATGGTCAACTGTTCCGTGGGAGACAGGTAGTGAACAAGGAGGTTGACCTTGTTGACCTGTCCCTGAGTAGCACATTGCATGGCGAGAGGAAGTCCCTCTTCCCATGGAAGACCGCAGCAGTATCGTACTAAGGCAGCTTATTTACTGGTATGAGGTGTGCGACAGGGCAAGGGAGACAACCTGCCCTAGGGGTTCCCAAGTTTTTCACTTTGTGTGGGGCTGTTGTGTCTTGTATGAATCCACAGCTGTTGCCCTCAGCTCCCACACCGGAGAAGAGTCTACATTGGCATAGGGCGGGGTAATGGGCCTTTGGGAATATAATTGTTTATCATTGGAATGAGATCTAGTGATGGGTCAAATGTTGGTAATTTGATGATGTTGATATTTTGATGACCAAAATGCTACATGCTTAAAGTTGGGTCACATATTTGTCTAAAAGATATTGGTTCTTGTTGCCTAGCATTTAGGCAAACTTACTATAATGATGCTGGAATATTGATGTACATGTCATACTAATTAAATAGCATGTGGATACATATGTGCGGTTGTCAACAGAATCGGGGTGGTCCTGCCAAGGCAAGTGCAAAAAGCACAGAATTGTGCACAATGAAAGCGGGACCACCAATTGTTAATCTGTTTAATATCTGGCACTTTATGAATAAAGTTGCCCTTTTTCACTCACAGCTGTGTGTTGGACTTGATGTGTGGCATAAAAGGTTTTATGTGAATCAAAGAGAACATAAATGAATTATATGCACATCAAGGCATTTTAAGCAGTGCTAATTGGCACGTTGCAGCAGACGACAGATTGTCAGACTGTGGCAAGGTAGTGAGTGGCTAAACTATTTTTGCCTAGAGGGATAGGGGATAGAAACGGCCCATGCATGGGCAGTAGATGACACATGGTTTTGGCGTGCTGTGCAAAGGAACAAAGAACACTACTTTGGCTCCCCTCTTCCCGGTAGGCAGGCTCACACAAAGTATGACACTGAACCTTCAACCTTCCCAGCCACCACCTAATTTGTAAGGGCCATCAGCTCCCACACTGGAGAAGTCTACAGTGGCATAGGGAGGGGTAATGGGCATTTGGGAGTATAACTGTTTACCATTGGAATGAGATCGAGTGGTGGGTCAAATGTTGGTAATTTGATGATGCTGATGACCAAAATGCTACATGCTTAAAGTTGGGTCACATATTTGTCTAAAGGATATCTGTTGTTGTTGCCTAGTGTTCAGGCAAACTTACTATAATGATGCTGGAATATTGATGTACATGTCATACTAATTAAATAACAAGTGGTTACATGTGTGGTTGTCAACAGAATCGGGGTGGTCCCACCAAGGCAAGTGCAAAAAGCACAGAATTGTACGCAATGAAAGAGGGACCACCAATTGTTAAGCTGTTTAATATCTGGCACTTTATGAATAAAGTTGCCCTTTTTCACTCACAGTTGTGTGTTGGACTTGATGTTGGCATAAAAGGTTTTATGTGAATGAAAGAACATACAATTACAAGCTCCTGGTCCAATGATCATGCAGCATTTCCAGCTGCTGTTAATTTGCCCATGGTATTGGTTATGGAAGATTTCCATGAAGCATCACACTATGGGGGGTGGGGGGTTCTGTGTGGTGGCTCAGTGCTTGTAGGACATGGTCCTCAGGCAGTGCAGAATCTACCTGTGTAACCAGCTGAAAGCATTTGGTGATGTCTCCTCCAGTTGGAAATAGTGTGCTTATAGTTATACAGTTTAGAAGAAGATTTCATGTCAACACTTTAAGTTTTTGACTAGAAGGCTTTGAGTTTGATTGGAATATCATAAAGAAATACGAAAGGAAAGCAAGCAATGTAGGGGGGAAAAGGAGACCACCAATAAACAAAGGAGATTTCATTCAAATCACCAGCAAGAATCATGATCACAGGTGAGTAACATGTGCCCATGATTGTGTTTGTGAGAAAGGGTGATAGAGAACATTGGGACAGTTACCATTGATAGAACAGGGTGAACAGGCCTGGAAGGAGGGTGGTAGTATGTCTGGAGGTGGCCTTGGAACACACTGCAGCATTCTTGGTGCTATCTACCTGGTAAACCCCCTGTCCCCGTAAAATTGGCAGGTTTGGGAAGAAGCCCCTTGGCCAGGCGATGTCCTTGGGCAGTCTGGATGTGCAGCTGTTTGAAATGGCCGTTCTGCAATGTCCAGTATGTCTCGAAGAATGGTTTGGACAGCTGTTGGCAGCATGCAATGGAATTGCTGCAGCATTTTCACCAGCCAAGGCATTTCGCAATGAAGTACTGAGAGTTCTTCTGTAGTGAAGAAATCATCTCCTGCTGGAATAAAAAAAAAAAAAGTAAGACAGGTTATAAGTTCAGTATGGAACACATAAAATCACATGGCCATGTTACTCATCTACCAGTCTCTTCTGTTACAATGTGTTTTCATCACCTGTCACTGGTTAATACTTGATGGATCTTTACCTGTGCAAGCGCATTACTTCATCGGAATAACCCCCAAGCTGTTTCATATGAACAAAATTAATGAATGGTAGTAGGTAGCGGCAGCCAGCTAGTGATCAGACACTCACTGCAGCAAACTGTCCACTTTTGAGTTTTTTCAATCAGGTGAAGCACAATATTTATGCAACCAATGTTATTTTTGACTGTATGAAAATAAAGATCTACCTTTGCTTTATAAGTGTGTGTGGGTTGTTGTTTTTTTGATGATGTGAAATTTACAGAACTTTTTACAAGCACCACAAATAGTCAATGCTGCTTAATTTTGTGTGACACGAACCGGACTCATGAAACGCTGTACAAAGTGCGGTCAGCTTTGACGGCCTCTCGCGTTGCACCAGAACACAGTATGTCTATTTTTAGCACCACTGGACAGATCATTGCAGTAGCTTTCCAACAATGCTAAGTTTGCTTGAATTTTCTTTGAAATAGTTGATTGTTTGATAAAAACAACATTTCAAACTGAAATTTGACCATTTGTGTTCATTTTACCCCAGCATACTTCAACTTAATCGAAAGTATGTTCAATTTCCTTTTCAATCAGATATGAAACTTAGCAATACGTTCACACAAGAGGAAGCGTTCTGCATGCAAAATGACCTGCCGCTGGTCAGTTTGGTCATTCATGAGGCTGAAAATGGTGGCGAATGCTGTGACAGCATGAATTTGAATCGGACCAATTTCAGACTGGTTTAGGCAAGTTATTGATCAGTTTTAACATTTCATTTGTTTGATGTTTATGCTTTGCTGTTAAAGTGTAATTACTCAAAGTAATCACTTTACTTCGTCCTTTTATTTTTATGATTTGTTTTAAATGTGTATCGAAATGACAGGGGACGCAACTCTGGGGGGAACTGTGTGCTGTTATTTCGCCTCACTTGTTTTTTTCTTTCTCAAAACCAAACGAGCTGCCTGGGGTATATTATTCTTAAAAAATAAAAGGCAGGTGATTAATTTTTTTCTTAATCGCGCAAATCCTCTTGGTTCCTAGCAACCCACCTAGTCACATTTTGTCGGTAACGGTCATCATTTTTTTAGCCAGGATATTCAAGAAAAAAGAATACAAACACGGACGGTTGATATAGTAGTAAAAATCTCTGTGGGGCTTTATACTAAGGCAAAGCCAGGGCACACTGCATAATTTACACACACTATCAAATGCCAACAATATTACTTATTAGTAAAAAATATCCATGATGATGACATATGACAATGTAAATAGTAAAAATATACATGGCATGTAGATGTACACCTACAACAGTACTCTCATGAAGACAGTAACACTAACAGAGCCTTCATAAAAATGAAGCTGGTCACTCAGCAGCGGAAGAACATTAATCTTTTTTCTTTCTTTTTAATGTGGCAAGCAAGGTTCAATTGTTCAGGAAACTTACAGCAAGTGAGCGACACACATGGATGAATTTTAGTACTTTGCAAATATTTCAATTATCTGAAATATTTCTTCACTTGCCCTCATCATAATGTACACATATAATGCAGGAATCAGTGTAAAGCTTCATTTCATAGGCCTAATGTGTCTGCTTCCAACCATACAATATGTATACACAAGGCCACTGTTACCATTCAAAGTCATTTTCAAACCAAGCCGAGGTAAAATATTTGGATACAGGGGATTAGGACAAAGCAGAAAAGTTAATGATGCACCTTTGACTTTCTAGCAAGTGTTTCACTGGCTCATGTATGTATGGCATGTAATTAAAAGAAATCTGATGTTATTTCAACTGGGTTTAATGTACAGTGGAAAAGCACACACAGAGCATGCACCAAATGCCAGAAAAGTTGGACACAACATTGCAGAATTTACCATTCTTACACCAGCATACTGGGTCCCCAGAAATGTTGGTATGTATATATTCATGTGAGGACAGCATGATCATAATTCTGCATTAATTTCCCTTTATCAAGAAATATTACCAAATAAAATGGATCACAGAGTTGCAGCATAACAAAATCATGGGAATATCATACAAACAATTTTGTTCAAAGTAGTTCTTGCATCAGGAATCCAGCAATTCAGCAGTGCACAAACAGTTGTTGTGCTGGCCAGATATTTCAGAAGAGGTAACAGCTGCTGTACTGTCTCACCATCGATCAATAACACATGGAGTGACGGTGACTGTGCGGACAACTTCATCTACAACAAACATTCCAGACATTCATCAATACTTCTGTGGAAGTGCATAATTCCTTCTCAATCTTTGAAAAATGACTTTCCACATGAAACACACTACTGTATAACCTCTCCATTAAAGTAGAAGTTCACAAGGAAATTTTTAAGGAAAAAAAGTATGAGAACAAAGGGTGTACTTCCACTGTGGTTCACTACAAACTGTTGCACTGTCAATAGTTCACTCTGTGTTACATTGAATCACCATGAACACGCTGCCATATCTGATGCACTTAGCTCTGACCTGAAAATTGAGCTATCTGTGTGGCCTAGAAAAATATGATTTGATGCAGTTGCACTGAAACTTACCAGTATGTGGTACAATATTGTTCAATGCCAGTGTGCACTTAATTGTTTCAGTATGTGTATGTGTGCGAGTGTTTGTGCATGCACCCATGCCTCTGTGTGTGTGAGAGAGAGAAAGAGACACAGAGAGAGTCTGTGTGTGTGCTTGTGTATACCTTTCATGTGTAACTGCAATTATTATCATATAAGCAGTAATTAAACACTTCACATGCATTCTTATTTATTTCTCTCAGAAATTCTCGAGTGGGGGCACACACTGGGCAAATTTGGTAATCTACACTTTTACACAACATTCACTTTTACACAACAGGAATGTTTTGCACTTACAAGTGTTCAGCTCTCTTTCATCCAAGGGACTGCCTGTGCCTGTGAAGTGACCCAGCGTTGAGCGCAGCTGAGAGTCCGCAATGAATATGCGACTGCTGGGGCTGGTATAAACAGTATGAGACAAAATAAGAATCTACACCTGTATTTGATTATATCAGCATAAACATACACACAGGAGGTGCAACTCTGACACTGTGGTGCTCCACATCAGGTATATGTGCCACATGCAAGTGCCATGATCTTTGGTGATCATCAAATCAGCATAGAAGTGTAAAACTATGTGTCAAATAGCAGGTGATGATTAAGCAACAGTTATAATGCTGTCCAAAAAAACAAAAAAAAGTTTGTGAAGAGATGGAAGAAAAAACTGAAACATTACTACATCTGTCAAAGGCAGCAAAATGAGACTGCAGTACAAATTAACAAAAAAGAGCTTACAAGTTACATGAATGAAAACATCACTGAAGTGAGAAAAGAAAAGAAATAACATGCTAGTTATCCATTGTAAAGACAATTAAGCCACAATAGCCGTCATGTGTGTAATCTTTATCTCAATTACGTGAGCACACATACACCAGGCTTTGAAATTCCCACTGCTCCATAACCAGTAAACCTACATGTTGTCCAGTATAACTTTCCTTTCTGGACCACTATTTTTTGGGGGGTCAAAACCGAAGCCCTTTCTCAGCCCATAACACAGTGAATGTGATACAGACGTCTCGATCTCCAAGGCCCATAAAACAAACACAACCCCCACTCGAGTGCTTTCATGCAGCGACAGTCTAAAGTGACGGAACTGAGTGACGGAACTGAACACAAAGCTATATGACAACACAGAATAAAGGGTTGTCTATAAATGGTTTCCATTTGCATCTGGCTATCTCAGTTGTGATGCATTCATGTTTGATGACCAGTTAGAATTATGGGGGATTAGAGAAGTTTGTGGTTCCAATACTGGTGAAGTTTTATGGAATTTCTAGCCCTGCACACACACATACACACACACAGACCTGCAACATGAGCAACTTTTATTCTAAGAAATTGTCTATTAATAATTAAAGACAAGCACACACATGCAAATATTGCTTCAACTTATCTCCCAGGAAGCCTTGGTTGAGCAGCGCCCATTTCCTGAGGTGCAGTCCAATACTTCTGGAGAGGGTCCACAGACAGAACATCTGAATCCCAACTGCCAGTCTACGTCCAGCAAGGACAGGTAACCATACCATGCCATTCTGAACTTTGTAGGGGTGCAGAACAAGGTGTTGCCTGCATCCTGATGCTGTTGCTGCCAGGGGGTGTAGTAGGTCTGCAGGGGTGTGCTTAGAAAACATCAAAGAACATACTATCAAGGAGACGTGTAAAAAATGGTTATCCTTCATCACACACAATAGGACAAGCACCTGATTCACAAACAAGCAATGTTTCAGTACTTACAGACTGCCTACACCTAATGTCCTATTTGACATTTGTTTACTCCAGTGACAAAATTGTGTACTTTACCAAAAAATGGTGTACTTTCCAAATTGTGTTTGCACACATGGGAAACAGTTGTTACCAACGATTATGAGTATGACCAAATACGCATACAGAATACAGATTTTCAAAACAGAGCACGTAGTCATAGCCGAAGTATGTTTTATTTTTAATTCACCTCGACTGGAACCACAATGTAACACGATGCAAGAACCAATATATTTCAACACATAAGTTACATTGATAATAGCTTATAAGTTATATTGATAATTGAAACTAAATTGTGTTGCTTACTAGTACAATACTAGTTACTTACTGTACTGGGTTAATAGCATAATAGTTTTTAATACAGGTTTTGATTTTCATAAAAAATTAAAATAATGCAAATACCTTGCAGTTGTCATGTTTGTTTTCTTTTTAAGGACATCTCAAACTTAATAGCAACCACCACCACCATAGACAAACATACTTCTCTCTCTCTCTCTCTCTCTTGGGGAACGCGCTTTTCACTATCAGTGAAATAAAGTCCACTGCTGTGATCGGCACATTCATGCACACAAGCGAGTGCAGTGAGTCTGCTTGACAGCGGAGATTAGCACTGTGTCGTTAGCTCTACGACTAACCGTTAGCTCTACAACTAACTGTGCAACAGAGAGAGACCACGCGGAGTTGTGTTTGCGGGAACCAAACTTTATTCTTGTTCTTGCGCATGCCCAGCGCTACAGGGTTTACAATACAAGCTTCCGCCGCAGGGGCGTCGTCTGCTACAATGACTATCAACTACGATAACCGCTTATCGTGACATCCCCCTTTCTTTCGAGTGAAACATAAAACTGAATCATCCGACTGCAAAGCGTTCTGGAACTTGGAATAAAGTCGTGGACTAGCTATGTCTAACTTTTGACTAGTTCTACACACACATTGACTAGATTGACACATCCACTGTGAGTAGCTACACGCACACGCATGCTGGATGGTGTTACTTTTAAAGAAATGAATACAGGATACCGTCCACAGCTGAAGAGATGAATACAGGATACCGTCCACAGCTGAGGCACACACACACACTACTCCTCACGAAACCGCTCAGGCTTCTTGATGCTCCTGCCGCAGCGTGTGCAGTACGTCCCACCTGGGTCAGGGACGCTCTGCACTGGGACTGCTGTCGTCACTGGATCTATGCCGTCATCTGGTGGTGAAGGTAGATCTGCATCAGGGGCTGGATCTGGTTCCGGTGCTGGATCATGGAGTGTGGCGGGTCCGGTCTGGAGACGGAGGTGTTTGCGATTGCGCCTCAAGTTGCCTCCGGTGGCTGTCTCGACGATGTAGGATCTTGGTGCGCACATCCCGCGCACTGTTGCAGGCTGCTTCCATCCCTTCTCCCCCTGACACTTGATGAGGACTGGATCCCCGGGCTGGAGTTCTGGTAGATGGTGAGCTCCGTGGTGGCGGTCATAGTTTTGTTTTTGGCGGCGTTTGAGTGCTTCATTGCGTTCTTGAATGTCATTCCGACTGATAGTGCGTGGGGAGAGTGTCCCTGGGAGGGAAGGTAGGGTTGTTCTCAGCCGCCTATTGAAAGCCAGTTCGGCTGGGCTTGCCCCGAGTTCGGGGATTGGTGTTGCACGGTATGTCAGCAGAGCAAGGAACACGTCATCCTGCTTGAGGATCTCCTTCGCTGTTCGGACCGCTCGCTCTGCTGCCCCGTTAGACTGTGGGAAGTGTGGACTGCTTGTCACGTGGTTGAAGTTCCACTCCGATGAAAACTGTTGAAATTCAGCCGACGAGAATTGCCGCCCATTGTCAGACACGAGTGTTTCTGGTATTCCGTGATGTGCGAAACTGTTTTTCAGTTTATTGATGACTGATGAAGTGGTGATGTTGGGCAGCTGGGCTATGTCGATGTATCTGGAATAATAATCGACGGTAACCAGGTAGTTGCGTCCCTTCATTTCACACAGGTCAACTCCGATCCGCTCGAAAGGTCGAGTTGGCAGTGGTGATGGCAGCAGTGGTTCATTCGGTTGCGATGGACGCTTTTCCAGGCAATGCCTGCATCTCGAGACTCTGTCCTCAATGTCTCTGCTCATGCCCGGCCACCACACTGCCTGGTTTGCTCGTTCCCGGCATTTCCCAATGCCCATGTGTCCATCATGGATTCTCTCCAGGATTTCCGACCTCATTGGAAAAGGGATAACGATCCTGTCACCCCGCAGGAGAAGTCCATCGCAGACACTCAGTTCGTTTCTGATGCCGAACAACTCTCTAGCCGCCAGCCACACGTCTTGCTTGTGTGTCGGCCAGCCAACTAACGTGTACTCCATTGCTTTCTTCAGGTTCAAGTCTTTCTGTGTCTCTTTACATATCTGGCTCAGCTTCGAGTCAGATGCAGGCCATGACGATGTGATCTCATTGACGTGATCTTGAACATCCTGTTGTAGATGGTTGCCGCTCTCCCTGTTCAACGGACTTCGGGACAAGGTATCAGCGACCACCATGTCCTTGCCTGGTGCGTACTCTGCTGTTACGTTGTATCGCATCAGTCGCATTAAGAGACGCTGGCACCTCAAGGGAGTCTCCTGTAGGTCCTTGGTGTTGACGAGTGCGACGAGTGGTCTGTGGTCAGTCAGTGCAGTGAACAACCCTAAGCCCACCAGGTACCGCTCAAACTTCTCACAGGCCCATACCATGGCCAGGCACTCCTTCTCAATCTGGGCATACCCCTTTTCTGCTGGAGTAAGGGTACGTGAGCAGTATGCGACTGGCTTGAGCTGTCCATTGTGATCTTGAAGTAGCACACCACCCAGTCTATAGCTGCTGGCATCCGCACTGACTATGGTCTGCTTTGTAGCATCGTAGAATGCCAGAGTGGGTGCCTCTGAAAGCAAGTCCTTCACTTTCTTCACCGCTGTTGCTTGCGGCTGGTCCCATGTCCACGGTGTGTCCTTGTGGAGGAGGTCGTTGAGTGGTGTAAGCACTGTTGACAGGTCCGGGAGGAATCTGCCCAGGTAGTTGACCATTCCTAGCCATCGGCGTAGTTCCGGCACGTCACGTGGATCTTCCATCTGTCGGATAGCGTCTAGCTTCGAGGGGTCTGGCTTGACCCCATCCTTGCTCACGATGTGGCCTAGGAAGCTGATCTCTTCTTTGCGGAACTCGCATTTCTCTCGGTTAAGTTTCAGTCCAGTCTGAGCAAGACGGTTGAGTGCCTGGTCAAGACGCCTGTCATGCTCTTCCATGCCATCAGCGTGAACGAGTATGTCGTCCATATAGCATTCAACGCCCTCTATGTCACCGAGAATGTTCTCCATTGTTCTCTGGAACACTTCGGGAGCCAATGAGATTCCGAAGGGCAGGCGGCGAAAGAAGTACCGGCCAAACGGTGTCATGAATGTGGTCAGCTTTGCCGTCGCGTCATCCAGCGGGAGTTGCCAGAAGCCCGACGTCGCGTCCAGCTTCGTGAAGACTGTGGAACCTCTGAGTTTGTGCATGACGTCTTCGAGGGTCGGGAGCATGTATCTCTCTCTCTTTACTGCTCGGTTCAGCTTCTTCAGGTCTACACAAATGCGTACTCCACCTCCCTTCTTCATCACAGGCACCATCGGCGCACACCAATCAGTCGGTTCTGTGATGCGCTCGATGACACCATTCTCTTCCATGCGTTGGAGCTCCTGTTCCACCTTCGGAAGTAGAGGAAGTGGTATCCTCCGTGCAGTTGAGATGCTGTAGGGTGTGGCGTCGTCCCTCAGACGGATCTTGATGGGGTCGCATTGTACAGGTCGCCCGACTTCGCCGAACGCAAGATCGTTGATGTTGTCCAGACGCTTGACCAGTCCTAAGCGTAAGGCTGCATCCCTGCTGAGGAGGTTGTCGCAGTTGTTCAGGACGAACACTCTGAAGGGGACGGTCTGCTGATTACCAATGTCGACGTTGGTGGTGAACATCCCCAGGTATGGTAGAGTACCTCCAGGACTGCGCAGGATGGCGTCTGATTGTCTCAGTCTTGGTCTGGGTTGAAGGCTGTCATACACCTCTTTAGAGATGACAGAGACGTCCGCCCCGGTGTCAATCTTAAAATCGACGGCGCGCCCATTCATTGTCAGTTTCGTGCGCCATGGTGGTTCCTCGCCATGCTGGTCAATGCTGCCCAGGAAGTATGTTGGTGACTTGGGTCGGTTCACCGGGTTAGCTGGGCGCGTCTCATTGATCTCTGGGACATTGTTGACTTTCTTTGAAGAGCGGCATACTCGTTCAAAGTGGTTGGGTTTTCCGCAGGCCCTACATTTCTTCCCCTTAGCTGGACACGTGGCCCCTCTGTTGTGATGGTGTCCACAGTTGGTGCATGCTCTGCCTTCATTTCCCCCTTTGTACGAATTGTAGTCAGGTTTCTTGGTCCTGGCTCCACCTCTTGGTCCGTTATTGTGTCCCTGCCGTGGTGCACTAGAGCCGGAGGGGCGATGAGTGACTGCATCAATGCTGGTGCTGGAGTTGCAGCTTCTCCGACAGTTCGCGGTCGCGCACCCCAAGAACCAGCCTGTCTCGGATGCTTTCTTCCCTGTTTGGAAAGTTTGCGTGTTCGGAAAGCTCGTACAACTTCCTGACGTACGTCTCTACGTTTTCATCAGGCTGCTGAGCGCGAGAATAGAAGAGCGCTCGCTCATGCAGTACGTTTACCCTGGGTACAAAGTGTTCATCGAACTTGGCAAGTACCTGTTGCAGCGTGGTGTTGTCATCCATGCCAGTAAAGGTCGTGTATATCTTTTCGGCTTCCGGCCCCATGGCATAAATCAGGCTGCTGATCTGCACGGCCTTGTCTTCCCTGTCCAGTTTTGAGGCTAGCGTATAGCGCGAAAAGCGTTGGCGCCATGCCGGCCACGCGGTCGGCTTAGTGAAGTCGAACTGTTCCGGGGGTTTGAACGCCATCGTCTGGGTTCACATCAATCGGGTCTGGGTTCACATCAATCGTGTACCGCTGCCACCATGTGTCGTTAGCTCTACGACTAACCGTTAGCTCTACAACTAACTGTGCAACAGAGAGAGACCACGCGGAGTTGTGTTTGCGGGAACCAAACTTTATTCTTGTTCTTGCGCATGCCCAGCGCTACAGGGTTTACAATACAAGCTTCCGCCGCAGGGGCGTCGTCTGCTACAATGACTATCAACTACGATAACCGCTTATCGTGACAAGCACTATATAAAAGCGATCAATAATAATAATAACAATCAGTTCCATGATCATCGCTTCAGCCCTGATCACCCCCTCCTCCTTGGAATGAAGTCTTTGATGGCGTGAACGGGGTAATTTTGCTTGCAGTAAGAACACAAGGTGAATGTGGTTCCCAAAGACAACGACTGCATGCCTGGAGTCTCACTGTGTATTGCATCTGTTCAGTCATTTGTTTTTTCTTTTTCTGAAAGATGGGCCACTTTCTTTCTGAATTCAGACGTTTCGCTGACACATCTTCTATAGTTCAAGTTGAAACCTCGCACCACATGGAAGTTTCAAAATGATGGAGCACAAACCAGAAGTTAAGGCAAAACCTGGATCAGACTGTCAACGCTTTGGTGGGCTCTACTTTCCTTTTTGTAAGCCTTTCATTAAAATTAACAAGAAGTTGTTTTGGGCATATACAATTTTCATTTTGTGTAATGGCATACTCAGGCTTAAAACTGTACAGAATACACAAAAAATGTACAGGCAGGCAGGTCTGCATAATGTAAACATGCATCTTTTGATGTTCATTGCATTTAAAGCATACAAAGCAACTGCTTCATTGGGTTTCGAGTATAATTTTTTGCATTTTTCTCCATTGTTTGGTCTCTTAGTTCAGTTTTGTTTTGTTCAACTCCCCCTTCTGCATACATCTGTGGACCATATCATTAAATTCCCAAGAGCAATTTTTCTAACACTTTCCAGACAGGAAAAAAATGGCACATCACTTGTCCCAAAGTACAAACCCTTTAAAAGTGTAAGTACTGACGCACATTCATAAATCACAAGGTCTCAGTCATTGTTATGACACATCCAAGTTCAGAAGAAATGGAATGGGAAAGTACGAATTGGAAAGGTGGACCTTCTGGCAGCAGGCGAAGCCATGCCATAACCAGGCAATAAAGCAAAATGTACAGTAACCTTACCCACTCTTGACAAAATGATGATAGTAATGCTGAAGGACCATGTGATGAAGCATATACGATCCCATGTTGAGTATTCCCTCACTCCCACCATCATACTGATGATCTTCCATAAACACACACCGGCTGCATATTTTGGTGGTGGTTACTGAAAAGAGAGAGGGAAACAACAATTTACCAGAGTAACAAGTATTCCCAGAGCACTGGTCGATGATGACAAAGATGTGACAGTGACATGATGATGCACTGGGGCAATTTTTACCTTTACAGCTTACCAGGCTCAAGATCACAATCAACACACAGCAGACATATCAATGTACTGACATATGAGTGTACTGACATGTCAATGTACTGACATATCAATGTACTTACATTATGAGCTTGCACACACAGACATTGAAACAGGAATGGTGTTGGACTGCCACAAAAAAAAACAGAACACTGTGGTAGTTAATACACAAATAACGCCAGAGAAATAACAAGTTTCAACTATGTGCCATGCAGTATCTGTGATGTATACAACACAGATCTATTATTACTACCTATGTCATCATGACAGGTGGCAATGAACTGTTTCTTTCAAATACAATATTTTTATTTATCATTGTGCACCAAGCTGTGAACAGTTAATTTGAGTAAAAGTAGCAAAGTGATGCTTTAAGTTTCATCTTGGAATATCAAAGTTAATCCAACGACAGTCAATGTTTACTGAAAACAAACTTCACACAATCTGTTGTGATCCACAGGTGGCAAGCAAGTAACTTGTCTATTTAGTTTTTTCTTATGCCCCATCAACCAGGACAGTTATATACAGGGTGACCACAGGTGGCAATGTGGACATAAGGGTTCCAGACTGATCTGAAGGAGGATGTGCTGGTTTGGCTGAGGCAAAGACATGCAGGGGAGTTCTTCAGTTTCAAATAAGCCAAGATTCTTATCAAATTTCCAATCTGTTATGTGCTGCAGTCTGGCGAAGAAGAAAAACAAAAAAACAAAAAAGAGATGATATTCCATATCCCGATCTTCCCCCAAAATAACATGCTTGATGTCATCATTAATTCAATGCATTTATGAATATGGACCTTGGTTCTGAGTAGGCCTGTCCCATGCTGAAGTTGTCCCATGCTCAAAATGAGATATTGGCAGAGTTCCAAAAATCTTCAACCCTTGATCAAATTTATTTCTCTTTTCACACTGCAGAAGACAGCTCAGTTACATGTAACTGTGAACTAAATGCATACACAACACTACATAAATCAGGTCACACAGGGAGCAAAGTGTCTTAAGGCAATCTGTATCAGGACACACAGGGAGCAAAGTGTCTTAAGGCAATCTGTTTTATGTTTACTGTGATATTACACAAGTTTCTGTTGCTGGTTCACATGACAGTGACTTAGTAAGTCCTGTGTCAGCGCCAACTGCTGCAAATGTGTCTTAAGGCAATCTGTTTTATGTTTACTGTGATATTACACAAGTTTCTGTTGCTGGTTCACATGACAGTGACTTAGTAAGTCCTGTGTCAGCGCCAACTGCTGCAAATGTAAAAACACAAAAATCAGCATACATCATTAAATTACACATGCACAAACATAAATGTGAACTGGAACATGCAAATGAGAGACTGCATAAACGATGTATGTGTACCTAAGCAGAAACAGGCAAAGTGGGTTTCACCTCCAACTGAGGCAGCATACACATTTCTTCTGTCCACCTGAGCCAATGCTTGCGCAAATATTTCAGGGCCTGTTTCAACATCATGTCTACAATTCAAAGTAAGAGAGTTACAATTAAGATCCTACAAGTTTTTAATCACTAGTGAATGTACCTTTGGTACATACACACACGACATGTACAAATAGTATAATTTGCTGCGACTGTGCCTTCCACATGAAGGAGAAGAACAAAAGATACGTACACACTAACCTGTGGCCTCGTAAGTTTGGTACACAGTGTACAAGGGAAAACAATTCTGAACTCTTGTCCATTGCCCCTGGCACTCTGGGCACGACTGTGAGGCTGTTTCCAGGAGTATCTACAAGCACAACAGACTTCATTTCTTAAACCCACAAAAATAACAAATCACAGCCCGTATGTCTTTCAGGAACTTCTGGTGAAGACTAATTTTTTCCCATCAATGTCTTGTTTCCATTTTAGCTGATAAGACATTGTGCATTCAAGCACGTTGACAACATTATTTCTATTCATCAAGGAGTCATCAAAAGTACACTTGCTTACATGCTTGCACTGCCATGAAATATTAACAGGGTCATGCTCCTTGATTTTCCTTGTCATTATATCAACTGTTCATTTCATTTGTTCATATGATTGTAAATTTTGGCATTTCTGTTGAACAGTGCAAGCACTACACATAAAACACTTTCTACAGCTGGGGACACAAGTGTATATATATATATATACACTATACTATGGGTAACATCTTTTTCACTAATTAAAACAATAACATTGAAAATTATCACTAAAAATGAACAAGTTGCTTGCTAGGAAATGACTGAAGGAGTCTCTGTCAAGGGGGGTATAAGGTGAGGACACATCAGAGGACAAGTGGTTATCAAGTGACTGGAATGTTAAAGGTTTAGTGCTACATTGCACATTCCCTCTTCTCTTCTTCTGAAGAAATTTACTTAAACTGCAGCATCAATATCTTTCACAACGGGGAACTTTCCTTTCCTAAATCTTGACAAAACCAAGTTTTCAATCTTTTTTTTCATTTCAGTTCTCACACTATTTTTGTGGAAGAGCAGGCCAAAGTGGGTCTACAGATAGTTCATACTGAATGAAGTGAAAATCACAGATTCAAAGCAAGAATGATATACTGTTCACAATAACGGCTGTCATAAAGGAAGCACACTGAATGAAAAATTTCATTTCTTTTGTTCTGAATTACACAATTTACAATATCTGCAATCTAAGCACAACAATGCTTCAGCTAAACTAGCTGAAAACTATTTTTCATACATAACCCAGATTTTAGATTTTTTTTTAATCCTGTCATAACTTTTTGTATCATACATTGGCACTGAATTCTAAAGTTTAGTCAAAACCATGTCACTGTTTGCTCTAAACATGGAATGTTTCCAGTTTATACAAGTGGTATGTGTCACAGTGCTGGGGAGCACAGTGAAATGTTTAGCACCACATCATAATACAGGCTCTATGCATCTGACTGAGATAACACATCCATACTCTTTATGACCCCAAAAGGAGGCACTGAATACATATTTTCTCAAACACAAAAGCACAGTCTACTTGTATGACATCCCATTAATGCAAACACATAGATGCATAAAATCATCAGTCAATATCGGTGAGACTCTAACGAGAAACTCTGTACAGAGGAATCTCTTTTAACCATTACAGACAACTCATTTTGACAATATAGCAACTTTAAACATGGACAGTGCTTTTCAAATAAGTGACATTAATCCAACAGCTGAGTGAAATAAACAGACCTATTTAACTTCAACATAATGTACCCAACATGGAAGTCATTTTCAGCTAAAGAATGTTTCAAATCAATTACTGTTTCAAGTTCTTCAAGCCTTAAATACAAGGTGGCAAGGGGTTTTCAGTACACTGATGTTAGAAATTGTTTTTTTTACAAATTGTTACTCATTCTGCCGTCAAAGCCAACACATGCAAATACACATACTTCTTCAGGAAAAACTGGTGGCAGTTGCAGCTGACTCTTTGCGTCGATGGCAGCAGCCGACACAGGGTGGTGGACCCTCCCACTGCCACTCCGCTCTCCAGCATCGGAGAGGGCTAACAGCAGCTGGTCCACACATGCATCGTGTGTTGGCTCGTTCAAAACTTGCATGATGGTACATATGTGTGAACAAGTCTCTGAATGACACACAATGCACGACACACCGTTGGCTGCTGTCCTGACAACTGCTGGGGCAGCCTTGCTGTCTGGCAGGAACACAAGGAATAAATCCTTCCAGCCAAGTGGCTGCAGGTATCTGTCCCTGGAAAGAAATTGTGTGACAATTACACAACTAACCAGAAACATATGAATATATCACAAATTTCCATCTTACCCAAGGTTGCTGTCTGTTTCTACCTCTCTCCATATTATATACATACATACATACACCACAATACATGATCTTTTACCACACTGACAATGTAGGTATTTCACAGTGCAACTGTCTTCCTTCTCAACGCATTTTCTTTACCAAGACAGTGAAGTCCTTACAGCTTGCTGAAAGAGAAAGAACAAAAAACGGCTAGAATTTAATTTGCTTCCCACAGATCAGCTGCAACTTTGCAAAGACTACTTTCAGTGCTTTCAGTCTGGCACTGAGCCAATTACAATGGGCGGTAACTCTCCATGTCCATCCTCTTGTTAAAGTGTAGACTGCACTTTCTTTCATCTATCTTTGGTACAACAGTGAACAATACCACTGATGGATACAAGAGGCTAAAATATCAAGAGGCCAACTTACTTGTTAAACAAATCTTCACCTGTATATTATGACCAGACTGGAACTGACTGACATGCAGGATGGGAAGTAAGTTGGTGTTTTACGCCCAGTCAACCTGTGTGGTTATATCAGGGCAATACACATCTCATATTGTATATTTAATTTTTAATAATGTGTGTCTTAAAATTGGTCTATATGCAGTTTTAAAACCATGCTTAAAAGGTGAAAACACAAACATAACTAAAAATTATCTCAAATTTTTTTTTTTTTCAAAAAATATTTCTTTCTTTCAAAACGTTAAAAATCTTTTCAGGTCAAATATCCTTAAACAACATGTGCAGTGATTTAGCTGTAAAGTGGCTCTCTCTTATTTCAATAAAATCCAAACAAGTAAGTAAAATATGCTCTATGTTTAAACGTTTATCACATCCGATGCACACTGGTGGTTCCTCACCCTTCAATAAAAAGGAACGAGTAAGAAAAGAATGGCCAATGTGCAATCGGGCATCACAGTTTCTTCTTTTCTGTTTTTCCGAGGACAAGATATACATTCTTTTAACACTGGGAATATCTTATATAATTTATTTTCTGGGAACTCATCCCACTCAGACTGCCACAGTTCTAACATATATATTTATTTGTGCGTGGTTTTAAGTCTGAGAATGGGATGAACTCAACCGAGATGTCGCCATCTAGGGCATCCTTAGCTGCAGAATCTGCAGCCGAATTTCCCCTAATGCCAATATGGCCGGGAACGCAGATGAAAACAATCTCTCTCCCCTCTCTTGTCATTTTTGTATATAATTCTAAAATCTGAACTAAGACTGGATGATCATAGTTTAGGTTTAATATAGACTGTAACGATGAAAGAGAATGAGATAATATCAAAAATGATTTTTTGGGGGAATAATAGACATGTTTGAGAGCTAAAAGAATAGCCCTCAACTCTGCTGTATATATTGAACTGTCATCTGGAAGCTGACATGTAAAAGGTTTTTTAATTTGTTTTGTGGATACAACCGCTGCAGCAACTCCTTCCTCTGTTTCAGAACTGTTGGTGAAAAAAAAAATCTGATAAAGGGTATTCATAGATAAGTTGCAAATAGAGCTGTTTATATATTTCTGGGTTTGTTGTATCTTTTTTTAAACTGGCTAGGTCAAAACGGACTGCAGGAACTGAAGGTTTCCAAGGGACGATGTCCAATGAGGGAGCATCATCTACCAAATTTAGGTTAAGTTTGGATTTCTCCAAGTGGAGAAGAATGCGGATGCCAAGAGGTGGAACCTTTGACTCCAACTCTTCAAATAATTTGGGGTTTTCGGGTTCAAAAACACAACTATAGGCTGGGTTTTCTGGCAGGGATTTGAGTTTAAGAACATAGTTTAAAGACAATTGTAATCGGCGAGTTGTTAATGATCGTTCGTGTGCTTCTATGTATAGACTTTGAGCAGGAGATGCGCGGAAAGCACCCAATGCGATTCGCAAGCCCTGATGGTGGATAGGATCCAATTGTTTCAGAATCGACCGATGGGCTGATCCGTACACAATGTATTCATAATCCAATCTGGAGCAGAATAACGAACGGTAAAGGCGTAGCAGGACGATACAATCAGCTCTCCAATCAGTATGTCCCACTACACAAAGAATGTCCAGGGCCTTCTGACAGGAGGTTTTAAGGTACTGAATGTGATTTTTTTAAAGTAAGTTTCATGTCAAACATAACACCAAAGAACTTTGCTTCTCTTCTCTTTTATGGGTGTTTTTCCCAGAAGAATGTTAGGGTCTTGGGAAAAAACTACACTGTTGATGGAAATGAATACAGACCGTCTTAGAGGTGGAGAACTTGAAGCCATTCTCAGTCACCCACTTCTGAACGCTGTTTACACACAGCTGCATAGCTCTCTCCACTCTGTTTAACGTCTTTCCACTTACACACAAAGTCGTCCACAAACAAGGAGCAATCAGTACCCTTTAAGACAGCTTTAACAATGTTGTTAATTTTAATGCTGAAAAGGGCCAGAGACAGGATGCTACCTTGCAGGACCCCCATCTCCTGTTCGTGCAGCTCAGAAAGAGTGGAACCCACTTTAACCCTGAAAGAATGTTCTGACAGGAAGCTCTGAATAAACCTGGGGAGGTGGCCCCTGAAACCGATAACCCAGAGGTCCGCCAGAATGCCGTGCTTCCATGTGTGTCGTAAGCTTTCTCAAGGTCAAAGAAAATGGTTAAGACGTGTTTTTTAATGACGGCATTTCTAATAAATGTTTCAAAATAAATTAGATGATCCAACGTACTGTTCTTCCTGAAGCCGCACTGCTTCTCGGAAAGAAGACCCTGCGACTCGAGGGACCACATGAGGTGAGCATTGATCATCCTCTCCATCGTTTTACACAAACAGCTGGTTAATGTTATAGGTCTGAAATTACCGGGATCCAAGTGATCCTTATCGGGTTTGGGAATGGGGATAACTACTGCCTCACACCACGATGGCAGAAAACAGCCAGATTCCCACACGTAGTTATAAACTTTTAAAAGGACGGACAGAGCAGAATTTGGGAGGTGTGTTAAAAGTTGGTAGTGGACTTGGTCCAAACCAGTGGCTGAATCGTTGGCTCTCTGTAACGATTGCCTCAATTCAGTCACTGAAAAAGGCAGGTTGTACTCCTCTTCATTTTTGGAAGAGAAGTCTAGGCGTCGTTTTTCTTTTAATGTTTTAATCCTCTGAAATTCATTAGAATAATTATCCATCGAAGAATTTTTGGACAGATTTTTAGCTAATACTTCTGCTACTTCCTTTTTATCGGTAATG
Source organism: Alviniconcha strummeri (assembly GCA_963584105.1). Lineage (NCBI taxonomy): Eukaryota > Metazoa > Mollusca > Gastropoda > Provannidae > Alviniconcha > Alviniconcha strummeri. The sequence continues at coordinate 16,140,743 of OY757541.1, read as the reverse complement.
AGATTACCGTTAACTTTTAAATGTTTAACAGAATTACAACCACCCTTACCCTTTATTTTCCTAATAGCTTTCCAAACCTTTTGTGTTTGTGTTTTAGAATTTAACTTATTACAGAAATGCCTCCACGAGTTCCTTTTTTGTTGCTTGGCAACATGACGAGCCTTGGCTCTTAGAAGTTTAAAATTTTGAACATTACTCAGTGTTGGGTTAGAAAAAAACTTTCACTGAGCTTGCTTTCTTTCTTTAAAAGAGTTACAACTGTCATTAAACCATGGAACTTTGGGAAGTTTTTTCGAGAAGCGTGTTTTTGGTATAGCTTTGTTTGCTGCTTTAATAAGTAGGTCAGTAAACTGACTGGCAGGATTCTCGGCAGACATGACCGCCTCCTCCGTCAGTTCAGAGGTACACTGAACTTGGAAGGACAGCCAGTCTGCCTTTTTAAAATTCCAATTGTTAGGTGCAGCTTCCTCTTCGACAGCATTGCTGGTTAGGATTACAGGAAAGTGGTCACTTCCGGAGATCCTCAAGTATATTCCACTCATAGTCTAGGACCAGAGATGGACCACAAATGGAGAGATCCAGTGTGGAAGTGGAACCGGTGGCAGGATGAATATAAGTCGATGAACCATCATTTAGAATGCATAAATCCATTTCTGAGAAGAGATCCTCCAACATTTGTCCTCTGCTGTTATAGGACTCATTACCCCAGACCGGGGAGTGACCGCTGAAATTGCTGAAAAGAATTAACAGAGATGGCAGTTGTTCAATTAGGTTAATCAGATCAGTCTTGGCAACATGATCTGATGGAGGAAGATAAATAATACAAAAGGTGATGACCTTGTTCAACGTCAACCTTGCAGCCACTGCCTGCAAAGGGGCGTTCAAATGAACCTCACTAAACAGACAGGATTTTTTTAAGAGCAGAGCTACTCCCCCGGTAGCTCTGTTTTTTAGGGAATTTTTGGTTAAGATATTAAAACCAGAGAATGATGGAGTCTTGGAAATGGTTAAAAATGTTTCCTGCAATCCAAACACAGCTGGCTTATACCTTCTCAAAAGCAGAGCGAGCTCCTCAAAGTTGGTTTGAAAGCCTCGCACGTTCCATTGGATAATGGAGTGCTCCATTGCTTCAGTCAGATGAGATGGGTGACGAGTCCATCTCGTCATCAGACAGGGCAGAAAACTGGTTCAAAAGACCCAGATTTTGCTCTGCCTTCTTCAGCCTGTCTGAAGCTACAGGCTTGGGTGGTACCTGGGGCCTGCTGGAAGGAGTGGAGCGGCTGGGGTGCGAAAACCCCTCGACGTCCACCAGGACCCCATCCACCCTTACCTTAGTAGGTGTGCACCTCCAAGATGACGAATCATCTTTTGAGGTCGTGGTTTTTAAGGGACCTGCTGAACCCTTAGGAGCGCTTTTGGAGGGAGCTGCAGAACCCTTAGATGCCATTTTGTGGGGACTGGCGGAACCCCTAGAGGCCGTTTTGGGGGGATCGGCTGAACCCCTATCTGTCTCCAAAGAACACTTGGCGGACTCGCACGGAACATGCGGCGTCGGCCGATACTGTCCTTGACTTCCCAGAGGAAGCCTGAGTTCCGGTTGATACCGATCCGGGTCCGCCAGAAGAATGCACGTTAGATTCAGTCGTCCTGAGTGGACGATCTGAAAACACCCAGGTTAACGAGATTTGACCCTGAACAGATTTGGATTCTCTTCTGGTGCAAGCGGCAGTGACGTAGGTCTTACCTCCAGTGATCACAGTTGGCATCTTGGCTTCAACCAGCTGTCTGGCTTCCGGAAAGGATATGTGTTTCTCAACGCGGACATGTTGAATCTCCTTCCCCTTCTGCCAGACCGGGCAATCTTTAGCCGATGAAGCATGGGGACCATTGCAATTAGAGCACAGCTTGGGTCCCTCACACTGACCTTCATGCTTATCTTTTCCACAACCCGTACACTTTGCAGCAACCTTGCAACATTGGCTCGTATGTCCAAACTTGTTGCAGTTGCAGTTGAAGCAACGCATAGGGTTCGGAACAAACAAGGCCACCTTCACCTTTAGATAGCCAACCGTGATCTCTTTTGGGAGTTCCGGGGAACCGAATGTCAAGAAAAGAGTGTTGGTGGGGATCACCTTCCCCTCCTTCTTCAATGTCACTCGGTTCACCCCAACCACACCCTGATCCTTCAGTTCATCTCAGATCTCAACCTCCGTCATGTCAGCGAGGTCCCAACATCTGATTACTCCCTGAGAGGAGTTCAGGGTCTTGTGAATTGAGACCCTGACTGGTCTGTCAATAAATCTGCTTGTTCGGAGTAGGTTTTGGGCCTGGGCCCTTTTGCCACACTCCACCAGGAAAGATCCATCCCTCAACCTTTTAATGCTTTTGAGGGTTCCGGCCACCGCCTGGAAACCCTTTTGAACAGCAAATGGTGACAGTTTGCTCAGTGGGAGGTTGTCACCTGAGGATTCCACTACCAGAAACCTTGGCCAATTGTTGTAGGAGTTGTAACAGCGTTCATTTTTCAGAGTCAGAGTCAGAATCCTGGTCGTTGTTCCGTAATCTTTTTTATTTGTGGGTGCCATGTTATGTTTCTGAAAGATTCATTACGTTTTGTCCCCACCTGCCACCGAGTCCAACAAGAGGATGCACACAAGCAGCATTCCAGCAAGTGCGCACCAGGGCTCAAAATGCAATATACTCAGGTGATAAAAACAAAACAAAATTTACTTCTATCCCCTGATTGACCCCGAGCCACTGCCTTCTAATCAAAATTAGGGCAAAGCACGACCAGCCGATTGATTGGGTTGGGCCAACCCAACAACCTGTCTAGGGGAAGTCCGGGCCGAAGAAGTGTGTTGGACCCCACGGGGGACCTCAGCCACCAGGATCCCATCCTCCCCAAACACGGGATGCAGCGCACAGCAAACATGCTGGGTCTGAAGGTGACCGCAGAGAGTAAGAAGAATTATATAAAGAAGAGCTGTGTTGAAGATAAATACAGAATGGCCGTTTAGGTAGAAATAAGCTATAAGAAGGGAGCTGAAAAAGGAGGTATTGTGGAGTTTTTGGAATGAAATATAGTTGAAAGGGCCGGTAGATAGAAACTAGATGTAAGAAAAGAGTGAAAGGGGTGGAGCAGCTTGGTTTAAACACCCCCGGTGCGAGAAGCCGGCCCCATGGGGCCAGAGGATGGGAAAACCGTTGCTCTAACTGAATATAATGCAACTGACATGACAGTAATATCCTTGTTCGGTGACAAACAAATTTTACACAAAGCAGAATCTATTTTCAAGTACCCTGAGCATGCCCTGTATGGGGAGTTTGAATGCTTGCCCTATAGGCATTGGTTCAGATCACTTGCATGCAAAACAAACAGAAGGCGAAAACTTGTTTTCACTGCAGTTCAACTCTGAACCATTCTGAATCATTTTGTAAGGTTCATTATCACCAGTTTCAATGCTTCTGACGTTCTTTTTATGTGTTCTTATTTAAAAATAATGAGCTTTTAGTGGTTAGTTGAACTGCCCAAAGAGGGATGACTGAATTACACTGACTTGATGTATTTCCTGTATTTTATTTTATAAACAAGAAAATTATTCTATATATTTAAACATTCAATGTTCAGTTGCAATAAAAAAGCAAAAGTCAGGCAGCCCAGCCTAGAAGTGGAAGTGATTGTGTGACTGAGTGCAATGAAACAAAACAAAGATAACTCACATGCACAACTAATAAAATGAGTTAGTTCTTGGACTTTAACATCAAAAGCGCAAATGCGTCATCCTGTGCTCAGTTCAGCAATTTGTGCTAGTGTAAATGGCCACTGAATTTCCCTCCAGTATATCATACAATCAAAGTCAGTTTAGTGCCAAAAGGTGCGCAAATGGGGGGGTCGGATCTTCAATCAAAAACCTTTAGAATATGTACTCCAAAGTGTATGGAATAAAACATGTAAACGGTATAATTACATCTCAGTGATTCATGGTGTGGAAGTCATGTCCGTCCAGGTGCGTGTTTGAAATGTCCAGGTGCATGTTTGAAACAGTATGTCATTCAGTGTTTTCCCCGTCCTAGTATTCTATCATATGGTGTCGCTCTCCGTGTCCTTATGTAAAGGTACGTGTTGGAAATGGGGAAGACCTACAAAAGGGTAAGATTAAATATTTTAATAACGACTAGAGAACTTACAGCAAGAAACAACTTTCAAGAATATAATTAGAATACAGGGCAAAGCAAGAAAGAGCACGTCTTGTGAAGATTTAGCAAAACCAGCCCTGTAAAAGATGTGTGGCAGAGAGGTCGAAGTTTGATCGGTTCTGTCTGTCTGGTTTAGCATTGAGGGGAACAATATCGTACCTGGCTAGTCGGGCAGACTGCTTCCGTGTCTCACGTGTGTTTTTGGTGGTGGTGGTGGAGGGGGGGGGGGGGGGGGGGGAAGAACCCTTCCTCGTCTGTAACACTGTAGCCTCGTCCCCTTGAGAGAAAAGAAAGAAAAAAAAAGCGTGGTTGAACCGCCCCCCCCCCCCCCTCCCCGCCCCCACCAAGCTCTAGCGCACAATACCGCGACAACTATTGTCACAATAATCAGTCCAACGAGAGATCCTCCAGCAGCGATAAGATACATTTTGTTTTCTGCGATCCAGTCGTTGATTACATCCGACACCTCAGGATTGTAAAATGTTGGCCAGGAAACGTAAAATTATTTGCAGACGGGGTAGCAGTAGTAGCAGCAGCAACAAGAGGCGCTGAACGACTGACCGGCTGCGTGCCCGGACACGCGTCCTTTTTACCAACGTCTAGCAGCAAATGCGTTTGGTTACGTTTGGGAACTATTCCCGCGTCTATCGCCTCTATGGTCACGTTAAGACATCCAATTTCGTCGTCTCGGGCAGAGCTTTTTTTGTCGTGCCTGTGTGTGTGAGCATGTGTATATATATATGTGTGTGTGTGTGTGTGTGTGTGTGTGTGTGTGTGTGTGTGTGTGTGTGTGTGTGTGTGTGTGTGAAAAATCAATCGTACCTTCGAGTTCGAACATTTTTCTTTCTTCTAGTTTGTCATTTTTATTGCCAATAAAATTTCACAAGTTGCAACAAAACATACCACGGCAAATATGCCGGTGTAAGCTACTAAAAGATAAAACCGTACAGCTCGTCATTGTAGTTCAATCAACAAAAAGTCCCCAGGTTCCCAAAACGGTTGAAGATCCTGGCGTAAAGACTGCGAGTAAAAAGCCGTTAAGTCTTGCAAGCAGCGCTCAATGTTTTTGTTGGGGCAAATACTGGGGAATGGGCAGATTCATTCCATTAAATAATTGTTCCTCGGTTCGGCGAATATCGTCGAAATGTTCAAAAACAAAAACGCGATGTCCTTCGTAACCGTCTTCGGGTTCAATCGAAGGAAATGTGACATTATCTTCGTTGCGTTTTGTGACAGAGACTCGCACTTGCAGTCGGTCGGCTGAAATGCGAAAAGTGGTGGAAATCTGTTGACGATGTGTGGAACTGGAAATCTTTTCATTTTACTTTCATATTTTGGGCTAAAGATCCTTCCGTTCCTTAGCCATCGTATCGCACGCAACTTTGAAACGGCAGGATCTGCTCAAATAAAAAATTACAATTCTCTCCTTCATAACTAAATGCAACATCAGTCGTTTTCTCGTCTCCGTAACTCGCAACTCCTTCCTTTACTGTCAAAATATAATTTGTCAAAAACGTATTTCCAGCTCCACCGTCGATGTCAACGTACCACAAAAATTTTCGATCGTGGGCTTGGTAGACTAAAATTTTGTAGAAGCCTTTCTTGCCACGGGTGCAAATCGTAAAAATGTCTATAGCGAGCGCCGGCCTCCTTCGTCATTTTCTTCTCTTTCGCGACAAGGCGGAGACTGTGCGATAATAGCGGTGGTACGCCGCGGCGAATTCAGGCTATATTTATAGCTTATACACTAGCGAACTAAAAGCTTATACACTAGCGAACGATGCTATGCATGAAATGTGGCTACTTATTTGTTAGTTGCTGTAGAAATTTGCTCTTTCCACAAGCAACACTCGTCTTGGTTTCAGATCTTTTTCTTTAAACCCACAGTTTCATTTTTAATACCCTTTTCCAGACACGCTCCCGTAGGCGAGTTATTTCTCCAGATATACTCTCCTAGGTGACTTATACCGGGCCCCACACATATTCTCGCAGGTGTTGGCGTTATTTCTTCTTCACCCGTCTTTAAAAAAGATCCTGAAAGTATGTGGCCGTCAGCAGCTGTCATGCGTTATACGTAATCATAACAACAGGTTTGGGACCTGACGCAATCTTGCACCAGCTTCACAAATAGCATATGACGTGATCAGCACGGCCTAGGCTCGTGTACACGTCATGTAGTCTAGTCACTGGAAATCCCAGCAGTGGTCGTGGAGTCTTGTGTGTGCGTGTGTGTGTGTGTGTGTGTGTGTGTGTGTGTGTGTGTGTGTGTGTGTGTGTGTGTGTGTGTATTGTGTGTGTGTGTGTGCATCAAGCCGCAGATGTTAGTTGGCGTCGAAAGTGGTTGTGGTCGTAGTTGCTGGGGTGGCCAGACCGTCCGCGAACAGCGGTACATCACCCACGTGCGACCCACCGCAAAGACTCTAAGCTCGTGGCGCCACGTCGGGACAGGTTGAGGGTATCTGTAGTGGTGGTGGCAGCCGGGGCGGGCGTGCGTACGGGGACCTAGAGGTTTGCAGACCGTAAATTATAATAATAATGTACATTTATCATGCCGCGTTCATCAACGCCCTGAGTGCTCATATGATACATATTAACCTAAATATGATATCTATACACATGTAGTGACAAAGTCGGACTCGCACTTGCAGTCGGTCGGCTGAAAATGCGAATCTGTTGGCAAAGACAACGACGTGTTGAACTGGAAATCTTTTCATTTTACTTTCATATTTTGGGCTAAAGATCCTCCCGTTCTTCAGTTGCTCCATCGTATCGCACGCAACTTTGAAACGGCAGGATCTGCTCAAATGGCAAAAATTACAGTTCTCTCTCCTTCACTAAATGCAACATCAGTCGTTTTCTCGTCTCCGTAACTCGCAACTCCTTCCTTTACTGTCAAAATATAATTTGTAAAAAACGTCCGGTCATTTTCTTCTCTATTGCGACAAGGCGGAGACTGTGCGATAATAGCGGTGGTACGCCGCGGTGAATTCAGGTTTTTCAAAAACAAGATCCGCTTCCTTCTCGCCGTCCGCGATCCGTTTCGCTAGCGCGCTCGCAGCGCTGGAGGCGTGGTTAGTAGTTAGCTTTAGCGACTTCGTTCTTCTTGCTACTCGCTGTTGCGGAGATCGCCGGCTCGCGCGGCTTCGCAGTGAGCCGAGTTTGAGAACATTTCCTTCACGATTCTCATTCCGACTCGCTCGCGAAAATGAACATAACACTGCAAAAATGTGTTCCCGTGCTCGGAGCGGTTTCTCTGCCAACGACAGCATAGTACACAATATTGTCGTCTAAAACTTTGCGAATATTGTCGATGGTTTCTTGATTAAAATTGTTGACTGTGATGCACCAACGTCTCACTCTCCGGGTGAGAGTTTTTCTTTTGCAGATTTTGTCTTCTTCGTTTCAGCCATCATCCACACACACACACTCGAAAACTCGATCTCACGGAATGAACTGAATTATATACACAAATGACAAACACAAGGATGAATTTCTTCAAAACTTTGATATTCCAAAGCCGCGTGAAAGTGACAGCAAAAATGACGTCAGTCTCAAAACAACACCAAAAAGTGTGCACCAATGCACCAAGCGGCGGGTCAGTAATACTTATCCGCCGCTTGATGATGATGAATTGATGCTTAATGTCCTCAGATGTCATGAGACATATTAGGGACAAGTTGTGACCAATGCCGAAGCACGGTTCAATAAATCTTTATGTCCACGGAAACCAGAAGGCTCGTTAGGACGGACAGCCCAGGACGTCCACCTGGACTCTCACACAGCTCCTGAACTATCCATCCGCCGCTTTGGTGCTTACCTGCATTTATAGCTCAAACGGGGGCGGGGATAGCTCAGTGGTTAGAGCGCCGGACTCGTGATTGAAAGGTCGCGAGTTCGAATCCCCGCAGGAGCGGCGGGAGAATTTTCTTCTCCAGGGTCAACTTTCTGTGCTGACTCTTATTTCGGTATCCGTTCCACCCCCGTGTTACCGGAGTAGCACGTAAAAGATCCCGGTCATTCTGCCAAAAGTGTAGGTGGCAGGTTACAGCTAAACACGCATACACCTTACGTATGTGGCTTTGCATGAAATGAGTGACATGGAGCATGGTTGTATGGTGTACACAGAACTTGCGCCGACACGGCTGCAGTTTCATGTGGCACCAGCCATGCCAGCGCTGCAAGTACACCACTTCGGTGGATATTCAAAAAAACGCGCTATAAAAAGCTAGCCACTCGTGTAGAATCACATGCGAGCGCAGTGAGTCTGCTCAAGAGAGCGGAGAATAGCGCCATATAAGCGATTATAAATCAAATCAAATCAAATCAAACGTTTGGCCGCCTCAGTCGAGCGTCAGTTCAATTTTTCCCGAACAGGTCGCACAGTCTCCTTAATCAACAACTTCATGGTCCGCTTGTCGCTAGAGTTAAAAAAATCCACAGCCACGGTTTATTCGTCGACGGATTCTTCTGAATAAAATATGGCACGAACGAAGCGCCCGACATTAGTTTTACAGCGAGTCTGAGAGCCTTGAACAAAGATCTCGACAGTATTATGGGTCCGTCGTAGAACTGAGCAATTTCGCCGCACCATTCATTCGGCAATCTCCGAGTCTTACCGAAACGATGCAAAAATCCACGGAAGTAAAATCCATCAGTTTATACCGTACAGCAGCATAGTGTTACCGATACCAATGCACAGTTTTTGTTTTTTTGTTTTGCCCTCGTCAACGTCGACGGGTAAGTCCATGTCCAGCGCGAACGTGTCCGACTCCCACATCACCGGCCCGTCTTTTTCGCTGCAGTAAAAAACTTCGTGGCTAAAAAACGGTGAGGCACCCAATGTCAGGGATTTTTTGATTTTGGTCGCCATCTGTCTCTCTTCCGCCCCCCCCCCCCCCCCTTTTTTTTTTTTTTTTTTTTTTTGGCGGTGGTTGTGTGTGTGTGGAGGGGGGGGGGGGAGGTAGTAGTGTAGGCGGAAAGATCCCCCTTTTAGTGATCAAATAACTATTCCATCAGCGAGTACTTTTACAGATCAAACAGCAACACCCGTCTGTCGTCGAACAAGACGACAAAATTTCTCGCGTGCTACGCCAGCTACTTGCTCTCGAAAAGGTTTCCCACGCAGTACGCTAACTGACCCATCCACAGAGGCCATGCGGTCGGCGGTCTCAGCCAACAAGCTGGTATCACAAACAAACGGCTCGGCATCGCTGCGCAGCTTTGTTGGTTTTTGATTCGGTGGACCAAACACAACAAAATGGTTGTACACTGCCAATGGGGTGTATGCACCGGAGACAAACAGTACCCTGAAAAAATTATGGGGGGGGGGGGGGGGGGGGGAATACACCAATTCCCCTCTGTAAAAAGCAGAAAAGCGGATACGATGGCGTGGATAAAAGCTTGCTGCCGGCCACACGTCCAGCTGAACCTTGATCGACTGAACAAAAACAAAGGAGTCTACGCGGGGGTGAGTGTACCACCAACCATTTTGGTAGTGTAGGACTGAAACTGCTCTTTCGACACCACACTTTACATACATATGTCATTGTATTATTTAAAGAAACCTGATGTTAGTGTTACAGGTTACAAGGAATAGATTTTAGTTGTTCTCTGCAAGTTTAATTTTGAACCAGAAATTTGCATCCTGTAGCAAGTGGGGTATGCTATGATCATGGTACGATTCAGTTTGTGTAAAGACAGTTACTATTTTGAGCCCATGATGCGAATGAGTGTAGCATATATAATTATTACTAATTTTGAGAGGCCATTTATTTGTGAGTAGATCTGCAGCGTGTGCTTTTCTTAGTCCTTTTGTTCTGTGCAGCATTTTGTGGGTGGCATTGGACCAACCAAAGAACATCCCCACCCTATACCGGCAGATGGATCCCAGCCACACAAGTCTAGGCCAGACAGGAAAAGAATGGCTGTAACTTGTGAAAGTCAACAGAGAGAAAGCAGCTCTGATGGTTACAAGTAAGTTGTATACATGTATGATCAAGTTATCTAGATTTTCTCATCCAACAAACACACCAGTTTGTTTTATCCTAAAGTGTAACTTTCGTAATTTAAATTTTTTTTGCTTACAAAAACTCTGAAATGATCTACATAAAAAAGTTGTTTTTGTGTATGAATACTCATGTATACTGGAATGCAGTGAACACACACAAACACACACAGTCACGCGCATATGCTTTAACACACTGAATCTGGCGCAAATCCAAAATTTATTAAACAACAGAAATGGCAAACTTGTGAACTGTTGTTTCAAAGTTAAAAACTGTACAAAATGAAGTAAAATAAAACCTTTTGATCCACTCAGTGTGAATTATCACCTGAAAGCTTTACAACCTGTTGTCATATCACAGTTAAAGTGAGACACATGTCAAAGGCTGGTGCACAAAAACACTGTTTCTCTGAAAACAAATGAAGGAATATGAGTTAGCAAACACAGGTCATTTTGTCTAGCATTTATTTCCCTTGCTTTCCGACTTGTATTTTTCAGGATTTCTTCAATGGAGGATGACACTGAGAATGAAACAGGAACGTATGCCCAAACAGATGAAAAGTTTACTTGTGACTGGAACGTGAGTACACAGTACTGTCATGCATGAAAAATCTGCTTTCTTTACCTATTATCATTTCTCCATCACTAGCATCAGCTCTTTTCTCTAGGTATGGCTGAACATGACTTTCATAGAAAAGAGCCAAAACAAGCAACATAGAAGACATAAATGCAAAATCTGGGGGAATCCTTTGCACATGCAAGTCTTTTTGTGTGAAAACTACAAAATCACAGAAGTCACACCCAATCACCATGAGTTGGCCTTGAACCTGTGTGTAATAGGCATGAGACTGCTTCAGCTGTACAGTCTGCTGGGTTTTTCCAGGCAGAAATTCCTTAGATCACATGCTTCACTGATGGTACTGTTTCTAGAGGCGTACGGGATTTAATTTCCAAAATACCACACTGACCAGCATCACGCACTTTACCATCCGGTGAAGCGCCCAGGAAGGGAAACTCATTGGTCACCACAAGACCACACTCGTGCAGGTGTTGGTCATGGAAAGTTTCTAAGTCTCTTGGCTTTGACTTCATTCCTCCTTCCATAATCCATCGCTGGCACTGATAAAGTGTCTGCACGGAACATTGAGTCAAGAAATGTTTGTGTGACCTTTGCTTTCCTTATCAGTACCCTGCGGAAATTTGATGCTGTCAGTCTTGGTCTCCTTGCCTGGACCCACTCTGCACTGCTGCTCTGGCTTCTGGTCCGTTCTTCCAGGCCAGCTACATCTGAACACTTCAGACTCAGACCCAGCCCTTCAAACTGTTGTGGCAAGACCACTGGTGGCTGGCGGTTTACTGAAGTGTTGCCACACTGCTGCTGGATCACAGTTGTTGGAATTCTTTTCAGATTCTTTGTCTGTAAGCAGAGAAGACAACTGTTACTGTTAGTGTTATCAAATGTTTCTGATTCATGATTCTGTGTCCTTATTTGCTTTCAGATATGTCACCAATGGATTTACTGGCCTTGACTTCAGAACTGGAGGCAGCTAAACTCGAGATCGTCACACAGAGGCAGACAATCCTGGGACTGCAAGAAGAAATAAAAATGCAAAAAAACCAACAAAAAACCGAGGTCATTTAGTGTTGAAGCAGTCAATGACAGTGAAAGCAAAATCAAAAATATTTTCCAGTTTTACACAGGGCTTGCTTATGTACATTTTCTGGTGCTTCTGGCCTTCCTTTTACCAGCTGGAGAAGAAATGTGCTGTCAGTATGTACCCCAGGGGACAACCTTTCAGAGCTTTTAAAGACGCAATCTCTGAAGCTGTCACCTTTAACACCCTGGAAAAGCAACAATGTATCACTGTCAAGTGTCATCAATTACTAACTTACCTGCAACAGTGTTTCTTACATATATATATGACTTAGTGCCAAAAGGTGCGCAAATGGGGGGGTCGGATTTTTGACTGTCAATAAAATCCGTTTGAAACACTTTGTCTTGTTGTTGCTTTGTGTGTGCATTCATAATTGGTCAGTATCACAGTGGAAACAATATGAGCTCCAAATCTGAAGCAACTGGAGAAATATTATTTTTTGAAAGTGAAAAGCGCCACGAAATTTGACCCCTGAGAACGGACACGCTCACGTTGAGTACTTTCGATGCTTTCGTTCACGTACATGACGAATCAAAACATTACCTCAGTCACAGATTTGCACAGAGGAGATATCGCTTTACACACTTCATATAAAATCGATTATCTCTAAGTTTTGGTTTTGGAGTTAGAGGCTCCGAAATATTCCTCGGTCGAACGTTACGTGTGTTAAATGTTTCATGACTAGCATCGGCAGACAATGTAGTGAAGAACGGACTTTCTCTTTCGTCGAAACTTTACTCCAGTCACTGTGGTACGTCACTGCATCAGGCGCCAATGTTTTATTTTACTGCCAAATGTCTGGGTAGTTTAATTATTATTATTTTTTGTTGTTGTTGTTGTTGCCATTCTTCATAAAATTGTTGCAATAAATAACGTTCAACAATGTATTAGATTAAACAAGCAAAAAGAAAATAAATAAAGTTTTTGCACTTTTGCACTACTTCCGGTCAGCCATGATACACATCCGGGTCATTTGCTTTTAGCACATGGCCGCATTGAAGAGACGTTCTGATACGCGAAAGGCGTGTGGTAATATTTTTGAAGACCGTAACGTTCAACTTTATTTAAACGTTCATCGCAGATTTGGCGGAGATTTAGTCAAATCTTCCGGTTATACGATGATACTTATATTGGTATATGCCGAACCTTTTAAAAATATCGGAATGTTAGCATAGGGAGCGAGTTTTTGTTGCTGTCGATCTAAAGTTTGTTCAGATGCTTTGGTAAATTTGTTTTCACCGAGTTTCTTACAACATGGGTGCGTGTTGAAATCGTAATGTGCGACAGCAGATTGGTTATAAACAGTATATTCTGATCGTACTCTTTACATTTTTTGTTTGCACTTAACGCAGTTCGTTTTGTTTACAAACTACGTCTTCAAACAAATCATCATATATGGTAGACAATTCGAATTTACACAAGTTAAAGTCGTCAAGTTAGGTGTTGAACATTACGATTACAACACGATCGACATAATTATAGTGACCATGCCTGTCTGCCTTCCAGAGTTCTAAAAATGTTATGTGCCGATCTTAATAGCATTATTCTTTGGCTGTGATATTTTTAGTAATATTTATTATGATCTTTTATATTTTATGATTATTAATTCTTTCACTTTTAAGTTAACTGTTCAACTATTTTTGTCCTAGGCACCCGAGTCAACATCACCAATCACCAAGAAACGCATGGATGACAGGTTGCGTGTGTGTTTTCTCCTGTGACACCCAAAAGCAGCAAAAGTTGCACTCACTCTTACTTGCTCCATTTTCTCTTACAAAACACTTACTTGTTTGTTAAATAATAAGTATTACTTATTTTGTTATGAAAAACAAAGTACCGTATTGTCTTATTAACGTTATGTTATCCACTAAAACAAAATTAATGCAGCAAAAACTGTTCACATGGAAATAGTTATGTGTATTTATACTTTACAGTAATAAAAAGTTACTGATTTATCATTTTCATCAAGAAACAAACAGCATTGTACATCGTGTTGAAATAGTAATGTACGACATATTTCTTACATCATTTGCTGTTTATGTCAAAAAAGCTTAAATTTGAGGGAAAAAATCATCAAATCTTTCTTGTCACATATTGTTCTATTAAAGAATAACTGTTTATGTTTCAAAATGTGTTGCTTTTTGTTCATTTAAAAATGTTCAAGATTGGCTGTATGTTGAACGTTATCTATTACAACAAACTATGAGTAGCATGCTGTTCTGTGTGACCCAGAACAACAACAATTCACTTGGTAATACTCATGTGGATCATATCTTGTTAGATCAGTTGGGTTTTCACAGTTAACTGCATGATTAGCAGCACAGTGATGTGGGCTTTTTGTAATGTGTAATGTTCAACATCTTGTCACAAACCACACTGAAAGTCAAATTTCTCAGGAACGAAGAGCAGCACTGCCTTCTCGCTTCACTGGTGGATGACTTCACGTGTTCATTCAAAAAATGCATTACTCACTCACATCCTGTCAACTTTATTTTCTAGTACCTCTGTCCTCTTTTCTTGCGCACCTTTTGGCACTAAGTCATATATATATATATATATATGTCTGCTGTATGCAGCATTTCACAAACTTTCTACAATGATATTTGTACAAATTTAATGAATTTCAGATGTTTTGCTGTGTATAAATATGCTTAAAAAGAAAACACTGATGATTACACATTAACTGATTAAGCTAAAAGATTAAACAAATACTATTACATGATCTGTTTTCTACGTTGCTTACTTTTTCTCAGTATCAACGTGGCAGGAAGGTGGTCAGCGTTTTCGGTTTTCCACTGGTTTCGCCAAGACAATATGGTTGATCGGTACGGGGTCAATCTTAAGACAGCTGCGACACCCCAGACTTGAGGCAGACTAGTGCAGCAGACTTTGTCTGGTATAGCTGTGAAATTACTGAGTTTAAAACCCTGCAGTGTTTTCAGCAGCCCGATGATATGGGAGCAGTGGCCACCGAGTCTGGAGAGGCAATAAACAAAAAAGAATCTTTAGTACAATAGTATTAGTAGTAATAGAAGTGTCAACAAATTTAAAGGCAAAGGGCATTTCCATTAAACATAGCTCTATGAGTATGAATATTATAGTCCAATATAACTTGTATTCTGAAGTATACAAGATTTTTAGCAAACATATTTGAGGTGGGAGCAGAACTACCAACAAGGAACCGAGTTTTTGGCCTAATTCATTGTCCAAAACTGAAAACGAGATTGGAGGGAGCGGTAATATTGTGCACAGAACACCCAACAAAAACAAAAATCGGTTGTCTCCAAACAGAAATCCACCCATCAAGGCATCGGTAAGCCCTGGCATGATTGTTCAAAGTGAAAAGACAGTTCCAGTTTGCCCAGTTACACATGTTCCATCATCAGCTTCGATCTTCTTTGCGAAATCATTTATGACGAACAAATCTTATCAAGCATATAACTCAACAAGCACAAAATTACTTACCCTGCTTTGCAGGAGCAGTAGGATTCGGTGATTTTCTCTCCTGCTGTGTCCAGCTCGAACGACTGAAAGGCTGTGCGGTGCTTCATGTCTACGCATTGATCTGTACAGAGACACTACACTACAGGGACTGCCAACTCGCTGCGAGCCTAAACGGAGTGGCCGCGCGAGCAGGCTACAACCAAACAGGCAAGCGAAATTTCCGGTCTGTGCCGTGCAGTGAGGGTTTCATACATCTACACCGTCATCCATCTATAATTTTATTCTTTAACATTCCGGTTACTATACATTCACCGGATAGTCGGCCGCCACGATGTGTGTGTGCGTGTGTGTGTGTGTGTGTGTGTGTGTGTGGCTTGCTTGTTTAGCGCACGCGAGTAATGTATAAATCACTAAATTATAAATAATAAATAAAAAAAACGATCTGAAGCTAATCTGCCTCTCATAGTCTGCTCCTTTTACGTATTTGCAATTGTTTTCAGAACGCCGGCAGTCAATTCTTTTTCATAATTTTCCTCACCCAACATAGACTGCATTGCAGGGTGCCGATTTCCAAAATTACTTCAATCAGAAAACCAAACGAGTCAAAAAAGTTGAAACATTTGAAAAGGTCTGTCATGTACTGTTCTTTGTGTGTGTGTGTGTGTGTGTGTGTGTGTGTGTGTGTGTGTGTGTGTGTGTGTGTGTGTGTGTGTGTGTGTTCCTTCTCCCTCTCTCTTTATTTTTTATTATCATTTTATTTCACTGCATGATAAAAAGTTAGTTTGTAAACTGGAATGTTTTTCCGAATGGCTTTATTTTTTTTATTTTTTTTTGAAATCATCAATACGTGTACACGCTGGCATGAGTTAAATCCGCATACAGACAAACATTTTTTTAACAAAAAACTTTTACATTCGGTTATGATAGCTATATAATCATTATGATAATAGGTGGACGTTGATGCGCGAAAAACAAAACAAACAAAAACAGGTGGAGTTTCTGACGGGAGATCGGTAACTGATGTCGCTCAGTTTTTATCGTTGATTTGTCCGCATTAAAAATAAATAAATATATTATAATATAAAACAACAATGCTGGAATAAAAAAGGGAACCCTAAAGACAAAATATCCTGTTTTCCTCTCACTTATTTTTCAAACCATAAGATAAATCTGGTGTATCTACTGAACAAGAACTGAACAGGAGTCAATGCTGCGTAAGCTACTATTAGACAAAAACAAAAACAAACAAAAAACAAAAAAAGCTGAGAATAATCTGAAGATATTATATAGCAGATACTTTCAAATTGAACGGGCATTGTGGTAGGTATGGTCTAAGCGTAAAATGCACTTTAAAATCGAAACAATCTCAGCGGCCCTCCCCACCAACATTAGCTACAGAAAGCTACGGTTACGCGCTGACCGGAAGAGTGGAGTGTCTGTCCGCCAACCACCCGCTCGTTGCGCCACTCCGTTTACAGGCTTATCGTGACACGGCTCACTCACTTGGCTATCCCCTTGCTGTAGTATCTCTGATCTGTAGCATCGAGCTGCTACTTGCACAGTGACAGTCGAATTTTCAGCCGGTTCAAAGACTTTGATGTCGTTCAAATAACACGAAAAACATTTATTCATTCCCCTGTCGATCATTGTTTGCGAAATCTTGCTGTAGTCCGGTAAGAATGAGATGCATATATGTTTTCTGGTACACAACGAAGCGAATCCGTTACTTTCCTCGCAGTAGCCATTTTGTCTTGCCGACCGCGGCTTGTGATACCTCGCGGCGAGAGCGGCGGGAAAGGGGCGGGGCTGTGGATGGGTCCATCTCGCTCGTGCCGGCACGACCACGAAAGCGTTGCGGTAATTTCTCAGTCCGACTAGGATAAACATTTTACAGGGGACGCACAGCTCAGCGCACCCGTGCGAGCACCCGCTCTGCGTGCTTGCTGTCGCCACGTCACGCAAAGATCACGCGTTTCGCTGGCAGACGACCGACAGGCAGAGCCACATGCAGAACCACGGTGTGAGGGGACTGCGACTAGCACACTCTGTTGATCATGAACATATATGCTCTTCATACCTGAGAGACGAAATGAAAAGTGGTGTGTGGACAGTTTCCTGCTAGGAGTCGCGTTTTCAGCTGGTTGCTGATAGTGTGTAGATATATTGGTGTTTTACCTTCAGCAACCAAACCGATGGTGTCAACGATGTGTACTGACGGCCGACATACTTTCAGGATCTTATTTAAAGACGGGTGAAGAAGAAATAACGCCAACACCTGCGAGAATATGTGTGGAGGCCCGGTATAAGTCACCTAGGAGAGTATATCTGGAGCCCGTCCCTAACAGGCCATCTGGCCTCCGTGGACGTTAAGCAACATGAAAGCAAGAAAAGAAATATCTGGAGGAATAACTTGCCTACGAGAGCGTGTCTGGAAAAGGGTGTTAAAAATGGGACTGTGGGTTAAAAAAGAAAAGAAAAAAGATCTGAAACCAAGACGAGTGTTGCTTGTGGAAAGAGCAAACTTCTGCAGCAACTAAAAAGCAAGTAGCCACATTTCATTCATATTATCGTTTGCTAGTGTGCATTTCATTCATATTATCGTTTGCTAGTGTATAAGCTATTAGTTTCTAGCGTGAAGAGGGCGCTTGCACTGAAATAGGTGCACATGTTTTGTATTGCTGGAGGCCTGAAATCTGCTATGGTCTCCTCCTTGCTTCCTGTCGCATTCCTGCACTGCACACAATCACACAGAAAAGAAATGGAAAGCTGAATTCTCGACTTCGTGTATCGTGTCAAAACTGATCACGGCCAAACGGAAAGCTTGAACGAGTGGAACCCCAAAGATGGTAACGTTTTCATGAAAACTCGCAAATACAGAACTGAAAGGTGGAATTTGCCACGAGGTCTTACTTATATCGTTCATAAGAAGCGCACCCGAAAAACCAAGTCAAGATTCGGGGGTTAACTGAAGTAAAACCCAGCTGGGCGGAAAAGAAATTAACATACTCCCCCCTCACCCCCCCCCCCCCCCCCCCCCGACACACACACACACAAATGAAAACATTACCAGGTCCATTACTTGAACCAATAGCACACACACACACACACACACACTCACACGCACTGCAAGCACGCACGAACACAGAAGATTCCACGACCACTCAGTGCTGGGATTTCCAGTGACTAGACTACAGGACGTGTACACCAGCCTAGGCCGTGCTGATCATGTCATATGCTATTGTGAAGCTGATGCAAGATTGGGTCAGGTCTCAAACCTATTATATGTATTGCGCGCTTCTTCTTCTTTTTTTTTCTTCTTTTTTTTCATTTTTCATTTTTTTCTTTCTTTTTTTCAATGTTCTTGGGAGAGCGTGAGTTTCTCGAACGTACGAGAAGAAGGGACTTTTCCATCCGTTTGATCAAATGGATTTCTCTTCTTTTTTCTTCTTTTTTCTACTTTTTTAACGATTCATTCACGAAGATTCTGCGCGAAGAGAGACTTCGTAATAACGATTGCGAAAAGGAAACGGACCTCTGCCCGATCCTCGTTTGGGATTTTTTTTTTTTTTCACGGGGAAGAGCCCTTCGTATAAACAATCACGGAAAAAGGAAACCAATTTTCCATCTTTCGGTAGGTTCGTGGACGAAGAGACTTCGCATAAACAATCGTTTCAAGGAAATGGAGCGCTGCCCGATTTTTCGTTCGCGGTTGATTTGATCAAACGAATTTGCTTGGGGTATGTTTGGTTCACGCAAAAGAGCCTTTGCATAAACACTTCAATTTACGTGTACTAGATGCGGCAGAGAACAGTGGCAAGAGAATGGGCACAGCGTGCAGTCAAGCAGGCGGGTGCGAGCGACGCCATTGAAGGAGAGGTCCAGACCCCGTGATGTTTGGTTGATGAGGTTTGTATGGTTTCCTTTGCAGGTGGTGTCCACAGATACGTTAGCAGTAGGCTTTTCTCGTGGGATTGACTCCCTTGCACCAGTGGCAAAAGACAAAAGGGACCAGATCACCTCCTTTTCTACTCTTGCCTCCAGCCAACAGCTTGGTAGATGTGTGACAGAGAGGTCGAGGTTTGATCGGTTCCAATTGTCTGTCTGGTTTGGCATTGTGGGGAATAATATCGTACCTGGCGAGTCGGGCAGACTGCTTTCGTGTCCCACGTGGGTGTGTTGTGCCGTCCTAGATTGTTTGTGTGAAAACCTCGGTCGTATCACGATGTCGTTACAAGGTGTTCCTACTCCTCGTTGCTGGCGAAACTCGTCCACGGTGTCTGTTGATACCCGCGACGGTTTGTCTAGTCTGACTTGGAGGCCCAGCTATTGGGTGAGAATGCCCATTGTTAACGCATTGGGTCCGTGTCGCACACCGAGATTTTTTTTTTTTATTATTTTTTTTATTGCGTGTTTTTCCTTTGTCGCTATGCCGTCCGCTGTTATGGATAGATGTTTCCCTTCCCACTATTCAGTTAGGTGCTGTACATTTAGTTCACATGACACGGGGATAAACCTGCTATCTCAAACATATAGCAGCTTCGAGTCAAAAGTTTCTTAGTTCAAAGTAGGGATTTGCAGCTCCAACATCAGCCCAGAGCCAGGCGCAGATACAGACAGTGCTTTGGACAGTTTTTCTGGCGAACTGAACCCGCGCGTTCCAGCTATTTGTCCAGTAACACACACGCACACACACAAACACGCAGCCACACACAAGACTCCACGACCAATCAGTGCTGGGATTTTCAGTGACTAGACTCTACAGGAAGTGCACACGAGCCTAGGCCGTGCTGATCACGTCATATGCTTTTTGTGAAGCTGATGCAAGAATGGGTCAGGTATCAAACCTGTTGTTATATGCATGATGCGCGCGCGTGTGTGTATCATAGTTCAGGAGCTGTGTGAGAGTCGAGTTGGGCGTCCTGGGCTGTCCGTCCTAACGAGCTTTCTGGTTTCCGTGGACGTAAAGATTTATTGCACCGTGCTTCGACATTGGTCACAACTTGTCCTTAATATGTCAACTGACATCTGAGGACATTAAGCATCAGGTACCTGACAAGAACGGTAACAATAATATTAATCCTGAGGATTGTCATAGTTTTGTGGAATTTATACGAGCTGAAATTTGCAAAGCGGCATGTACAGAACACTCGAAAGATTTCTGCGACAAGACTTTCCAGATGCCCACGTGTTGGGGGCACACGTATGCGAGATCATCCAGGCCGTGTGGGTCTTTTTCGTAGCAACTTTGTATGATTTTCCACCCAGGCCATTCAGCTATTAAACTTTCAGCAGAATCAGGCACTCCGAATGTTACCGGGTATAAATCAACTGGGTTGCACGGGGTAGCAGAGCTCGTGTGAAGTAGTGAATTGGTGTCCGCAGGACTAGTGCCATCCACTTGGGCGAAAACGTACATGTTAAACATGCCAGAAGCTGTGGAAGTTGGTGTTGCTCTGGAGAAATTTTTGTCGGTTTGGACTGAGAAAGACACGTGCGCAATCGTGCAGTTGCGAGATACAATAGCTGATAGTGTTTTCTCAGTGAATCAAGATTGAATCAAAAGTGCTCAGTTATATATACGCTTTATTTTCACAAGTTATATCAGTTCTGGGATTTTACTACCACAATGAACACAGCAGAATTGGCGACAGTTTTTTTTTTACAAATTGTGAAACAAATCCAGCAGCAGTTTACGATATTTTATACAAGTTGGTACCTGACAACAACGGTAACAATAATATTAATCCAGAAGATTGTCATAGTTTTGTGGAATTTATACCAGCTGAAACTTGCAAAGCGGCATGCACAGAACACTCGAAAGATTTCTGCGACAAGACTTTCCAGATGTCTACATCACATGTTCGTCAGAAGGTCACTTTCAAAACCGACGTGCACTGAACAAGAAATGAAAATACCTTTAGAGCAAACTGGAGAAAGTTCGGAAAACGAAGACTTAAAAATTGCTCTTAAAAATTGCTAAACATTCCTCACGAAGTTTGGGGTCTTCTAAAAGCTCCGAGTACAAAAAGTGATCTCAAACCAGTCGGATGACCGTATGGGTTGTTAGTGAAACTGTATAGGTAAATAGAACCGTCTAACTTGTTCCAATTACAGTAATAAACACTCCCAATTCGTGCTCTCTTCCTGCTGGGTTTGCCACAGTCATCGAGATCGAAATTAGTGAAACGAGTTTTGGTGGGAACACCATCCAACATTACAGTTCGACAAAAACGTTTGTCTAATTTCGCTTCGAAATTTAAACTCGTTGCTTGTATTCGCAGTACTGTCGCATGGCTCTCTGGCGAGCAGTTAAGACATCGGCCACTTGAGACGTTTGCGATCTCAGGAGATACGCTCCCACACGGATGTGAAGCCCGGAAGATTCTATCCACTGATAGTATGCGGGAACTGGAAACTAATCGGATATACTTTATGAACAACGATTCCGACTGCTCTTTTATCACCGATACCAACATCATGTAAGTTGGAGACAAATGAAAATCGTGAACCCTATTATCAGTTCGGTCCAAATTTTTGCACAGCTTAAAAGAGCGGCCAGTTCTTCACCGTCCAAGTCCATGTCCTCCATACTTTGAGCGTATTTACGCCAATAAACGATATCGTTTCCTCCCATCACTTCGAAATATATATCTGGGTAAAGTTGGGAAACTCTCTCCAATCCGTCGTTAAAAAGCGCATAGACGTTTGTCAAAACTTGTATCACAAACCCATACACGTGTTGGGGGCACACGTATGCGAGATCATCCAGGCCGTGTGGGTCTTTTTCGTAGCAACTTTGTATGATTTTCCACCCAGGCCATTCAGCTATTAAACTTTCAGCAGAATCAGGCACTCCGAATGTTACCGGGTATAAATCAACTGGGTTGCACGGGGTAGCAGAGCTCGTGTGAAGTAGTGAATTGGTGTCCGCAGGACTAGTGCCATCCACTTGGGCGAAAACGTACATGTTAAACATGCCAGAAGCTGTGGAAGTTGGTGTTGCTCTGGAGAAATTTTTGTCGGTTTGGACTGAGAAAGACACGTGCGCAATCGTGCAGTTGCGAGATACAATAGCTGATAGTGTTTTCTCAGTGAATCAAGATTGAATCAAAAGTGCTCAGTTATATATACGCTTTATTTTCACAAGTTATATCAGTTCTGGGATTTTACTACCACAATGAACACAGCAGAATTGGCGACAGTTTTTTTTTTTACAAATTGTGAAACAAATCCAGCAGCAGTTTACGATATTTTATACAAGTTGGTACCTGACAACAACGGTAACAATAATATTAATCCAGAAGATTGTCATAGTTTTGTGGAATTTATACCAGCTGAAACTTGCAAAGCGGCATGCACAGAACACTCGAAAGATTTCTGCGACAAGACTTTCCAGATGTCTACATCACATGTTCGTCAGAAGGTCACTTTCAAAACCGACGTGCACTGAACAAGAAATGAAAATACCTTTAGAGCAAACTGGAGAAAGTTTGGAAAACGAAGACTTAAAAATTGCTCTTAAAAATTGCTAAACATTCCTCACGAAGTTTGGGGTCTTCTAAAAGCTCCGAGTACAAAAAGTGATCTCAAACCAGTCGGATGACCGTATGGGTTGTTAGTGAAACTGTATAGGTAAATAGAACCGTCTAACTTGTTCCAATTACAGTAATAAACACTCCCAATTCGTGCTCTCTTCCTGCTGGGTTTGCCACAGTCATCGAGATCGAAATTAGTGAAACGAGTTTTGGTGGGAACACCATCCAACATTACAGTTCGACAAAAACGTTTGTCTAATTTCGCTTCGAAATTTAAACTCGTTGCTTGTATTCGCAGTACTGTCGCATGGCTCTCGGGCGAGCAGTTAAGACATCGGCCACTTGAGACGTTTGCGATCTCAGGAGATACGCTCCCACACGGATGTGAAGCCCGGAAGATTCTATCCACTGATAGTATGCGGGAACTGGAAACTAATCGGATATACTTTATGAACAACGATTCCGACTGCTCTTTTATCACCGATACCAACATCATGTAAGTTGGAGACAAATGAAAATCGTGAACCCTATTATCAGTTCGGTCCAAATTTTTGCACAGCTTAAAAGAGCGGCCAGTTCTTCACCGTCCAAGTCCATGTCCTCCATACTTTGAGCGTATTTACGCCAATAAACGATATCGTTTCCTCCCATCACTTCGAAATATATATCTGGGTAAAGTTGGGAAACTCTCTCCAATCCGTCGTTAAAAAGCGCATAGACGTTTGTCAAAACTTGTATCACAAACCCATACACGTGTTGGGGGCACACGTATGCGAGATCATCCAGGCCGTGTGGGTCTTTTTCGTAGCAACTTTGTATGATTTTCCACCCAGGCCATTCAGCTATTAAACTTTCAGCAGAATCAGGCACTTCGAATGTTACCGGGTATAAATCAACTGGGTTGCACGGGGTAGCAGAGCTCGTGTGAAGTAGTGAATTGGTGTCCGCAGGACTAGTGCCATCCACTTGGGCGAAAACGTACATGTTAAACATGCCAGAAGCTGTGGAAGTTGGTGTTGTTCTGGAGAAATTTTTGTCGGTTTGGACTGAGAAAGACACGTGCGCAATCGTGCAGTTGCGAGATACAATAGCTGATAGTGTTTTCTCAGTGAATCAAGATTGAATCAAAAGTGCTCAGTTATATATACGCTTTATTTTCACAAGTTATATCAGTTCTGGGATTTTACTACCACAATGAACACAGCAGAATTGGCGACAGTTTTTTTTTTACAAATTGTGAAACAAATCCAGCAGCAGTTTACGATATTTTATACAAGTTGGTACCTGACAACAACGGTAACAATAATATTAATCCAGAAGATTGTCATAGTTTTGTGGAATTTATACCAGCTGAAACTTGCAAAGCGGCATGCACAGAACACTCGAAAGATTTCTGCGACAAGACTTTCCAGATGTCTACATCACATGTTCGTCAGAAGGTCACTTTCAAAACCGACGTGCACTGAACAAGAAATGAAAATACCTTTAGAGCAAACTGGAGAAAGTTCGGAAAACGAAGACTTAAAAATTGCTCTTAAAAATTGCTAAACATTCCTCACGAAGTTTGGGGTCTTCTAAAAGCTCCGAGTACAAAAAGTGATCTCAAACCAGTCGGATGACCGTATGGGTTGTTAGTGAAACTGTATAGGTAAATAGAACCGTCTAACTTGTTCCAATTACAGTAATAAACACTCCCAATTCGTGCTCTCTTCCTGCTGGGTTTGCCACAGTCATCGAGATCGAAATTAGTGAAACGAGTTTTGGTGGGAACACCATCCAACATTACAGTTCGACAAAAACGTTTGTCTAATTTCGCTTCGAAATTTAAACTCGTTGCTTGTATTCGCAGTACTGTCGCATGGCTCTCTGGCGAGCAGTTAAGACATCGGCCACTTGAGACGTTTGCGATCTCAGGAGATACGCTCCCACACGGATGTGAAGCCCGGAAGATTCTATCCACTGATAGTATGCGGGAACTGGAAACTAATCGGATATACTTTATGAACAACGATTCCGACTGCTCTTTTATCACCGATACCAACATCATGTAAGTTGGAGACAAATGAAAATCGTGAACCCTATTATCAGTTCGGTCCAAATTTTTGCACAGCTTAAAAGAGCGGCCAGTTCTTCACCGTCCAAGTCCATGTCCTCCATACTTTGAGCGTATTTACGCCAATAAACGATATCGTTTCCTCCCATCACTTCGAAATATATATCTGGGTAAAGTTGGGAAACTCTCTCCAATCCGTCGTTAAAAAGCGCATAGACGTTTGTCAAAACTTGTATCACAAACCCATACACGTGTTGGGGGCACACGTATGCGAGATCATCCAGGCCGTGTGGGTCTTTTTCGTAGCAACTTTGTATGATTTTCCACCCAGGCCATTCAGCTATTAAACTTTCAGCAGAATCAGGCACTCCGAATGTTACCGGGTATAAATCAACTGGGTTGCACGGGGTAGCAGAGCTCGTGTGAAGTAGTGAATTGGTGTCCGCAGGACTAGTGCCATCCACTTGGGCGAAAACGTACATGTTAAACATGCCAGAAGCTGTGGAAGTTGGTGTTGCTCTGGAGAAATTTTTGTCGGTTTGGACTGAGAAAGACACGTGCGCAATCGTGCAGTTGCGAGATACAATAGCTGATAGTGTTTTCTCAGTGAATCAAGATTGAATCAAAAGTGCTCAGTTATATATACGCTTTATTTTCACAAGTTATATCAGTTCTGGGATTTTACTACCACAATGAACACAGCAGAATTGGCGACAGTTTTTTTTTTACAAATTGTGAAACAAATCCAGCAGCAGTTTACGATATTTTATACAAGTTGGTACCTGACAACAACGGTAACAATAATATTAATCCAGAAGATTGTCATAGTTTTGTGGAATTTATACCAGCTGAAACTTGCAAAGCGGCATGCACAGAACACTCGAAAGATTTCTGCGACAAGACTTTCCAGATGTCTACATCACATGTTCGTCAGAAGGTCACTTTCAAAACCGACGTGCACTGAACAAGAAATGAAAATACCTTTAGAGCAAACTGGAGAAAGTTCGGAAAACGAAGACTTAAAAATTGCTCTTAAAAATTGCTAAACATTCCTCACGAAGTTTGGGGTCTTCTAAAAGCTCCGAATACAAAAAGTGATCTCAAACCAGTCGGATGACCGTATGGGTTGTTAGTGAAACTGTATAGGTAAATAGAACCGTCTAACTTGTTCCAATTACAGTAATAAACACTCCCAATTCGTGCTCTCTTCCTGCTGGGTTTGCCACAGTCATCGAGATCGAAATTAGTGAAACGAGTTTTGGTGGGAACACCATCCAACATTACAGTTCGACAAAAACGTTTGTCTAATTTCGCTTCGAAATTTAAACTCGTTGCTTGTATTCGCAGTACTGTCGCATGGCTTTCGGGCGAGCAGTTAAGACATCGGCCACTTGAGACGTTTGCGATCTCAGGAGATACGCTCCCACACGGATGTGAAGCCCGGAAGATTCTATCCACTGATAGTATGCGGGAACTGGAAACTAATCGGATATACTTTATGAACAACGATTCCGACTGCTCTTTTATCACCGATACCAACATCATGTAAGTTGGAGACAAATGAAAATCGTGAACCCTATTATCAGTTCGGTCCAAATTTTTGCACAGCTTAAAAGAGCGGCCAGTTCTTCACCGTCCAAGTCCATGTCCTCCATACTTTGAGCGTATTTACGCCAATAAACGATATCGTTTCCTCCCATCACTTCGAAATATATATCTGGGTAAAGTTGGGAAACTCTCTCCAATCCGTCGTTAAAAAGCGCATAGACGTTTGTCAAAACTTGTATCACAAACCCATACACGTGTTGGGGGCACACGTATGCGAGATCATCCAGGCCGTGTGGGTCTTTTTCGTAGCAACTTTGTATGATTTTCCACCCAGGCCATTCAGCTATTAAACTTTCAGCAGAATCAGGCACTTCGAATGTTACCGGGTATAAATCAACTGGGTTGCACGGGGTAGCAGAGCTCGTGTGAAGTAGTGAATTGGTGTCCGCAGGACTAGTGCCATCCACTTGGGCGAAAACGTACATGTTAAACATGCCAGAAGCTGTGGAAGTTGGTGTTGTTCTGGAGAAATTTTTGTCGGTTTGGACTGAGAAAGACACGTGCGCAATCGTGCAGTTGCGAGATACAATAGCTGATAGTGTTTTCTCAGTGAATCAAGATTGAATCAAAAGTGCTCAGTTATATATACGCTTTATTTTCACAAGTTATATCAGTTCTGGGATTTTACTACCACAATGAACACAGCAGAATTGGCGACAGTTTTTTTTTTACAAATTGTGAAACAAATCCAGCAGCAGTTTACGATATTTTATACAAGTTGGTACCTGACAACAACGGTAACAATAATATTAATCCAGAAGATTGTCATAGTTTTGTGGAATTTATACCAGCTGAAACTTGCAAAGCGGCATGCACAGAACACTCGAAAGATTTCTGCGACAAGACTTTCCAGATGTCTACATCACATGTTCGTCAGAAGGTCACTTTCAAAACCGACGTGCACTGAACAAGAAATGAAAATACCTTTAGAGCAAACTGGAGAAAGTTCGGAAAACGAAGACTTAAAAATTGCTCTTAAAAATTGCTAAACATTCCTCACGAAGTTTGGGGTCTTCTAAAAGCTCC
Source organism: Alviniconcha strummeri (assembly GCA_963584105.1). Classification (NCBI taxonomy): domain Eukaryota; kingdom Metazoa; phylum Mollusca; class Gastropoda; family Provannidae; genus Alviniconcha; species Alviniconcha strummeri. The sequence continues at coordinate 16,113,221 of OY757541.1, read as the reverse complement.
GAATACAAAAAGTGATCTCAAACCAGTCGGATGACCGTATGGGTTGTTAGTGAAACTGTATAGGTAAATAGAACCGTCTAACTTGTTCCAATTACAGTAATAAACACTCCCAATTCGTGCTCTCTTCCTGCTGGGTTTGCCACAGTCATCGAGATCGAAATTAGTGAAACGAGTTTTGGTTGGAACACCATCCAACATTACAGTTCGACAAAAACGTTTGTCTAATTTCGCTTCGAAATTTAAACTCGTTGCTTGTATTCGCAGTACTGTCGCATGGCTCTCGGGCGAGCAGTTAAGACATCGGCCACTTGAGACGTTTGCGATCTCAGGAGATACGCTCCCACACGGATGTGAAGCCCGGAAGATTCTATCCACTGATAGTATGCGGGAACTGGAAACTAATCGGATATACTTTATGAACAACGATTCCGACTGCTCTTTTATCACCGATACCAACATCATGTAAGTTGGAGACAAATGAAAATCGTGAACCCTATTATCAGTTCGGTCCAAATTTTTGCACAGCTTAAAAGAGCGGCCAGTTCTTCACCGTCCAAGTCCATGTCCTCCATACTTTGAGCGTATTTACGCCAATAAACGATATCGTTTCCTCCCATCACTTCGAAATATATATCTGGGTAAAGTTGGGAAACTCTCTCCAATCCGTCGTTAAAAAGCGCATAGACGTTTGTCAAAACTTGTATCACAAACCCATACACGTGTTGGGGGCACACGTATGCGAGATCATCCAGGCCGTGTGGGTCTTTTTCGTAGCAACTTTGTATGATTTTCCACCCAGGCCATTCAGCTATTAAACTTTCAGCAGAATCAGGCACTCCGAATGTTACCGGGTATAAATCAACTGGGTTGCACGGGGTAGCAGAGCTCGTGTGAAGTAGTGAATTGGTGTCCGCAGGACTAGTGCCATCCACTTGGGCGAAAACGTACATGTTAAACATGCCAGAAGCTGTGGAAGTTGGTGTTGCTCTGGAGAATTTTTTGTCGGTTTGGACTGAGAAAGACACGTGCGCAATCGTGCAGTTGCGAGATACAATAGCTGATAGTGTTTTCTCAGTGAATCAAGATTGAATCAAAAGTGCTCAGTTATATATACGCTTTATTTTCACAAGTTATATCAGTTCTGGGATTTTACTACCACAATGAACACAGCAGAATTGGCGACAGTTTTTTTTTTACAAATTGTGAAACAAATCCAGCAGCAGTTTACGATATTTTATACAAGTTGGTACCTGACAACAACGGTAACAATAATATTAATCCAGAAGATTGTCATAGTTTTGTGGAATTTATACCAGCTGAAACTTGCAAAGCGGCATGCACAGAACACTCGAAAGATTTCTGCGACAAGACTTTCCAGATGTCTACATCACATGTTCGTCAGAAGGTCACTTTCAAAACCGACGTGCACTGAACAAGAAATGAAAATACCTTTAGAGCAAACTGGAGAAAGTTCGGAAAACGAAGACTTAAAAATTGCTCTTAAAAATTGCTAAACATTCCTCACGAAGTTTGGGGTCTTCTAAAAGCTCCGAGTACAAAAAGTGATCTCAAACCAGTCGGATGACCGTATGGGTTGTTAGTGAAACTGTATAGGTAAATAGAACCGTCTAACTTGTTCCAATTACAGTAATAAACACTCCCAATTCGTGCTCTCTTCCTGCTGGGTTTGCCACAGTCATCGAGATCGAAATTAGTGAAACGAGTTTTGGTGGGAACACCATCCAACATTACAGTTCGACAAAAACGTTTGTCTAATTTCGCTTCGAAATTTAAACTCGTTGCTTGTATTCGCAGTACTGTCGCATGGCTCTCGGGCGAGCAGTTAAGACATCGGCCACTTGAGACGTTTGCGATCTCAGGAGATACGCTCCCACACGGATGTGAAGCCCGGAAGATTCTATCCACTGATAGTATGCGGGAACTGGAAACTAACCGGATATACTTTATGAACAACGATTCCGACTGCTCTTTTATCACCGATACCAACATCATGTAAGTTGGAGACAAATGAAAATCGTGAACCCTATTATCAGTTCGGTCCAAATTTTTGCACAGCTTAAAAGAGCGGCCAGTTCTTCACCGTCCAAGTCCATGTCCTCCATACTTTGAGCGTATTTACGCCAATAAACGATATCGTTTCCTCCCATCACTTCGAAATATATATCTGGGTAAAGTTGGGAAACTCTCTCCAATCCGTCGTTAAAAAGCGCATAGACGTTTGTCAAAACTTGTATCACAAACCCATACACGTGTTGGGGGCACACGTATGCGAGATCATCCAGGCCGTGTGGGTCTTTTTCGTAGCAACTTTGTATGATTTTCCACCCAGGCCATTCAGCTATTAAACTTTCAGCAGAATCAGGCACTCCGAATGTTACCGGGTATAAATCAACTGGGTTGCACGGGGTAGCAGAGCTCGTGTGAAGTAGTGAATTGGTGTCCGCAGGACTAGTGCCATCCACTTGGGCGAAAACGTACATGTTAAACATGCCAGAAGCTGTGGAAGTTGGTGTTGCTCTGGAGAAATTTTTGTCGGTTTGGACTGAGAAAGACACGTGCGCAATCGTGCAGTTGCGAGATACAATAGCTGATAGTGTTTTCTCAGTGAATCAAGATTGAATCAAAAGTGCTCAGTTATATATACGCTTTATTTTCACAAGTTATATCAGTTCTGGGATTTTACTACCACAATGAACACAGCAGAATTGGCGACAGTTTTTTTTTTACAAATTGTGAAACAAATCCAGCAGCAGTTTACGATATTTTATACAAGTTGGTATCTGACAACAACGGTAACAATAATATTAATCCAGAAGATTGTCATAGTTTTGTGGAATTTATACCAGCTGAAACTTGCAAAGCGGCATGCACAGAACACTCGAAAGATTTCTGCGACAAGACTTTCCAGATGTCTACATCACATGTTCGTCAGAAGGTCACTTTCAAAACCGACGTGCACTGAACAAGAAATGAAAATACCTTTAGAGCAAACTGGAGAAAGTTCGGAAAACGAAGACTTAAAAATTGCTCTTAAAAATTGCTAAACATTCCTCACGAAGTTTGGGGTCTTCTAAAAGCTCCGAGTACAAAAAGTGATCTCAAACCAGTCGGATGACCGTATGGGTTGTTAGTGAAACTGTATAGGTAAATAGAACCGTCTAACTTGTTCCAATTACAGTAATAAACACTCCCAATTCGTGCTCTCTTCCTGCTGGGTTTGCCACAGTCATCGAGATCGAAATTAGTGAAACGAGTTTTGGTGGGAACACCATCCAACATTACAGTTCGACAAAAACGTTTGTCTAATTTCGCTTCGAAATTTAAACTCGTTGCTTGTATTCGCAGTACTGTCGCATGGCTCTCTGGCGAGCAGTTAAGACATCGGCCACTTGAGACGTTTGCGATCTCAGGAGATACGCTCCCACACGGATGTGAAGCCCGGAAGATTCTATCCACTGATAGTATGCGGGAACTGGAAACTAATCGGATATACTTTATGAACAACGATTCCGACTGCTCTTTTATCACCGATACCAACATCATGTAAGTTGGAGACAAATGAAAATCGTGAACCCTATTATCAGTTCGGTCCAAATTTTTGCACAGCTTAAAAGAGCGGCCAGTTCTTCACCGTCCAAGTCCATGTCCTCCATACTTTGAGCGTATTTACGCCAATAAACGATATCGTTTCCTCCCATCACTTCGAAATATATATCTGGGTAAAGTTGGGAAACTCTCTCCAATCCGTCGTTAAAAAGCGCATAGACGTTTGTCAAAACTTGTATCACAAACCCATACACGTGTTGGGGGCACACGTATGCGAGATCATCCAGGCCGTGTGGGTCTTTTTCGTAGCAACTTTGTATGATTTTCCACCCAGGCCATTCAGCTATTAAACTTTCAGCAGAATCAGGCACTCCGAATGTTACCGGGTATAAATCAACTGGGTTGCACGGGGTAGCAGAGCTCGTGTGAAGTAGTGAATTGGTGTCCGCAGGACTAGTGCCATCCACTTGGGCGAAAACGTACATGTTAAACATGCCAGAAGCTGTGGAAGTTGGTGTTGCTCTGGAGAAATTTTTGTCGGTTTGGACTGAGAAAGACACGTGCGCAATCGTGCAGTTGCGAGATACAATAGCTGATAGTGTTTTCTCAGTGAATCAAGATTGAATCAAAAGTGCTCAGTTATATATACGCTTTATTTTCACAAGTTATATCAGTTCTGGGATTTTACTACCACAATGAACACAGCAGAATTGGCGACAGTTTTTTTTTTACAAATTGTGAAACAAATCCAGCAGCAGTTTACGATATTTTATACAAGTTGGTACCTGACAACAACGGTAACAATAATATTAATCCAGAAGATTGTCATAGTTTTGTGGAATTTATACCAGCTGAAACTTGCAAAGCGGCATGCACAGAACACTCGAAAGATTTCTGCGACAAGACTTTCCAGATGTCTACATCACATGTTCGTCAGAAGGTCACTTTCAAAACCGACGTGCACTGAACAAGAAATGAAAATACCTTTAGAGCAAACTGGAGAAAGTTCGGAAAACGAAGACTTAAAAATTGCTCTTAAAAATTGCTAAACATTCCTCACGAAGTTTGGGGTCTTCTAAAAGCTCCGAGTACAAAAAGTGATCTCAAACCAGTCGGATGACCGTATGGGTTGTTAGTGAAACTGTATAGGTAAATAGAACCGTCTAACTTGTTCCAATTACAGTAATAAACACTCCCAATTCGTGCTCTCTTCCTGCTGGGTTTGCCACAGTCATCGAGATCGAAATTAGTGAAACGAGTTTTGGTGGGAACACCATCCAACATTACAGTTCGACAAAAACGTTTGTCTAATTTCGCTTCGAAATTTAAACTCGTTGCTTGTATTCGCAGTACTGTCGCATGGCTCTCGGGCGAGCAGTTAAGACATCGGCCACTTGAGACGTTTGCGATCTCAGGAGATACGCTCCCACACGGATGTGAAGCCCGGAAGATTCTATCCACTGATAGTATGCGGGAACTGGAAACTAATCGGATATACTTTATGAACAACGATTCCGACTGCTCTTTTATCACCGATACCAACATCATGTAAGTTGGAGACAAATGAAAATCGTGAACCCTATTATCAGTTCGGTCCAAATTTTTGCACAGCTTAAAAGAGCGGCCAGTTCTTCACCGTCCAAGTCCATGTCCTCCATACTTTGAGCGTATTTACGCCAATAAACGATATCGTTTCCTCCCATCACTTCGAAATATATATCTGGGTAAAGTTGGGAAACTCTCTCCAATCCGTCGTTAAAAAGCGCATAGACGTTTGTCAAAACTTGTATCACAAACCCATACACGTGTTGGGGGCACACGTATGCGAGATCATCCAGGCCGTGTGGGTCTTTTTCGTAGCAACTTTGTATGATTTTCCACCCAGGCCATTCAGCTATTAAACTTTCAGCAGAATCAGGCACTCCGAATGTTACCGGGTATAAATCAACTGGGTTGCACGGGGTAGCAGAGCTCGTGTGAAGTAGTGAATTGGTGTCCGCAGGACTAGTGCCATCCACTTGGGCGAAAACGTACATGTTAAACATGCCAGAAGCTGTGGAAGTTGGTGTTGCTCTGGAGAAATTTTTGTCGGTTTGGACTGAGAAAGACACGTGCGCAATCGTGCAGTTGCGAGATACAATAGCTGATAGTGTTTTCTCAGTGAATCAAGATTGAATCAAAAGTGCTCAGTTATATATACGCTTTATTTTCACAAGTTATATCAGTTCTGGGATTTTACTACCACAATGAACACAGCAGAATTGGCGACAGTTTTTTTTTTTACAAATTGTGAAACAAATCCAGCAGCAGTTTACGATATTTTATACAAGTTGGTACCTGACAACAACGGTAACAATAATATTAATCCAGAAGATTGTCATAGTTTTGTGGAATTTATACCAGCTGAAACTTGCAAAGCGGCATGCACAGAACACTCGAAAGATTTCTGCGACAAGACTTTCCAGATGTCTACATCACATGTTCGTCAGAAGGTCACTTTCAAAACCGACGTGCACTGAACAAGAAATGAAAATACCTTTAGAGCAAACTGGAGAAAGTTCGGAAAACGAAGACTTAAAAATTGCTCTTAAAAATTGCTAAACATTCCTCACGAAGTTTGGGGTCTTCTAAAAGCTCCGAGTACAAAAAGTGATCTCAAACCAGTCGGATGACCGTATGGGTTGTTAGTGAAACTGTATAGGTAAATAGAACCGTCTAACTTGTTCCAATTACAGTAATAAACACTCCCAATTCGTGCTCTCTTCCTGCTGGGTTTGCCACAGTCATCGAGATCGAAATTAGTGAAACGAGTTTTGGTGGGAACACCATCCAACATTACAGTTCGACAAAAACGTTTGTCTAATTTCGCTTCGAAATTTAAACTCGTTGCTTGTATTCGCAGTACTGTCGCATGGCTCTCGGGCGAGCAGTTAAGACATCGGCCACTTGAGACGTTTGCGATCTCAGGAGATACGCTCCCACACGGATGTGAAGCCCGGAAGATTCTATCCACTGATAGTATGCGGGAACTGGAAACTAATCGGATATACTTTATGAACAACGATTCCGACTGCTCTTTTATCACCGATACCAACATCATGTAAGTTGGAGACAAATGAAAATCGTGAACCCTATTATCAGTTCGGTCCAAATTTTTGCACAGCTTAAAAGAGCGGCCAGTTCTTCACCGTCCAAGTCCATGTCCTCCATACTTTGAGCGTATTTACGCCAATAAACGATATCGTTTCCTCCCATCACTTCGAAATATATATCTGGGTAAAGTTGGGAAACTCTCTCCAATCCGTCGTTAAAAAGCGCATAGACGTTTGTCAAAACTTGTATCACAAACCCATACACGTGTTGGGGGCACACGTATGCGAGATCATCCAGGCCGTGTGGGTCTTTTTCGTAGCAACTTTGTATGATTTTCCACCCAGGCCATTCAGCTATTAAACTTTCAGCAGAATCAGGCACTTCGAATGTTACCGGGTATAAATCAACTGGGTTGCACGGGGTAGCAGAGCTCGTGTGAAGTAGTGAATTGGTGTCCGCAGGACTAGTGCCATCCACTTGGGCGAAAACGTACATGTTAAACATGCCAGAAGCTGTGGAAGTTGGTGTTGTTCTGGAGAAATTTTTGTCGGTTTGGACTGAGAAAGACACGTGCGCAATCGTGCAGTTGCGAGATACAATAGCTGATAGTGTTTTCTCAGTGAATCAAGATTGAATCAAAAGTGCTCAGTTATATATACGCTTTATTTTCACAAGTTATATCAGTTCTGGGATTTTACTACCACAATGAACACAGCAGAATTGGCGACAGTTTTTTTTTTACAAATTGTGAAACAAATCCAGCAGCAGTTTACGATATTTTATACAAGTTGGTACCTGACAACAACGGTAACAATAATATTAATCCAGAAGATTGTCATAGTTTTGTGGAATTTATACCAGCTGAAACTTGCAAAGCGGCATGCACAGAACACTCGAAAGATTTCTGCGACAAGACTTTCCAGATGTCTACATCACATGTTCGTCAGAAGGTCACTTTCAAAACCGACGTGCACTGAACAAGAAATGAAAATACCTTTAGAGCAAACTGGAGAAAGTTCGGAAAACGAAGACTTAAAAATTGCTCTTAAAAATTGCTAAACATTCCTCACGAAGTTTGGGGTCTTCTAAAAGCTCCGAGTACAAAAAGTGATCTCAAACCAGTCGGATGACCGTATGGGTTGTTAGTGAAACTGTATAGGTAAATAGAACCGTCTAACTTGTTCCAATTACAGTAATAAACACTCCCAATTCGTGCTCTCTTCCTGCTGGGTTTGCCACAGTCATCGAGATCGAAATTAGTGAAACGAGTTTTGGTGGGAACACCATCCAACATTACAGTTCGACAAAAACGTTTGTCTAATTTCGCTTCGAAATTTAAACTCGTTGCTTGTATTCGCAGTACTGTCGCATGGCTCTCTGGCGAGCAGTTAAGACATCGGCCACTTGAGACGTTTGCGATCTCAGGAGATACGCTCCCACACGGATGTGAAGCCCGGAAGATTCTATCCACTGATAGTATGCGGGAACTGGAAACTAATCGGATATACTTTATGAACAACGATTCCGACTGCTCTTTTATCACCGATACCAACATCATGTAAGTTGGAGACAAATGAAAATCGTGAACCCTATTATCAGTTCGGTCCAAATTTTTGCACAGCTTAAAAGAGCGGCCAGTTCTTCACCGTCCAAGTCCATGTCCTCCATACTTTGAGCGTATTTACGCCAATAAACGATATCGTTTCCTCCCATCACTTCGAAATATATATCTGGGTAAAGTTGGGAAACTCTCTCCAATCCGTCGTTAAAAAGCGCATAGACGTTTGTCAAAACTTGTATCACAAACCCATACACGTGTTGGGGGCACACGTATGCGAGATCATCCAGGCCGTGTGGGTCTTTTTCGTAGCAACTTTGTATGATTTTCCACCCAGGCCATTCAGCTATTAAACTTTCAGCAGAATCAGGCACTCCGAATGTTACCGGGTATAAATCAACTGGGTTGCACGGGGTAGCAGAGCTCGTGTGAAGTAGTGAATTGGTGTCCGCAGGACTAGTGCCATCCACTTGGGCGAAAACGTACATGTTAAACATGCCAGAAGCTGTGGAAGTTGGTGTTGCTCTGGAGAAATTTTTGTCGGTTTGGACTGAGAAAGACACGTGCGCAATCGTGCAGTTGCGAGATACAATAGCTGATAGTGTTTTCTCAGTGAATCAAGATTGAATCAAAAGTGCTCAGTTATATATACGCTTTATTTTCACAAGTTATATCAGTTCTGGGATTTTACTACCACAATGAACACAGCAGAATTGGCGACAGTTTTTTTTTTACAAATTGTGAAACAAATCCAGCAGCAGTTTACGATATTTTATACAAGTTGGTACCTGACAACAACGGTAACAATAATATTAATCCAGAAGATTGTCATAGTTTTGTGGAATTTATACCAGCTGAAACTTGCAAAGCGGCATGCACAGAACACTCGAAAGATTTCTGCGACAAGACTTTCCAGATGTCTACATCACATGTTCGTCAGAAGGTCACTTTCAAAACCGACGTGCACTGAACAAGAAATGAAAATACCTTTAGAGCAAACTGGAGAAAGTTCGGAAAACGAAGACTTAAAAATTGCTCTTAAAAATTGCTAAACATTCCTCACGAAGTTTGGGGTCTTCTAAAAGCTCCGAGTACAAAAAGTGATCTCAAACCAGTCGGATGACCGTATGGGTTGTTAGTGAAACTGTATAGGTAAATAGAACCGTCTAACTTGTTCCAATTACAGTAATAAACACTCCCAATTCGTGCTCTCTTCCTGCTGGGTTTGCCACAGTCATCGAGATCGAAATTAGTGAAACGAGTTTTGGTGGGAACACCATCCAACATTACAGTTCGACAAAAACGTTTGTCTAATTTCGCTTCGAAATTTAAACTCGTTGCTTGTATTCGCAGTACTGTCGCATGGCTCTCTGGCGAGCAGTTAAGACATCGGCCACTTGAGACGTTTGCGATCTCAGGAGATACGCTCCCACACGGATGTGAAGCCCGGAAGATTCTATCCACTGATAGTATGCGGGAACTGGAAACTAATCGGATATACTTTATGAACAACGATTCCGACTGCTCTTTTATCACCGATACCAACATCATGTAAGTTGGAGACAAATGAAAATCGTGAACCCTATTATCAGTTCGGTCCAAATTTTTGCACAGCTTAAAAGAGCGGCCAGTTCTTCACCGTCCAAGTCCATGTCCTCCATACTTTGAGCGTATTTACGCCAATAAACGATATCGTTTCCTCCCATCACTTCGAAATATATATCTGGGTAAAGTTGGGAAACTCTCTCCAATCCGTCGTTAAAAAGCGCATAGACGTTTGTCAAAACTTGTATCACAAACCCATACACGTGTTGGGGGCACACGTATGCGAGATCATCCAGGCCGTGTGGGTCTTTTTCGTAGCAACTTTGTATGATTTTCCACCCAGGCCATTCAGCTATTAAACTTTCAGCAGAATCAGGCACTCCGAATGTTACCGGGTATAAATCAACTGGGTTGCACGGGGTAGCAGAGCTCGTGTGAAGTAGTGAATTGGTGTCCGCAGGACTAGTGCCATCCACTTGGGCGAAAACGTACATGTTAAACATGCCAGAAGCTGTGGAAGTTGGTGTTGCTCTGGAGAAATTTTTGTCGGTTTGGACTGAGAAAGACACGTGCGCAATCGTGCAGTTGCGAGATACAATAGCTGATAGTGTTTTCTCAGTGAATCAAGATTGAATCAAAAGTGCTCAGTTATATATACGCTTTATTTTCACAAGTTATATCAGTTCTGGGATTTTACTACCACAATGAACACAGCAGAATTGGCGAAAGATTTTTTTACAAATTGTGAAACAAATCCAGCAGCAGTTTACGATATTTTATACAAGTTGGTACCTGACAACAACGGTAACAATAATATTAATCCTGAAGATTGTCATAGTTTTGTGGAATTTATACCAGCTGAAACTTGCAAAGCGGCATGTACAGAACACTCGAAAGATTTCTGCGACAAGACTTTCCAGATGTCTACATCACATGTTCGTCAGAAGGTCACTTCCAAAACCGACGTGCACTGAACAAGAAATGAAAATACCTTTAGAGCAAACTGGAGAAAGTTCGGAAAACGAAGACTTAAAAATTGCTCTTAAAAATTGCTAAACATTCCTCACGAAGTTTGGGGTCTTCTAAAAGCTCCGAGTACAAAAAGTGATCTCAAACCAGTCGGATGACCGTATGGGTTGTTAGTGAAACTGTATAGGTAAATAGAACCGTCTAACTTGTTCCAATTACAGTAATAAACACTCCCAATTCGTGCTCTCTTCCTGCTGGGTTTGCCACAGTCATCGAGATCGAAATTAGTGAAACGAGTTTTGGTGGGAACACCATCCAACATTACCGTTCGACAAAAACGTTTGTCTAATTTCGCTTCGAAATTTAAACTCGTTGCTTGTATTCGCAGTACTGTCGCATGGCTCTCGGGCGAACAGTTAAGACATCGGCCACTTGAGACGTTTGCGATCTCAGGAGATACGCTCCCACACGGATGTGAAGCCCGGAAGATTCTATCCACTGATAGTATGCGGGAACTGGAAACTAATCGGATATACTTTATGAACAACGATTCCGACTGCTCTTTTATCACCGATACCAACATCATGTAAGTTGGAGACAAATGAAAATCGTGAACCCTATTATCAGTTCGGTCCAAATTTTTGCACAGCTTAAAAGAGCGGCCAGTTCTTCACCGTCCAAGTCCATGTCCTCCATACTTTGAGCGTATTTACGCCAATAAACGATATCGTTTCCTCCCATCACTTCGAAATATATATCTGGGTAAAGTTGGGAAACTCTCTCCAATCCGTCGTTAAAAAGCGCATAGACGTTTGTCAAAACTTGTATCACAAACCCATACACGTGTTGGGGGCACACGTATGCGAGATCATCCAGGCCGTGTGGGTCTTTTTCGTAGCAACTTTGTATGATTTTCCACCCAGGCCATTCAGCTATTAAACTTTCAGCAGAATCAGGCACTTCGAATGTTACCGGGTATAAATCAACTGGGTTGCACGGGGTAGCAGAGCTCGTGTGAAGTAGTGAATTGGTGTCCGCAGGACTAGTGCCATCCACTTGGGCGAAAACGTACATGTTAAACATGCCAGAAGCTGTGGAAGTTGGTGTTGTTCTGGAGAAATTTTTGTCGGTTTGGACTGAGAAAGACACGTGCGCAATCGTGCAGTTGCGAGATACAATAGCTGATAGTGTTTTCTCAGTGAATCAAGATTGAATCAAAAGTGCTCAGTTATATATACGCTTTATTTTCACAAGTTATATCAGTTCTGGGATTTTACTACCACAATGAACACAGCAGAATTGGCGACAGTTTTTTTTTACAAATTGTGAAACAAATCCAGCAGCAGTTTACGATATTTTATACAAGTTGGTATCTGACAACAACGGTAACAATAATATTAATCCAGAAGATTGTCATAGTTTTGTGGAATTTATACCTGCTGAAACTTGCAAAGCGGCATGCACAGAACACTCGAAAGATTTCTGCGACAAGACTTTCCAGATGTCTACATCACATGTTCGTCAGAAGGTCACTTTCAAAACCGACGTGCACTGAACAAGAAATGAAAATACCTTTAGAGCAAACTGGAGAAAGTTCGGAAAACGAAGACTTAAAAATTGCTCTTAAAAATTGCTAAACATTCCTCACGAAGTTTGGGGTCTTCTAAAAGCTCCGAGTACAAAAAGTGATCTCAAACCAGTCGGATGACCGTATGGGTTGTTAGTGAAACTGTATAGGTAAATAGAACCGTCTAACTTGTTCCAATTACAGTAATAAACACTCCCAATTCGTGCTCTCTTCCTGCTGGGTTTGCCACAGTCATCGAGATCGAAATTAGTGAAACGAGTTTTGGTGGGAACACCATCCAACATTACAGTTCGACAAAAACGTTTGTCTAATTTCGCTTCGAAATTTAAACTCGTTGCTTGTATTCGCAGTACTGTCGCATGGCTCTCGGGCGAGCAGTTAAGACATCGGCCACTTGAGACGTTTGCGATCTCAGGAGATACGCTCCCACACGGATGTGAAGCCCGGAAGATTCTATCCACTGATAGTATGCGGGAACTGGAAACTAATCGGATATACTTTATGAACAACGATTCCGACTGCTCTTTTATCACCGATACCAACATCATGTAAGTTGGAGACAAATGAAAATCGTGAACCCTATTATCAGTTCGGTCCAAATTTTTGCACAGCTTAAAAGAGCGGCCAGTTCTTCACCGTCCAAGTCCATGTCCTCCATACTTTGAGCGTATTTACGCCAATAAACGATATCGTTTCCTCCCATCACTTCGAAATATATATCTGGGTAAAGTTGGGAAACTCTCTCCAATCCGTCGTTAAAAAGCGCATAGACGTTTGTCAAAACTTGTATCACAAACCCATACACGTGTTGGGGGCACACGTATGCGAGATCATCCAGGCCGTGTGGGTCTTTTTCGTAGCAACTTTGTATGATTTTCCACCCAGGCCATTCAGCTATTAAACTTTCAGCAGAATCAGGCACTCCGAATGTTACCGGGTATAAATCAACTGGGTTGCACGGGGTAGCAGAGCTCGTGTGAAGTAGTGAATTGGTGTCCGCAGGACTAGTGCCATCCACTTGGGCGAAAACGTACATGTTAAACATGCCAGAAGCTGTGGAAGTTGGTGTTGCTCTGGAGAAATTTTTGTCGGTTTGGACTGAGAAAGACACGTGCGCAATCGTGCAGTTGCGAGATACAATAGCTGATAGTGTTTTCTCAGTGAATCAAGATTGAATCAAAAGTGCTCAGTTATATATACGCTTTATTTTCACAAGTTATATCAGTTCTGGGATTTTACTACCACAATGAACACAGCAGAATTGGCGACAGTTTTTTTTTTACAAATTGTGAAACAAATCCAGCAGCAGTTTACGATATTTTATACAAGTTGGTACCTGACAACAACGGTAACAATAATATTAATCCAGAAGATTGTCATAGTTTTGTGGAATTTATACCAGCTGAAACTTGCAAAGCGGCATGCACAGAACACTCGAAAGATTTCTGCGACAAGACTTTCCAGATGTCTACATCACATGTTCGTCAGAAGGTCACTTTCAAAACCGACGTGCACTGAACAAGAAATGAAAATACCTTTAGAGCAAACTGGAGAAAGTTCGGAAAACGAAGACTTAAAAATTGCTCTTAAAAATTGCTAAACATTCCTCACGAAGTTTGGGGTCTTCTAAAAGCTCCGAATACAAAAAGTGATCTCAAACCAGTCGGATGACCGTATGGGTTGTTAGTGAAACTGTATAGGTAAATAGAACCGTCTAACTTGTTCCAATTACAGTAATAAACACTCCCAATTCGTGCTCTCTTCCTGCTGGGTTTGCCACAGTCATCGAGATCGAAATTAGTGAAACGAGTTTTGGTGGGAACACCATCCAACATTACAGTTCGACAAAAACGTTTGTCTAATTTCGCTTCGAAATTTAAACTCGTTGCTTGTATTCGCAGTACTGTCGCATGGCTCTCTGGCGAGCAGTTAAGACATCGGCCACTTGAGACGTTTGCGATCTCAGGAGATACGCTCCCACACGGATGTGAAGCCCGGAAGATTCTATCCACTGATAGTATGCGGGAACTGGAAACTAATCGGATATACTTTATGAACAACGATTCCGACTGCTCTTTTATCACCGATACCAACATCATGTAAGTTGGAGACAAATGAAAATCGTGAACCCTATTATCAGTTCGGTCCAAATTTTTGCACAGCTTAAAAGAGCGGCCAGTTCTTCACCGTCCAAGTCCATGTCCTCCATACTTTGAGCGTATTTACGCCAATAAACGATATCGTTTCCTCCCATCACTTCGAAATATATATCTGGGTAAAGTTGGGAAACTCTCTCCAATCCGTCGTTAAAAAGCGCATAGACGTTTGTCAAAACTTGTATCACAAACCCATACACGTGTTGGGGGCACACGTATGCGAGATCATCCAGGCCGTGTGGGTCTTTTTCGTAGCAACTTTGTATGATTTTCCACCCAGGCCATTCAGCTATTAAACTTTCAGCAGAATCAGGCACTTCGAATGTTACCGGGTATAAATCAACTGGGTTGCACGGGGTAGCAGAGCTCGTGTGAAGTAGTGAATTGGTGTCCGCAGGACTAGTGCCATCCACTTGGGCGAAAACGTACATGTTAAACATGCCAGAAGCTGTGGAAGTTGGTGTTGTTCTGGAGAAATTTTTGTCGGTTTGGACTGAGAAAGACACGTGCGCAATCGTGCAGTTGCGAGATACAATAGCTGATAGTGTTTTCTCAGTGAATCAAGATTGAATCAAAAGTGCTCAGTTATATATACGCTTTATTTTCACAAGTTATATCAGTTCTGGGATTTTACTACCACAATGAACACAGCAGAATTGGCGACAGTTTTTTTTTTACAAATTGTGAAACAAATCCAGCAGCAGTTTACGATATTTTATACAAGTTGGTACCTGACAACAACGGTAACAATAATATTAATCCAGAAGATTGTCATAGTTTTGTGGAATTTATACCAGCTGAAACTTGCAAAGCGGCATGCACAGAACACTCGAAAGATTTCTGCGACAAGACTTTCCAGATGTCTACATCACATGTTCGTCAGAAGGTCACTTTCAAAACCGACGTGCACTGAACAAGAAATGAAAATACCTTTAGAGCAAACTGGAGAAAGTTCGGAAAACGAAGACTTAAAAATTGCTCTTAAAAATTGCTAAACATTCCTCACGAAGTTTGGGGTCTTCTAAAAGCTCCGAATACAAAAAGTGATCTCAAACCAGTCGGATGACCGTATGGGTTGTTAGTGAAACTGTATAGGTAAATAGAACCGTCTAACTTGTTCCAATTACAGTAATAAACACTCCCAATTCGTGCTCTCTTCCTGCTGGGTTTGCCACAGTCATCGAGATCGAAATTAGTGAAACGAGTTTTGGTTGGAACACCATCCAACATTACAGTTCGACAAAAACGTTTGTCTAATTTCGCTTCGAAATTTAAACTCGTTGCTTGTATTCGCAGTACTGTCGCATGGCTCTCGGGCGAGCAGTTAAGACATCGGCCACTTGAGACGTTTGCGATCTCAGGAGATACGCTCCCACACGGATGTGAAGCCCGGAAGATTCTATCCACTGATAGTATGCGGGAACTGGAAACTAATCGGATATACTTTATGAACAACGATTCCGACTGCTCTTTTATCACCGATACCAACATCATGTAAGTTGGAGACAAATGAAAATCGTGAACCCTATTATCAGTTCGGTCCAAATTTTTGCACAGCTTAAAAGAGCGGCCAGTTCTTCACCGTCCAAGTCCATGTCCTCCATACTTTGAGCGTATTTACGCCAATAAACGATATCGTTTCCTCCCATCACTTCGAAATATATATCTGGGTAAAGTTGGGAAACTCTCTCCAATCCGTCGTTAAAAAGCGCATAGACGTTTGTCAAAACTTGTATCACAAACCCATACACGTGTTGGGGGCACACGTATGCGAGATCATCCAGGCCGTGTGGGTCTTTTTCGTAGCAACTTTGTATGATTTTCCACCCAGGCCATTCAGCTATTAAACTTTCAGCAGAATCAGGCACTCCGAATGTTACCGGGTATAAATCAACTGGGTTGCACGGGGTAGCAGAGCTCGTGTGAAGTAGTGAATTGGTGTCCGCAGGACTAGTGCCATCCACTTGGGCGAAAACGTACATGTTAAACATGCCAGAAGCTGTGGAAGTTGGTGTTGCTCTGGAGAATTTTTTGTCGGTTTGGACTGAGAAAGACACGTGTGCAATCGTGCAGTTGCGAGATACAATAGCTGATAGTGTTTTCTCAGTGAATCAAGATTGAATCAAAAGTGCTCAGTTATATATATGCTTTATTTTCACAAGTTATATCAGTTCTGGGATTTTACTACCACAATGAACACAGCAGAATTGGCGACAGTTTTTTTTTTACAAATTGTGAAACAAATCCAGCAGCAGTTTACGATATTTTATACAAGTTGGTACCTGACAACAACGGTAACAATAATATTAATCCAGAAGATTGTCATAGTTTTGTGGAATTTATACCAGCTGAAACTTGCAAAGCGGCATGCACAGAACACTCGAAAGATTTCTGCGACAAGACTTTCCAGATGTCTACATCACATGTTCGTCAGAAGGTCACTTTCAAAACCGACGTGCACTGAACAAGAAATGAAAATACCTTTAGAGCAAACTGGAGAAAGTTCGGAAAACGAAGACTTAAAAATTGCTCTTAAAAATTGCTAAACATTCCTCACGAAGTTTGGGGTCTTCTAAAAGCTCCGAGTACAAAAAGTGATCTCAAACCAGTCGGATGACCGTATGGGTTGTTAGTGAAACTGTATAGGTAAATAGAACCGTCTAACTTGTTCCAATTACAGTAATAAACACTCCCAATTCGTGCTCTCTTCCTGCTGGGTTTGCCACAGTCATCGAGATCGAAATTAGTGAAACGAGTTTTGGTGGGAACACCATCCAACATTACAGTTCGACAAAAACGTTTGTCTAATTTCGCTTCGAAATTTAAACTCGTTGCTTGTATTCGCAGTACTGTCGCATGGCTCTCGGGCGAGCAGTTAAGACATCGGCCACTTGAGACGTTTGCGATCTCAGGAGATACGCTCCCACACGGATGTGAAGCCCGGAAGATTCTATCCACTGATAGTATGCGGGAACTGGAAACTAACCGGATATACTTTATGAACAACGATTCCGACTGCTCTTTTATCACCGATACCAACATCATGTAAGTTGGAGACAAATGAAAATCGTGAACCCTATTATCAGTTCGGTCCAAATTTTTGCACAGCTTAAAAGAGCGGCCAGTTCTTCACCGTCCAAGTCCATGTCCTCCATACTTTGAGCGTATTTACGCCAATAAACGATATCGTTTCCTCCCATCACTTCGAAATATATATCTGGGTAAAGTTGGGAAACTCTCTCCAATCCGTCGTTAAAAAGCGCATAGACGTTTGTCAAAACTTGTATCACAAACCCATACACGTGTTGGGGGCACACGTATGCGAGATCATCCAGGCCGTGTGGGTCTTTTTCGTAGCAACTTTGTATGATTTTCCACCCAGGCCATTCAGCTATTAAACTTTCAGCAGAATCAGGCACTCCGAATGTTACCGGGTATAAATCAACTGGGTTGCACGGGGTAGCAGAGCTCGTGTGAAGTAGTGAATTGGTGTCCGCAGGACTAGTGCCATCCACTTGGGCGAAAACGTACATGTTAAACATGCCAGAAGCTGTGGAAGTTGGTGTTGCTCTGGAGAAATTTTTGTCGGTTTGGACTGAGAAAGACACGTGCGCAATCGTGCAGTTGCGAGATACAATAGCTGATAGTGTTTTCTCAGTGAATCAAGATTGAATCAAAAGTGCTCAGTTATATATACGCTTTATTTTCACAAGTTATATCAGTTCTGGGATTTTACTACCACAATGAACACAGCAGAATTGGCGACAGTTTTTTTTTTACAAATTGTGAAACAAATCCAGCAGCAGTTTACGATATTTTATACAAGTTGGTACCTGACAACAACGGTAACAATAATATTAATCCAGAAGATTGTCATAGTTTTGTGGAATTTATACCAGCTGAAACTTGCAAAGCGGCATGCACAGAACACTCGAAAGATTTCTGCGACAAGACTTTCCAGATGTCTACATCACATGTTCGTCAGAAGGTCACTTTCAAAACCGACGTGCACTGAACAAGAAATGAAAATACCTTTAGAGCAAACTGGAGAAAGTTCGGAAAACGAAGACTTAAAAATTGCTCTTAAAAATTGCTAAACATTCCTCACGAAGTTTGGGGTCTTCTAAAAGCTCCGAGTACAAAAAGTGATCTCAAACCAGTCGGATGACCGTATGGGTTGTTAGTGAAACTGTATAGGTAAATAGAACCGTCTAACTTGTTCCAATTACAGTAATAAACACTCCCAATTCGTGCTCTCTTCCTGCTGGGTTTGCCACAGTCATCGAGATCGAAATTAGTGAAACGAGTTTTGGTGGGAACACCATCCAACATTACAGTTCGACAAAAACGTTTGTCTAATTTCGCTTCGAAATTTAAACTCGTTGCTTGTATTCGCAGTACTGTCGCATGGCTCTCTGGCGAGCAGTTAAGACATCGGCCACTTGAGACGTTTGCGATCTCAGGAGATACGCTCCCACACGGATGTGAAGCCCGGAAGATTCTATCCACTGATAGTATGCGGGAACTGGAAACTAATCGGATATACTTTATGAACAACGATTCCGACTGCTCTTTTATCACCGATACCAACATCATGTAAGTTGGAGACAAATGAAAATCGTGAACCCTATTATCAGTTCGGTCCAAATTTTTGCACAGCTTAAAAGAGCGGCCAGTTCTTCACCGTCCAAGTCCATGTCCTCCATACTTTGAGCGTATTTACGCCAATAAACGATATCGTTTCCTCCCATCACTTCGAAATATATATCTGGGTAAAGTTGGGAAACTCTCTCCAATCCGTCGTTAAAAAGCGCATAGACGTTTGTCAAAACTTGTATCACAAACCCATACACGTGTTGGGGGCACACGTATGCGAGATCATCCAGGCCGTGTGGGTCTTTTTCGTAGCAACTTTGTATGATTTTCCACCCAGGCCATTCAGCTATTAAACTTTCAGCAGAATCAGGCACTCCGAATGTTACC
Organism: Alviniconcha strummeri; assembly: GCA_963584105.1. Lineage (NCBI taxonomy): Eukaryota > Metazoa > Mollusca > Gastropoda > Provannidae > Alviniconcha > Alviniconcha strummeri. The sequence goes on along the minus strand of OY757541.1, from coordinate 16,093,762 downwards.
GGGTATAAATCAACTGGGTTGCACGGGGTAGCAGAGCTCGTGTGAAGTAGTGAATTGGTGTCCGCAGGACTAGTGCCATCCACTTGGGCGAAAACGTACATGTTAAACATGCCAGAAGCTGTGGAAGTTGGTGTTGCTCTGGAGAAATTTTTGTCGGTTTGGACTGAGAAAGACACGTGCGCAATCGTGCAGTTGCGAGATACAATAGCTGATAGTGTTTTCTCAGTGAATCAAGATTGAATCAAAAGTGCTCAGTTATATATACGCTTTATTTTCACAAGTTATATCAGTTCTGGGATTTTACTACCACAATGAACACAGCAGAATTGGCGACAGTTTTTTTTTTACAAATTGTGAAACAAATCCAGCAGCAGTTTACGATATTTTATACAAGTTGGTATCTGACAACAACGGTAACAATAATATTAATCCAGAAGATTGTCATAGTTTTGTGGAATTGATACCAGCTGAAACTTGCAAAGCGGCATGCACAGAACACTCGAAAGATTTCTGCGACAAGACTTTCCAGATGTCTACATCACATGTTCGTCAGAAGGTCACTTTCAAAACCGACGTGCACTGAACAAGAAATGAAAATACCTTTAGAGCAAACTGGAGAAAGTTCGGAAAACGAAGACTTAAAAATTGCTCTTAAAAATTGCTAAACATTCCTCACGAAGTTTGGGGTCTTCTAAAAGCTCCGAGTACAAAAAGTGATCTCAAACCAGTCGGATGACCGTATGGGTTGTTAGTGAAACTGTATAGGTAAATAGAACCGTCTAACTTGTTCCAATTACAGTAATAAACACTCCCAATTCGTGCTCTCTTCCTGCTGGGTTTGCCACAGTCATCGAGATCGAAATTAGTGAAACGAGTTTTGGTGGGAACACCATCCAACATTACAGTTCGACAAAAACGTTTGTCTAATTTCGCTTCGAAATTTAAACTCGTTGCTTGTATTCGCAGTACTGTCGCATGGCTCTCTGGCGAGCAGTTAAGACATCGGCCACTTGAGACGTTTGCGATCTCAGGAGATACGCTCCCACACGGATGTGAAGCCCGGAAGATTCTATCCACTGATAGTATGCGGGAACTGGAAACTAATCGGATATACTTTATGAACAACGATTCCGACTGCTCTTTTATCACCGATACCAACATCATGTAAGTTGGAGACAAATGAAAATCGTGAACCCTATTATCAGTTCGGTCCAAATTTTTGCACAGCTTAAAAGAGCGGCCAGTTCTTCACCGTCCAAGTCCATGTCCTCCATACTTTGAGCGTATTTACGCCAATAAACGATATCGTTTCCTCCCATCACTTCGAAATATATATCTGGGTAAAGTTGGGAAACTCTCTCCAATCCGTCGTTAAAAAGCGCATAGACGTTTGTCAAAACTTGTATCACAAACCCATACACGTGTTGGGGGCACACGTATGCGAGATCATCCAGGCCGTGTGGGTCTTTTTCGTAGCAACTTTGTATGATTTTCCACCCAGGCCATTCAGCTATTAAACTTTCAGCAGAATCAGGCACTCCGAATGTTACCGGGTATAAATCAACTGGGTTGCACGGGGTAGCAGAGCTCGTGTGAAGTAGTGAATTGGTGTCCGCAGGACTAGTGCCATCCACTTGGGCGAAAACGTACATGTTAAACATGCCAGAAGCTGTGGAAGTTGGTGTTGCTCTGGAGAAATTTTTGTCGGTTTGGACTGAGAAAGACACGTGCGCAATCGTGCAGTTGCGAGATACAATAGCTGATAGTGTTTTCTCAGTGAATCAAGATTGAATCAAAAGTGCTCAGTTATATATACGCTTTATTTTCACAAGTTATATCAGTTCTGGGATTTTACTACCACAATGAACACAGCAGAATTGGCGACAGTTTTTTTTTTACAAATTGTGAAACAAATCCAGCAGCAGTTTACGATATTTTATACAAGTTGGTACCTGACAACAACGGTAACAATAATATTAATCCAGAAGATTGTCATAGTTTTGTGGAATTTATACCAGCTGAAACTTGCAAAGCGGCATGCACAGAACACTCGAAAGATTTCTGCGACAAGACTTTCCAGATGTCTACATCACATGTTCGTCAGAAGGTCACTTTCAAAACCGACGTGCACTGAACAAGAAATGAAAATACCTTTAGAGCAAACTGGAGAAAGTTCGGAAAACGAAGACTTAAAAATTGCTCTTAAAAATTGCTAAACATTCCTCACGAAGTTTGGGGTCTTCTAAAAGCTCCGAGTACAAAAAGTGATCTCAAACCAGTCGGATGACCGTATGGGTTGTTAGTGAAACTGTATAGGTAAATAGAACCGTCTAACTTGTTCCAATTACAGTAATAAACACTCCCAATTCGTGCTCTCTTCCTGCTGGGTTTGCCACAGTCATCGAGATCGAAATTAGTGAAACGAGTTTTGGTGGGAACACCATCCAACATTACAGTTCGACAAAAACGTTTGTCTAATTTCGCTTCGAAATTTAAACTCGTTGCTTGTATTCGCAGTACTGTCGCATGGCTCTCGGGCGAGCAGTTAAGACATCGGCCACTTGAGACGTTTGCGATCTCAGGAGATACGCTCCCACACGGATGTGAAGCCCGGAAGATTCTATCCACTGATAGTATGCGGGAACTGGAAACTAACCGGATATACTTTATGAACAACGATTCCGACTGCTCTTTTATCACCGATACCAACATCATGTAAGTTGGAGACAAATGAAAATCGTGAACCCTATTATCAGTTCGGTCCAAATTTTTGCACAGCTTAAAAGAGCGGCCAGTTCTTCACCGTCCAAGTCCATGTCCTCCATACTTTGAGCGTATTTACGCCAATAAACGATATCGTTTCCTCCCATCACTTCGAAATATATATCTGGGTAAAGTTGGGAAACTCTCTCCAATCCGTCGTTAAAAAGCGCATAGACGTTTGTCAAAACTTGTATCACAAACCCATACACGTGTTGGGGGCACACGTATGCGAGATCATCCAGGCCGTGTGGGTCTTTTTCGTAGCAACTTTGTATGATTTTCCACCCAGGCCATTCAGCTATTAAACTTTCAGCAGAATCAGGCACTCCGAATGTTACCGGGTATAAATCAACTGGGTTGCACGGGGTAGCAGAGCTCGTGTGAAGTAGTGAATTGGTGTCCGCAGGACTAGTGCCATCCACTTGGGCGAAAACGTACATGTTAAACATGCCAGAAGCTGTGGAAGTTGGTGTTGCTCTGGAGAAATTTTTGTCGGTTTGGACTGAGAAAGACACGTGCGCAATCGTGCAGTTGCGAGATACAATAGCTGATAGTGTTTTCTCAGTGAATCAAGATTGAATCAAAAGTGCTCAGTTATATATACGCTTTATTTTCACAAGTTATATCAGTTCTGGGATTTTACTACCACAATGAACACAGCAGAATTGGCGACAGTTTTTTTTTTACAAATTGTGAAACAAATCCAGCAGCAGTTTACGATATTTTATACAAGTTGGTACCTGACAACAACGGTAACAATAATATTAATCCAGAAGATTGTCATAGTTTTGTGGAATTTATACCAGCTGAAACTTGCAAAGCGGCATGCACAGAACACTCGAAAGATTTCTGCGACAAGACTTTCCAGATGTCTACATCACATGTTCGTCAGAAGGTCACTTTCAAAACCGACGTGCACTGAACAAGAAATGAAAATACCTTTAGAGCAAACTGGAGAAAGTTCGGAAAACGAAGACTTAAAAATTGCTCTTAAAAATTGCTAAACATTCCTCACGAAGTTTGGGGTCTTCTAAAAGCTCCGAGTACAAAAAGTGATCTCAAACCAGTCGGATGACCGTATGGGTTGTTAGTGAAACTGTATAGGTAAATAGAACCGTCTAACTTGTTCCAATTACAGTAATAAACACTCCCAATTCGTGCTCTCTTCCTGCTGGGTTTGCCACAGTCATCGAGATCGAAATTAGTGAAACGAGTTTTGGTGGGAACACCATCCAACATTACAGTTCGACAAAAACGTTTGTCTAATTTCGCTTCGAAATTTAAACTCGTTGCTTGTATTCGCAGTACTGTCGCATGGCTCTCTGGCGAGCAGTTAAGACATCGGCCACTTGAGACGTTTGCGATCTCAGGAGATACGCTCCCACACGGATGTGAAGCCCGGAAGATTCTATCCACTGATAGTATGCGGGAACTGGAAACTAATCGGATATACTTTATGAACAACGATTCCGACTGCTCTTTTATCACCGATACCAACATCATGTAAGTTGGAGACAAATGAAAATCGTGAACCCTATTATCAGTTCGGTCCAAATTTTTGCACAGCTTAAAAGAGCGGCCAGTTCTTCACCGTCCAAGTCCATGTCCTCCATACTTTGAGCGTATTTACGCCAATAAACGATATCGTTTCCTCCCATCACTTCGAAATATATATCTGGGTAAAGTTGGGAAACTCTCTCCAATCCGTCGTTAAAAAGCGCATAGACGTTTGTCAAAACTTGTATCACAAACCCATACACGTGTTGGGGGCACACGTATGCGAGATCATCCAGGCCGTGTGGGTCTTTTTCGTAGCAACTTTGTATGATTTTCCACCCAGGCCATTCAGCTATTAAACTTTCAGCAGAATCAGGCACTCCGAATGTTACCGGGTATAAATCAACTGGGTTGCACGGGGTAGCAGAGCTCGTGTGAAGTAGTGAATTGGTGTCCGCAGGACTAGTGCCATCCACTTGGGCGAAAACGTACATGTTAAACATGCCAGAAGCTGTGGAAGTTGGTGTTGCTCTGGAGAAATTTTTGTCGGTTTGGACTGAGAAAGACACGTGCGCAATCGTGCAGTTGCGAGATACAATAGCTGATAGTGTTTTCTCAGTGAATCAAGATTGAATCAAAAGTGCTCAGTTATATATACGCTTTATTTTCACAAGTTATATCAGTTCTGGGATTTTACTACCACAATGAACACAGCAGAATTGGCGACAGTTTTTTTTTTACAAATTGTGAAACAAATCCAGCAGCAGTTTACGATATTTTATACAAGTTGGTATCTGACAACAACGGTAACAATAATATTAATCCAGAAGATTGTCATAGTTTTGTGGAATTGATACCAGCTGAAACTTGCAAAGCGGCATGCACAGAACACTCGAAAGATTTCTGCGACAAGACTTTCCAGATGTCTACATCACATGTTCGTCAGAAGGTCACTTTCAAAACCGACGTGCACTGAACAAGAAATGAAAATACCTTTAGAGCAAACTGGAGAAAGTTCGGAAAACGAAGACTTAAAAATTGCTCTTAAAAATTGCTAAACATTCCTCACGAAGTTTGGGGTCTTCTAAAAGCTCCGAGTACAAAAAGTGATCTCAAACCAGTCGGATGACCGTATGGGTTGTTAGTGAAACTGTATAGGTAAATAGAACCGTCTAACTTGTTCCAATTACAGTAATAAACACTCCCAATTCGTGCTCTCTTCCTGCTGGGTTTGCCACAGTCATCGAGATCGAAATTAGTGAAACGAGTTTTGGTGGGAACACCATCCAACATTACAGTTCGACAAAAACGTTTGTCTAATTTCGCTTCGAAATTTAAACTCGTTGCTTGTATTCGCAGTACTGTCGCATGGCTCTCGGGCGAGCAGTTAAGACATCGGCCACTTGAGACGTTTGCGATCTCAGGAGATACGCTCCCACACGGATGTGAAGCCCGGAAGATTCTATCCACTGATAGTATGCGGGAACTGGAAACTAATCGGATATACTTTATGAACAACGATTCCGACTGCTCTTTTATCACCGATACCAACATCATGTAAGTTGGAGACAAATGAAAATCGTGAACCCTATTATCAGTTCGGTCCAAATTTTTGCACAGCTTAAAAGAGCGGCCAGTTCTTCACCGTCCAAGTCCATGTCCTCCATACTTTGAGCGTATTTACGCCAATAAACGATATCGTTTCCTCCCATCACTTCGAAATATATATCTGGGTAAAGTTGGGAAACTCTCTCCAATCCGTCGTTAAAAAGCGCATAGACGTTTGTCAAAACTTGTATCACAAACCCATACACGTGTTGG
>OY757541.1:16020981-16083481 GCA_963584105.1 Alviniconcha strummeri | reverse complement strand
GTGGCGGGACGTCGACTCGGCCCGCCTCGTCTTCTGCGGGCTTGCTGTCGACAAAGTCGGCCCGGAGCGGCGACTGGATAACAGTGTTGATCCGTCCCACCATAGCAGCATGACGTTTTGTCTGGTAGTTGCCCATTGAATTCCAAGCAATACATAAAATACACGTCTTAGTTTTTTGTTTTTTTGTTTTGCTGTTGTGCGAAAACGGTGCATTTATGTCCGTCGCAGATGATGGAAGAAGACCACCACCGGGTCTACGACCCGCCGCTTTCAGCAGACCACCATCTGCATAGACTATTTTAGCGCGGGACCCGACCCGCGTGTTACTTTTACCAGGACTCTGGCGGCTCTCTCCGGGCTGGTCAAAACGTCTCTGAGTAACATTCGCAATGCATCGAGTTTGGTTGATTGGTTGATCTACGAAGAGGGATGGAACCACTGCAAGTGTTATTTGATTCGTTTAATGCGAGAGTAGAGTTGGAAAGACAAGTAGACATAATAAATGCTCAAACAACACATACAGACAGCATCCAAACTTCAACAGATGATTGCAACAAAACCATTCAGTAAAGCTTCATGATCTTTTTAATAGATGCACGTATTAGCAGACTCGGCTCCATACCATTCCAATCATTTAATGCAACGAGCGACCCAGCTTGGTTAAATGCTCGCTCGTTATAGTCTCGTTTATCTCCGGTAAAATGTTTCTTTCTAAAAAAAAAAAAAAAAAAAAAGAGAGAGAGAGAGAGAGAGGAACGAATACAGCCTTAACTGTATTTGGCTGCGATGGTGTCCCTCACCATGTGGTTAGGCACGATAGTGTCTACCGTCATCGCCTTTGCGCATTTGGGATACTCTTTGGTCACAGAGTCCAGAAAGTGGTCCCTGACGCACTCGTTTATAGACGAGGACTTGCTCTCTTGCCAGGACCTCGCAGAACCAGTAGCTGAGCTGTCTCAACCTACAGTCGAGCCAACCGTTGCTGAACCATTGCCAGCAGAGCCCGTCGTCACTCCTGAGCCGATGATCGCAACGCAGGATGAGCTGGCGGATGACAAGCCGCGAGACATCCCTGTGCTGGTGACACCTCAATGCGTGACACGGAGAGAAACTGGAAACGCCGCCGCAACAACGTCAAAAGAGGTCTCGACGCTAGCAAGAGGAAGCGTAAAGAAAAAGACAAGTCTGTTGGGAGTACATTGCCCAGCTTTGACAAACTGACTACACCACGCACTGTGCGCCACGACGGCTATCCTGTCGTGGGCTTCAAGTACGCTTCTCACCAGAAGTTCATCCTCCGTTTGTACCGCCTGGCCATGGACAACCCCAGTTACACTTCAACGGCGGAGTTGCTGAGCCTGTTTGTGTGCTACGGGCTGTCTCCCTCCGGCTACAAGTCAGCCCTCAATTGCTCGACCAACGCGTTGGCCATTGAAAAGTCCAAGATGCTGGCTCCAAAGCATCTGGGTCGCCATGTGTATATTTTAAGCCGTCCCATCAAATAAAATATGAGAAAGTGTTGAGAATGCTTGTGCGTCTGTCTGGGTTGAATGCTGTGTTGGCTAACACGATATAGCGCAAACACACCAATATAATATACAACATCCACAAAAGAGGTTTAATGATAGTGCGTTTCTCGGTGTGCGACACGGACCCAGTGCGTTGACAATGGGCATTCTCACCTAATCGGTGGGCCTCCAAGTCAGACTAGGCAAACTGTCGCGGGTATCAACAGACACCGTGGACGAGTTTCGCCAGCAACGAAAACCATCTAGGACGGCACAACACACCCACGTGGGACACGAAAGCAGTCTGCCCGACTCGCCAGGTACGATATTGTTCCCCACAATGCCAAACCAGACAATTGGAACCGATCAAACCTCGACCTCTCTGCTACACATCTACCAAGCAGTTGGCTGGAGGCAAGAGTAGAAAAGGAGGTGATCTGGTCCCTTTTGTCTTTTGCCACTGGTGCAAGGGAGTCAATCGCACGAGAAGAGCCTACTGCTAACGTATCTGTGGACACCACCTGCAAAGGAAACCATACAAACTTCATCAACCAACACCACGGGATCCGCACCTCTGCTTCAATGGGGTCGCTCGCGCGCGGCTGCTTGACTGCACGCTTTGCCCATTCTCTTGCCACTGTTCTCAGCCGCACCTACTACATGTGAGTTGAAGTCTAAACCACAGGAGGCTTTGCCATCCCTAGTTGTGACATCCCTAGTTGTGACAACCAAAGTTGTGGCTAAGCGAAGCAGACTTGGCGTACCAAAAGCACTAAACACGCAAACTGGCCTTCCGGCGGTACCTGTCTAGCTGCCACAGCACTGTCGCCGTCAAGCCGCAGATGTTAGTTGGCGTCGAAAGTGGTTGTGGTCGTAGTTGCTGGGGTGGCCTCTGCGCGCTTGCTGTCGACAAAACCGGCCAGGAGCGGCGATTGGATGATGGTGTTGATGCACTGTTGGTTGGTGCTACGGCGTACGAGCTCGACCTCTACTAAAAATCTTGCGGTCTCACCAGAGTCTCTGGGGGAGGCCGATTTGAGCAGCGATTTGTTTCCTTCTGAGCTGGATGGCTGGTAAAAATGATAAAGCCCAATGACACCGATGGAAAATCGGGCAGGAATCCGTTTTCTTGAAAACACTGGTTCCTGCAGAGGCTGTGGCGTTGGTATTTGTAATCGACCCATTTCGAGAACAGATGATACCGTTTTCGTAAACAAGGGAGACCCTCGACGGCAGATTCGGACAGCCAAAAACGGAGACCCACGACGGCACACTCGGGCACGCGATTAGTTTTCTTCTAAGCTTCTACATTTGGAGACCGCGACTTCTCGATGTAGATTTGGGCAGCGATACGTTTGCGGACCCCCCCCCCCCCCCCCTCACCCCAAAAAGAAAAGAAAATTATCTATATTAAAAATATGGCAAAGTCCAAAATCGGATGGAAAATCGACTCATTTTCAGACAAGACAGAGGCTGAGTTTTGCGATGAGGTGCGGAGAAAAATGGCAGTCTAAACTCCGTGGCTGTGTCGGTGTTGAAAAGGGCTCGAAACTAGCTCAGCTTCGTAACAGCAGCAGCAGACGATGACCAAAGACGAGGCTTCGTAACAGCAGCAGCAGACGATGACCAAAGACGAGGCTTCGTAACAGCAGCAGCAGACGATGACCAAAGACGAAGCGTCGTAATAACAGTACCAGACCTTCGTAGTAATAACAGCAGGAGATGACCAAAAAGGCAGACTTGCCAGAGAATGTGTGCGCAAGAGAGAGTGTGTGCGAGAGAGACAGCGCGCGCGCGCGCGCGTGTGTGTGTGTGTGTGTGTGCGCGCGCGCCAGAGAGAAAGAGAGAGTTGTGCGCAGTAAACTGACCGAGCGAGACCGACGTTGATGATGTGATCAAACGACTGCTTGGAGTCCGTCTTTATAACCCCCCCAAAACCTTAACTGCGATGGATGCGATGGAGTCCCTAACCATGTGGTTAGGCATGATAGTGTCCTCCGTTGTCACCTTTGCGCACTTGGGACACTCTTTGGTCACAGAGTCAAGAAAGTGGCCCCTGGTGCACTCGTCGCAAAAGCTGTAGCCGCAACAAGCCAAGAGCACAGCGTGCTCCATCTTTTCCGAACACAAGGTACACTTTGACCACTGAGGCAACACTTGCTTTACCGGGGCTTTTCCTTGCTCTTGGCTGTGCACGCGCGTCACCACCCAGTCGCCGCGGATTGTCTGCAAAGCGTCGTCATTTGGCGTTCCTGAACGGCGCTAGCACCTAGCTGGATGTTTGCTGTTGAGGCGAGGTCCGTTGACACGTTTGCGTTTGGTACCGCAAAGGAACTGTTGAACCTCTTCTTCGGACGTCTTGTCGCTGAGCTCAACCGCAGAGGCAACGACGGGACTCGCCGCTTTGGGAGACGGCACGCCTTTTGCGTGAACCCTACCCAAGCAAATTCGTTTCAAAAACGGAGCGCTTCCCGGATCAATTCAAATGCCCGACAAGAAACCCGATTTTTCATCCCGTGATTTGATCAGATGAATTGGTCTTCGCTTCGGCGGGTTCACTTCGAAAGATGAAAAATCCGACAGCGCTCCGTTTCCTTGAAACGATTGTTTATGCGAAGTCTCTTCGTCCACGAATCTACCGAAAGATGGAAAATCACCCGTTTCCTTTTTCCGTGATTGTTTATACGAACGGCTCTTCCCCGTGAAGAGAAATCCCAAACGAGGATCGGTCAGAGGTCCGTTTTCTTCGCGCAGACTCTTCATGAATAAATCGTACAAGAAAAGTGAGAGAAATCCATTTGATCAAACGGATGGAAAAATCCCTTCTTTTCGTACGTACGAGAAACTCACCCGCTCCCAAGAACGTTGCAAAAGTCCATAGTAGTAGTGGCGGGAAAGAAGTATCTTTCTTCTTTTTCTATGTTGCTTTACATCCACGGAAAAGATGAGGTTTATTAGGGACGGGGACGGGGGGGATGGGGGGGGGGGGGGGGGGAGACGAAAGAGTGAAGGCTCGACCTCGGATATCGGAGAGACCGTGGACCGCCACCAGAACAATGGAAGTGTTAAGGCGGTGTCCCCTCTCCATTGCCCAGCGACTTGTGCACTGCGCAATAGCTGTTTCAACTGCTGTGTTTGGGCAGTCACAAAGCTCGCCTGAAACCTTGAATGATCCTGATGATGATGTGGGGCTTCATGTCCTCGGATGTCGGGTTGACATATTAGGGACAAACTGTAAGAAGGATCCTTCTTTCTTTCATGTTGCTTTACGTCCACGGAAGCGAGATGGCCTATTAGGGACGGGGACAGAGTGGGAAGGGGACGAGAGAGTGAAAGGCTCGACCGCGGAAACCGCCCGAAAAAGACCAGAGAGACCGTGGACCGCCGCCAGAACAATGGAAGTGTTAAGGCGGTGTCCCCTTGCCATTGCCCAGCGTTGCTGTTTCAACTGTTGTGCTGGACAGAGTCACTAAGACAATGTCCGTTGCACCGCTGTTGACGAACAACTTGGACAACTCGAAGCAAAAGACGTCCAACTTGCTCAGCCCAGATCCACCTCCCTACTCATGATCTCTTCTGGGCAAATTTGAGGGTCCAGCTCCACCTCCCTCCTCTAAGATCTCTTGATCTCGCCTGGAACCCTCGTTCTATTCGGGTCCTTCACACCACCACCCCTATATATATATATATACCCGGGTGCGATAGCCAGTAAACTCCATCGACAGCTCATCCAATCACAGACACGCACACATCGTCCACTCACAGACACGCACGCAAACCGAATTGAATAGTGGGAAGGGAAACGTCTATCCATAACAGCGGACGGCGATAGCGACAAAGGAAAAAACACGCAATAAAAATATATATAATTCTCGGTGTGCGACACGGACCCAATGCGTTGACAATGGGCATTCTCACCCAATAGGTGGGCCTCCAAGTCAGACTAGATAAACCGTCGCGGGTATCAACAGACACCGTGGACGAGTTTCGCCAGCAACGAGGAGTAGGAACACCTTGTAACGACATTGTGATACGACCGAGGTTTTCACACAAACAATCTAGGACGGCACAACACACCCACGTGGGACACGAAAGCAGTCTGCCCGACTCGCCAGGTACGATATTGTTCCCCACAATGCCAAACCAGACAGACAATTGGAACCGATCAAACCTCGACCTCTCTGCCACACATCTACCAAGCAGCTGGCTGGAGGCAAGAGTAGAAAAGGAGGTGATCTGGTCCCCTTCGTCTTTTGCCACTGGTGCAAGGGAGTCAATCGCACGAGAAGAGCCTACCGCTAACGTATCTGTGGACACCACCTGCAAAAGAAACCATACAAACCTCATCAACCAAACATCACGGGGTCCGGACCTCTCCTTCAATGGCGTCGCTCGAACCCGCCTGCTTGACTGCACGCTATAGACCATTCCCATGAGAGGAAATTTTAGAGTGCTCTGCCCCTGCGTAAGGCGAAAGTTTGTTGACTGGGACGTTCCGGTGGCTATGGGTAGTCTGCTATCCACCGCCTACTGGGTGTCGCCTGAGCGAAGATAGTTTCGATCAACCGCAATACTAAAAAACAACTACCATGGGGAAGGATACTGTGTGTGCTGTTTGAACTACAAAGGAAAGGAGGTGGTGGGATGTGAATTAAAGTTGAACAGATTAACTGCCGACAAGAAACAGCGGAAAGTTAGGTGGTCGCCGCTCAGCGAAGCTGGTCAAAAAAGTGACAGCATGTTTGCCCCCACTATAATCCGCACAGCTTTGTTGTTGTTTTTTAAACTATTTTATTTACTTTATTTCGGACAGAATTCTTTCAGTATCCTGATGCTTTCAAAAACTGGGGTGGGAGTGTATATTTAAAGAGGATTCACAACAAAATCACCGGCCAAGCCTGTGTCACGTGTGTGCTATCATTACTGTTTCTACGCTACAGACAGGCAGCCTATAATCCTAGCGCTAACTCTATCAGCAGTGTGCCTTTAATTTATTTTTTATTTTTTAATTTGTAAATCCTGACTAAAGACTCCTGTTGGTGCATGTATGCCAACTGTGTTTGAGTGTGTTTGTGCCTTTATATGGCAAATTGTAAATATAAGGTTTGAGTGAGACAGTGGTGTTTATGACATTTGCTTTCCATTGACAAGCACACATCTAATTATTTTTCCTGTCTAAAAACCCTGGGTAGTTCAGAATATAGCTTTTCATATTACACCCACTGCTACTTACTAACTTAGTGTAAACTGTAAGCAATGTGGCCTGAGTTTTACCTTTTGGCTTCTCACTTCATTTTTTATTTTTTTATTTTTTCCTAGTCAAATTATAAAAAATTCTCTAAACTTAAAGAGGTCTGATTCATAACAGTGTACATTACAGCAACATACAGTTTATATCTATGCATTATTGCTTTTTAAGAATCAAGAATATTCATTTGTCCTCTGTAAACACAGGAAATTCAAATTATGGCCACAAGCAAAAATAAATAAATAGTATAGGCCTAGTGCATTAACTATTGATTACACACACACACACTCTCTCTCTCTCTCTCTCTCTCTCTCTCTCTCTCTCTCTCTCTCTCTCTCTCTCTCTCTGTGACACACTCACACACAAACACACACACACACACACATACACACACACACACACACACACACACACACACACACACACACACACACACACACACACACACACACAAGCTACATTCATGCATTGTGCTTTAAAAAAAAATGCAATTCACAAAATGCAGTCCTTACACAGTGATTGATGTAGTTTTGTGGTTTTACATTTTTTAATGATGTTTACTTTTCAGTTTCATTCATATGTGTGCTTCTGTGTTCTGAGAGGAAAGTAACACTAACTGACAAGTAACTGTGAATAAATCATTAAAAGTCTACTTGATTTTTATTACCATTTATGAAAAGTTTTGTTAAATAAGCAGATAAAGAGACTGACTTGAACTGATTCTGCTTCCTCTTTTAAAACTGTCCTCATAAAACACCTGCTCATTTTCTTTATCACTTAACAGTGTGTGTGTGTGTGTGTGTGTGTGTGTGTGTGTGTGTGTGTGTGTGTGTGTGTGTGTGTGTGTGTTAAATCACTCTACACACCCATTTTATATCTTTATTATTAATATAACTGAATTAAACTTATCATAAGTAGTCCATATATTCAAAGTGTTGATATACATCTTTACAAGTCTATAATAATGTGAAGGTGAAGACATTGCAAATTGTACAAATCTCCCTCTCCTCCTCACCTCCCTCCTCTCTCTGGCTCAGTGTTATGAGAAAAAATCTTCTTCCATTCACTTTGTTCAGATGTTTAATCGGATCAGTCATAATGAGAAATATATTGCAAACTATTTCAGTGTCTGGGTACTTGTATTTCTAGTAAACAGTTCAAGTCCCTGTCTTGTAACTTACAAAACTGAATGCAGAAGCAGAAAAATATTGCCATACACTGATAAAGTACATAATTTCAAAATAAATGGGACAGGAACTAAGGTTCATCTAGTAGAGTAGCAGTGTTCTCTGACATTGTACATATTCATTCTTCATGAGAATTTATATTGACAAACTGATAGGCAATGCCATTTGTTAAAATGCAGGTTAGGTTGGCTGTTGATGAATTAACTTTATGAATTAATCTGTCAATGCTGGCAGTCATGTTTGATTATTTATGTCACTTATTGTAAGTTGAAAATTTTCCACTCTTCTTTGAGTAGCTGTGCTCACTGTCTTTGAAGGAATCACTAGTCAAGCTGCTTAGGATCACATTCAAAAGACTCATAACTTGAGTCAGACAGTGTGTGTGTGTGTGTGTGTGTGTGTGTGTGTGTGTGTGTGTGTGTGTGTGTGTGTGTGTGTGTGGCTGATTTTACAAATAAACATATATGATTTTAAATGTAATCTTAGTTATTAAATTATACTTGGGATGTGAATTGATTGATCAAATTGTATCATTAGTTAGGGTGGGGCAGCAAGGTCTTCAGTGCTGCATTTATGTGTCATATTTGGTTGTTGCTACAACTATTATGAGTTGTGCCTCTTTCTGTGTGTGTTTAGTGTGAGTACAGCAGCTGTTTACCTGTGTGTTTAGAGTGAATATACCTGTTGACCTGTCTTTATACTTTTGTCTATTCTCTCTCTCTCTCTCTCTCTCTCTCTTTTATTTATATGTTTATATATTTCATTTTCATCAGCATTTTTATTTACATTTAATTCTACGTTTTCTTTGTTGGTTTCCTTATACACACACACACACACACACACACACACACACACACACACACACACACACACACACACACACACACACACACACACACATTATTTACTCATTTTCTTCTTCTTCTTCTCCCCCCCCCCTCTCTCTCTCTAAATGATGCCTGTAATTTTATATTTACTCATCAGTAGCTTAGTAAGGACTAGCTGTTAGCTTTTTGACTGAACCTAACTACAAACCTTGTAAAATAAAGTTTTCAAGTTCGAGTTCTCTCTTCAGTCTTTCTTTTTTCTCCCTTTTGAAGCCCGTCTAATAAAATTGCTCCTCGTTGTGGGAAAATAAAGTATGATAGATTACAACGGACAAGTTTTGCCTTTGTGCCCCTGACCAGCTGTCCATTTTTCTTCGCTCATACTTTTAAATCTAAAACTTAATCATCGTCGAATGAAATGACCGTGCACTCGCCTCTGTTGAAAGGCAGCCAGACGTCCCACTGGCAAGGGGCGATACTCGTACCAAACTTACGCCTCGCTCGTGGGAATGGTCTATACCCATTCTCTTGCCACTGTTCTCAGCCGCATCTAGTACACGTAAATTGAAGTGTTTATGCAAAGGCTCTTTTGCGTGAACCTCCGTTGCGTGAAACCTACCCCAAGCAAATTCGTTTGATCAAATCAACCGCGAACGAAAAATCGGGCAGCGCTCCGTTTCCTTGAAACGATTGTTTATGCGAAGATCCTTCGTGCGTGAACGCGGCAAAAGAGCCTTTACAGTCGTTTCAAGGAAACGGAGCGCTGCCCGGATCAAATGCCCAACAAGAAACCCGATTTTTCATCCCGTGATTTGATCATATGAACTGGTCTTCGCTTCGGCGGGTTCACAGCGAAAGAAAAGGGAACGTCGCAGGGCAGAGAGGTGCAGGCTTAAATCAAAACTCAGTGCACAAACAGATTTATGAAAACATGAAACGGAAGGGCACGGACTTAGTGGACAATGCAAAAACAGCTTTCTACTCTTTCAAAATACAAATAAGCAACTCATGCAAGGAACTGATCCACAACTTCAATGCCATCCTAGGCAAAAAGAACTCCACACCTCTCCGATCTTCTTTATGTAGGGGAGTAGGGATGGGGAGTTGAGGGAAGCAGGTTGGAAGCATGGATGAAGAGCCACAAGTCAGAGGTTGCTATAGCATAACTTTTATTTGTACACCAACCAACCAGGAAACAGTGTCTGTATTGGAAAAGACACAAGCAAACAAAACATTTAGAACATGAAAGCAAATGTAAAGTCTAAACAACAGCAATTACTAATCTAATAAACACAGTAACCATGTAGTTTACCTGTGGGTTATTATAATACATGACAAAATGATTAATAATCAAGCACATAAATTGTGTGCTTGACTTACACTTAAAACCCGTATCTCACAGAGTCGCGGTGAGTATACAAGAGACGGCCAGTCAATTAACTGATGAACTCCCAGTATATAATAGTATACAATAAAGTAACAGTGAAGAATGCGGATTACCAAGCTCATTCTTAACTAAACAGGAAGAGTGATATAATCGTTACAGCAGGTCCACTTAAGCACACAACGAGATGGATAGTGACACGGGTGGCATTTGGGACCATGCCGTAAGCGGGAGGAAATCAGTCATAAACTGACCGGCTCCAGCCTCTTTAATATTGTCCCTAATATGCTTTTGGCATCTGAGGACATTAAGCAAAAACAGAACGAACGAAGCCTCTTTACTCAAAGCGTTACAGCATGTCACTGTTACTGACTAGCAGAGCATATCTGTGAACAACGTTAAGCGTCTTACTGACGTCATAGTTCAGGAGCTGTGTGAGAGTCGAGGTGGCCGTCCTGGACTGTCCGTCCTAACGAGCCCTCGGGTTTCCGTGGACGTAAAGACTTATTGAACCGTGCTTCAGCATTGGTCACAACTTGTCCCTAATATGTCAACTGACATCTGAGGACATTAAGCATCAACTCATCATCATCATCGTCTTACTGACGTAGGTAGCGCATCAAGAATCTAAACTGTTGATATGGCTGCGCCTGTCTGCTCAGTCAGTGAACAGAGACAAAGACCTAATTGCCACTACTGACGCGCATCACCGGCCAGTTCGGGTACACGCAGAAAGACCTGGAAAGGGTTTACAAGCTAAGTAGAGTGAAGACTCGCGCCCAAGACTCGGCCATACAAAAGCCGGATCAAAACATAAATAACATGTCTCACAGTTTATACAATCACCCCTATGCACTAAACCATATTCAACTAGTAAACTGAACATTCCACAACTATGAAGTCAACATCTTCAAAGTGTTATAGCCATAATATACCACCGATTTCATGTAGAGACACAGATCGGTAGGAAACTAAACAAATAAGTTATGCCGCACAGAGATCTGCACGGCCATACTAACAAAGTACTCGTACTTTACAGGGATAACTTTGCATCGGCAAAGCATCACTCAAACTGAACATCCAACAGTGTCAACATAACATACTAGCTACATATCAGCTAACCAGGGTTAGCTGCATACATTTTGGAAACATCGGTCATCCAGTGGCATAAAGGCTTAACATTCGAACGCACAAAGAAGGTACTCTGACGCCATAGCGGTTGCAACCAGGCGGCAATCTAACGCCGAAATTACCCACGTATTCAAGAACTAAAATCAAGGTACGTTGTGAATATGGTAGCATTATAAACATACATTATTTACATCAATAGAAACAACAGAACAACAAGCCATAGAAAAATAACTACTTACAGGCTCTCCCCTGAGATGAACACATGAACACCGGCCGCAACAGTAAACAAACAACCTGCCTCTGCAGGGACACTGGGGGAAAAGGGACGCTGCCGGCCCAGCACACAACTTTTAACACCTTAGATAATTGGGCCATAAACCCCCCACCCAATCAAAAAGGAAAAGGACCGGAAAGAAAAGGTTATAGGGTCATGGCCCGGAACATGTATACAATACATTCGGTTACATTTAGACTCTGACGACATACCACAAGCCTTTTCTGAATACTTCACCAACAAGATCGTCACAATAAGAAACAGCTTTCCTCCACTTAACCCAACAGTTGCCATGGACAAAACCACATACTCCGGGAAATTGCTACAGACATTTACACCAGTCACTGAACAATTTGTTTCGGAAATTCTCCAGAAGACTGTCCCAAATCATGCGATCTTGATCCCATTCCTACAGAATTGCTGTACGAAAACCTTGATGTTCTCCTCCTTACAATCACCAATATCATCAACACTTCATTGGCTTCTGGTTTTGTACCACCAGACTTCAAAACTGCTATTGTCCTGCTCAAAAAACCCTCCCTCGACCAGAATGTACTGAAAAACTACCGTCAAATCTCAAACCTGCCATTTCTGTCTAAAATTCTTGAAAAGGTCGTTCTACACAAACCTCTTGCACACCTCCAAGAAAACAACCTCTGCAGTCCTTTCCAATCAGCCTACTGCACCGGACACAGCACCGAGACCGCACTCCTACGCGTTGTAAACGACTTGTTAAACGCTATGGATGAAGACAAAATCTCTGTTTTACTCTTACTGGATCTTTCAGCTGCGTTTGACACTATCGATCACCAGATTCTTCTTTCCCGTCTCGAAACTGTTTTTGGCACCGGCGCAGAAGCGTTGGGACCACCGCCCCCGAAGAGTCTGGCGAAGGGCAGTGGCCTGGGTTCGGCCTCCGGTGGAGTGTCGACCTCCATCGGCTCCTCGTCGCGGCCCAGCAGTAGTGCGGAGGGTACCACCCCTCTCTGAGCGTCGTCATCGCGCCCGGTCGTAGTCACCGACACCATCTGCATCCCCGGGGCCTCTGCCGCAGCCCCGAATTCCCTCCGCCACCCCGCCGTCTGGCTGACCCTCTTGGACACCCACCATTACATTTATAAGTCAATGCTGTTAAAATAATGACCAGAACGAGTGTTCCTACAACCGCATACAACCAAGCTGGGTAACTGCCGGCTGTATCCTCTACCAATTCATTCTGACCTGCCAGTTCCGTAATCAGTTTTCTTAGTGGAATTTGCTCTACTGTCTGCAGCCAATCGGGAAGTTGGATCGAGCTGAAATCTGGCAGTTTTTCGTGGAATGGTTTCCAAATGATGGTGTCAGCTACTCTGGCATTTAGGAGTAACTCGGAAATAGAGTCCTCCACCTCAAATTTACTCTCCTTTTGATAGTAAGGCATGAGTGACATATATTCGTTTGACGCCGAACACGACATAGGCAACCTGATTATATCTAGAGGTGGCTGTACCTCTATTTCAATGGTCCCTCCTTCATTTTCCTGACATACCAGTGAGAACACTAGTTTCCGTTGGGTGGTTATTATCCATTTTCCATCGGTCAGATACTCTGCCATCGGGAGAACGGCGTTGAGCCTAACCATTGGTTGGCAATTTCGTTCAAACATTTCAGTGTTTTTCATAAAGAGAGCCGTAATGCAAAGATACTTTAAGCTAATCGGATATACTGGGCTTCCGATTGAGCAGAAACCAATCGAAGCTTTCGAACAGCCCTCGAGTTCCTCCTGGGTCAGAAGCACGAAGTTGGCGCACTGAGTGTTGACTGCTATCGCTTCAGCCTCCAATTGGTAGTTTTCTACTGATCCCGACATTACCCCATCACTAACATTAAATGGTGTGGGAAGATTGTGAACCCGATAAACTTCAAAATCATCGTTGGAGTTCAAAAGTGGGACCGCTACCACCACTAAGATTTTGTCTTCTTCTACGATAGTAGTGCATGTCAACATCTTATAAAAATGCCAAATGTCTGCTTTTGGGTCCCCCGGCAACCTCAGTGGTGCCGCTATTCTGGTTTGGATATCTATCAAAAGGTCCCGAAGCTTGAGCAGGGATATTATACTGGGTGACAATTTACCTATACTCAGCATATTTAACTGTAGCTGGAGGTGTTCCACATAGATCAGAGCCTTCTGCAAGGATTGCTTGATCTCTTCGACCAGGCCGTCCAGCTGTAGGTACATTGGTAGCAACGTCTCCAACTGAAAAATCCGATTATCTAGTTTTTGCGTCACATTGGCTATCTGTTCATTAGTGGCCCCCATATCCGAAACTATCAAATTCAGCGTCTGTCTGTTTTCCGCTATGCGCGCCCTAGAAACGTTAATCAAGTGCAAACTTTCCTGAACAACATGAGCCAGTCCCACTTGATTACTCCTCAAAATGTGCAAGTTACGTCTAATCGCCCCCAGATCTCCCTCAGAGACTGTTCCAAATAGGAAACTAAACGCTTGCCCAATAAAAGGAACCAGTGAGCGCTTGTTCCTAGGGTGGAGTGCATGGTACGCCGCTAGTCGAGCGTTCACCCCGACATACGTTTCGCGCAAAGTCTCGAGCTCGTTGGATAGTCCACGGATAGTCGTTCACCAACCCATTTGACCTTGGAGCACGATTCTCTACCACGGTCCGTATAACACCCAACAAGTGGTTTATGTTCTCCCCCACAGTATTCATTACTGTGACATATGGGTTCAGATCAATCACAAAGGTGATTGACCAGCGTGACCTAGTTGTGGTCACCTCACTAACTTTGCGGAACACTACGTTCTGTCTAACCTGGGTAGCGAGGGTCAGTCCCAGAAGGACTAGGATAATCGGAAGCCGGTGCATCTGCAACACATCATTAAAACACCTTTAATTACGACGACCCCATCTCCAGGAAGCCATTACAGGACATTGAGAATTGCGCTGAGAAGATCTCTCACCCTACCTGAGCCTTTCCCACGTCCTAACTTCATCGACCGACATCGCCTCATCAGAGACCGCTGATGTTTCGTCATCGGAGGTCTTATGTCGGTCAACTGGTCCCTGTTCTCTTTCTAGCCTCCGTTCCCTGGCTTTCAATCTTCCGCTAGCTCTGCCAGAGGTATGTTCTCCTCCTCTGAAGAATTGTCCCTTTCCCTCCGATACCACCGGGTAATCTTGGGTAAAGTGTCCCCACCCTCTGATTCACTGCTACTACTCTCCTCGGAGCTTTCCTGAGGAGGAACCACGTAAGCAGCCCTTCGATAAGGTTTCCTTGAATCACTGTTGGAATTTCCCATTCTTCAACCTTAGCCAGCCTTAAATGTTCAGCATGAACTTTCACAGCCACCCCATCAAGCTGGTTCCTGATCACGTACGTGACAGGAGAGGTCTTCTCCACTACTCGATAGTATGGTTGCCACTTACCCTCCAATTTGTTCCTACGTGTTTGATTACTGCGTCCTGAAGCTGTTTGGGTATGTACAACCGGGGTGTGGGGTCGTCATCGGGGTCAGACAGATAATACAGCAGCCCTCCCAAAATGAGGTGCCTATTCTTCAAGGCGCCGACTGCTTTTCCCGACTCTAATTGCTTTTTTATGTCCTTCACGACACCATCCTTGTCTTGTTCTTTTACCATATCCATCCCTTCCCACGTGGTTTCTGGCTCCTCTTTCCCATTTGCACCCGGGTCCTCCCAGCCCGCGTAAAACTTAGGATCAAACCTGTTTGAATTGAACGCGTTAACCTCTAGAAACTTGTCGCTGATCTCCACTTCCTCTTCTCCCTGTGTCTTATTCTGAACCTTATGACACCCCTGAGGCGTACGAGACAGAAGGTCGGCTACTGTGTTGGCGACTCCCTCTATATATTCTATCTTACAGTTGTAGCCCGCTATTGACAGAGCCCACATCTGCACCTTCCGATTTTGCATCTGTGATTCCAACAAATACTTCAGCGGTTTGTAGTCTGTGCGCACAATGAACTCTGCCCCATGTAAATAATGATCTAACTTCTGCAGGGAATAATGGATAGCGTAAGCCTCCTTTTCAGTTGTCGACCACCTACCCTGAGTATCACTCAGCTTGTGAGACAAAAAACAGATGGGTTTTTTAACTTCCTTCCCTTATCCATCCTCCCCTTTCTGAGTGAGAACCGCCCCAATGCATGTGTCACTAGCGTCCGTGTACAAAACGTAGGGCTTCTCGGTGTCTGGGTAGACCAACAAAGGAACCACGGACAAACTGTCCTTTAAATAATCAAAAGCCTTCTGGCACTGGGCTGTCCACTTGAAGCTGGCGAACTTTTTCGTAAGCTCGATAAGGGGTTGGGCTATCTCTGAAAAATTTGGAATAAATCTGTAGTAGCTACACGTCCCTATGAACCCCCTCACCTCTCTGACGTTGCTGGGCGCTGCCATTTCCCTGATTGCCTCAACCTTTTCTGGGTCCGGCTGGATCCCTTCCCCGTTAATGGTGAACTCCAAGTACCTTGTCTCTGTTTGGAAAAATTGCACTTTTTCAGTTTCATTTTGAGTCCATGTTCCCTTATTTTGTTGAATACCGCACGTAGATGCGACAGGTGCTCATCTGGAGAGGCACTGAAAATTATGATGTCAACAAGGTATGGAATGGCAAAATCCTCTAACCCTTCTAGCATTATGTTCATCAATTCTATGAACACTGGAGGTGCTCCCGACAAACCAAAGGGCATGACCAAAAACTCAAAAAGACCTCTGTGGCACGCGAAAGCAGTTTTCTCCCTGTCTCTTTCGTCCATCAGGACTTGCCAATATCCCGATTTCAGGTCCAGCGTGGAGAAATATTTGGCTTTCCCTAACCTTGCCAAAAGTCATCTATCACAGGTAATGGGTAGGAAATGGGTTTGGTAATTTTGTTCAACTGTCGAAAATCGACAAAGAAGCGCTTGGACCCGTCCTTCTTGTCTAACACTACTACTGGGAAGCTCCACGGTGATCGCGACTTCCGAATGATCCCTGCTTCCAACATTTCATCCACGGCGTTGTCTATCACTGCCCTTTTGTTCAGTGGAGTTCTGTATGGTTTCATCTTGATTGGCGGATGTTCACCCGTATCTAACTTCATCTTTACTGTATCTGTGTGTCCCAATTCCGCACCCGTTTGCGCGAACAGATCTCGGTTCTCCGTCACCAGTTTCTTAACATCACCCTCAGAATCTCCCGGCACTGAGAGATCATCTAGCCAGTCATCCCCTGCTTTCCCTTTCTCTTCCCCCGTTTCCCGAAATGAGGTCACAATATTCTCTTCTTTCAACCTTTCTAGCTTCCCAATGACGCTGCCTCTTTTAACCCTAAAAGTCCTACTTGTACGGTTGGAGATCAAAGCGGGAAACGTCCTGCCCGCCTTCACCTCGACAACCGATTTCTGCAGCTGCAACCCGGGTTCCATGCTAAGATAACCCCGATCTTTGGGAGAAATCTGGCAAAGCTGCTTTCCCTCGGAATCTAGAACACCACTGGTTTTCGCCTTGCAGACCACAGCCGTGTGAGGTTTAATGACCACCGTACTGGCTGCTCGAACGAGGGCCGAGATGTGGATATCCTCTTCCAATGGCACATACACCTGGCCTATCTTCATGCTGCGTAACTCATTAAAGTACAGCACGACCTTGTTGTCGGTAATCCAGTCCCTGCCCAAAATAGCGTTCCTGTTCAACCCGTCCACCACGTAGAACGTATGTTGGAATTTCCGACCCCCAAGCTTGAATTTAATAGTAGCGCACCCATCTACTTGCAGTTTATTCCCATTGACCGCCTGAAGATTAACCTTTTGTTTCCCAAAAACATAACCGTGTTTTAATTTATCAAAAACCCTCCTATGCAGCAGACTAACCTCGGCACCCGTATCCACCAATGCCCTATACCGCTGTTTCCCTAACAGAATCACACACGAATTTGGACTACATGCTAAATTAATGGAAAAATTCTTCTCAGGCGTCGCCGATGTCCTTTGCTTCCTCTCACTACTGGCTTCTTTTAGTGGAGGTGTTGGCCGTTTTTTGTTTGTTTTTTGTTTCCCATTTCTGCAGTCCTTCTTGAAGTGCGGACCCCTGCATTCCCAGCATTGGACTGACCGATTCTTCCTTTCCCTGGGAACATCCCCTGCCGGCACTGCCCCAGGCTCCCTGCAGTCCCTAGCTTTGTGCGGTCCACCACACCTAAAGCAACAGAGAGGGCGCATGTGCCCCACCTCCATGGGCTCTTCCCGTCTAACTGGTTCCCCCCTGTATCCTTGGAAAACGTCAACCCTCTCTTTCTCCCTAGCGGGTTTACCCAATCTCAGCTGAATCCTATCCTGGACGTTTTGTTCATTCGCAGCGCACGTCACTGCTGCCCTAAACGTGGCTGGGTTCTCCCGGAGAATCTTTGCCTTGAGATGATAATCCCACAGCCCATCAATAAAATAAGCCACTAACTGCTGTTCGGCCCCCTGCCCCAGTGCTCCTGCACCATCTCCACCAAACCCGTCCTCTGACAGGGTGAGCAGACTTTCTACGAACAACTGAATTGATTCCCTGGGCTTTTGTTTGATTTTACGTAGCAAGGTCAGCGCATGTTGTTGGTCCACTATCTCTGAGAACCGAACAGTCAGTTCCTGCTTCATTTCTCCCCAGGCAGCTTGAGGGCGTTCTCTAAGAAACCTGTCAATGAAGTCTCTAGTCGGACCCTTACTTGCCCTAAACGCTATCAGCTTTTTCGACTCATCCTGAGCCCCCGAAAACAAAGCACTTTTCTCTATCTCCTTTATCCATGCCTTAAACTTTGAAGGCTCCCCTTCAAACACCGAAACTGAGTTTAAATGTCCCTTGCGGCCATAAATGTTGAAACATTCCGCAGCTGTGCCGCTAAGTCGGCAAAAGCTTCCCCAACGTTTTGTTGTGCCTGATTTTCTTCTCTCTTTTTTTTTTTTTTTTTTTTTTTCTTTCTCTTTTTTTCAGCGATTCTCCTCGCTCTTTCTAGAAGCAAAGCCACCGCAACGTTATCT
The DNA here is from genome assembly GCA_963584105.1 of Alviniconcha strummeri. Lineage (NCBI taxonomy): Eukaryota > Metazoa > Mollusca > Gastropoda > Provannidae > Alviniconcha > Alviniconcha strummeri. The sequence continues at coordinate 16,064,896 of OY757541.1, read as the reverse complement.
ACGCTTTTTGTCACACTTCCTCATTTTAAAAATCTGCTTTCCAATACTTTCCTTTTTCTTTCAATCACAACATCCGATCAAAACATCTATGTCCACCCCTACACATCTTGATCAAAAACATCTGCGTCAGCCAGAACGACAAGGTAAGACGAAAAAACGAAGAAAAAAGAGACCACTTACCTCGACCCCGAAGCGCAGACGTGCCCGGCCCTCGTGCCTGTGTTGAACCCACTCGACCCCGAAGCGCAGACGTGCCCGGCCCTCGTGCCTGTGTTGTCGTCTATGCTGGCTTCTCTCTCTCCGACCCTAGGGTGCTGTCTGTGTGGCCTCTTCTCTGGTCGACAGCACCCCCCACCTTCCTGCTGGTATTTCCCGGACCACACTAACCCTATCGTACCTACACACTTGTCTTGGTCTAAAAGTGTCTCTAAAGCAAGTAATCTTCAATGTCTCCTTTTCTAATGTTTTTGTCAAAAATGTTGAAGGGAGAATTGGCAATCGTGCTGCTCTAATTCTGTCTTTCTGATCCTCCACCAACTTCTTCTTCGGGAACTCTTCATCTCTTTTCCCTAAAAACTCTTCCACCCGTTCAACAGTCAATCAGTTCCACCCCACAATTAGCACATCCACCAAGCAGAGTAGAAAAGGAGGTGATCTGGTCCCTTTTGTCTTTTGCCGCTGGTGCAAGGGAGTCAATCGCACGAGTATCTGTGGACACCACCTGCAAAGGAAACCAAAAGGTATCAACAGACACCGTGGAGGAGTTTCGTGATACGACCGAGGTTTTCACACAAACAATCTAGGACGGCACAACACACCCACGTGGGACACGAAAGCAGTCTGCCTGACTCGCCAGGTACGATACTGTTCCCCACAATGCCAAACCAGACGGACAATTGGAACCGATCAAACCTCGACCTCTCTGCCACACATCTACCAAGCAGTTGGCTGGAGGCAAGAATAGAAAATGAGGTGATCTGGTCCCTTTTGTCTTTTGCCACTGGTGCAAGAGAGTCAATCGCACGAGAAGAGCCTACTGCTAACGTATCTGTGGACACCACCTACAGAAGAAACCATACAAAGCTCATCAACCAAACACCACGGGGTTCGGACCCCTTCTTCAGTGGCGTCGCTCGCACCCGCCTGCTTGACTGCACGCTGTGCCCATTCTCTTGCCACTGTTCTCTGCCGCATCTAGTACATGTATGTGAATTGAAGTGTTTATGCAAAGGCTCTTTTGCGTGAACCTCCGTTGCGTGAAACCTACCCCAAGCAAATTCGTTTGATCAAATCAACCGCGAACGAAAAATCGGGCAGCTCTCCGTTTCCTTGAAACGATTGTTTACGCGAAGATCCTTCGTGAGTGAACGCGGCAAAAGAGCCTTTACAATCGTTTCAAGGAAACGGAGCACTCCCCGGATCAAATCAAATGCCCGACAAGAAACCCGATTTTTCATCCCGTGATTTGATCAAATGAACTGGTCTTCGCTTCGGCGGGCTCACAGCGAAAGATGAAAAATCGGGTAGCGCTCGGTTTCCTTGAAACGATTGTCCACGTTGTCCACAAACCTACCGAAAGATGGAAAATCATCCGTTTCCTTTTTCCGTGATTGTTTATACGAAGGGCTCTTCCCCGTGAAGAGAAATCCCAAACGGGGATCGGGTAGAGGTCCGTATCCTTTTTGCAATCGTTATTACGAAGTCTCGCAGCTTCACAAATAGCATATCAGTGACGTAATCAGGGCCTAGGCTCGTGACACGTTCTGTACTGAGAGTCTAGTCACTGCCGGGAAATCCCAGCAGGGATCGCAGCTTTACAAATAGCATATCATTGACGTAATCAGAGCCTAGGCTCGTGACACGTTCTGTACTGAGAGTCTAGTCACTGCCGGGAAATCCCAGCAGGGATCGCAGCTTCACAAATAGCATATCAGTGACGTCATCAGGGCTTAGGCTCGTGACACGTTCTGTACTGAGAGTCTAGTTACCGCCGGGAAATCCCAGCAGTGGCATCAGCTTCACAAATAGCATATCAGTGACGTCATCAGGGCTTAGGCTCGTGACACGTTCTGTACTGAGAGTCTAGTCACCGCCGGGAAATCCCAGCAGTGGCAGCAGCTTCACAAATAGCATATCAGTGACGTGATCAGGGCCTAGGCTCGTGACACGTTTTGTACTGAGAGTCTAGTCACCGCCGGGAAATCCCAGCAGTGGTCGTGGAATCTTTTATGCTGGCTGAACGTCGCCCTAACTGTCAAACCCCCACAGTCTCTGCAATAATTTGTACAAGCACAGCTTAGTGTGCCAAATTCATAATGAACAAATGTCACAACTAGTAGCCTAGAGCGGCAATATCTGTGTTTGAGTTATTTCATGTAATGAATGTGGTGGTTGACAGTTTGGGCGACGCTCAGCCAGCATAAATAGCATATCAGTGACGTGATCAGGGCCTAGGCTCGTGACACGTACTGAGAGTCTAGTCACCGCCGGGAAATCCCAGCAGTGATCTCGGCTTCACAAATAGCATATCAGTGACGTGGTCAGTGCCTAGCCTCGTGACACGTTTTGTACTGAGAGTCTAGTCACCGCCAGGAAATCCCAGCATGGATCGCAGCTTCACAAATAGCATATCAGTGACGTGATCAGGGCCTAGGCTCGTGACACGTTTTGTACTGAGAGTCTAGTCACCGCCGGGAAATCCCAGCAGTGATCGCAGCTGCACAAATAGCATATCAGTGACGTAATCAGGGCCTAGGCTCGTGATACGTTCTGTACTGAGAGTCTAGTCACCGCCGGGAAATCCCAGCAGGGATCGCAGCTTCACAAATAGCATATCAGTGACGTGGTCAGGGCCTAGGCTCGTGACACGTTCTGTACTGAGAGTCTAGTCACCGCCAGGAAATCCCAGCAGTGATCTCAGCTTCACAAATAGCATATCAGTGACGTGGTCAGGACCTAGGCTCGTGACACGTTCTGTACTGAGAGTCTAGTCACCGCCAGGAAATCCCAGCAGTGATCTCAGCTTCACAAATAGCATATCGGTGACGTGGTCAGGGCCTAGGCTCGTGACACGTTCTGTACTGAGAGTCTAGTCACCGCCAGGAAATCCCAGCAGTGATCTCAGCTTCACAAATAGCATATCGGTGACGTGGTCAGTGCCTAGCCTCGTGACACGTTTTGTACTGAGAGTCTAGTCACTGCCGGGAAATCCCAGCAGGGATCGCAGCTTCACAAATAGCATATCAGTGACGTCATCAGGGCTTAGGCTCGTGACACGTTCTGTACTGAGAGTCTAGTCACCGCCGGGAAATCCCAGCAGTGGCATCAGCTTCACAAATAGCATATCAGTGACGTCATCAGGGCTTAGGCTCGTGACACGTTCTGTACTGAGAGTCTAGTCACCGCCGGGAAATCCCAGCAGTGGCAGCAGCTTCACAAATAGCATATCAGTGACGTGATCAGGGCCTAGGCTCGTGACACGTTCTGTACTGAGAGTCTAGTCACCGCCGGGAAATCCCAGCAGTGGCATCAGCTTCACAAATAGCATATCAGTGACGTCATCAGGGCTTAGGCTCGTGACACGTTCTGTACTGAGAGTCTAGTCACCGCCGGGAAATCCCAGCAGTGGCAGCAGCTTCACAAATAGCATATCAGTGACGTGATCAGGGCCTAGGCTCGTGACACGTTTTGTACTGAGAGTCTAGTCACCGCCGGGAAATCCCAGCAGTGGTCGTGGAATCTTTTATGCTGGCTGAACGTCGCCCTAACTGTCAAACCCCCACAGTCTTTGCAATAATTTGTACAAGCACAGCTTAGTGTGCCAAATTCATAATGAACAAATGTCACAACTAGTAGCCTAGAGCGGCAATATCTGTGTTTGAGTTATTTCATGTAATGAATGTGGTGGTTGACAGTTTGGGCGACGCTCAGCCAGCATAAATAGCATATCAGTGACGTGATCAGGGCCTAGGCTCGTGACACGTACTGAGAGTCTAGTCACCGCCGGGAAATCCCAGCAGTGATCTCGGCTTCACAAATAGCATATCAGTGACGTGGTCAGTGCCTAGCCTCGTGACACGTTTTGTACTGAGAGTCTAGTCACCGCCAGGAAATCCCAGCATGGATCGCAGCTTCACAAATAGCATATCAGTCACGTGATCAGGGCCTAGGCTCGTGACACGTTTTGTACTGAGAGTCTAGTCACCGCCGGGAAATCCCAGCAGTGATCGCAGCTGCACAAATAGCATATCAGTGACGTAATCAGGGCCTAGGCTCGTGATACGTTCTGTACTGAGAGTCTAGTCACCGCCGGGAAATCCCAGCAGGGATCGCAGCTTCACAAATAGCATATCAGTGACGTGGTCAGGGCCTAGGCTCGTGACACGTTCTGTACTGAGAGTCTAGTCACCGCCAGGAAATCCCAGCAGTGATCTCAGCTTCACAAATAGCATATCAGTGACGTGGTCAGGACCTAGGCTCGTGACACGTTCTGTACTGAGAGTCTAGTCACAGCCAGGAAATCCCAGCAGTGATCTCAGCTTCACAAATAGCAGATCAGTGACGTGGTCAGGGCCTAGCCTCGTGACACGTTCTGTACTGAGAGTCTAGTCACCGCCAGGAAATCTCAGCAGTGATCTCAGCTTCACAAATAGCATATCGGTGACGTGGTCAGTGCCTAGCCTCGTGACACGTTTTGTACTGAGAGACTAGTCACTGCCGGGAAATCCCAGCAGGGATCGCAGCTTCACAAATAGCATATCAGTGACGTCATCAGGGCTTAGGCTCGTGACACGTTCTGTACTGAGAGTCTAGTCACCGCCGGGAAATCCCAGCAGTGGCATCAGCTTCACAAATAGCATATCAGTGACGTCATCAGGGCTTAGGCTCGTGACACGTTCTGTACTGAGAGTCTAGTCACCGCCGGGAAGTCCCAGCAGTGGCAGCAGCTTCACAAATAGCATATCAGTAACGTGATCAGGGCCTAGGCTCGTGACACGTTTTCTACTGAGAGTCTAGTCACCGCCGGGAAATCCCAGCAGTGGTCGTGGAATCTTTTATGCTGGCTGAACGTCGCCCTAACTGTCAAACCCCCACAGTCTCTGCAATAATTTGTACAAGCACAGCTTAGTGTGCCAAATTCATAATAAACAAATGTCACAACTAGTAGCCTACAGCGGCAATATCTGTGTTTGAGTTGTTTCATGTAATGAATGTGGTGGTTGACAGTTTGGGCGACGCTCAGCCAGCATAAATAGCATATCAGTGACGTGATCAGGGCCTAGGCTTGTGACACGTACTGAGAGTCTAGTCACCGCCGGGAAATCCCAGCAGTGATCTCGGCTTCACAAATAGCATATCAGTGACGTGGTCAGTGCCTAGCCTCGTGACACGTTTTGTACTGAGAGTCTAGTCACCGCCAGGAAATCGACAGCATGGATCGCAGCTTCACAATTAGCATATCAGTGACGTGATCAGGGCCTAAGCTCGTGACACGTTTTGTACTGAGAGTCTAGTCACCGCCGGGAAATCCCAGCAGTGATCTCAGCTTCACAAATAGCAGATCAGTGACGTCATCAGGGCTTAGGCTCGTGACACGTTCTGTACTGAGAGTCTAGTCACCGCCGGGAAATCCCAGCAGTGGCATCAGCTTCACAAATGGCATATCAGTGACGTCATCAGGGCTTAGGCTCGTGACACGTTCTGTACTGAGAGTCTAGTCACCGCCAGGAAATCCCAGCAGTGATCTCAGCTTCACAAATAGCATATCAGTCACGTGGTCAGAGCCTAGGCTCGTGACACGTTCTGTACTGAGAGTCTAGTCACCGCCAGGAAATCCCAGCAGTGATCTCAGCTTCACAAATAGCATATCAGTGACGTGGTCAAGGCCTAGGCTCATGACACGTTCTGTACTGAGAGTCTAGTCACCGCCAGGAAATCCCAGCAGTGATCTCAGCTTCACAAATAGGATATCGGTGACGTGGTCAGTGGCTAGCCTCGTGACACGTTTTGTACTGAGAGTCTAGTCACTGCCGGGAAATCCCAGCAGGGATCGCAGCTTCACAAATAGCATATCAGTAACGTCATCAGGGCTTAGGCTCGTGACACGTTCTGTACTGAGAGTCTAGTCACCGCCGGGAAATCCCAGCAGTGGCATCAGCTTCACAAATAGCATATCAGTGACGTCATCAGGGCTTAGGCTCGTGACACGTTCTGTACTGAGAGTCTAGTCACCGCCGGGAAATCCCAGCAGTGGCAGCAGCTTCACAAATAGCATATCAGTGACGTGATCAGGGCCTAGGCTCGTGACACGTTTTGTACTGAGAGTCTAGTCAACGCCGGGAAATCCCAGCAGTGGTCGTGGAATCTTTTATGCTGGCTGAACGTCGCCCTAACTGTCAAACCCCCACAGTCTCTGCAATAATTTGTACAAGCACAGCTTAGTGTGCCAAATTCATAATAAACAAATGTCACAACTAGTAGCATAGAGCGGCAACATCTGTGTTTGAGTTGTTTCATGTAATGAATGTGGTGGTTGACAGTTTGGGCGACGCTCAGCCAGCATAAATAGCATAGCAGTGACGTGATCAGGGCCTAGGTTCGTGACACGTACTGAGAGTCTAGTCACCGCCGGGAAATCCCAGGAGTGATCTCGGCTTCACAAATAGCATATCAGTGACGTGGTCAGTGCCTAGCCTCGTGACACGTTTTGTACTGAGAGTCTAGTCACCGCCGGGAAATCCCAGCAGTGATCGCAGCTGCACAAATAGCATATCAGTGACGTAATCAGGGCCTAGGCTCGTGATACGTTCTGTACTGAGAGTCTAGTCACCGCCGGGAAATCCCAGCAGGGATCGCAGCTTCACAAATAGCATATCAGTGACGTGATCAGGGCCTAGGCTCGTGACACGTTTTGTACTGAGAGTCTAGTCACCGCCAGGAAATCCCAGCATGGATCGCAGCTTCACAATTAGCATATCAGTGACGTGATCAGGGCCTAGGCTCGTGACACGTTTTGTACTGAGAGTCTAGTCACCGCCGGGAAATCCCAGCAGTGATCTCAGCTTGACAAATAGCAGATCAGTGACGTCATCAGGGCTTAGGCTCGTGACACGTTCTGTACTGAGAGTCTAGTCACCGCCGGGAAATCCCAGCAGTGGCATCAGCTTCACAAATAGCATATCAGTGACGTCATCAGGGCTTAGGCTCGTGACACGTTCTGTACTGAGAGTCTAGTCACCGCTGGAAATCCCAGCAGTGATCTCAGCTTCACAAATAGCATATCAGTGACGTGGTCAGGGCCTAGGCTCGTGACACGTTCTGTACTGAGAGTCTAGTCACCGCCAGGAAATCCCAGCAGTGATCTCAGCTTCACAAATAGCATATCAGTGACGTTGTCAGGGCCTAGGCTCGTGACACGTTCTGTACTGAGAGTCTAGTCACCGCCAGGAAATCCCAGCAGTGATCTCAGCTTCACAAATAGCATATCGGTGACGTGGTCAGTGCCTAGCCTCGTGACACGTTTTGTACTGAGAGTCTAGTCACTGCCGGGAAATCCCAGCAGGGATCGCAGCTTCACAAATAGCATATCAGTGACGTCATCAGGGCTTAGGCTCGTGACACGTTCTGTACTGAGAGTCTAGTCACCGCCGGGAAATCCCAGCAGTGGCATCAGCTTCACAAATAGCATATCAGTGACGTCATCAGGGCTTAGGCTCGTGACACGTTCTGTACTGAGAGTCTAGTCACCGCCGGGAAATCCCAGCAGTGGCATCAGCTTCACAAATAGCATATCAGTGACGTCATCAGGGCTTAGGCTCGTGACACGTTCTGTACTGAGAGTCTAGTCATCGCCGGGAAATCCCAGCAGTGGCAGCAGCTTCACAAATAGCATATCAGTGACGTGATGAGGGCCTAGGCTCGTGACACGTTTTGTACTCAGAGTCTAGTCACCGCCGGGAAATCCCAGCAGTGGTCGTGGAATCTTTTATGCTGGCTGAACGTAGCCCTAACTGTCAAACCCCCACAGTCTCTGCAATAATTTGTACAAGCACAGCTTAGTGTGCCAAATTCATAATAAACAAATGTCACAACAAGTAGCCTAGAGCGGCAACATCTGTGTTTGAGTTGTTTCATGTAATGAATGTGGTGGTTGACAGTTTGGGCGACGCTCAGCTAGCATAAATAGCATCTCAGTGACGTGATCAGGGCCTAGGCTCGTGACACGTACTGAGAGTCTAGTCACCGCCGGGAAATCCCAGCAGTGATCTCGGCTTCACAAATAGCATATCAGTGACGTGGTCAGTGCCTAGCCTCGTGAAACGTTTTGTACTGAGAGTCTAGTCACCGCCAGGAAATCCCAGCATGGATCGCAGCTTCACAAATAGCATATCAGTGACGTGATCAGGGCCTAGGCTCGTGACACGTTTCGTACTGAGAGTCTAGTCACCGCCGGGAAATCCCAGCAGTGATCTCAGCTTCACAAATAGCAGATCAGTGACGTGGTCAGTGCCTAGCCTCGTGACACGTTCTGTACTGACAGTCTAGTCACCGCCAGGAAATCCCAGCAGGGATCGCAACTTCACAAATAGCATATCAGTGACGTGATCAGGGCCTAGGCTCGTGACACGTTTTGTACTGAGAGTCTAGTCACCGCCAGGAAATCCCAGCAGTGATCTCAGCTTCACAAATAGCATATCGGTGACGTGGTCAGTGCCTAACCTCGTGACACGTTTTGTACTGAGAGTCTAGTCACTGCCGGGAAATTCCAGCAGGGATCGCAGCTTCACAAATAGCATATCAGTGACGTCATCAGGGCTTAGCCTCGTGACACGTTCGGTACTGAGAGTCTAGTCACCGCCGGGAAATCCCAGCAGTGGCATCAGCTTCACAAATAGCATATCAGTGACGTCATCAGGGCTTAGGCTCGTGACACGTTCTGTACTGAGAGTCTAGTCACCGCCGGGAAATCCCAGCAGTGGCATCAGCTTCACAAATAGCATATCAGTGACGTGATCAGGGCCTAGGCTCGTGACACGTTTTGTACTCAGAGTCTAGTCACCGCCGGGAAATCCCAGCAGTGGTCGTGTAATCTTTTATGCTGGCTGAACGTCGCCCTAACTGTCAAACCCCCACAGTCTCTGCAATAATTTGTACAAGCACAGCTTAGTGTGCCAAATTCATAATAAACAAATGTCACAACTAGTAGCCTAGAGGGGCGATATCTGTGTTTGAGTTGTTTCATGTAATGAATGTGGTGGTTGACAGTTTGGGTGACGCTCAGCCAGCATAAACAGCATATCAGTGACGTGATCAGTGCCTAAGCTCGTGACACGTACTGAGAGTCTAGTCACCGCCGGGAAATCCCAGCAGTGATCTCGGCTTCACAAATAGCATATCAGTGACGTGGTCAGTGCCTAGCCTCGTGACACGTTTTGTACTGAGAGTCTAGTCACCGCCAGGAAATCCCAGCATGGATCGCAGCTTCACAAATAGCATATCAGTGACGTGATCAGGGCCTAGGCTCGTGACACGTTTTGTACTGAGAGTCTAGTCACCGCCGGGAAATCCCAGCAGTGATCGCAGCTGCACAAATAGCAGATCAGTGACGTGGTCAGTGCCTAACCTCGTGACACGTTCTGTACTGACAGTCTAGTCACCGCCAGGAAATCCCAGCAGGGATCGCAGCTTCACAAATAGCATATCAGTGACGTGATCAGGGCCTAGGCTCGTGACACGTTTTGTACTGAGAGTGTAGTCACCGCCGGGAAATCCCAGCAGTGATCGCAGCTGCACAAATAGCATATCAGTAACGTCATCAGGGCCTAGGCGCGTGATACGATCTGTACTGAGAGTCTAGTCACCGCAGGGAAATCCAAGCAGGGATCGCAGCTTCACAAATAGCATATCAGTGACGAGGTCAGGGCCTAGGCTCGTGACACGTTCTGTACTGAGAGTCTAGTCACCGCCAGGAAATCCCAGCAGTGATCTCAGCTTCACAAATAGCATATCGGTGACGTGGTCAGTGCCTAGCCTCGTGACACGTTTTGTACTGAGAGTCTAGTCACTGCCGGGAAATCCCAGCAGGGATCGCAGCTTCACAAATAGCATATCAGTGACGTCATCAGGGCTTAGGCTCCTGACACGTTTCGTACTGAGAGTCTAGTCACCGCCGGGAAATCCCAGCAGTGGCATCAGCTTCACAAATAGCATATCAGTGACGTGATCAGGGCCTAGGCTCGTGACACGTTCTGTACTGAGAGTCTAGTCACCGCCGGGAAATCCCAGCAGTGATCATAGAATCTTTTATGCTGGCTGAACGTCGCCCTCACTGTCAAACCCCCACAGTCTCTGCAATAATTTGTACAAGCACAGCTTAGTGTGCCAAATTCATAATAAACAAATGTCACAACTAGTAGCCTAGAGCGGCAACATCTGTGTTTGAGTTGTTTCATGTAATGAATGTGGTGGTTGACAGTTTGGGCGACGCTCAGCCAGCATAAATAGCATATCAGTGACGTGATCAGGGCCTAGGCTCGTGACACGTACTGAGAGTCTAGTCACCGCCGGGAAATCCCAGCAGTGATCTCGGCTTCACAAATAGCATATCAGTGACGTGGTCAGTGCCTAGCCTCGTGACACGTTTTGTACTGAGAGTCTAGTCACCGCCAGGAAATCCCAGCATGGATGGCAGCTTCACAAATAGCATATCAGTGACGTGATCAGGGCCTAGGCTCGTGACACGTTTTGTACTGAGAGTCTAGTCACCGCCGGGAAATCCCAGCAGTGATCACAGCTTCAGAAATAGCAGATCAGTGACGTCATCAGGGCTTAGGCTCGTGACACGTTCTGTACTGAGAGTCTAGTCACCGCCGGGAAATCCCAGCAGTGGCATCAGCTTCACAAATAGCATATCAGTGACGTCATCAGGGCTTAGGCTCGTGACACGTTCTGTACTGAGTGTCTAATCACCGCCGGGAAAACCCAGCAGTGGCAGCAGCTCCACAAATAGCATATCAGTGACGTGATCAGGGCCTAGGCTCGTGACACGTTTTGTACTGAGAGTCTAGTCACCGCCGGGAAATCCCAGCAGTGGTCGTGTAATCTTTTATGCTGGCTGAACGTCGCCCTAACTGTCAAACCCCCACAGTCTCTGCAATAATTTGTACAAGCACAGCTTAGTGTGCCAAATTCATAATAAACAAATGTCACAACTAGTAGCATAGAGCGGCAACATCTGTGTTTGAGTTGTTTCATGTAATGAATGTGGTGGTTGACAGTTTGGGCGACGCTCAGCCAGCATAAATAGCATAGCAGTGACGTGATCAGGGCCTAGGTTCGTGACACGTACTGAGAGTCTAGTCACCGCCGGGAAATCCCAGGAGTGATCTCGGCTTCACAAATAGCATATCAGTGACGTGGTCAGTGCCTAGCCTCGTGACACGTTTTGTACTGAGAGTCTAGTCACCGCCAGGAAATCCCAGCATGGATCGCAGCTTCACAAATAGCATATCAGTGACGTGATCAGGGCCTAGGCTCGTGACACGTTTTGTACTGAGACTCTAGTCACCGCCGGGAAATCCAGCAGTGATCTCAGCTTCACAAATAGCAGATCAGTGACGTCATCAGGGCTTAGGCTCGTGACACATTCTGTACTGAGAGTCTAGTCACCGCCAGGAAATCCCAGCAGTGGCATCAGCTTCACAAATAGCATATCAGTGACGTCATCAGGGTTTAGGCTCGTGACACGTTCTGTACTGAGAGTCTAGTCACCGCCGGGAAATCCCAGCAGTGGCAGCAGCTTCACAAATAACATATCAGTGACGTGATCAGGGCCTAGGCTCGTGACACGTTTTGTACTGAGAGTCTAGTCACCGCCGGGAAATCCCAGCAGTGGTCGTGTAATCTTTTATGCTGGCTGAACGTCGCCCTAACTGTCAAACCCCCACAGTCTCTGCAATAATTTGTACAAGCACAGCTTAGTGTGCCAAATTCATAATAAACAAATGTCACAACTAGTAGCCTAGAGCGGCAATATCTGTGTTTGAGTTGTTTCATGTAATGAATGTGGTGGTTGACAGTTTGGGCGACGCTCAGGCAGCATAAATAGCATATCAGTGACGTGATCAGGGCCTAAGCTCGTGACACGTACTGAGAGTCTAGTCACCGCCGGTAAATCCCAGCAGTGATCTCGGCTTCACAAATAGCATATCAGTGACGTGGTCAGTGCCTAGCCTCGTGACACGTTTTGTACTGAGAGTCTAGTCACCGCCATGAAATCCCAGCATGGATCGCAGCTTCACAAATAGCATATCAGTGACGTGATCAGGGCCTAGGCTCGTGACACGTTTTGTACTAAGAGTCTAGTCACCGCCGGGAAATCCAAGTAGTGATCGCAGCTGCACAAATAGCATATCAGTGACGTAATCAGGGCCTAGGCTCGTGATACGTTCTGTACTGAGAGTCTAGTCACCGCCGGGAAATCCCAGTAGGGATCGCAGCTTCACAAATAGCATATCAGTGACGTGGTCAGGGCCTAGGCTCGTGACACGTTCTGTACTGAGAGACTAGTCACCGCCAGGAAATCCCAGCAGTGATCTCAGCTTCACAAATAGCATATCAATGACGTGGTCAGGACCTAGGCTCGTGACACGTTCTGTACTGAGAGTCTAGTCACCGCCAGGAAATCCCAGCAGTGATCTCAGCTTCACAAATAGCATATCAGTGACGTGGTGAGGGCCTAGGCTCGTGACACGTTCTGTACTGAGAGTCTAGTCACCGCCAGGAAATCACAGCAGTGATCTCAGCTTCACAAATAGCATATCGGTGACGTGGTCAGTGCCTAGCATCGTGACACGTTTTGTACTGAGAGTCTAGTCACTGCCGGGAAATCCCAGCAGGGATCGCAGCTTCACAAATAGCATATCAGTGACGTGATCAGGGCCTAGGCTCGTGACACGTTTTGTACTGAGATTCTAGGCAGCGCCAGGAAATCCCAGCAGTGATATCAGCTTCACAAATAGCAGATCAGTGACGTAATCAGGGCTTAGGCTCGTGACACGTTCTGTACTGAGAGTCTAGTCACCGCCGGGAAATCCCAGCAGTGGCATCAGCTTCACAAATAGCATATCAGTGACGTCAGCCACGAGGCTAGGCAGTGTCGGGAAATCCCAGCAGTGGTCGTGGAATCTTTTATGCTGGCTGAACGTCGCCCTAACTGTAAAACCCCCGCAGTCTCTGCAATAATTTGTACAAGCACAGCTTAGTGTGCCAAATTCATAATAAACAAATGTCACAACTAGTATCTTAGAGCGGCAATATCTGTGTTTGAGTTGTTTCATGTAATGAAAGTGGTGGTTGACAGTTTGGGCGACGCTCAGCCAGCATAAATAGCATATCAGTGACGTGATCAGGGCCTAGGCTCGTGACACGTACTGAGAGTCTAGTCACCGCCGGGAAATCCCAGCAGTGATCTCGGCTTCACAAATAGCATATCAGTGACGTGGTCAGTGCCTAGCCTCGTGACACGTTTTGTACTGAGAGTCTAGTCACCGCCAGGATATCCCAGCATGGATCGCAGCTTCACAAATAGCATATCAGTGACGTGATCAGGGCCTAGGCTCGTGACACGTTTTGTACTGAGAGTCTAGTCACCGCCGGGAAAACCCAGCAGTGATCTCAGCTTCACAAATAGCAGATCAGTGACGTGGTCAGTGCCTAGCCTCGTGTCACGTTCTGTACTGACAGTCTAGTCACCGCCAGGAAATCCCAGCAGGGATCGCAGCTTCACAAATAGCATATCAGTGACGTGATCAGGGCCTAGGCTCGTGACACGTTTTGTACTGAGAGTCTAGTCACCGCCGGGAAATCCCAGCAGTGATCGCAGCTGCACAAATAGCATATCAGTGACGTCATCACGGCCTAGGCTCGTGATACGATCTGTACTGAGAGTCTAGTCATCGCCGGGAAATCCCAGCAGGGATCGCAGCTTCACAAATAGCATATCAGTGACGTGGTCAGGGCCTAGGCTCGTGACACGTTCTGTACTGAGAGTCTAGTCACCGCCAGGAAATCCCAGCAGTGATCTCAGCTTCACAAATAGCATATCGGTGACGTGGTCAGTGCCTAGCCTCGTGACACGTTTTGTACTGAGAGTCTAGTCAATGCCGGGAAATCCCAGCAGGGATCGCAGCTTCACAAATAGAATATCAGTGACGTCATCAGGGCTTAGGCTCGTGACACGTTCTGTACTGAGAGTCTAGTCACCCCCGGGAAATCCCAGCAGTGGCAGCAGTTTCACAAATAGCATATCAGTGACGTGATCAGGGCCTAGGCTCGTGACACGTTTTGTACTGAGAGTCTAGTCACCGCCGGGAAATCCCAGCAGTGGTCGTGGAATCTTTTATGCTGGCTGAACGTCGCCCTAACTGTCAACCCCCACAGTCTCTGCAATAATTTGTACAAGCACAGCTTAGTGTGCCAAATTCATAATAAACAAATCTCACAACTAGTAGCCTAGAGCGGCAACATCTGTGTTTGAGTTGTTTCATGTAATGATTGTGGTGGTTGACAGTTTGGGCGACGCTCAGCCAGCATAAATAGCATATCAGTGACGTGATCAGGGCCTAGGCTCGTGACACGTACTGAGAGTCTAGTCACCGCCGGGAAATCCCAGCAGTGATCTCGGCTTCACAAATAGCATATCAGTGACGTGGTCAGTGCCTAGCCTCGTGACACGTTTTGTACTGAGAGTCTAGTCACCGCCAGGAAATCCCAGCATGGATCGCAGCTTCACAAATAGCATATCAGTGACGTGATCAGGGCCTAGGCTCGTGACACGTTTTGTACTGAGACTCTAGTCACCGCCGGGAAATCCCAGCAGTGATCTCAGCTTCACAAATAGCAGATCAGTGACGTCATCAGGGCTTAGGCTCGTGACACGTTCTGTACTGAGAGTCTAGTCACCGCCGGGAAATCCCAGTAGTGGCATCAGCTTCACAAATAGCATATCATTGACGTCATCAGGGCTTAGGCTCGTGACACGTTCTGTACTGAGAGTCTAGTCACCGCTGGGAAATCCGAGCAGTGGCAGCAGCTTCACAAATAGCATATCAGTGACGTGATCAGGGCCTAGGCTCGTGACACGTTTTGTACTGAGAGTCTAGTCACCGCCGGGAAATCCCAGCAGTGGTCGTGGAATCTTTTATGCTGGCTGAACGTCGCCCTAACTGTCAAACCCCCACAGTCTCTGCAATAATTTGTACAAGCACAGCTTAGTGTGCCAAATTCATAATAAACAAATGTCACAACTAGTAGCCTAGAGCGGCAACATCTGTGTTTGAGTTGTTTCATGTAATGAATGTGGTGGTTGACAGTTTGGGCGACGCTCAGCCAGCATAAATAGCATATCAGTGACGTGATCAGGGCCTAGGCTCGTGACACGTACTGAGAGTCTAGTCACCGCCGGGAAATCCCAGCAGTGATCTCAGCTTCACAAATAGCTTATCAGTGACGTGGTCAGTGCCTAGCCTCGTGACACGTTTTGTACTGAGAGTGTAGTCACCGCCAGGATATCCCAGCATGGATCGCAGCTTCACAAATAGCATATCAGTGACGTGATCAGGGCCTAGGCTCGTGACACGTTTTGTACTGAGACTCTAGTCACCGCCGGGAAATCCCAGCAGTGATCTCAGCTTAACAAATAGCAGATCAGTGACGTCATCAGGGCTTAGGCTCGTGACACGTTCTGTACTGACAGTCTAGTCACCGCCAGGAAATCCCAGCAGGGATCGCAGCTTCACAAATAGCATATCAGTGACGTGATCAGGGCCTAGGCTCGTGACACGTTTTCTACTGAGAGTCTAGTCACCGCCGGGAAATCCCAGCGGTTGTCGTGGAATCTTTTATGCTGGCTGAACGTCGCCCTAACTGTCAAACCCCCACAGTCTCTGCAATAATTTGTACAAGCACAGCTTAGTGTGCCAAATTCATAATAAACAAATGTCACAACTAGTAGCCTAGAGCGGCAATATCTGTGTTTGAGTTGTGTCATGTAATGAATGTGGTGGTTGACAGTTTGGGCGATGCTCAGCCAGCATAAATAGCATATCAGTGACGTGATCAGGGCCTAAGCTCGTGACACGTACTGAGAGTCTAGTCACCGCCGGGAAATCCCAGCAATGATCTCGGCTTCACAAATAGCATATCAGTAACGTGGTCAGTGCCTAGCCTCGTGACACGTTTTGTACTGAGAGTCTAGTCACCGCCAGGAAATCCCAGCAGTGATCTCAGCTTCACAAATAGCATATCAGTGACGTGGTCAGGGCCTAGGCTCGTGACACGTTCTGTACTCAGAGTCTAGTCACCGCCAGGAAATCCCAGCAGTGATCTCAGCTTCACAAATAGCATATCGGTGACGTGGTCAGTGCCTAGCCTCGTGACACGTTTTGTACTGAGAGTCTAGTCACTGCCGGGAAATCCCAGCAGGGATCGCAGCTTCACAAATACCATATCAGTGACGTCATCAGGGCTTAGGCTCGTGACACGTTCTGTACTGAGAGTCTAGTCACCGCCAGGAAATCCCAGCAGTGGCATCAGCTTCACAAATAGCATATCAGTGACGTCATCAGGGCTTAGGCTCGTGACACCTTCTGTACTGAGAGTCTAGTCACCACCAGGAAATCCCAGCAGTGGCATCAGCTTCACAAATAGCATATCAGTGACGTCATCAGGGCTTAGGCGCGTGACACGTTCTGTACTGAGAGTCTAGTCACCGCCGGGAAATCCCAGCAGTGGCATCAGCTTCACAAATAGCATATCAGTGACGTGATCAGGGCCTAGGCTCGTGACACGTTTTGTACTGAGAGTCTAGTCACCGCCGGGAAATCCCAGCAGTGGTCGTGGAATCTTTTATGCTAGCTGAACGTCGCCCTAACTGTCAAACCCTCACAGTCTCTGCAATAATTTGTACAAGCACAGCTTAGTGTGCCAAATTCATAATAAACAAATGTCACAACTAGTAACCTAGAGCGGCAATATCTGTGTTTGAGTTGTTTCATGTAATGAATGTGGTGGTTGACAGTTTGGGCGACGCTCAGCCAGCATAAATAGCATATCAGTGACGTGATCAGGGCCAAAGCTCGTGACACGTACTGAGTGTTTAGTCACCGCCGGGAAATCCCAGCAGTGATCTCGGCTTCACAAATAGCATATCAGTGACGTGGTCAGTGCCTAGCCTCGTGACACGTTTTGTACTGAGAGTCTAGTCACCGCCAGGAAATCCCAGCATGGATCGCAGCTTCACAAATAGCATATCAGTGACGTGATCAGGGCCTAGGCTCGTGACACGTTTTGTACTGAGAGTCTAGTCACCGCCGGGAAAACCCAGCAGTGATCTCAGCTTCACAAATAGCAGATCAGTGACGTCATCAGGGCTTAGGCTCGTGACACGTTCTGTACTGAGAGTCTAGTCACAGCCGGGAAATCCCAGCAGTGGCATCAGCTTCACAAATAGCATATCAGTGACGTCATCAGGGCTTAGGCTCGTGACACGTTCTGTACTGAGAATCTAGTCACCGCCGGGAAATCCCAGAAGTGGCACCAGCTTCACAAATAGCATATCAGTGACGTGATCAGGGCCTAGGCTCGTGACACGTTTTGTACTGAGAGTCTAGTCACCGCCGGGAAATCCCAGCAGTGGTCGTGGAATCTTTTATGCTGGCTGAACGTCGCCCTAACTGTCAAACCCCCACAGTCTCTGCAATAATTTGTACAAGCACAGCTTAGTGTGCCAAATTGATAATAAACAAATGTCACAACTAGTAGCCTAGAGCGGCAATATCTGTGTTTGAGTTGTTTCATGTAATGAATGTGGTGGTTGACAGTTTGGGCGACGCTCAGCCAGCATAAATAGCATATCAGTGACGTGATCAGGGCCTAGGCTCGTGACACGTACTGTGAGTCTAGTCACCGCCGGGAAATCCCAGCAGTGATCTCGGCTTCACAAATAGCATATCAGTGACGTGGTCAGTGCCTATCCTCGTGACACGTTTTGTACTGAGAGTCTAGTCACCGCCAGGAAATCCCAGCATGGATCGCAGCTTCACAAATAGCATATCAGTGACGTGATCAGGGCCTAGCCTCGTGACACGTTTTGTACTGAGAGTCTAGTCACCGCCGGGAAATCCCAGCAGTGATCTCAGCTGCACAAATAGCATATCAGTGACGTAATCAGGGCCTAGGCTCGTGATACGTTCTGTACTGAGAGTCTAGTCACCGCCGGGAAATCCCAGCAGGGATCGCAGCTTCACAAATAGCATATCAGTGACGTGGTCAGGGCCTAGGCTCGTGACACGTTCTGTACTGAGAGTCTAGTCACCGCCAGGAAATCCCAGCAATGATCTCAGCTTCACAAATAGCATATCAGTGACGTGGTCAGGGCCTAGGCTCGTGACACGTTCTGTACTGAGAGTCTAGTCACCGCCAGGAAATCCCAGCAGTGATCTCAGCTTCAGAAATAGCATATCGGTGACGTGGTCAGGGCCTAGGCTCGTGACACGTTCTGTACTGAGAGTCTAGTCACCGCCAGGAAATCCCAGCAGTGATCTCAGCTTCACAAATAGCATATCGGTGACGTGGTCAGTGCCTAGCCTCGTGACACGTTTTGTACTGAGAGTCTAGTCACTGCCGGGAAATTCCAGCAGGGATCGCAGCTTCACAAATAGCATATCAGTGACGACATCAGGGCTTAGGCTCGTGACACGTTCTGTACTGAGAGTCTAGTCACCGCCGGGAAATCCCAGCAGTGGCATCAGCTTCACAAATAGCATATCAGTGACGTCATCAGGGCTTAGGCTCGTGACACGTTCTGTACTGAGAGTCTAGTCACCGCCGGAAAATCCCAGGAGTGGCATCAGCTTCACAAATAGCATATCAGTGACGTAATCAGGGCCTAGGTTCGTGACACGTTTTGTACTGAGAGTCTAGTCACCGCCGGGAAATCCCAGCAGTGGTCGTGGAATCTTTTATGCTGGCTGAACGTCGCCCTAACTGTCAAACCCCCACAGTCTCTGCAATAATTTGTACAAGCACAGCTTAGTGTGCCAAATTCATAATAAACAAATGTCACAACTAGTAGCCTAGAGCGGCAATATCTGTGTTTGAGTTGTTTCATGTAGTGAATGTGGTGGTTGACAGTTTGGGCGACGCTCAGCCAGCATAAATAGCATATCAGTGACGTGATCAGGGCCTAGGCTCGTGACACGTACTGAGAGTCTAGTCACCGCCGGGAAATCCCAGCAGTGATCTCGGCTTCACAAATAGCATATCAGTGACGTGGTCAGTGCCTAGCCTCGTGACACGTTTTGTACTGAGAGTCTAGTCACCGCCAGGAAATCCCAGCATGGATCGCAGCTTCACAAATAGCATATCAGTGACGTGATCAGGGCCTAGGCTCGTGACACGTTTTGTACTGAGACTCTAGTCACCGCCGGGAAATTCCAGCAGGGATCGCAGCTTCACAAATAGCAGATCAGTGACGTCATCAGGGCTTAGGCTCGTGACACGTTCTGTACTGAGAGTCTAGTCACCGCCGGGAAATCCCAGCAGTGGCATCAGCTTCACAAATAGCATATCAGTGACGTCATCAGGGCTTAGGCTCGTGACACGTTCTGTACTGAGAGTCTAGTCACCGTCGGGAAATCCCAGCAGTGGCATCAGCTTCACAAATAGCATATCAGTGACGTAATGAGGGCCTAGGCTCGTGACACGTTTTGTACTGAGAGTCTAGTCACCGCCGGGAAATCCCAGCAGTGGTCGTGGAATCTTTTATGCTGGCTGAACGTCGCCCTAACTGTCAAACCCCCACAGTCTCTGCAATAATTTGTACAAGCACAGCTTAGTGTGCCAAATTCATAATAAAGAAATGTCATAACTAGTAGCCTAGAGCGGCAATATCTGTGTTTGAGTTGTTTCATGTAATGAATGTGGTGGTTGACAGTTTGGGCGACGCTCAGCCAGCATAAATAGCATATCAGTGACGTGATCAGGGCCTAAGCTCGTGACACGTACTGAGAGTCTAGTCACCGCCGGGAAATCCCAGCAGTGATCTCGGCTTCACAAATAGCATATCAGTGACGTGGTCAGTGCCTAGCCTCCTGACACGTTTTGTACTGAGAGTCTAGTCACCGCCAGGAAATCCCAGCATGGATCGCAGCTTCACAAATAGCATATCAGTGACGTGATCAGGGCCTAGGCTCGTGACACGTTTTGTACTGAGACTCTAGTCACCACCGGGAAATCCCAGCAGTGATCTCAGCTTCACAAATAGCAGATCAGTGACGTCATCAGGGCTTAGGCTCGTGACACGTTCTGTACTGAGAGTCTAGTCACCGGCGGGAAATCCCAGCAGTGGCAGCAGCTTCACAAATAGCATATCAGTGACGTGATCAGGGCCTAGGCTCGTGACACGTTTTGTACTGAGAGTCTAGTCACCGCCGGGAAATCCCAGCAGTGATCGCAGCAGCACAAATAGCATATCAGTGACGTAATCAGGGCCTAGGCTCGTGACACGTTCTGTACTGAGAGTCTAGTCACCGCCGGGAAATCCCAGCAGGGATCGCAGCTTCACAAATAGCATATCAGTGACGTGGTCAGGGCCTAGGCTCGTGACACGTTCTGTACTGAGAGTCTAGTCACCGCCAGGAAATCCCAGCAGTGATCTCAGCTTCACAAATAGCATATCAGTGACGTGGTCAGGGCCTAGGCTCGTGACACGTTTTGTACTAAGAGTCTAGTCACCGCCAGGAAATCCCAGAAGAGATCTCAGCTTCACAAATAGCATATCAGTGACGTGGTCAGGGCCTAGGCTCGTGACACGTTCTGTACTGAGAGTCTAGTCACCGCCAGGAAATCCCAGGAGTGAGCTCAGCTTCACAAAGGGCATATCGGTGACGTGGTCAGTGCCTAGCCTCGTGATACGTTTTGTACTGAGATTCTAGTTACTGCCGGGAAATTCCAGCAGGGATCGCAGCTTCACAAATAGCATATCAGTGACGTCATCAGGGCTTAGGCTCGTGACACGTTCTGTACTGAGAGTCTAGTCACCGCCGGGAAATCCCAGCAGTGGCATCAACTTCACAAATAGCATATCAGTGACGTCATCAGGGCTTAGGTTCGTGACACGTTCTGTACTGAGAGTCTAGTCACCGCCGGGAAATCCCAGCAGTGGCATCAGCTTCACAAATAGCATATCAGTGACGTGATCAGGGCCTAGGCTCGTGACACGTTTTGTACTGAGAGTCTAGTCACCGCTGGGAAATCCCAGCAGTGGTCGTGGAATCTTTTATGGTGGCTGAACGTCGCCCTAACTGTCAAACCCCCACAGTCTCTGCAATAATTTGTACAAGCACAGCTTAGTGTGCCAAATTCATAATAAACAAATGTCACAACTTGTAGCCTAGAGCGGCAATATCTGTGTTTGAGTTGTTTCATGTAATGAATGTGGTGGTTGACAGTTTGGGCGACGCTCAGCCAGCATAAATAGCATATCAGTGACGTGATCAGGGCCTAAGCTCGTGACACGTACTGAGAGTCTAGTCACCGCCGGGAAATCCCAGCAGTGATCTCGGCTTCACAAATAGCATATCGGTGACGTGGTCAGTGCCTAGCCTCGTGACACGTTTTATACTGAGAGTCTAGTCACCGCCAGGAAATCCCAGCAGTGATCTCAGCTTCACAAATAGCATATCGGTGACGTGGTCAGTGCCTAGCCTCGTGACACGTTTTGTACTGAGAGTCTAGTCACTGCCGGGAAATTCCAGCAGGGATCGGAGCTTCACAAATAGCATATCAGTGACGTCATCAGGGCTTAGGCTCGTGACACGTTCTGTACTGAGAGTCTAGTTACCGCCGGGAAATCCCAGCAGTGGCAGTAGCTTCACAAATAGCATATCAGTGACGTGATCAGGGCCTAGGCTCGTGACACGTTTTGTACTGAGAGTCTAGTCACCGCCGGGAAATCCCAGCAGTGGTCGTGGAATCTTTTATGCTGGCTGAACGTCGCCCTAACTGTCAAACCCCCACAGTCTCTGCAATAATTTGTACAAGCACAGCTTAGTGTGCCAAATTCATAATAAACAAATGTCACAACTAGTAGCCTAGAGCGGCAATATCTGTGTTTGAGTTGTTGTTTTTTGGTTTAAACAAAGTTTATTTCTTATATAACAATTCATTAACAACATAACAGTTGGTCCGTGCAACAAGCAAAGATACTTATATTAGTACGGCCCGAGTCGTACGTAAACTGATGACATCACAAACATCTATTTGACTAACAACATGGCGAACATAAGAGGAACTTATAATAAAGATATTAATATTTTTGCGCGCGCGCGTGTGTGTGTGTGTGCGTGTGCGTGTGTGCGCGTGTGTGTGCGCGTGTGTGTGCGCGCGTGCGTGCGTGCGTGCGTGCGTGCGTGCGCGTGTGTGTGTGTATGTGTGTGTGTTTGCGCGTGCGCATGTGTGTATGTGTATGTATGTGTGTGCGTACCTGCGTGTGTGCGCGTGTGTGTGTGCGTGTGCGCGCGCGTGCTTGGAGAGAGAGAGAGAGAGAGAGAGAGAGAGAGAGAGAGAGAGAGAGAGAGAGAGAGAGAGAGAGAGAGAGAGAGAGAGAGAGGTGTATGCACCAGCCTCAGTCCAAAGAGAGGCTGCACTGAGTGTGAGTTTCGTTTTTATTACTACAGACACTTTGTAGATGCGTGGCGTGCGTGCGTGCGTGTGTGTTTTGGCTGTTGGTCAGGCACTAGAAACGCCGTGTTCGGCGTATAAATTCATGTACTTTTTTAAATATGAATTCGTTTTGGTGGGTTCCAAGCGACCGGTTACCAAAGAGTAATATTTGAATGTCTAAATAATTATCCTCTATCTGCATAAGTGTGTCTTTTCGTATATCGTGGTAGTTGGGACATAATAACAAAAAGTGTTCTGCAGTTTCGAACGGGTGGCCGCAAGCGCATGACTGGTTTTCGGTTAGATGTCGGTTAAAAAGATCAAAATTTAAGTCACTCATTTGAAGTCGTAATCTACAGTGAATTATTTGTTCCATCCTTTGGCCGGAATAGTAGTAACTAGGGACCTTAGTATCGTTATTAGTTAAATAGCGCTTAAACTCACTAAGAGAAGAACTTTCTTGAATATTTACTGGTAGGTTGTTCCACAGGAGAGTAGTAGAAGGGAAGAAAGAGTTACGGTATAGTTCAGTTCGGAAGGTGGGTATGATACGTTCATAAGGTCGACGTCTGTGGTATGGATTAGTTGTTGAAACTAGGGGTGGGAGGAGGTCTGAGAGATAATCTGGACAAGTATTGTTTATCATCTTATGGAGCTGTATCAATTTGTGTCTTTTACGTCTTTCTTTTAAAGTACAAAATCCCGACTCGTTGTAAAGTTTTTGATGACTTGTTCCCCGGACAGAACCAGTGATAATTCGTATGGCTTCAAGATGAATGTTTTCGAGCATGTTAGATTGTGTATTAGTACAATTATCCCAGATAATATCAGCATAGTCAAAAAGTGGAAGAATAAAAGATTTATACATTATTTCAAGTGCTTTTCTTCCTAGTTTATATTTGAAGTGTCGCAAGCAGTTAATGAGCATATTTACTTTACTAGAAATGTTACTGATATGTTCGTCCCACTTGCAGTTGTTTTGAAGAGTGATTCCTAGATGTTTGTGGTGTGGTTTATCTTCGAGCACTACATTCCCAAATGTAAGTTGGTGTATCGGTTTTGTATCACGTTTAATGTTTACAAGTTCTGTCTTTTCTTCATTGAATTTTACTTTCCAAAGTTTTGCCCAGTCACTGATTTTTACTAGATCACACGTAAGTATTTCGGCTCTAGTGTCTGGATTCGTGAGGCCTAATGACATACTAGTGTCATCAGCAAATAGTTTAATGATGGACTCAATACTGTGCCCGATGTCGTTAATGAATATTAAAAATAAGAGGGGACCCAGCACAGATCCTTGAGGTACACCAGCGGGAATTTTTTTTTCTGAAGATTTTTCTCCTTTAATAACTACTGCCTGAGTGCGATCTGTCAGGTAATTTTGGAACCACTTCAACAGCTTTCCTCTTACACCTATAGACTCTAGTTTTAGTAGAAGGCCTCTATGCCATACACGATCAAATGCCTTAGAAATATCAAAATATACAGACTGAGTGGTGATTCTTTTGTCGAAGTTTGAACACAGATTTTCATAGATGCACAAGAGCTGACTTGTAGTTGACTCGCCAGGCAGGAAACCAGACTGCGATGGAGTGATTATGTTATTCAGCATCAAAAATCTATAAATATGCCTGTGCACACACCGTTCGAGCACTTTTCCTACACAGCTCAATAATGAAATTGGACGGTAATTGTTACACAGTGTTGCATCGCCTTTCTTGAGTACAGGCGTTACTGCTGCGGTTTTCCAGATAGACGGAAAGACGCTTTCATTTAAACAACGGTTGAAGAAACGTGTTAAGTGGACAGAAATAACATCATTTGCAGCTATTAATAATCTGTTGTGTATTAGGTCTGGGCCTGTAGCTTTTTTGGTATTAAGATTGTTTATTATTTCTTTAACCTCAAATTCAGTCAGCTTAATATCATTTATTTCACAGTCGAGAAATGTAACTTGTGGTAGCGGGTCGTCCTCGTTTTCTAAGGTAGCTTGTTCGATGAAAAATTCATTAAGTGTATCTGCCTTTTCTTTATTTGCATAAATAATTGTTCCATTTTTAGACATTGGGGGGATTTCCTCAGGGCCGATACCTTTTTTCCTGAGAATGGATTTGACTAGTTTCCACCAATCCTTGCTGCCGAAACGTTCCTGGTTGGATATTTTTTCGGTGAGTTCATCAAAGTAATCAAGTTTACGCTTCCTAACTTTGGAAATAACATTATTTCTAAAAGTGCGAAAGTTGTCCCAATCAGCTTTCAGATTACTCCGCTTAGCTTTCTTATGCATTTTGCCACGTTGCTTTATTAATAATCGAATTTCGTTTGTCATCCAAGGGGCATCATCTGTACGCACACGGACTGTTTTAACTGGCATGCACTCTTGTGCAGAATCCATAAATACTTGTGTAAACATACGTGCACTTTCGTCGATGCTTCTTGTTTCAAGAATGTCTTCCCAATTCTGGCCTTGAAGAAGACTACAGAATTTATTTTTGTCTAGTTTCTCATAATTATAAATAGTTCTCTTAAACCTATGGCTATGATGCTTGGGTTGTTGAAGAACAGCACAAGGGACACTGTGGTCACTACAAAATGACGGCAAGATATCGGTATACTTTACAATTCGGGGACTTTGTGTGATGATCAAGTCAAGACACGAGCTAGTGGTTTCTGTTATTCTTGTGGGGGAGTTAATTAACTGATGCAGCTGGTACATATTTAAAATGTTGAGTAAATGCTTTGATGGGTTATCAAAAAAATCCGTGTTAAAATCGCCAAGTATTATATATTTGGTCATAGTATTGTTTACTTTTTGGATGCTCTCGCTAATAAGGTCCCAGTATTCAGTTTTAGCATTGGGAGGGCGGTAGAATGAACCTACGAGGAGATTTTCCTGGTTAAGTTTGGTTTCGACCCAGACGGCTTCAAGATTATTCACGTGCAAGTCCGGTCGTGGTTTACAGTAAAGGTTATTTCTAACATAAATTGCTACGCCTCCGTGTGGGTCGTCAGCTCTGTCCTGTCTGACAGGTGAATGGAAATTTGTTAAGCGAAGGTCGTTATTATCGTCCTTTTTAGACAGCCAGGTTTCGGACAGTGTTATGATGTCAAAATTATCGCTTTCTGCCTCAAGAAGGTCCAGTTTCTTTCCTAGGCTTCGAGCGTTAACGTGCACGACACATAGACCCTTTTCTAATGGAAGACCTGGATTTCTTTCTACATCTCCTGATATAAAAAGCAATATTTTTTTGTACAGATTAAAAAACATACTATTTTGTTTAGCTGGGTGATCACCCAAAGAGCCGCTCTTATTACATGAGGTTGGCTTCGTTTTACACGCTAGTCGCAAGAGTAGATCTTGTGTACTAAAAGTGTACTGAAGACAGAAATACACAAATGTGGCAAATATTAAACGGTCTGAGCAATTTGGACTAATGAGTATGAAGAATGGTATGATTGTTGACTGGTCTAAAAAAGCTAGTTTACGGCCCAGTGCTGCCGCCCTTATGTCAAAGTTCCCAATCCTAGCTCTGTATATGTTTGTGTCTACGGTCATAGTTTAGGTAACTGTGCCAGTGAGCACATTGAAAATAAAAGTGGCTAGGACTGCTGTCTTGGTATGAACCGGCACGTACATCCTATGGAGCGACAGAAGGGAGAATAAGAAAAAGGCAAAAGAAGCCACGCGCTGGAAAGCACGCGACAGAAAGAAGGCAGCGCTAGAGCGCCTCGGTGAGAAAACTATATACATGAACAACCAAACAATGGACAATAAAACCAAAATCCAATGCAAAACAAACAAGCAAAACAAAAAAGCGACTGAAAATGGCTAAGTCCGAAACGAGCTTAACAGGATGACGGTGTGGCCCCCAACCAGGTACAAAACTACAATGAGATACATAATAATAGCACAGGGCTGCAGGTCTACAAATTGTACATGAATACAGAATGTCATGTCACTTGGAGAAGGAAATCAGTGCGCACGCGAGCTCTCTCTCTCTCCCCTCCGCCCTCCCCCCCCTCTCTCTCCCTCTCTCTCTCTCTCTCTCTCACACACACACACACACACACACACACACACACACACACACACACACACACACACACACACACACACACACACACACGCATACACACGCACACACAGTTTTACTTTCAACCCAAGTCTTACATGTAAGTTGTAACAATGTTCAAACTTCGTGCAAAGAGTTCACTTTTTAAAAAGCCTTACTCGTTTAAACACATCGGTGCATATTTCGTCCAAAGTTCACTTGTTACAACCTGCCTTGTTTATACTTATCGGCACGTACTTCATGCAAATCGTTGACTCGTGAAAGCCTGGCTTGTTTATACCTGTTTGCACGTACTTCACGCACTTCGTGCAAAGCGTTCGCTTTGTAAGGCCTGGTGTGCCTGTATGTGTCAACAGTGGCACGCGCACACACACACACACACACACACACGCACTCACTCGAAATGCGAAAACGCCCACACATTTGTCACAGTCTCCAGCAGTCACAGAAGGCATGAGGCAGACCAACACACCCCTCAGCAAGTTCAACAAGCCGACCTTGCAAATCCGAGTTTGGAGCGTGGGAAGGGGGGGGGGGGGGGGGGGGGCACCTCGGTGAGCCCCTCACTATTACATTTTGAAAAGACGCAGTGTACGACATTGCACTAAAACAGATCAAGCAGGTCCAGACACCAATTCATAACCTTCAGTCAAAATCAAACTATATCCCAACACTTCAACTTACAAACATCCACTGTTATGTACTGTTTGGTTACGTAACTGTTGGTATAACCATTAAACACTGGTTAGCATTCTGTCAGTCAGTCAATCACCCATCAATTCATTTAACTGATAATCCGATAGGCTATTAACTAACCGAACACATCCAGCTGGCGGCTTGTAGACAGTTTGTTGATGGAGTCGTCGTTCTTTTTCACATAAATCTCGCCATCACGTACCCAGGTATCCTTTACTTTCTTGTCTCTCTTCAACTGTCTGGCTCTGGCGGCGACTCTAGATCTTTCGCGTGTGAGATCGTCGTTAACGTAGACCCTGCCCGCTGGTGATGGAACCGGCATAGCCGCTGCGGCAGCCGCCGACTCCGGCTGCCTAACGGCACCGGCAGGTGACAGCCCCAGGCGAGCAGCATCCTTGTTCTTCAGGCCGCTGCGCGCCCTCATGATGAGGTGCTTATACCGGTAAGATGTAAACTTGACGAGGACATCTCTTCCCATCTTGCCCGGCTTGCCGACCCGGTGTGACCGATCGATCATCTCGTCAGTGATCGTCACGCCGATCGCCTCACCAACCTTTTGGACGATGGCATCGGTGTTCTCTACATCGTTGGTGCTATCAGGGATACCGCTGATCCGAACGTTGTTCCGACGAGAGTACTGCTCAAGCGAGTCGACGCGGTCCTGCAGTTCCGCGATCTTCTCCTCCTTCCTCTCCAGGGCCTCTCGCAGGGTGCGGATCTCGCCTCTGAGGGAAGACGTGATGGCGTTGGTCAGGACCTGAACGACCGCCGGGTCTTTCAGGGCCTCCTTCAAGCTGTCCCTGATCGACATCTCCTGTCTCGACT
The DNA here is from genome assembly GCA_963584105.1 of Alviniconcha strummeri. NCBI lineage: Eukaryota > Metazoa > Mollusca > Gastropoda > Provannidae > Alviniconcha > Alviniconcha strummeri. Next base: position 16,036,580 of record OY757541.1, on the reverse strand, counting down.
GATCAAGCGGGTCGTCTGAACCGGCAGGATCCAGGACAGTACTATGGAGTCGACAAACTTCCGACTCAGAGTCTGGCTCCAGAATCGTTGTCTCGTTGTAGGCTGTGTCCGAGTCCCCTAGGGAAGAAAAGCTCTCGTGCAGAGTGTCAATACACGGCCTTTTGTCGATGTCACCCTCGTTAACTGGCGATACGTTGGACCTACTGCGTTTAAGTGATTCGCTCGACATCAGTCTATCCCCAGCAGGGGGCACGGCACTAGGCACGGCACTAGGCACTGGGCACTGTACTGTCTATTCGTAGGTCGTGGGTCTGCTATTGGTACGGTAGATCTGCTACAGGCACAAGCACGTAGTCTGCCAAACAACAGAATACGACAAAGGATGAAGAGGTATGAACAGGTATGAAGAGATATAAAGAAGTTCAAGCGCCTGTGGTGAATACAGAAAGTCGGAGTCGGAGTGCTCCACACAGCACGTGCAACTGGCGTAGAATGACAACAATGGCTTGGGTCAAGCGTTTTGCGAGAAGGATAAAACACAAAAGTGTTCCTTTACAGACCTTTCGTAGGTGTCTACCCGCACAAAATCAACTTGCAGACCTGTCAGAACTGCCACAACACTCAGCAACACATCATAACACACACACCAAGTCAGTATAGCACAGTCCATGTATCCACTTGAAAAATCCCGATTCAAATGGGAGACCACAAAAGTCCGTCTTCACCTGTCCGCCATGTTGTCACAAGTTTGTTTTTTGAGTTGTTTCATGTAATGAATGTGGTGAATGACAGTTTGGGCGACGCTCAGCCAGCATAAATAGTATACCAGTGACGTGATCAGGGCCTAAGCTCGTGACACGTACTGAGAGTCTAGTCACCGCCGGGAAATCCCAGCAGTGATCTCGGCTTCACAAATAGCATATCAGTGACTTGGTCAGTGCCTAGCCTCGTGACACGTTTTGTACTGAGAGTCTAGTCACCGCCAGGAAATCCCAGCATGGATCGCAGCTTCACAAATAGCATATCAGTGACGTGATCAGGGCCTAGGCTCGTGACACGTTTTGTACTGAGAGTCTAGTCACCGCCGGGAAATCCCAGCAGTGATCGCAGCTGCACAAATAGCATATCAGTGACGTAATCAGGGCCTAGGCTCGTGATACGTTCTGTACTGAGAGTCTAGTCACCGCCGGGAAATCCCAGCAGGGATCGCAGCTTCACAAATAGCATATCAGTGACGTGGTCAGGACCTAGGCTCGTGACACGTTCTGTACTGAGAGTCTAGTCACCGCCAGGAAATCCCAGCAGTGATCTCAGCTTCACAAATAGCATATCAGTGACGTGGTCAGGACCTAGGCTCGTGATACGTTCTGTACTGAGAGTCTAGTCACCGCCAGGAAATCCCAGCAGTTATCTCAGCTTCACAAATAGCATATCAGTGACGTAGTCAGGGCCTAGGCTCGTGACACGTTCTGTACTGAGAGTCTAGTCACCGCCAGGAAATCCCAGCAGTGATCTCAGCTTCACAAATAACATATCGGTGACGTGGTCAGTGCCTAGCCTCGTGACACGTTTTGTACTGAGAGTCTAGTCACTGCCGGGAAATCCCAGCAGGGATCGCAGCTTCACAAATCGCATATCAGTGACGTCATCAGGGCTTAGGCTCGTGACACGTTCTGTACTGAGAGTCTAGTCACCGCCAGGAAATCCCAGCAGTGATCTCAGCTTCACAAATAGCATATCGGTGACGGGGTCAGTGCCTAGCCTCGTGAAACGTTTTGTACTGAGAGTCTAGTCACTGCCGGGAAATCCCAGCAGTGATCTCGGCTTCACAAATAGCATATCAGTGACTTGATCAGTGCCTAGCCTCGTGACACGTTTTGTACTGAGAGTCTAGTCACCGCCAGGAAATCCCAGCATGGATCGCAGCTTCACAAATAGCATATCAGTGACGTGATCAGGGCCTAGGCTCGTGACACGTTTTGTACTGAGAGTCTAGTCACCGCCGGGAAATCCCAGCAGTGATCGCAGCTGCACAAATAGCATATCAGAGACGTAATCAGGGCCTAGGCTCGTGATACGTTCTGTACTGAGAGTCTAGTCACCGCCGGGAAATCCCAGCAGGGATCTCAGCTTCACAAATAGCATATCAGTGACGTGGTCAGGACCTAGGCTCGTGACACGTTCTGTACTGAGAGTCTAGTCACCGCCAGGAAATCCCAGCAGGGATCGCAGCTTCACAAATAGCATATCAGTGACGTCATCAGGGCTTAGGCTCGTGACACGTTCTGTACTGAGAGTCTAGTCACCGCCGGGAAATCCCAGCAGTGGCATCAGCTTCACAAATAGCATATCTGTGACGTCATCAGGGCTTAGGCTCGTGACACGTTCTGTACTGAGAGTCTAGTCACCGCCGGGAAATCCCAGCAGTGGCAGCAGCTTCACAAATAGCATATCAGTGACGTGATCAGGGCCTAGGCTCGTGACACGTTTTGTACTGAGAGTCTAGTCACCGCCGGGAAATCCCAGCAGTGGTCGTGGAATCTTTTCTGCTGGCTGAACGTCGCCCTAACTGTCAAACCCCCACAGTCTGCAATAATTTGTACAAGCACAGCTTAGTGTGCCAAATTCATAATAAACAAATGTCACAACTAGTAGCCTAGAGCGGCAACATCTGTGTTTGAGTTGTTTCATGTAATGAATGTGGTGGTTGACAGTTTGGGCGACGCTCAGCCAGCATAAATAGCATATCAGTGACGTGATCAGGGCCTAGGTTCGTGACACGTACTGAGAGTCTAGTCACCGCCGGGAAATCCCAGCAGTGATCTCGGCTTCACAAATAGCATATCAGTGACGTGGTCAGTGCCTAGCCTCGTGACACATTTTGTACTGAGAGTCTAGTCACCGCCAGGAAATCCCAGCATGGATCGCAGCTTCACAAATAGCATATCAGTGACGTGATCAGGGCCTAGGCTCGTGACACGTTTTGTACTGAGAGTCTAGTCACCGCCGGGAAATCCCAGCAGTGATCTCAGCTTCACAAATAGCATATCAGTGACGTGGTCAGTGCCTAGCCTCGTGACACGTTCTGTACTGACAGTCTAGTCACCGCCAGGAAATCCCAGCATGGATCGCAGCTTCACAAATAGCATATCAGTGACGTGATCAGGGCCTAGGCTCGTGACACGTTTTGTACTGAGAGTCTAGTCACCGCCGGGAAATCCCAGCAGTGATCGCAGCTGCACAAATAGCATATCAGTGACGTAATCAGGGCCTAGGCTCGTGATACGTTCTGTACTGAGAGTCTAGTCACCGCCGGGAAATCCCAGCAGGGATCGCAGCTTCACAAATAGCATATCAGTGACGTGGTCAGGACCTAGGCTCGTGACACGTTCTGTACTGAGAGTCTAGTCACCGCCAGGAAATCCCAGCAGTGATCTCAGCTTCACAAATAGCATATCAGTGACGTGGTCAGGACCTAGGCTCGTGACACGTTCTGTACTGAGAGTCTAGTCACCGCCAGGAAATCCCAGCAGTGATCTCAGCTTCACAAATAGCATATCAGTGACGTGGTCAGGGCCTAGGCTCGTGACACGTTCTGTACTGAGAGTCTAGTCACCGCCAGGAAATCCCAGCAGTGATCTCAGCTTCACAAATAACATATCGGTGACGTGGTCAGTGCCTAGCCTCGTGACACGTTTTGTACTGAGAGTCTAGTCACTGCCGGGAAATCCCAGCAGGGATCGCAGCTTCACAAATAGCATATCAGTGACGTCATCAGGGCTTAGGCTCGTGACACGTTCTGTACTGAGAGTCTAGTCACCGCCAGGAAATCCCAGCAGTGATCTCAGCTTCACAAATAGCATATCGGTGACGGGGTCAGTGCCTAGCCTCGTGACACGTTTTGTACTGAGAGTCTAGTCACTGCCGAGAAATCCCAGCAGTGATCTCGGCTTCACAAATAGCATATCAGTGACTTGGTCATTGCCTAGCCTCGTGACACGTTTTGTACTGAGAGTCTAGTCACCGCCAGGAAATCCCAGCAGTGATCTCAGCTTCACAAATAGCATATCAGTGACGTGGTCAGGGCCTAGGCTCGTGACACGTTCTGTACTGAGAGTCTAGTCACCGCCAGGAAATCCCAGAATTGATCTCAGCTTACAAATAACATATCGGTGACGTGGTCAGTGCCTAGCCTCGTGACACGTTTTGTACTGAGAGTAGTCACTGCCGGGAAATCCCAGCAGTGGCATCAGCTTCACAAATAGCATATCAGTGACGTCATCAGGGCTTATGCTCGTGACACGTTCTGTACTGAGAGTCTAGTCACCGCCGGGAAATCCCAGCAGTGGCAGCAGCTTCACAAATAGCATATTAGTGACGTGATCAGGGCCTAGGCTCGTGACACGTTCTGTACTGAGAGTCTAGTCACCGCCGGGAATCCCAGCAGTGGTCGTGGAATCTTTTATGCTGGCTGAACGTCGCCCTAACTGTCAAACCCCCACAGTCTCTGCAATAATTTGTACAAGCACAGCTTAGTGTGCCAAATTCATAATAACCAAATGTCACAACTAGTAGCCTAGAGCGGCAATATCTGTGTTTGAGTTGTTTCATGTAATGAATGTGGTGGTTGACAGTTTGGGCGACGCTCAGCCAGCATAAATAGCATATCAGTGACGTGATCAGGGCCTAGGCTCGTGACACGTACTGAGAGTCTAGTCACCGCCGGGAAATCCCAGCAGTGATCTCGGCTTCACAAATAGCATATCAGTGACGTGGTCAGTGCCTAGCCTCGTGACACGTTTTGTACTGAGAGTCTAGTCACCGCCAGGAAATCCCAGCATGGATCGCAGCTTCACAAATAGCATATCAGTGACGTGATCAGGGCCTAGGCTCGTGACACGTTTTGTACTGAGAGTCTAGTCACCGCCGGGAAATCCCAGCAGTGATCCCAGCTTCACAAATAGCAGATCAGTGACGTCATCAGGGCTTAGGCTCGTGACACGTTCTGTACTGAGAGTCTAGTCACCGCCGGGAAATCCCAGCAGTGGCATCAGCTTCACAAATAGCATATCAGTGACGTCATCAGGGCTTAGGCTCGTGACACGTTCTGTACTGAGAGTCTAGTCACCGCCGGGAAATCCCAGAAGTGGCAGCAGCTTCACAAATAGCATATCAGTGACGTGATCAGGGCCTAGGCTCGTGACACGTTTTGTACTGAGAGTCTAGTCACCGCCGGGAAATCCCAGCAGTGGTCGTGGAATCTTTTATGCTGGCTGAACGTCGCCCTAACTGTCAAACCCCCACAGTCTCTGCAATAATTTGTACAAGCACAGCTTAGTGTGCCAAATTCATAATAAACAAATGTCACAACTAGTAGCCTAGAGCGGCAATATCTGTGTTTGAGTTGTTTCATGTAATGAATGTGGTGGTTGACAGTTTGGGCGACGCTCAGCCAGCATAAATAGCATATCAGTGACGTGATCAGGGCCTAGGCTCGTGACACGTACTGAGAGTCTAGTCACCGCCGGGAAATCCCAGCAGTGATCTCGGCTTCACAAATAGCATATCAGTGACGTGGTCAGTGCCTAGCCTCGTGACACGTTTTGTACTGAGCGTCTAGTCACCGCCAGGAAATCCCAGCATGGATCGCAGCTTCACCAATAGCATATCAGTGACGTGATCAGGGCCTAGCCTCGTGACACGTTTTGTACTGAGAGTCTAGTCCCGCCGGGAAATCCCAGCTGTGATCTCAGCTTCACAAATAGCAGATCAGTGACGTGGTCAGTGCCTAGCCTCGTGACACGTTCTGTACTGACAGTCTAGTCACCGCCAGGAAATCCCAGCAGGGATCGCAGCTTCACAAATAGCATATCAGTGACGTGATCAGGGCCTAGGCTCGTGACACGTTTTGTACTGAGAGTCTAGTCACCGCCGGGAAATCCCAGCAGTGATCGCAGCCGCACAAATAGCATATCAGTGACGTCATCAGGGCCTAGGCTCGTGATACGATCTGTACTGAGAGTCTAGTCACCGCCGGGAAATCCCAGCAGGGATCGCAGCTTCACAAATAGCATATCAATGACGTGGTCAGGGCCTAGGCTCGTGACACGTTCTGTACTGAGAGTCTAGTCACCGCCAGGAAATCACAGCAGTGATCTCAGCTTCACAAATAGCATATCGGTGACGGGGTCAGTGCCTAGCCTCGTGACACGTTTTATACTGAGAGTCTAGTCACTGCCGGGAAATCCCAGCAGGGATCGCAGCTTCACAAATAGCATATCAGTGACGTCATCAGGGCTTAGGCTCGTGACACGTTCTGTACTGAGAGTCTAGTCACCGCCGGGAAATCCCAGCAGTGGCAGCAGCTTCACAAATAGCATATCAGTGACGTGATCAGGGCCTAGGCTCGTGACACGTTTTGTACTGAGAGTCTAGTCACCGCCGGGAAATCCCAGCAGTGGTCGTGGAATCTTTTATGCTGGCTGAACGTCGCCCTAACTGTCAAACCCCCACAGTCTCTGCAATAATTTGTACAAGCACAGTTTAGTGTGCCAAATTCATAATAAACAAATGTCACAACTAGTAGCCTAGAGCGGCAACATCTGAGTTTGAGTTGTTTCATGTAATGAATGTGGTGGTTGACAGTTTGGGCGACGCTCAGCCAGCATAAATAGCATATCAGTGACGTGATCAGGGCCTAGGCTCGTGACACGTACTGAGAGTCTAGTCACCGCCGGGAAATCCCAGCAGTGATCTCGGCTTCACAAATAGCATATCAGTGACGTGGTCAGGGCCTAGCCTCGTGACACGTTTTGTACTGAGAGTCTAGTCACCGCCAGGAAATCCCAGCATGGATCGCAGCTTCACAAATAGCATATCAGTGACGTGATCAGGGCCTAGGCTCGTGACACGTTTTGTACTGAGAGTCTAGTCACCGCCGGGAAATCCCAGCAGTGATCGCAGCTGCACAAATAGCATATCAGTGACGTAATCAGGGCCTAGGCTCGTGATACGTTCTGTACTGAGAGTCTAGTCACCGCCGGGAAATCCCAGCAGGGATCGCAGCTTCACAAATAGCATATCAGTGACGTGGTCAGGGCCTAGGCTCGTGACACGTTCTGTACTGAGAGTCTAGTCACCGCCAGGAAATCCCAGCAGTGATCTCAGCTTCACAAATAGCATATCAGTGACTTGGTCAGGACCTAGGCTCGTGACACGTTCTGTACTGAGAGTCTAGTCACCGCCAGGAAATCCCAGCAGTGATCTCAGCTTCACAAATAGCATATCAGTGACGTGGTCAGGGCCTAGGCTCGTGACACGTTCTGTACTGTGAGTCTAGTCACCGCCAGGAAATCCCAGCAGTGATCTCAGCTTCACAAATAGCATATCGGTGACGTGGTCAGTGCCTAGCCTCGTGACACGTTTTGTACTGAGAGTCTAGTCGCTGCCGGGAAATCCCAGCAGGGATCGCAGCTTCGCAAATAGCATATCAGTGACGTCATCAGGACTTAGGCTCGTGACACGTTCTGTACTGAGAGTCTAGTCACCGCCGGGAAATCCCAGCAGTGGCATCAGCTTCACAAATAGCATATCAGTGACGTCATCAGGGCTTAGGCTCGTGACACGTTCTGTACTGAGAGTCTAGTCACCGCCGGGAAATCCCAGCAGTGGCAGCAGCTTCACAAATAGCATATCAGTGACGTGATCAGGGCCTAGGCTCGTGACACGTTTTGTACTGAGAGTCTAGTCACCGCCGGGAAATCCCAGCAGTGGTCGTGGAATCTTTTATGCTGGCTGAACGTCGCCCTAACTGTCAAACCCCCACAGTCTGCAATAATTTGTACAAGCACAGCTTAGTGTGCCAAATTCATAATAAACAAATGTCACAACTAGTAGCCTAGAGCGGCAACATCTGTGTTTGAGTTGTTTCATGTAATGAATGTGGTGGTTGACAGTTTGGGCGACGCTCAGCCAGCATAAATAGCATATCAGTGACGTGATCAGGGCCTAGGTTCGTGACACGTACTGAGAGTCTAGTCACCGCCGGGAAATCCCAGCAGTGATCTCGGCTTCACAAATAGCATATCAGTGACGTGGTCAGTGCCTAGCCTCGTGACACATTTTGTACTGAGAGTCTAGTCACCGCCAGGAAATCCCAGCATGGATCGCAGCTTCACAAATAGCATATCAGTGACGTGATCAGGGCCTAGGCTCGTGACACGTTTTGTACTGAGAGTCTAGTCACCGCCGGGAAATCCCAGCAGTGATCTCAGCTTCACAAATAGCATATCAGTGACGTGGTCAGTGCCTAGCCTCGTGACACGTTCTGTACTGACAGTCTAGTCACCGCCAGGAAATCCCAGCATGGATCGCAGCTTCACAAATAGCATATCAGTGACGTGATCAGGGCCTAGGCTCGTGACACGTTTTGTACTGAGAGTCTAGTCACCGCCGGGAAATCCCAGCAGTGATCGCAGCTGCACAAATAGCATATCAGTGACGTAATCAGGGCCTAGGCTCGTGATACGTTCTGTTCTGAGAGTCTAGTCACCGCCGGGAAATCCCAGCAGGGATCGCAGCTTCACAAATAGCATATCAGTGACGTGGTCAGGACCTAGGCTCTTGACACGTTCTGTACTGAGAGTCTAGTCACCGCCAGGAAATCCCAGCAGTGATCTCAGCTTCACAAATAGCATATCAGTGACGTGGTCAGGACCTAGGCTCGTGACACGTTCTGTACTGAGAGTCTAGTCACCGCCAGGAAATCCCAGCAGTGATCTCAGCTTCACAAATAGCATATCAGTGACGTGGTCAGGGCCTAGGCTCGTGACACGTTCTGTACTGAGAGTCTAGTCACCGCCAGGAAATCCCAGCAGTGATCTCAGCTTCACAAATAACATATCGGTGACGTGGTCAGTGCCTAGCCTCGTGACACGTTTTGTACTGAGAGTCTAGTCACTGCCGGGAAATCCCAGCAGGGATCGCAGCTTCACAAATAGCATATCAGTGACGTCATCAGGGCTTAGGCTCGTGACACGTTCTGTACTGAGAGTCTAGTCACCGCCAGGAAATCCCAGCAGTGATCTCAGCTTCACAAATAGCATATCGGTGACGGGGTCAGTGCCTAGCCTCGTGACACGTTTTGTACTGAGAGTCTAGTCACTGCCGAGAAATCCCAGCAGTGATCTCGGCTTCACAAATAGCATATCAGTGACTTGGTCATTGCCTAGCCTCGTGACACGTTTTGTACTGAGAGTCTAGTCACCGCCAGGAAATCCCAGCAGTGATCTCAGCTTCACAAATAGCATATCAGTGACGTGGTCAGGGCCTAGGCTCGTGACACGTTCTGTACTGAGAGTCTAGTCACCGCCAGGAAATCCCAGAATTGATCTCAGCTTACAAATAACATATCGGTGACGTGGTCAGTGCCTAGCCTCGTGACACGTTTTGTACTGAGAGTAGTCACTGCCGGGAAATCCCAGCAGTGGCATCAGCTTCACAAATAGCATATCAGTGACGTCATCAGGGCTTATGCTCGTGACACGTTCTGTACTGAGAGTCTAGTCACCGCCGGGAAATCCCAGCAGTGGCAGCAGCTTCACAAATAGCATATTAGTGACGTGATCAGGGCCTAGGCTCGTGACACGTTTTGTACTGAGAGTCTAGTCACCGCCGGGAATCCCAGCAGTGGTCGTGGAATCTTTTATGCTGGCTGAACGTCGCCCTAACTGTCAAACCCCCACAGTCTCTGCAATAATTTGTACAAGCACAGCTTAGTGTGCCAAATTCATAATAACCAAATGTCACAACTAGTAGCCTAGAGCGGCAATATCTGTGTTTGAGTTGTTTCATGTAATGAATGTGGTGGTTGACAGTTTGGGCGACGCTCAGCCAGCATAAATAGCATATCAGTGACGTGATCAGGGCCTAGGCTCGTGACACGTACTGAGAGTCTAGTCACCGCCGGGAAATCCCAGCAGTGATCTCGGCTTCACAAATAGCATATCAGTGACGTGGTCAGTGCCTAGCCTCGTGACACGTTTTGTACTGAGAGTCTAGTCACCGCCAGGAAATCCCAGCATGGATCGCAGCTTCACAAATAGCATATCAGTGACGTGATCAGGGCCTAGGCTCGTGACACGTTTTGTACTGAGAGTCTAGTCACCGCCGGGAAATCCCAGCAGTGATCCCAGCTTCACAAATAGCATATCAGTGACGTCATCAGGGCTTAGGCTCGTGACACGTTCTGTACTGAGAGTCTAGTCACCGCCGGGAAATCCCAGCAGTGGCAGCAGCTTCACAAATAGCATATCAGTGACGTGATCAGGACCTAGGCTCGTGACACGTTTTGTACTGAGAGTCTAGTCACCGCCGGGAAATCCCAGCAGTGATCGCAGCCGCACAAATAGCATATCAGTGACGTCATCAGGGCCTAGGCTCGTGATACGATCTGTACTGAGAGTCTAGTCACCGCCGGGAAATCCCAGCAGGGATCGCAGCTTCACAAATAGCATATCAATGACGTGGTCAGGGCCTAGGCTCGTGACACGTTCTGTACTGAGAGTCTAGTCACCGCCAGGAAATCCCAGCAGTGATCTCAGCTTCACAAATAGCATATCGGTGACGGGGTCAGTGCCTAGCCTCGTGACACGTTTTATACTGAGAGTCTAGTCACTGCCGGGAAATCCCAGCAGGGATCGCAGCTTCACAAATAGCATATCAGTGACGTCATCAGGGCTTAGGCTCGTGACACGTTCTGTACTGAGAGTCTAGTCACCGCCGGGAAATCCCAGCAGTGGCAGCAGCTTCACAAATAGCATATCAGTGACGTGATCAGGGCCTAGGCTCGTGACACGTTTTGTACTGAGAGTCTAGTCACCGCCGGGAAATCCCAGCAGTGGTCGTGGAATCTTTTATGCTGGCTGAACGTCGCCCTAACTGTCAAACCCCCACAGTCTCTGCAATAATTTGTACAAGCACAGTTTAGTGTGCCAAATTCATAATAAACAAATGTCACAACTAGTAGCCTAGAGCGGCAACATCTGAGTTTGAGTTGTTTCATGTAATGAATGTGGTGGTTGACAGTTTGGGCGACGCTCAGCCAGCATAAATAGCATATCAGTGACGTGATCAGGGCCTAGGCTCGTGACACGTACTGAGAGTCTAGTCACCGCCGGGAAATCCCAGCAGTGATCTCGGCTTCACAAATAGCATATCAGTGACGTGGTCAGGGCCTAGCCTCGTGACACGTTTTGTACTGAGAGTCTAGTCACCGCCAGGAAATCCCAGCATGGATCGCAGCTTCACAAATAGCATATCAGTGACGTGATCAGGGCCTAGGCTCGTGACACGTTTTGTACTGAGAGTCTAGTCACCGCCGGGAAATCCCAGCAGTGATCGCAGCTGCACAAATAGCATATCAGTGACGTAATCAGGGCCTAGGCTCGTGATACGTTCTGTACTGAGAGTCTAGTCACCGCCGGGAAATCCCAGCAGTGATCGCAGCTGCACAAATAGCATATCAGTGACGTAATCAGGGCCTAGGCTCGTGATACGTTCTGTACTGAGAGTCTAGTCACCGCCGGGAAATCCCAGCAGGGATCGCAGCTTCACAAATAGCATATCAGTGACGTGGTCAGGGCCTAGGCTCGTGACACGTTCTGTACTGTGAGTCTAGTCACCGCCAGGAAATCCCAGCAGTGATCTCAGCTTCACAAATAGCATATCGGTGACGTGGTCAGTGCCTAGCCTCGTGACACGTTTTGTACTGAGAGTCTAGTCGCTGCCGGGAAATCCCAGCAGGGATCGCAGCTTCGCAAATAGCATATCAGTGACGTCATCAGGACTTAGGCTCGTGACACGTTCTGTACTGAGAGTCTAGTCACCGCCGGGAAATCCCAGCAGTGGCATCAGCTTCACAAATAGCATATCAGTGACGTCATCAGGGCTTAGGCTCGTGACACGTTCTGTACTGAGAGTCTAGTCACCGCCGGGAAATCCCAGCAGTGGCAGCAGCTTCACAAATAGCATATCAGTGACGTGATCAGGGCCTAGGTTCGTGACACGTTTTGTACTGAGAGTCTAGTCACCGCCGGGAAATCCCAGCAGTGGTCGTGGAATCTTTTATGCTGGCTGAACGTCGCCCTAACTGTCAAACCCCCACAGTCTCTGCAATAATTTGTACAAGCACAGCTTAGTGTGCCAAATTCATAATAAACAAATGTCACAACTAGTAGCCTAGAGCGGCAACATCTGTGTTTGAGTTGTTTCATGTAATGAATGTGGTGGTTGACAGTTTGGGCGACGCTTAGCCAGCATAAATAGCATATCAGTGACGTGATCAGGGCCTAGGTTCGTGACACGTACTGAGAGTCTAGTCACCGCCGGGAAATCCCAGCAGTGATCTCGGCTTCACAAATAGCATATCAGTGACGTGGTCAGTGCCTAGCCTCGTGACACGTTTTGTACTGAGAGTCTAGTCACCGCCAGGAAATCCCAGCATGGATCGCAGCTTCACAAATAGCATATCAGTGACGTGATCAGGGCCTAGGCTCGTGACACGTTTTGTACTGAGATTCTAGTCACCGCCGGGAAATCCCAGCAGTGATCTCAGCTTCACAAATAGCATATCAGTGACGTGGTCAGTGCCTAGCCTCGTGACACGTTCTGTACTGACAGTCTAGTCACCGCCGGGAAATCCCAGCAGGGATCGCAGCTTCACAAATAGCATATCAGTGACGTGATCAGGGCCTAGGCTCGTGACACGTTTTGTACTGAGAGTCTAGTCACCGCCGGGAAATCCCAGCAGTGATCGCAGCTGCATAAATAGCATATCAGTGACGTAATCAGGGCCTAGGCTCGTGATACGTTCTGTACTGAGAGTCTAGTCACCGCCGGGAAATCCCAGCAGGGATCGCAGCTTCACAAATAGCATATCAGTGACGTGGTCAGGGCCTAGGCTCGTGACACGTTCTGTACTGAGAGTCTAGTCACCGCCAGGAAATCCCAGCAGTGATCTCAGCTTCACAAATAGCATATCATTGACGTGGTGAGGGCCTAGGCTCGTGACACCTTCTGTACTGAGAGTCTAGTCACCGCCGGGAAATCCCAGCAGTGATCTCAGCTTCACAAATAGCATATCAGTGACGTGGTCAGGGCCTAGGCTCGTGACACGTTCTGTACTGAGAGTCTAGTCACCGCCAGGAAATCCCAGCAGTGATCTCAGCTTCACAAATAGCATATCAGTGACGTGGTCAGTGCCTAGCCTCGTGACACGTTTTGTACTGAGAGTCTAGTCGCTGCCGGGAAATCCCAGCAGGGATCGCAGCTTTACAAATAGCAGATCAGTGACGTCATCAGTGCTTAGGCTCGTGACACGTCTGTACTGAGAGTCTAGTCACCGCCGGGAAATCCCAGCAGTGGCATCAGCTTCACAAATAGCATATCAGTGACGTCATCAGGGCTTAGGCTCGTGACACGTTCTGTACTGAGAGTCTAGTCACCGCCGGGAAATCCCAGCAGTGGCAGCAGCTTCACAAATAGCATATCAGTGACGTGATCAGGGCCTAGGCTCGTGACACGTTTTGTACTGAGAGTCTAGTCACCGCCGGGAAATCCCAGCAGTGGTCGTGGAATCTTTTATGCTGGCTGAACGTCGCCCTAACTGTCAAACCCCCACAGTCTCTGCAATAATTTGTACAAGCACAGCTTAGTGTGCCAAATTCATAATAAACAAATGTCACAACTAGTAGCCTAGAGCGGCAATATCTGTGTTTGAGTTGTTTCATGTAATGAATGTGGTGGTTGACAGTTTGGGCGACGCTCAGCCAGCATAAATAGCATATCAGTGACGTGATCAGGGCCTAGGCTCGTGACACGTACTGAGAGTCTAGTCACCGCCGGGAAATCCCAGCAGTGATCTCGGCTTCACAAATAGCATATCAGTGACGTGGTCAGTGCCTAGCCTCGTGACACGTTTTGTACTGAGAGTCTAGTCACCGCCAGGAAATCCCAGCATGGATCGCAGCTTCACAAATAGCATATCAGTGACGTGATCAGGGCCTAGCCTCGTGACACATTTTGTATTGAGAGTCTAGTCACCGCCGGGAAATCCCAGCAGTGATCTCAGCTTCACAAATAGCAGATCAGTGACGTGGTCAGTGCCTAGCCTCGTGACACGTTCTGTACTGACAGTCTAGTCACCGCCAGGAAATCCCAGCAGGGATCGCAGCTTCACAAATAGCATATCAGTGACGTGATCAGGGCCTAGGCTCGTGACACGTTTTGTACTGAGAGTCTAGTCACCGCCGGGAAATCCCAGCAGTGATCTCAGCTTCACAAATAGCAGATCAGTGACGTGGTCAGTGCCTAGGCTCGTGACACGTTCTGTACTGAGAGTCTAGTCTCCGCCAGGAAATCCCAGCATTGATCTCAGCTTCACAAATAGCATATCAGTGACGTGGTCAGGGCCTAGTCTCGTGACACGTTCTGTACTGAGAGTCTAGTTACCGCCGGGAAATCCCAGCAGTGGTCGTGGAATCTTTTATGCTGGCTGAACGTCGCCCTAACTGTACACCCCCACAGTCTCTGCAATAATTTGTACAAGCACAGCTTAATGTGCCAAATTCATAATAAACAAATGTCACAACTAGTGGCCTACAGCGGCAATATCTGTGTTTGAGTTGTTTCATGTAATGAATGTGGTGGTTGACAGTTTGGGCGACGCTCAGCCAGCATAAACAGCATGTGACGTGGTGTGGGCCTAGGCTCGTGACACGTCCTGTTCTGAGAGTCTAGTCATCACCGGGAAATCCCAGCAGTTGTCGTGGGATCTTGTGTGTGCGTGCGTGCGTGTGTGCGTGCGTGCGTGTGTGTATATATATATATGTGTGTGTGTGTGTGTGTGTGTGTGTGTGTGTGTGTGTGTGTGTGTGTTTTATTGGTCCAAGTAATGGACCTGGTAATGTTTTCGTGTGTGTGTGGGGGGGGGGGGGGGGGAGTATGTTAATTTCTTTTCCGCCCAGCTGGGTTTTACTTCAGTTAACCCCCGAATCTTGACAAAGTAAGAGCTCGTGTATAACCACTGGCAAATTTCATCTTTCAATTCTGTATTTTCGAGTTTTCAAATCCACGTATACACAAGTCTCTCCCCCCCCCCCCCCCCCCCCCGCAACACACACAAACACACACACACACACACGGACCTGTTGTTTTGATGTCCAGCCGGGCCCACCGTTTGACCGTGATCCGTTTTGACACGATACAGGAAGAGGGTACCCCCGAAAGAGACCGGAGAGACCGTGGACCGTTTTCACACAATCTAGGACGCACAACACACCCACATGGGACACGAAAGCAGTCTGCCCGACTCGCCAGGTACGATATTGTTCCCCACAATGGCCAAACTAGACAGACAATTGGAACCGATCAAACCTCGACCTCTCTGCCACACATCTACCAAGCAGCTGGCTGGAGGCAAGAATAGAAAAGGAGGTGATCTGGTCCCTTTTATCTTTTGCCACTGGTGCAAGGGAGTCAATCGCACGAAAAGAGCCTACTGCTAACGTATCTGTGGACACCACCTGCAAAAGTAACCATAC
>OY757541.1:16003481-16018481 GCA_963584105.1 Alviniconcha strummeri | reverse complement strand
CGATACACGAAGAGAGATTGTGTGCAGTGGCAGGAATGCGACAGGAAGCTGGAGGAGACCATAGCAGATTTCAGGCCTACAACAATACAAAACATGTGCACCTATTTCAGCCCTCTTCACGCTAGAAACTAACAGCTTATACACTAGCAAACGATGATAATTATGAATGAAATGTGGCTACTTATCTGTTAGTTGCTGCAGAAGTTTGTTCCTTCCACAAGCAACACTCGTCTTGGTTTCAGATCTTTTTCTTTAAGCCCACAGTCCCATTTTTAATACCCTTCTCCAGACACACTCTCGTAGGCGAGTTATTCCTCCAAATATACTCTCGTAGGTGACTTATACCGGGCCTCCACACATATTCTCGCAGGTGTTGGCGTTACTTCTTCTTCACCCGTCTTTAAATAAGATCCTGACAGTATGTGACCGTCAGTACACATCGTTGACACCATCGGTTTGGTTGCTGAAAGTAAAACACCACTATATCTACACACTATCAGCAACCAGCTGAACCCCAGAAGAGATCATGAGTAGGGAGGTGGAGCTGGGCTGAGCAAGTTGGACGTCTTTTGCTTCGAGTTGTCCCAGTTGTTCATCAACAGCGGTGCAACGGACATTGTCTTAGTGACTCTGTCCAGCACAGCAGTTGAAAGAGCAATTGCACAGTGCACAAGTCGCTGGGCAATGGCGAGGAGACACCGCCTTAACACTTCCATTGTTCTGGCGGCGGTCCACGGTCTCTCCGGTCTTTTTCGGGCGGTTTCCGCGGTCGAGCCGATCACCCTGTCCCCTTCCCACTCTGTCCCCGTCCCTAATAGGTCATCCCGCCTCCGTGGACGTTAAGCAACATGAAAGCCAAACCAGCTGAAAATGCGACTCCTAGCAGGAAACTGTCCACACAACACTTTTCATTTCGTCTCTCAGGTATGAAGAGCATATATATATAGGTTCATGATCAATAGAGTGTGCTAGTCGCAGTCCCCTCACACCGTGGTTTCTGCATGTGGCTCTGCCTGTCTGTCGTCTGCCAGCGAAACGCGTGATCTTTGCGTGACGTGGCGACAGCAAGCGCGCGGCCTCCGCCTCGTCCTCTGCGCGCTTGCTGTCGCCACGATTTTCCTCCACTCGTGGCCGCTTGCAAACGCTCAGCGCCAAGGCCCCGGTAAAAAGTTGATCCTAGTCGGACTGAGAAATTACCGCAACGCTTTCGTGGTCGTGCCACGAGCGAGATTAGGACCCATTTTCAACAAAAAGTCAGCTCGATGGTCGGTCGGATCATGGACCTTACGGCGGTTGTGAGCGACAGCTGCTTGCTTACAGGGTTCTAGGCGAGATCAAAAGATCGAGAGCATGATCTTAGAGGAGGGAGGTGGAGCTGGACCCTCAACTTTGCCCAGAAGAGATCATGAGTAGGGAGGTGGAGCTGGGCTGAGCAAGTTGGACGTCTTTTGCTTCGAGTTGTCCAAGTTGTTCGTCAACAGCGGTGCAACGGACATTGTCTTAGTGATTCTGTCCAGCACAGTAGTTGAAAGAGCAATTGCGCAGTGCACAAGTCGCTGGGCAATGGCGAGGGG
Organism: Alviniconcha strummeri; assembly: GCA_963584105.1. Lineage (NCBI taxonomy): Eukaryota > Metazoa > Mollusca > Gastropoda > Provannidae > Alviniconcha > Alviniconcha strummeri. The sequence continues at coordinate 16,016,907 of OY757541.1, read as the reverse complement.
ACACCGTTAACACTTCCATTGTTCTGGCGGCGGTCCACGGTCTCCCCGGTCTTTTTCGGGCGGTTTCCGCGGTCGAGCCTCTCACTCTCTCGTCCCCTTCCCACTCTGTCCCCGTCCCTAATAGGCCATCTCGACTCCGTGGAAGTCAAAGGGCCCCTGAACACTGATTTTGACCGATTTTAGCTTCAGATCTCCTCTTTGGTATATTCCACCGACTAAATATTTTCACACAGTAAATACAGGTATATATCCCGTGCCTCAGTAATCATTTCATATTTTTCAAGTGTCTTAAATGCTTATGAATCGTAAAACAAGACCAATATGTCACGGCAGAATGGGCCGTGTGATCGGGCGTGTTTTGGCCGAGAGTTTACTTGGAGCCGTAAAGTCAAAGGCTAATCGTGACGTCACGATAAGACTCGACTGCCATTGGCATTGTTGCTTCTACAGTTTCAGTGCACAAAACTCCGGATAAATTTGCCTGAAAAGTTGGAAATGGCAACTGGAATATGGCCATTCCAGTACGAGCCAGTTGCGGATATCAATTTTGGCATCGACTGGGGGAGTTCAAGCGACGAAGTGTCATGAAAATAGTGATGGTTATGCTTTGTGTTTATTGTATTTTGTGATGTGTGCGATACTACGTGTTATTGCGTACTTCTTACGTGTTAATCTTTTACATAATTATGTACACTGTCTTTGTGGCTTTATGTGTGCCACATTTTCCTTTGAAGGAATAAAGAAGTTCTTGACTTGACTTGACATAAAAGCACAGAAGCAAAAATAACTGTGCCAACGACAAACAGATGGAAAGCCAAACTAACCATAACTAACTCCTCACTAACCCGGCGTCCATCTAGAAACACAATGCCTGCAGTCTGATAAAGCAAATCGCTAATCAGGCATAGCATCGGGATGTAAACAAATGCAGACGAAAAGAGAAATTCAAAATGGCTGCCCTAATCAGGCAAGCTAACAGCGGCTACGAATTGGTCAATAATCCAAAGATAAAAACGAAAGACGTATGGTGGAAGAGAAGAGAGAGAAAACAAAACAACGACAACAACAACAAACAAACACTTTCTGAACAGAAAGAGGAGGCAGGAAATGTCAGCGAGCAACGTGACAAAGGCTGGATACACGTAATCCGTGTACACGATACAACCCACTTAGCAGTGACAACAACACTGCGGGGCAGCAGACGCTCACGAGACTACCCCCATCACTCGTACATCGTAAATGAACGCTATAACCCGAGAAACAAAAGGAGCTGAAAGAGAAAAAACAGTCAATGGCAAGAACTGGCCCAACCCCAAACCATAACCCAGGGAGGCCACGAAATCGCTAGACTATTGAACTAGAACGAACAAAACTTTTTCATCTTTACGTATGATGAAACAAACACGGATATTAAATTAGGAAAATAAAACACCCACTAAAAGGCAGGCTCCCTAATGAGGTCTAGCCTGTTGTGAAAGCTAAACACAACGAAAAAGACCGAAACGCCACGCACCTAACAAGGCTCGAGAAATATGGAATGACAAGGGGGAAATAAACAAAGGCCCGACTACTGGCAATGGCGTCGGAGCTTCATCCTTGGAGATTCGAACTGGAATTTTTTCCAAGTCGGTTACCCTGTGGACATGTATTTGAGCCCAAACTGAATGCTCAGCAGGGTGCAATCTGTGAAGCATTTTTTTTTTTTTTTTTTTTCGAAATGCTTTGAGCAGAGCACATCGTGGTGTTTTGGTTCCCACTTCTTTGTGGCTAGGTCCCATCGATTCATTGCCATTTGCCACTGTCGTTTTATGGCTTCATTTTAAAAAAAATTTTTTTAGGAAAAGCATGGAAAGAAAACTCCTTTGTCAACTTTTCACTGCAACCAACTGCAGCACACTCGCTCGGCATGCTTTAAAACTGATTTGCCGGACTACTTTCGATTCCATTTTGTTCAAGTCGTTACTGAGCCATGCGGGTCAGTTGTCTTGTTGTGACGTCACGGAGGTCACGTGACCGAAACGCGGGATTTTCAGCTGCAGACGACGCAGATGCCCGAAGCGTCGTGTTTGTTTTCATTGAAATCAATACTTTTACATACCTCAGGAAAATGTAAATCTATCAGACGAACAGCGTGTATGTTAAACTTTATTTATATAGTACAAAGTAAGTGATATTTACGACTTAAAATCAGTGTTCAGGGGCCCTTTAAGCAACATGAAAGACAGCCAGTGCTGGCAGAGACTCTCAACTGCGAGAACTGCGTGGGAAACCTTTTCGAGAGCAAGCAGCTGGCGCAGCACGGGAGAAATTTTGCCGTCTTGTTCGACGACAGTCGGGTCTGGTCTTGCTGTTTGATCTGTACAAGTACTCGGTGATGGAATAGTTATTTGATCACTAAAAGGGGGATCTTTCCGCCCACACTACTACACCCCCCCCCCCCCCCCAACACAACCGGAAAAAAAAAGGAAAAAAAAGGGGGGGGGGGGTGGAGATGGCGACCAATATAAAAAATCTCTGACGTTGGGTGCCTCACCGTTTTTTAGCCACGAAGTTTTTTTACTGCAGCGAAAAAGACGGGCCGGTGATGTGGGAGTCGGACACGTTCGCGCTGGACATGGACTTACCCGTCGACGTTGACGAGGGCAAAACAAAAAAACTGTGCATTCGGATCGGTAACCCTATGCTGCTGTATGGAGCCACCACTACTCGTGAACTCGAACTGGCCTTACGGTATAAACTGCTGGATTTTACTTCCGTGGATTTTTACATCGTTTCGGTAAGACTCGGAGATTGCCGAACGAACGGTGCGGCGAAATTGCTCAGTTCTACGACGGACCCAGCATACTGTCGAGATCCTTGTTCAAGGCTCTCAGACTCGCTGTAAAACTAATGTCGGGCGCTTCGTTCTTGCCATATTTTATTCAGAAGAATCCGTCGACGAATAAACCGTGGCTGTGGATTTTTAACTCTAGCGACAAGCGGACCAAGAAGTTGATTAAGGAGATTGTGCGACCTCTTCGGGAAAAATTGAACTGACGCTCGAGGCGGCCAAACGTTTGAGCTATAAATGCAGGTTAGCACCAAAGCGGCGGATACATAGTTCAGGAGCTGTGTGAGAGTCGAGGTGGACGTCCTGGGCTGTCCGTCCTAACGAGCCTTCTGGTTTCCGTGGACGTAAAGAATTATTGAACCGTGCTTCGGCATTGGTCACAACTTGTCCCTAATATGTCAACTGACATCTGAGGACATTAAGCATCAACTCATCATCAAGCGGCGGATAAGTATTACCCGCCGCTTGGTGCATTGGTGCACTTTTTGGTGTTGTTTTGGGGATGACGTCATTTTTGCTGTCACTTTGGAATATTAAAGTTTTGAAGAAATTTGCTCCTTGTGTTTGTCATATAATTCAGTTCATTCCGTGACATCGAGTTTTCGAGTGTGTACGTGTGTGCATGATGGCTGAAACGCCGAAGAAGACAAAATCTGTAAAAGAAAAACGCTCACCGAGAGTGAGACTTTGGTGCATCACAGTCAACAATTTTAATCAAGAAACCATCGACAATATTCGCAAAGTTTTAGACGACGATATTGTGTACTATGCTGTCGTTGGGAGAGAAACCGCTCCGAGCACGGGAACACAACATTTGCAGTGTTATGTTCATTTTCGCGAGCGAGTCTCGGCTCACTGCGAAGCCGCGCGAACCGGCGATCTGTGCAACAGCGAGTACTGCCGCAAGGAGAACGACATTTTATTGGAGGTGGGATTCTCGACCCACGAAGTCGCTAAAGCTAACTACTAGCCCCGCCTCCAGCGCTGCGAGCGAGCTAGCAAAACGGATCGCGGACGGCGAGAACGAAGCGGATCTTGTTTTTGAAAAACCTGAATTCGCCGCGGCGTACCACCGCTATTATCGCACAGTTTCCGCCTTGTCGCGAAAATTAAAAGAGAAGAAAATGACGAAAGAGGCCGGCGCTTTTCTTACGATTTGCGCCCGTGGCAAAAAAAGCTTCAAGACTACCCAGCCGTTGGATTTAGTTATGAAGGAGAGAAAATTGTTATTTTTGATTTGAGCAGATCCTGCCGTTTCAAAGTTGCTTGCGATATGATGGAGCAACTGAGGAACGGAAGGATCTTTAGACCAAAATATGAAAGTAAAATGAAAAGATTTCCAGTTCCACACGTCGTCAACAGATTTCCACCACTTTTCGCATTTTCAGCCGACCGACTGCAAGTGCGAGTCTTTGTCAGTCACAAAACGCGACGAAGATAATGTCAGATTTCCTTCGACTGAACCCGAAGACGGTTACGAAGGACATCGCGTTTTTGTTTTTGAACATTTCGACGATATTCGCCAAACCGAAGAACAATTATTTAATGGAAGGAATCTGCCCATTCCCCAATATTTGCCCCAACAAAAACATTGAGCGCTGCTTGCAAACTGAACTGTACGGTTTATCTTTTAGTAGCTTACACCGGCATATTTGCAACTTGTGGAATTTTATTGGCAATAAAAATGACAAACTAGAAAGAAAAAGAAAAAAGTGTTCGAACTCGAAGGTACGATTGATTTTTCACACACACACACACACACACACACACACACACACACACACACACACACACACACACACACACACACACACATACATACATACATACATACATACATACACACACACACATACACATGAACACACACGCGCACGACAAAAAAAGCTCTGCCCGAGACGACGAAATTGGAGGTCTTAACGTGACCATAGAGGCGATAGACGCGGGAATAGTTCCCAAACGTAACCAAACGCATTTGCTGCTAGACGTTGGTAAAACGGGCGCGTGTCCGGGCACGCAGCCGGTCAGTCGTTCAGCGCCTCTTGTTGATGCTGCTGCTACTGCTACTACTGCTACTGTCTGCAAATAATTTTACGTTTCCGGCTGGGCAAAATTTTACGATCCTGAGGTGTCGGATGTAATCAACGACTGGATCGCAGAAAACAAAATGTATCTTATCTCTGCTGGAGGAGCTCTCGTTGGACTGATTGTTGTGACAATAGTTGTCGCGGTATTGTGCGCTAGGGCTTTTTTTTTTTGGGGGGGGGGGGGGGGGGGGGCAGGGTGCGGGGGGGGGGGTGTTAACCACGCTTTCTTTCTTTTCTTTTTTCAAGGCGACGAGGCTACAGTGTTAGAGAGATGGAAGGGTTCTCTCCCCCCCCCCCCCCCCCCGCACCACCAAAACCCCACGTGGGACACGGAAGCAGTCTGCCCGACTCGCCAGGTACGATATTGTTCCCCACGATGCTAAACCAGACAGACAGTTAGAACCGATCAAACCTCGACCTCTCTGCCACACATCTTTTACAGGGCTGGTTTTGCTAAATCTTCACAAGACGTGCTCTTTCTTGCTTTGCCCTGTATTCTAATTATATTCTTGAAAGTTGTTTCTTGCTGTAAGTTCTCTAGTCGTTACTAAAATATTTAATCTTACCCTTTTGTAGGTCTTCCCCATTTCCAACACGTACCTTTACACAAGGACACGGAGAGCGACGCCATATGATAGAATACTAGGACGGGAAAAACACTGAATGACATACTGTTACAAACACGCACCTGGACATTTCAAACACACACCTGGACGGACATGACTTCCACACCATGAATCACTGAGATGTAATTATACCGTTTACATGTTTTATTCCATACACTTTGGAGTAGATGATGATGATGAGTTGATGCTTAATGTCCTCAGATGTCATTTGACATATTAGGGACAAGTTGTGACCAATGCCGAAGCACGGTTCAATAAAATCCACATACGTAAGGTGTATGCGTGTTTAGCTGTAACCTGCCACCTGCACTTTTGGCAGAATGACCGGGATTTTTTACGTGCTACTGTGGTAACACGGGGGTGGAACGGATACCGAAATAAGAGTCAGCACAGAAAGTCGACCCTGGAGAAGAAAATTCTCCCGCCGTTCCAGCAGGGATTCGAACCCGCGACCTTTCAATCACGAGTCCGGTGCTCTAACCACTGAGCTATCCCCGCCCCCCAACTTTGGAGTACATATTCTAAAGGTTATTAAATGTCTCACGCTCAACATAATGTAATGGAGTCAGTATGTACAAAATGTCTACACATGACTTATTTTATTTACAACAAGTGTAGGAAGTGTGGCTTGCGCCTGTCTATAAACAGATTCAAACAATACATCAAAATAAAGTGCACGCTCCCACGTTTAATTTTCGCCTGGGGGGCGTTATCTTAGTCGCAATATCGCTGATAAATTGATGTCAAGTAGTCTATGAATACAACTTAGCTTCTACAGTACACAATACTTAATAAGTTAATTTCAACCCAAAATAAACACTAAACATGAAGTCAGTTAAGCAAAATACTATACGACAAAGCATTGATCTACACAGAATTACTTTAATCGAGTCAAAACAACGATTTCACTACTATTCACTAGTACTAAACAGAGAACGCGCCGTGCAGACGATGGCTATAAAAAGAATGGACTTAGAGAGGCATCGACCATCTCGCCTCTGTGGACGTAAAGCAACATAAAACCAAGAGGCATCGGCTACTGATTAAGCTCGATCCTGCGTCTAAATAAACGTTGGACAAACATTCTTAGATGCCAAATTATATTACACATGGCTTAGTGCCTGTGTGAAGGCCATGTGGCGTTACGCTACACGCCGCGCTTCAACTAAACAAACTTAAAGGACAAGTCCAAGGTTAGGGGTGGATTTTTGTCACGATTTCTGTTAAAGCTCGCTGAGAACGATGATGTAGGTGAAACGGTGATCTGAGGGTTATAAATGCACGAGAAAAAAAGGCATTGTCTGTCGTACCGAAAGAGTCGCCATGACGCCCAAATCACGTGACCATATGCCTACTACGTCACTCTGGGGAGTCGCTGCAAAATGGCCAACTCGAGCTCCGAAGACGAAACTAATACTTTGCTCGAGAGACCCACAAGGATACAGCCGTATCAGGCAGGATTTTGAAAGAGTACCGGAACATCGTGTCAGCTTCGACATGCGGTATTCCATGGGGTTTGCGAAATCGCACTCACTGAAGTGCTCGCTACACAAATGGGCGTGATGCGGCGCAGCAAGAAAGTCAGCTCGTTTGAATTGTATAAACTTAATCCACTTTCGCCTCACTGCAGGTCGATTGCGCGGGAGCTCGTGCATTGTTATACCTGGGGTCGTCTGCGAATTGTTACAGTTCGCGGCAACACAATAGGCCGGCACAGTTAACTTTTTTGTCGACCACACGCATACACAGTTTACTGAAGACGCTAACATGGCAACGGCACTGACTCCCCAGACTGACGTCACTTCCGGGGAAGCCTACAGAAAATAAAATCGATTAAAAACCCAATTAAACAACTTAAAAACCTTGGACTTTTACTTTAAGCGTCGTTCGCTCTGGTTCCCGGGTTACTAACAGTACAGTAATGAAATTGCATGAATCTGATAATCGGGGCGGGACTGCCGTTAAAACGCATACAAAGAGCACTTGCTCACAATAATAATAAAAGTGATTGATCATACCTGTATCTTTCCTGTTCTTGCGGTAAGAAAAATAGCTATTCCGGGGACACGACCAGATGATAATCCCAGGGAAATCCCAGGGAAAACCAAACTTATAAATCCTAGAGAAAAAAGAAAAGAAAAAGAAAAAAAGTATGAACCACGAAGCAACGAGAATGGAACGAGTCCCAAGGAGAACTATATAATCCACTGGAGAACCAAAATTTCTAGAACAACTTTTGGGTTAGCAGGTTGGAATTCCAAGCGGCACTCGGCAAAATCTCAAAATCCAGCCGTCAGTTGAAATACCAAAGTAAAGTCACCAGAAAGTCCCCAAGCAAGAAGTGCAAGAAGTCAAGAAGTCCAAGAAGTGCCGTCGTTAGCCGGACAAATTCCGTCTTTTATAGTGTTTTAGTTAATATGTGACGTCAATATGACGTTGCTTTCCTATCAACCTTCATTCTTCTACTATTCCTGCGCATTTACCAGACCTAAGTACAAACTTTTCTGTATTATTTCTACTAATTATTACTATGCAAAGTGTATGCCACCATAGTCCCTTAATTACCTCTTTATTATTACTATCTGTCCGCTGGACGCTTTCGGCGGTCTTCACGCGGCACTCTGCTTATACCTTATATGGCTATTTATGACCGTCTGTCCGCTGGACGCGTGAAGGGGTCTTCACGCGGCATTCTGCTCATATCGTATATATGGACATTGGTCCCTAGCAGTCTCGACCCTTTTTCGCTTGGTCATTTTGCTTGTCGATCCTAACCGACATTGTTCTGTACAAACCTTTCGCTTGGTCATCTTACTTGTCGATTCCAACCGACATTATTCTGTACAAACGCTAGCCTCTACCCGTAATCTATAAACCCGAATAGGTCTACTTCTCGTATTCTTTTTATTTTATTTTATATATTATTATTTTATGTATTAAAATAATATTTTAAAAAATTGTGCTTTGTAATATCAGGGCCGCCCGCAACAACAACAAAAAAAGAAGAAGAAAAAAGTCCCAGTTACCTAATTAAAAAGTATACTAACCTACACGCCCAAAAAACAACAAATTTGGTAACTTACGTATAACTATAAAATCCAGGAATCAGGCATGATCATCACTTTTGTGCATAAATGACGAACGGCGGGGTAAACTGGGATAAGGGAATTTTATCTGAGGATCGGGGTGGGGCTGGGTCGGAAGGCCAAATGTGGCTCGTCGATGTAATCGGATAATTCTGATGATGGTGTTGATGCGATGGCGAGACGTTGTCAATGTGACGACGGTTGATGGTGCGTGGATTCTCGACAGGAACTTGTGGAGGCGTCGAATAACGCAATTGTTCCTGCTGGTGTTTTTATTAAAAACACAGGTGACGTTGCTGTGAGGTATTCCATATGAACCAGTTCCTTGGTAACATCGCACACATAATACGTATAGTCAGTTGATTGCAAGGACGATCACGGAAATGCCAAAGATTTCCATGCGCTGTAGAGCAGGTCACACAGGTAAAGTCCGGGAACTGGATAGTGCACATATTGTGTATCACGGCATGAAAAGAGTCCAGGTGCCTGATAATACACAATTTGGGTACACAGCATCAAGGGAGTCCTTGGCTGAGTAGTGCTCAGCTGGTCAGCCACTGTGGGATTAGACCGTTCTCAAGACAGGAAGTGTGCGACACACACGTAGCTGTACGAGGGTGTGGGAGGTATATAACAGTTCATGACACCAATGGTCGTCGGGTGATCGGCTGGAGGATGCGCAACGACAACAACTTTGTCGGAAGGGAGGACGTCGTATGTCACTGATGCACTTCAAAAAAAAAAAAAAAAAAAAAGAGAGAGAGAAAAAGAGGAAGATATATACGTGATAATAAAATATACTGTGTCCAAAAATAGCGATATATTGTAGAACTCTAACAATCATGCTCAATCATATCATAGGCTAAATTAAGTATTTCATAAAGCACATTACACAAATGTTTTACACATTACACAAAGCATGTAAAACATAAGCGGCAAATGCACAAAATATAGAAAAGCTCGTCCAAATAAAGGTTAAATCGAAATTATGTAAATTCATCAGGAAAAAAATGTGCAAGGCATGTACACTATACATTTGTGTGTGTGTGTGTGTGTGTGTGTGTGTGTGTGTGTGTGTGTGTGTGTGTGTGTGTGTGTGTGTGTGTGTGTGTGTGTGTATGTGTGTGTGTGTGTGTGTGTGTGTGTGTGTGTGGCTTGCTTGTTTAGCGAACGTGAGTAATGTATAAATCACTCAGTTATAAATAAAATATATTTAAAAAAAACAATCTGAAGCTAAGCCGTGTCATAGGCCTGAAATCTGCTATGGTCTCCTCCTTGTTCCTGTCGCATTCCTGCACTGCACACAATCACACAGAAGAGAAATGGAAAGCTGACTTCTCTTCTTCGTGTATCGTGTCAAAACTGATCAAGGCCAAACGGAAAGCCTGGACTAGTGGAACCCCAAAGATGGTGACGTTTTCATGAAAACTCGCAAATACAGAACTGAAAGGTGGAATTTGCCAGTTGTTATACACGAGGTCTTACTTATGTCGTTCCTAAGAATCGGACTCGAAAAACCAAGTCAAGATCCGGGGGGTAACTGAAGTAAAACCCAGCTGGGCGGAAAAGAAATTAACATACTCCCCTCCCCCCCCTCCCCTGTGTGTGGATGTGGGCGTGTGTGTGCCTGAATGTATTGGTGCATGTATGACTTTGTGTTAAGTTTTGATGAAATTGGTGCTATGTGGGCGTGTATGCGTGGGCGTGTATCCTCAAACGTTAGTGGTAAGTGTAGCTCTTGTATAGCTTAACTGGGTTCACGTTGCTGTGTTCTGTCCAATACACACAACTATTATTAAGGGGTGCGCAAGGTTTCTCCTTATTGACTCCTAACTTGTAATCGCGGGGTGGGGGTGAGGGGGCTGCCAGGAAGCCGGTACTCAGGGACTTGCATCGACTGAAATGCCACTCGAAGATTTAATACTAAACACACAATCCATCGTAGCGGAATAGATCATAGTCCGTGGCTGGCAAAATCGGTGGTAGGGTTAGTGTCAATCACACGAGTCGTAATCCGGGAAAAAGAGTGTCCAGAGTTTGGGACGACTGCCCCAGTCCATGGGTCATCGGCACACAACGGCGAAACCCAGTATATAATCCGAGTGGAATGCAGTGGTGACTGAGTTACTTTAACACGTCCGTATATAATCCAATCGAGGTCACACACGTCGAAGTCCAGAATGGATGATGATTGTTTATGATTTTTCACGTTCCAATATGGAATAAAAGCATACCAAATATAAAATACTAACATAAAGAAAACCTATATATCGTTAATAGTAACTAAAACATTACCATCGATCATATTGAATATCAATATTAAATTATGAAAAGGAGAAAAATAAGAATATGCATCGACCAGTGGCGTTTCAGCAATTGCTCTAACATTTAAGTACGTCATTTTAAATGCATAAAAAGTGGGTTATCATTGAAACCATTCGCACAGAATTACAAAAAGAGCAGCAGCGCACGTCACTGTAGCTCTAAACGTGGCTGGGTTCTCCCGGAGAATCTTTGCCTTGAGATGATAATCCAACAACCCATCAATAAAGTAAGCCACTAACTGCTGTTCTGCCCCCATCCCCAATGCTCCTGCGCCATCCCGAACAAACGCGTCCTCTGACAGGGGGAGCAGACGCTCAGCGAACAACTGAATCGATTCCCTGGGCTTTTGTTTGATTTTATGTAACAAGGTCAGCGCATGTTTTTGGTCCACAATCTCTGAGAACCGAACAGTCAACTCCTGCTTCATTTCTCCCCAGGTAGCTTGAGGGCGTTCTCTAAGAATTAGTAAGTAAGCTGGTGTTTTACGCCCAGTGTTCTCTAAAAAAAAAACTGTCAATGAAGTCGTTAGTCAGACCTTACTTACTTGCCCTAAACGCTATAAGTTTTTTTCGACTCATCCTGAGCCCCCGAAAACAAAGCACTTTTCTCTATCTCCTTTATCCATGCCTTGAACTTTGAAGGCTCCCCTTCAAACACCGAAACTGAGTTTGTAATGCCCCTCGCGGCCATAAAGGTCGAAACATTCTGCAGTTGTACCGCCAAGTAGGCAAAAACCTCCCCAACGTCTTGTTGTGCCATTTTATATAAAAACTAAAAAAATCAGTGATTCTCCTCGCTCTTCCTAGAAGCAAGGCCACCCCAACATTACCCACGTTTTCGTTTTATTTCCATTTTCAATTCCAGTCCTTTTCCCTATTCTCATCTTTTTTCATTTTCCTTCAATCAAAACATCTATGTCCGCACGTACACATCTTGATCAAAACGTCTGCGTCAGCCAGAACGACGAGGTAAGACGAAAAGAAAACGAGACCACTTACCTCGACCCCGAAGCGCTGACGTGCCCGGCACCCTCGTGCCTTTGGCGACGTTCTTCTGTCTGGCCGGACCCTCAGCGGCGCGCCTGGTTGCAGATGGGCATCACCACTGCGCAAGGTCTTTCCTCATTGCTGCTCCTGGCGATGGGTGTCAACGGTGGTGCGGCTGTTTGAACAGCCTGTTCGCGGGTTGTTAAAAAACCCCACCTTCCTGCCGGAATCTCTCTAGCTACCCAAGTTATCTCGTTTCTACGTACTTCTCTTGGTTTAAACGTATTTCTAAAACAAGTTATCTTCAACGTCTCCCTCTTCCGTATAACTGACGACTCTGGAACTGATTGAAAACCTAACCTAATATACTTTTTCTGATCTTTTGTCAACGTTTCCCTCACAAACTCCTCCATCTTTAACCCGTTCTCATCTTTGGTCACGGCACCAAATTGTCAGTTATAACAGTTTTTCCTCCTGGTCTTCTATTCCATTTCTTCGTACTCGAAATCAACAGTCCATCAGTTCCACCCCACAATTAGCACATCTACCAAGCAGTTGGCTGGAGGCAAGAGTAGAAAAGTAGGTGATCTGGTCCCTTTTGTCTTTTGCCGCTGGTGCAAGGGAGTCAATCGCACGAGAAGAGCCTACTGCTATCGTATCTGTGGACACCACCTGCAAAGGAAACCAAAAGGTATCAACAGTCAGCCGGCGTGGACGAGTTTCGTGATACGACCGAGGTTTTCACACAAACCATCTAGGACGGCACAACACACCCACGTGGGACACGAAAGCAGTCTGCCCGACTCGCCAGGTACGATATTGTTCCCCACAATGCCAAACCAGACAGACAATTGGAACCGATCAAACCTCGACCTCTCTACCACACATCTACCAAGCAGTTGGCTGGAGGTAAGAGTAGAAAAGGAAGTGATCTGGTCCCTTTTGTCTTTTGCCACTGGTGCAAGAGAGTCAATCGCACGAGAAAAGCCTACTGCTAACGTATCTGTGGACACCACCTACAGAAGAAACCATACAAACCTCATCAACCAAACACCATGGGGTTCGGACCTCTGTCTTCAATGGCATCGCTCGCACCCGCCTGCTTGACTGCACGCTGTGGATCCTGATGATGAAGTGATGCTTAATGTCCTCAGATGTCAGTTGTTATATTAGGGACAAACTGAGACCAATGCCGAAGCATGGTTCAATAATTCTTGACGTCCACGGAAACCAAAAAGGCTCGTTAGGACGGACGGCCGAGGACGACCACCTCGACTCTCACACAGCTCCTGAACTATGATTTGTGAATCCTTCATTCTGTTTTTGTTTAATGTCATCAGATGCAAAAAAGCATATGAGGGACAATATGTGTGGATCCTTCGGTTTAGTGTTGCTTTACGTCCACAGAGGCGAGTTGGCCTATTAGGGACGGGGACAGAGTGGGAAGGGGGCGAAAGAGTGAAAGGCTCGACCGCGGAAACCGCCC
>OY757541.1:15994256-15996756 GCA_963584105.1 Alviniconcha strummeri | reverse complement strand
AATGCGTGAGCATGGTTCAATATTGCTTTACGTCCACGGAAACCATCAGGCTCGTTAGGACAGAAATCCCAGGACGGCCACCTCGACCCTCACACAGATCCTGAACTATGTCCGAGGACAATAAAGATTCTTATTCTTATTCGGAACTACTATTGGTATTATGTATTGCGGTCTGGTGTTGTTCAGGGCCGGCCAAAGCAAAACTGATCTAGCTTCACTGTTTGCTGACACATTACTGCTATAACCTTTTGCCGCTGTCTGCTGCTTGTGCTCAAATTAGACTTTTGGTCAAGTTCCGATTGCCGCACGACTGCGCAATGCCAAGGGAGATGTCTGCAGAAGATTTGAACAAAACATTTATCCTGCGCAAACACGCGGTACGTTAGAGAACTGACTGACTTATTCTTGACATTTAACGCCCGGTCTGTCGCGAGAGTCAAATCACGGTGGCTTCACATACTCCATCAAATCGACGACTTCAGACGCTCCATCAAATCGGCGGCTTCAGACACTCCATCAAATTATACAGACGTCTGTGCAAGATTAAAGCCAAACATTTTTCCAAGATCCAAACGCATAAACGATTTAAAGGAACTGTAATTTCACATGACAATACAAATCATGTGCGACTCGTCGGAGTAAGCCCCTTTTTTTTGAAATGACAACAACCAAATTTAAACAACGGTTAAACAGTGATAAATGAAAATGTATTTACCCGGTTGTGGTGTGTTGAACTCTTCAACCGCAACCGGATTCATCAACTTCGTGGTCAGGAAGACACAACATATTCAAACCTAACGATTTTCCTGCAGCAAGTATCAATGCCACAGGAGCTAGACTGTCAAAAACTCCAACCTGACTTGACTTGTTTCTTGCAACACACCGCAGGAAAGACGTTTGGAGAAATATTCCAACCTGGTGTTTCTCTGGCAATACGCGACGAGTCCAGCATGTGGCTGACATTTGGGGGGTTAAAGACGTGCAGAACTTCCGAGTGCATCGTATTATCCGTGTGCACACCTGTCAGGTATCTATCCCTCTGAGGTTTGTAAACCCCGGAGCGGGGAAATAAAAACGATGGGGAGAAGGCCGAAGAGAGAGAGAGAAAAAAAGATTTAAAAAAAAGAACCGTTAAAAATAATATAAGCATGTGGTGTCCACACAATGATAATACCAATGGATAGCTGCTAACTGCATACAACCAAATGCGTCAGCGTCTGAAAACAATCTTGTAATGCTGAAGAAGTGTGTGTGTATGTATGCGTGCGTGCGTGCGTGCGTGCGTGCGTGCGTGCGTGTGTGTGTATGTGTGTGAATGCATTGCATAATAATTATATTTTCATGCATGCTACTCTGATTGATTGTGATCTTGGTAGTGGAATGTATGGGTGTGCATACATAGTTAATCAACTTGGTGCAGGATGTGGGCACCCGTTTGAGTAGAACCGAGTATATTTGCTTGTCGATCGGGGTGTGAGAGGGTGCGTGGGTGCGTGCGTGCGTGCGTGCGTGTGTGTGTTGTTGTTGTTGATCGCTTTTATATAGCGCTATTCTCCGCTCTCGACCAGACTCACTGCCCTCGCATGTGATTCTACATGAGTGAATAGCTTTTTATAGCGCGTTTTTGAATATACACCGAAGTGGTGTACATACAGTGTGTGTGTGTGTGTGTGTGTGTGTGTGTGTGTGTGTGTGTGTGTGTGTGTGTGTGTGTGTGTGTGTGTGTGTGTGTGTGTGTGTGTGTGTGAAAATGCAGAAGTGTACGCAAGTATGTATATATCTGTACCTCGCAAATTAGGATTTGTACATATTGCAATTAAATGTTAAATTATTTATATTTTCACTGTGTTTTATTGTGCGTTGTTCGTTAACGCACGTGTGTGAATGGAACGTCTCCAGGACATACTCCTCAGCACATTTTACATCACTGCCTGCCCGTAAGACATCAGATGACATTCTTGGCAAATCTCTTCCAGTTTGCCTAATTGACGTCATATCATGTCATGCTTAAGGTCCCACTCTCCGTGCATGCCATCACATAGCAATGAGCTCAGCCTTGGCGTTTTTGGTAAGCTTGATCTCTCATTAATGAAATGAAGCTGTAGTGACACTAAAAATACTGTGGCGTGGGAAGGGTTAAGTCGGGACCCTGCTCGTTAAAGCTGCACTCAGCACACCCCCACACGGCTGGCGGGGGAAACAATTACCACCTACGCATTTACGGGACAAAGACGTACACACAGACCGCACTTACACTGTTTACACTCACAGGTACTTTAATCTAATTTCCGCACTTCCGAGCGAATCGTCAATTTATTCAATTAGTAAGACAGAGATATCTGCACTCAAACCACATTTTGCCTAAGAAGAGGCGCTACCACCACCCCCCCTCCCCCACCACCCCCAACACACACACACGTATTCTTCCACCCCCTCCTCCCCTGCACCTTTTTCCTTTTGTTTCTTGTCCTTCTCCTCCTCGTCTTCTTCTTCTTCCTCC
>OY757541.1:15981756-15989256 GCA_963584105.1 Alviniconcha strummeri | reverse complement strand
TTGGACGGCACACTTGGAATTCACTCCCACAAGACCTTCAGCACTGCTCAACAATGTCATCTTCGAAAAGCAAACTGAAAGCCTTCCTCTTCCACCTCACAACAAAACCTTAGCATAAAACGGCCTACGCTACAGCTTTGTCGTGTCGTCGACAAAAACCCAAACAAGCACGTTCCAAGCTGCAACTCCACTGCCACCAAGGTTCCACGATACAACTCACGTCCATGCTGCAACACCACTGTGCTGCAGGCAAAACCCAAACACACCAAAACTCCAGTGTCGCAGACGAAAGAATGTTAACGTCTGGAACGAGACTGACAAAGCAGCCACAGAGCGTATCCAAAGGTGGGTCTCACGTTGTCAACTTACCCCTACCCCTACCATACGCTCCCTCCCCCCCCCCCCCCCCGACCCCGGTGGGCTTCAAGTGCTCCCCACCCCCTACCCAGGTGGTCCTCGGGTACCCCCATCCCCCCTGGTGGGGTTCAAGTGCTCCCCCTCCACCTCTGCCTCTTCGCCAGGTGAATGCAGATAGGCAGTGCAAACAAACAGCTGGGCAGACAGACAGACAGCTCGCTGCTCATGGAGTGCGTGCACCGCTATCAGCCTCTGCGAAATCAGGGAGGAGAATTTAAAAAACCTATATCAAAAGGAGGAGTGGAGGGCTATGAAAACGATAGCACCGTGGTTTGGGCACACTCACGTATACATGTACCTTGCAGTGAGGAAAATCGATTCGAGTGAAGTCTCTTCTTGTCTTCTTGTCTTCTTTCCAAGCTTTTGTTGTTGTTTTTTCTCTTCCAGGGTTCCATCAGTTTTCCTTCTCTCTTCCAAGCTTTCTTCCTTCCCCCCGCCCCCCCCCCCCCCTTTTTTTTTTTTTCCTTTTTATTTTCCATCTTCTTTCGCTCTTCCTTTCTGCTTCGTGGCTTTTTCTTTCTCTCTGCATACCTTCCTGTCTCCATGTTGTGGGTGGGTGAGCCTAATGTCATATAGGCATTCGCTTCTTTCCCATCACTTAGTAATTTGATTTTAGACTGCACAGGGTCACACCAAGACGAAGATAGGTTGAGACCAAGAGAGGTTAATATCTTACATCACGACAGCTAAGCAACTGAAACCTTGCCCTCCAGACTTTAGGCGATTAAACACAAGGCTATAGGTTTTCCCCTTTTCCATCAGGGTTGGTCAATAACACGACTTGTCCGTGCTTGCAGACGAATGATCACAACACCACAGGTGTATCAAGTAAATCAAAATGAGCTGACAAATAATTATTTCCTCCACTCTACAGATGAATAATCAAAGTACTACAGGTATTCGCCTTACATCATGGTGTGCTAACGTGTTCTGTCCTCCATTCTACAGGTGTATGACATCAAGTCATACTATAGCTATTCATATTACACCTGCGCTCCATTCTACAGGTGTATGATTACATTGCTACGGGTATTACCCTTACACCAAACTACGTTAACGCGTCCTGTCCTCCATTCTACAGGTGTATGATCACATCGCTACGGGTATTACCCTTACACCAAACTACGTTAACGTGTCCAGTCCTCCATGCTACAGGTGTATGATCACATTGCTACGGGTATTAACCTAACACCAAACTACTTTAACGCGTCCTGTCCTCCATTCCACAGGTGTATGATCACATTGCTACGGGTATTACCCTTACACCAAACTACGTTAACACCAAGACAGGTTAACGTGCCCTCTTCTCCACTCTACCGGTGTACGTCATCAAGTCATACTATAGGTATAGATTCCTCTAACACCAGAACACGCTAGCACGCCTTGTCCTCCATGTTACAGGTCATGATCACACACACAATTTTTTTTTAAATTCTCCTTGCACATTAAAGTAGAATAACATGACTTTTCTCCATGCTACTGGTGTATCACAACACGGTAGACATTCCCCCACGTCACGATAGGTGAATGCGGTTTAAAAATATATTGTGTGGCAAGGATTGATAGGACTGGATAGCGCAGTTCTTTGCGGTGCTTCTTCTCAACCAGGTAAACACTGTAACTTGAAACATTGCATAGACTGGTACAGACGGGTAGTGGTATTGCGGCTGTTGCAGTCAACCAGATCAACACTAGAATATGATACACACCGCTTGCACCCGGTAGCGATACTCTTGCGACAGTGGGGAACGGCTTGTCCAGGCAAATACCAAAACAACGCACACTGCCCGGTAAGAATGCGTGGAGCTGCTCTTGTGGCTGCTGTAGCCTTACCCAGTAAACACTAAAAGTCATAATTATGCGTTGGTATGACTGGATAGAGCTGCTCTTGTGGCTGCTGTCTCCTTACCCAGGTAAACACTAAAACGTCATAATTATACGTTGGTAGAACTGCGTAGAGCTGCTCTTGTGGCTGCTGTCTCCTTAACCAGATAAACACTAAAACGTCATTATACGTTGATAGGACTGGAAAGCTGCTTTTGCAATTGCTGTAGCTGTTCCAATGTAACATTGGAACACTGCATACACTGTGAGGACTAGGTAGTTCTGCTCATGCGGTTTTTGTAACCATACCCAGGTAAACATTAAACGTCATATACGTTCGCAGGACTAGGTGGTGGCTGCCCTTGCAGCTGCTGTAACCATACCCAGGTAAACACTAAAACGTCATAATAAATACGTTGGTACGACTGGGTAGCTCTGTTCTTGCAGTTGCTGTAACCATACCCAGGTAAACACTAAAACGTCGTAATAAATACGTTGGTACGACTAGGTAGCTCTGTTCTTGCAGTTGCTGTAACCATACCTAGGTAAACACTAAAACGCTACGTACAATGCTGGGACTGGTAGCGCTGATCTCCTGGCTTCTATAGTTAGTCAGCTAGCTAGTTAGCTAGTTAGCCAGTTAGTTAGTTGGTGCTTTGAGCCCAGTCAGCTGCTATAGCCCTAACTCTGCAAACAGTAAACCACCAAATACATTGGTAGTGCTGATCTCCTGGAGGCTGTGGCCGTGTCACCGATATAAACAGTAAAACATCGATACGCTGGTAGTGGTACTGGGTCGCTCTGCTCTTAGTGTGGCTGCTGTAGCCCTAACCAGGGACGGCGAGGCGAATTTCCCTTAAGGGACTGATAAAATGCTGTAAATAGATATTGATTAAAGTAAACAACAAAGGGAGTTAATTAGCGCTCGAATCAGGTCACATGAACACAACAATAAAACCTTGAATTGCCTCCGGTAACTCTCACCTGGCATGCGAGTATACAAGGTAGGTCAGCAAGCTACACCAAAGTGATGTACATCTTCAATATTGATACTGATTAAAAAGAAATTAAATCTCATAGCACAACGGCAGCCGTCGCGCGCATAATCTCAGTTTTCGCCGTTCAAAGGCGGTGTCGGAGACAGAGACCCGAAATGAGCAAGTTTAACGAACGGGGAGAAAGGATTTCTGAGATTCGATACACTTTAAGCAGGCCTCGGCACTTGCGAAGTGAGAAGAACCCGCTGCCTCCGAGATGCCACTACAATGGCTGCTGCCAAACGGGGCCTCTGGCCCCTGAGGCAGGAACGCAAGCCTATCTGCAAACAGCACACGTTTTGTGTGTGGCCGCAAGCAGTCGTCGGGACCGATTGTTGGCAGATTTTATCTAAGCAGCTAAACACCTGAGTCTCCAATGGCATCATTCAATCAGTCTAGGCGAGGAGGAAGAGAAAAGAGGGAAGAATACCAAAAACAAAAAGAACGAATAAAAAATCAAAACTGACAAAAGAAACTAACAGAAACGAAGCAAAGCCAAAGACACTACCAAACAGGCACAAGACGTAAACAAGCAGAAAAGAACAAAAGCAGTCTGTGGAAAAACAAAAGTAGAAAAAGGGTCAGAAACGGCTGTTTACCATCACTTAAAATGAAGGAGCGCCGAGCCGCACGAACGGAGGAATAAAAGAACGAAGGCCAAAGAAAGGAAAAGAAACAGGCAAGGGAAGAAAAAGGAGAGAGGGGAAAAAAAGGACTGATTCTGAGTAGTTTCGGTAAACCCTAAGGGTTAAACCACAGGTCATCAAATCACGAGTAAAGGTCTGACTCACAGCTGATGACACACAACAGGGAGGAACTGCCTATAATAATACTAGTATATTAATAACATTGTACTCTTTTAATGTGTTGCTTCTCCTAGCCCATTACAAAACAGACAACACACACACACACACACACACACACACACACACACACACGCACGCACGCACGCACGCACGCACGCACGCACGCACGCACGCACGCACGCACGCACGCACGAACGTACGCACACACACACGCGCGCGCGCGCGAACGCACGCACGCACATACACACGCACGCACACACACACACACATACACACACACACACACACACACACACACACACACACACACACACACACACACACACACACACACACACACACGGGCGTAGCTGGCGAATAATTAAATCGTCTGAATAATTAAATCGTCTAATACAAACCATTTGAAAGACCTAAGTGAACCAATCAGACCAACGTCAACTCTTACGGTGAACTGAACCAGACATATATATCATTCAACAATGAGAAGCTCTCTTAGATACCTTGAGTTAGTCCCTGCTAGAGGCGAAGTTTTCAAGTGAACAGCATCTCGCAGAACTGTGGTGTACAAAACACACGCAGACGCAGTCACTTAATAAGGGGCTGTCCGAAAAAGCATACATCAGAACTGTGTGACACTTTGGATAAAATATGGAACAAAATCCTTTGCTTGAAATTACATTTTCGAGGTCATGCCTTAAAACATGTCACAAGAAATATCAGTACGAAAGCAATGCGCACACGATATCCCACGGAAGACTTGAGTTTCGTAGAGACGACTTCACTGCATTTAAATCCAAACGTCAAATGCCGACACCTCCTTTCCTGTTTCTGTGATACTCGCTCGTTTGCTCGCAACGCGCTATATAGTCACGGACTCTGTCCAAAAACGGTTTGTTCTTAAAAGGAAAACCGCGAAGGAAACAAACCCGATCCATTCTCTCCCTGTTCAGCCTCCGTAACCACAACTAGCCTGCAACAGCCGTACAACACCGCTGATCAAACGACGCCCACCGGAATGGGCTAATCTCATTAGGTGGACATCCACAGCAAAGTCAGCTAATGGGTGCCCAGTAGTGCTCAAGCCTACGTGTGTAGCGACGGGCGCTGACGAGCTTTTGAAACGCCGCTGACGAGCGCACCGGCAAGGCCAACGGGAGGACCGGCCGGCCATCGCCCGGCAATGATGCACTGCACATAGTCGGGCCCAAAGTGGATATTGACGATCCCATTTCAATAACTCTTTGTTAGTTGTCAAGAGAAGATGAGATCGAAATCGCCCAGAGCTGTGGAGATTAGGCGGGGTGTGGATGAACGTTCTGAAAGCGTTCTTTCTTGACCAATCAAGCTGACGTGATCTATGTGCTGGATTGGACGTAAAAAAAAAGTACAGTTGTCTATCTTGTTCCCAAGCTATGCTCCTCCTCCCCAGTGATATATCTAGAGCTTCACCCGACCAAGTACAGTTGTCTATCTTGTTCCCAAGCTATGCTCCTCCTCCCCAGTGATATATCTAGAGCTTCACCCGACCCACCTCACCACGTCCTCACCCCTCGAAAAAAAAAAAGGTGCAATAAGAACATAAAAATCTGATTGACCGTGTTCACGACTCAACACACACCACTTCTAGTTGGATGGCCTTAAATTTATAACAGTTATGGAGCACATGCATTAATTTCAAATGAGAAAACAGAACTTAAAGACCTCATGCATTTAGATTAAATTGCTAAGAAACCGATTTCGCAGGCTTCGAAGCAGGCCTGACAAGGAGAGTATAAACAAACGAAAACCTACTGTCGGCTTGAACTGCCTGACCCTACTGTGTGACCTTGATGTAAGGCCAAGGTCACTCAAAGCCGGATGAACAGCTAAGTTTACTATCTTGCAAAGCTTGACATTTAACACGTTGCCGAACCAGAGTGGCGACCCACGCCAGAGGTCTCTACAGATGAGACGTGCAGCACTGTCGTCATCAACGACCTGAAATGATGGACTGTTAAAAGCAAAGAGCACCAGTGTCCCCCCAAAAAAACATAGTTCAGGAGCTGTGTGAGAGTCTGGTGGCCGTCCTGGGCTGTCCGTCCTAAGGAGCCCTATGGTCTCCGTGGACGTAAAACAATACTGAACCATGCTCACGCATTGGTCTCAGTTTGTCCCTAATATGTCAACCGACATCTGAGGACATTAAGCAACACCGGAAGAAGAAAGCCCCCCCCCCCCCCCCCAAAAAAAAAGAATAACCCCGTAACGGCTAACTAACTAACTAACACACACACACACACACACACACACACACACACACACACACACACACAGATACACGCACGCACGCACGTACACACACACCAACGGACGCACGGCTTTCGCATACACATACACACGAGGCCAACCACAATACCCTGTTAGGCATGTCATGCCTGACTGGATAACGAGGAAAAGCAACACACCCTCCGATTGCAGCAACACCACGCCAAGATGTCCATGTACGTTTGCAAGCAATGCGTTCGGAACTATTTGAGGAGTTTAAGCAGCGACTCGCTGCTCAGATCAAATAGACCAAAATGGGAGATATTAGAACTTCGCGTGGACAAATACACTCTTGCATTATGTGCTCCTGCGCGCTAGATTAATATTGGCAGAGGAGTCCCCACTTCCAATAATGTCGGTGTGATGGCTAGAATGGCGTGTCGCGGCATTGAAAATAATTGATTTACAGCTGCCTGCTTTTGCCTCAACCTACAACACAAATCGCTTCGTCCTCCCCCCTCCTGTATGAAGAGCTAACATATCCGTCAGAAAATCCGACTTTTCTCAGGGATGAGACTCTGTGGAATTCTGCGGCTCTTCAAGAGTTGATGGCTGCGCAGACAATGTCTTCGCGAAGGCCCTGTCTGGGAACTTGTGCTGGGAGTAAGAGAGAGACCCACCATCAATTATTCAGAGGGTTTCCATCAAGCACATGTCCCCTTCTGCGACAAATGAATGGGAGGACAAAACCGTCACAAGGCGTCTTTTGTTGACGGCACCGCCTAGCCTGTGTTCTCAATGCTGCCTCGTCCTCACCCTCCTTTCCCTGTTCCCTCCCAAACCAGTCCCTGCCTGATTCAAACAAGTCGTTTGCATCTTCTTCTGCAGCCACATTTCCAAAGCTGAGAGTTCTGGCATTCCGTAAAGAGCCCTTCAGTCGCAAAGACGGTGTTCTTTGACGATGGAGTTTGAATCTCTCTCTCTCTCTCTCTCTCTCTCTCTCTCTCTCTCTCTCTCTCTCTCTCTCTCTCTCCCCCCCCCCCCCCCCCCAATCGCCCCTTTGCTCGATCTAGCAGCAAACACTCCTTTCATCGGCAATTTTTTGTCTTATCCCTGCTTGCATGACTCGCCCCAGCATCTCCCCTAACTGAAGAAGAGGAGGTCCTACTTCA
>OY757541.1:15959870-15981556 GCA_963584105.1 Alviniconcha strummeri | reverse complement strand
AGGAAGGCTGGCACAACGAGCTGGCAACACGAGAAACGAGACCGCCCCCCCCCCCTTTGCGTCCCCCCCCTCTCTCTCTCTCTCTCTCTCTCTCTCTCTCTCTCTCTCTCTCTCTCTCTCTCTCTCTCTCTCCCTGCCGTACCCCAAGTCCGGTCTATGCCCGCCCGCTCTAAACCCTGACGTGACCGGACAATTAGCTGACGAGGGGTACAAATGAAATTGGCGATACTTGCCACACAGCGCTGACGAGCCGCTCGCCGCCCAGTAAATGAAATCTGGATCGGGAACGGGCGGCCTCCACGCCAGGGCTTTCCGATCAGTCTAACCGAATCAGGGGGGGGGCTACCTTTGGGCGGCTAATGTAGCGGCCCCTAGGGAATTGGGCTGTTGCTTCTGCTCTAATGCCTTCTATTCCAAGAACTCACCTACAGTTACCGCCTCGATCTGATCACACACACCCCTCCCCCCGTCCCCCTCCCCCCCCCCCCGCCCCATCCACACCACTACCTCCCATCCCCACTACCTCCCATCCCCAAGCCCCTTTCGGCCGCCTTGTCACGTTGGCGTTGTTCGAGCATGGGGACAACAAAGTGGGTACTTGGTTGTTTGATTATTAACGCTCAAGCAAACGCGAAGGTTAGTTAGTTCTGTGTGTAGAACTAGCTGTCAGTCAGTTGTGTGTGGGTTTTGTGTGGGTGGGTGGGTGAGTGGGGGGGTTGTTGTTGTTGTGCGTGCGTGCGTGCGTGTGTGTGTGTTTGTGTGTTTGTGTGTGTGTGTTTGGTGAACTCTACTTGATGTAGTCTTTCAAAGTCGCATGCGACTTGAGCGCAGCGGGCCTGCTCTGAATAAGTAAACATGGTGCTTAACGTCCACACTGAGAAACCACATGGCTTATTAGGGACGGGAAGAAGGGGGGGACGGGGGTATGGAGGTGGGGGGAGAGGGAGATTATATACCTATCGCTACACTGTCAGCACCAGAATGATTCCGGCATTAAGATGGGCAGCTATGAGAACCATTTTAATGTTTCAGTAGGAAGTGATGGACATAGTCACAAGACAGTGTCCACAAACCACAATCTTTTTGAAGAGAAAGGACAGCCGAAGCGGTATCGAACCGAGGTCCTTCCGCTTACCAGCCTAACGCCTTACCGCTAGGCCAAATCGGTTCACTAGCCTGCTCTGAAGCAGAGAATAGCGCTATATAGCAGCCGCTGTGAAGCGCTTAGGGCTCATCTCGAGATAATTAAGGCGCTCAACAATGTTCGCGTCAGTATAATAATTTGTTTATAAGGAATGTACTCTGCGGATGTAGCTTTGCTTTCTAGACCACAGCGGCAAAAAGCTCAATAAAAACCTTCAAACCTTGGTGACTTGTGTTTCGGTCTGGCAGTATGGAGTTAGCGGTTAGCTTCGTCAATTAGCTTCGTTAATTACTTCGTCAATGTGTGATTCGTCCTGAGGTGACCCTGTGCGGTGGACGGGGCGTGAAAATCCAGGAACTAACCAACTAGTTATTCATCATCAGTTCAGGAGCTGTGTGAGAGTCGAGGTGGCCGTCCTGGGCTGTCCGTCCTAACGAGCCTTCTGGTTTCCGTGGACGTAAAGCTATATTGAACCATGCTTCGGCATTGGTCTCAGCTTGTCCCTAATATGTCAACCAACATCCGAGGACATTAAGCAACACTACCTACCTAACTAGTTATTAGTTCTTGGTTTCAACAAGGGTTAGTCATGTTCAAGTAAAACTGCACAAACGAAATCAACGCAAGAGCTTTAAATATAAACAAGCTAAGCTCCTTACATTGATCTTAGAATCTCAGTCACATCAGGGAGAATCTCAAGTCATCAAAACCACAAGTTCAGCTCTGATTCACTGTCCGTGGCACACGTCTCTTGGTCAGTTGCTGGATTTTAACGTCTCCTCAACCGCACTGTATCACCTCAGGACGAAACACACAGTCACAATTCTTTTACATCAGTTGTCACTCTATCACAAATAAAAAATAAAATAAAAGAAGAAGAAGAAGGAGGGGAGGGTCACGGAAATTCGTCAAAATGGAAAATACGGCAATATGGCAATTTAAAAAACATTTTCAGAAGAGAAAAGATTCCCTGAAAATATTTAGAGACAGGAAGGAAAGAAAGAAACTGATTTTTAACGCCCAGTCAGCCATGACGGTTAAATCTGAGCGAAATATTTTTATCAGAACACAATAAACGCTAAAACTATATACATGTTAAAACTCGCAGATCGTCAATTAAAAAAGAGGTAACAAAAGGGTAAAACCAGAACAGGTCCAAAAGGTTATCAAAAATAACAACTCTCAAAAAATGTTCATCGCCTTCAGAAAATCAAAGATGCAATCCAAAGATAGGCTATGTCCTCGAACATATCCTCAATGACCGAACTATGAGCAGGTGCAGCACAAACACATGCTTTAAATCCTATCATTGTATCGTCTAAAATAGCTCTTCGTAGCTCATACACAAAATGACAAACATGCCCAAACTGTATTCCATTTTGTCCAGTTCTAAATAAGGCATTCCAATATTTTAGCCTTCATTTACGTTCTGGCGGTGTTTCAAAGATTTAGCAGTCGCTAGTTTTAAAATTTCTAAGAACAAAGAGACGTCAAAAAATGCTGACTTTGCACTCGTGGGACGCCGGGGTCAGCATCGTCTCGTGTCCTCCAACCGGGAAAACTGACGAAGGTTATCATGGCGCAAGACAAACAGTAACTAAAAGACCACCCGCGTCCCTAGACTTCGCATTCTACACACACACACACACACACACACACACACACACACACACACACACACACACACACACACACACGCACGCACGCACACACACACGCACGCACGCATGCACGCACGCATGCACGCACGCACGCAACACACGCACGCACTCACGCACACCGCACACACGCGCTCGCACGCGCGCGCGCACACACACACACACACACACACACACACACACACACACACACACACACACACACACACACACTTGTATATTCTCTAAGAGAGCCTTGTTTTGATAGATAGATAGATAGATAGATAGATAGATAGATAGATAGATAGATAGATAGACAGATAGATAGATATCTCCAAACACGGAAATTTAGAATTAGGCTAAGCCCTTTCATGAAACATGTCGCCATTGCATATTAATTTCATACGCACACACACACGCGCGCGCACGCACGCGCACACACACACACACACACACACACACTCCCCAACAATCTAACGCCATTCCCCGACCGGCCAAAGACATAAAGACAGACGTACGGTACAGCCCACACTAATCCACAGAGAGATATTCGTGTAGGCTGTATGTACCGTCTGTCTTTGATTCCGATGGCGTTTCCTTGTGTCCAACCTGGGGGAAAAGACATACCGCTTTCGTGCGGTCCAGGGTGCAGGGGCTGGACGAAAATCGATGGTGGAGAATTACTTCATCAGAAAGGGATCGTGATTCACCGCGGACTCATCAGGATTTGTTTTCCTCGGCCGTCTGCTTTAAAAGAGCTAAGCCAAAAACTGTGACAATGAAATGGGGCATAATAGGGCCGATGATTCTGCAGTCGATTCGGAGCGTGTTGGCGTGTTACTGAAAATGTGCGTGAGTAAGAGTACTATGCAACGGCTTCAGCGCGTTCTAAATTCAAAGTTGCTGCCTGTGCGTGCCACTTTTTTTGTTGCCTATTTCAGTTTTTTTTATTTTTATGTGGGTGATTACTTATAAGCGGCACTATTTGGTCTCTCTCTCTCTCTCTCTCTCTCTCTCTCTCTCTCTCTCTCTCTCTCTCTCTCTCTCTCTCTCTCTCTCTAAAAATCTTGTATTTCTCTTCCTTGTTTCAAACGTAATCTGCACAAATATATGTCTGAGAATAACCTCTCGACAAATTTGGACGGATTTGTTTAAATCACATGTTTGCCTAAACATTTAATTGTTGTATACATGTATGTCCATGAAATAAATTTATTTCCGATGTTTCTGCACGTTTATAGGAACTCTGTGAAACTGCATTAATCAATTGCTTATTCGTGCTTATATCTGTTGGTGGTATAGTCGTGCGGCTTATTTGTGTTTGCAGTATAGCAAGGACTGGCTGTTAGATCGGTCCAAATGGACCTAACGCTACTATCGCTGAGTATTAAAGTTTTCGAGTTCGAGTTCTCTCATAATTATCGTCCAGAGGTGGCCACGTCCGGTCGACGGGACGTTAAAATCCAAGGGCTACGCTATCGTACAAAACACCCCGCCAAACAGACATACACACTGGTCGGTTGCTGGTACAAACTGGGTAGCGCTGCGTTTGAGGCTGCTGTAGCCTTACCCAGTTAAACATTGTAATAGATGTCACATACACAGCTAGAACCTGGGAAGCGATGCCCTTGCGTTTGGCCCTTACCTAGGTAAACAGTAAAACCGCCACATACACAGGTGTGGCCAGGTAGCGCTTCCCTTGTTGCTGCCATTACCTTACCCAGGTACACAGCAAAACCGTCACATACACAGGTTTGACCTGGTAGCGCTGCTCTTGTGCTTACTTTAGCCTAACGGTCACATGGGCTACATAGGTAGGACTAGTGGTAGCGCTGCTCTTGTGCTTGCTATAGACTAACCCAGGTAAACAGCAAAACGGTCACAAGGGCTACACAGGCAGGACCAGGTAGTGTTGCTCTTGTAACTGCGGCTGTTGTATCCATACTCATGTAAACAGTAAAATGTAACGTACACCGGCGGTAGCGCTGCTCTTGCGGCAGCAGCTGAAGCTTACCCAGTTAAGGCGCTGGGCTGGGCGAAGCGGTTCCCCCCGTGACGCCGAGATTAATCAAAGGTCTACAGAAAGACGTCGTGAACGCTGCTGTCAACAGGCTACAAAGAGCATGTCGTTGTGAGCCACACAGTTTAGTGGCAGCTGTAACCAAACACGTACAACTACAACTGAACCTGCCGCCCGCGGCAGAGCTCGATCAGAAGGCGTCAGCAAACCAGCAATTTGCGGTCTGGCACCGCGATGATACCATCCAGCACCAAGCCGCCCGCCCAGCCTTTCAACCAGAAGTCTCTCTCTCAACGCCGCCCTCTACCGCCCCTGCAGCAGCTGCTAAATTGGCACACACGGCGCCCAGGACCGTGGAAACATTTATGTGGAAATCTGTCCATTACGACCGACACAGGCCAGCTGCAGGCAGCGGAAACAAGTGTGGCTGTGGGCCTACGAGGCTAACACACAGAGCCGGCGACATGAAAACAGCTCTCAACCGAACACACACAAAAAAAGGGGGTGGGGGGGGGAGAGAGAGAGAAAAAAAAGGGGGGGTCCAGCGTTGCAGCAACGAATATACACTAAACCTTCCTCCGTCGCCCTCCCTCCCCCTCCCCCTCCTCACCACCACCACTACCCCCTACCTCCTCCCCCCGCCACACACACACACACACACACACACTCGTCCCCTCCCTGATGCCAAAACCGGCACATTGCGTGGTTCCGGAGAGGACTAAATCCTAATGCGGATAATGACGCCTAAGTATCCAATAACTATTATCATTCCGCCGCTGCCGCGCATTGATCGCGAGTCTGTTGTATCCGTGGATCGGGTGATTAATCCTCACTTCGCCTGTCTGCAGGAACTTCACGTCCCTCCTGTTATTCTCACCACTGCCTGGGCTCTATGTCATGTCTTATTACGCTAACTAGGTGGGGAAAATACCGATCCGACACCGCCTCGAGCCATTCAGCCACTTTGATGTTCTCCGTCTGCCCGTTGGTGTCATAAATCTATAGATATACTGGGGGAGAAAAGACACCGTGATAAACGGAGTTTTCTCGGTTTAGTCACTGCAGTGGGTGAAGAAACTAATTAGAACACGGTGCTAGCTGGCACCTGTCGCCTCGTCACAAACAATGAATCTTTTTTTCCGCTCTTGCAATAACATAGTGCTGTTTCCTGTTTTCCTCCATTCCCCCTTCAGATTGTTCTATTTCTGCGTGCACTCGTCGACAAAGGATTTAGCCCGAAAATCCTGTCTCACATATTTCTGTTTCGGTCTCAGCCCCCCTTGGCAATATTTCTGTAGCCTCAAGCAAGGGCATATTTTTCTTTCTTAGCCCTGACCTTTCTCTCGTCTCCAGCAAGTTTCCTTCCAGCCACAAAGAAGCGCTGGACAATCCTGTGGCAAGTATCTCGGGGTTTCTTCTGAAGCGAGAGCTGATTGATTCTTGACATTTAGCGCCGGCCTAGTCCAGCGCCTGGGTCAGATTGGGGCCAAACGTGACACAAGACAGTCCCAGCATCACCGAAATCACAACTAAAAGTCTGATTCACTATCTGTGTTTGCATGTCAAATTACTGTTCGAAGAGTATGGGGAGAAAAATGAAGCTGAATGAACTGATAAGGCAGAAATCAGACATGGAGAATTCCCGGCAGGTTTCAAGCAATTAATAGCTACGAAAGCTATAAATATATGTGGAGAGAGACATTGTTTCACTTAAAATTGCATACTGCTTTACTGAATTCCCCCCCCCCCCGCCCCCCCCCCCCCCCCCACGCCTCCCTTCTGTTGTTGTTGTCATTGTTTCTGTTTTGTTTGTATGCTTTTTTGTTCTTCTTGTCGTCGTTGAAAGGCGCTTAGATCTTTTAATGACTTTCAGTGAAGAAAAAACCCATTATTAGTAGTATTATATTCTAACCTACTCCAAGCTTAAAAGAGATAACTTCCACTGATCTGGGTAAACAGCAGACAGCTACGACCTTCATTTCTGCGCCTTTGGATCTGAAGCGAAAGTCTCGAGTCAAAAACGCTTCTCTGAACTGGGTCTTCAGCGGCATTCACTCACTATGCATTGGGCATGTCACTGCAGTGCTGAGAGAGCATGGGCAGTGCCCTAGCCTTCCTGCTACAGATCTGAAAGCAAGCATCTGCCAAGACAGACTCAGTTTCTATATACTGTCTTCGACTCGGTAACACCTTCTGTCATCCAGTCTCCTATTTCTTATAACTCCTTTCTCTAGCAAAATGTCATGAAAATGTCAGCAGTTTCCGTCTGAGCGACTTAGGCATTGCTTCGGTGTCCCTGCTATTCAAACTCCAAGCACTGGTTTACGACATCCTTTTTCCAAGCACTGTTATTACTGGTTACGCCATAGGTCTCTGAAAAATGTCCGTTAGATGGCAGCTAACGGACAGTTTTTGCTGGTGCTCAAATGGCAGTTAAGTTTGCAACAGACAACTGAAACTATTGTAAACCACCTGACAATGGTTGAGTGTGGGTGATTTACGGGGTGGGATCGTTGTGTCTGTCATTCACACCGTACGATACAGAAAAGACCACAAAAGGGATGTTACGTTTGTTTGTAGTTTAATTAATTTTGATAGACCCAGACTAATAATGATAATAATAGCCGGTCGGACCGCAGGCGTGTTCTTAGGCTTGCACAAGTGAACTAAGAAAAAGAAAAGCTAATAACAAAAGAAAAGAAGGGAAAGGAAAAAGGGAAAGAAAGGGAAAAGGAAGGGCTCTAGCCAGCTTTCTGCAATGGACAATCAATATTCCAATGTTTAGCAAAAGGCTAGAAAAAGCAACAACATAGTAAAACAAAACCATTATGCGACAAACATCTTAACTGAACGTCGCCCATAACAAATTTATAGTATCGGAACATCGCATCAGAGGAAAAAGCACAATACCTTACAAGCGAACTCACTGCCAATCATACAGTCTAGAGTATACGCTATCATCTGGTATGTAAAGTTGGATTAGACTTCATACATCAGCTCCAAAAAATAAGGAACATAAGTCAGTAAATCAGTTCCAACCAGTACTTGATGGTATGTAAAACATCCATTAATATGAGGTAACTTTTACATAAAAGCTTAAACCTCAATGACTTAAAGTCATTAATTCAACAATTGTAAACAATTAGTTTCCTCTATACAGTTCCCGATAACTACAAACGTCACAGAAAATGTAACAAACATCTGATCCGAACACCCCCCTTTTCTGCTAAGAGCATAATAGGTTCAACTCGAATCATTTGAACACCCCACCGCCTCTGCTGTCGTCACCATCATTAGTGCCAGCCCAGAGCTGATAAGACCTGAGCATCACTGACCAGCATGTCCACCTTACCCCCTTCCTCCTATTGTTCCATAGTTTCCTATTCCAACTGTCTAACATCTGCACGTATTCAGCCATTTTATATAAAACTAAAACCTAACCAAAGTTATGAAATTTCACCATAAATTCCACTAAAAACAGTAGTAATAGTGACAACAATAAAAGTAATAATAACTTCAACTTCACCTCCTACTAAACTGTATCATACGCTAATAATACGACTAGCCGTCTATTTTTCCAATAGCACAAAGCATCATCAAACAATATTATACAGACAACGCACTGAACAGACTATAACTCAAATTACTGCACACGACTGTGTCCGTTAGACCAATACAATCAAAAATCATTTCATTATCTTTCAGCCAAAAACAGTAAACACTAAATCTAAAATAATATGCGTAAAATACAATTCTATCATAACCGTAACATCAAATAATACCAAAATTGACATAGTAAAAACAATAGTAAATTCTTCCACATACCTCTAAGGTTTGAACAGGTCCTGAGCTTGAACAAAATTTGCGTCTGGCCTGACCGGCGTTTGGTGGTAAACTGCGCGGTCCTGGTCCCAGCGTCTTGATGCCAAGAGACGCTGGTTTGTTTATCAACTGATAGCCTGACATTGAACAATTGAACTCGGGGGAACGCTGAGCTGGACATGGCTCTTGGTGTGACCCTTGGGGCGAACTCGTAAAAACAATTGCCGTTGGTGCCAGAGTTTAATTACTATATGCACCATACGGAGAGTACAAAGAAGGAAAATACAGAGAAAAACTAATAAACACTACTAGTGGTTACACTATATTAGCGGTTTCTTTTTAGCCGCCCACGCTGCTTACTCCAGCACAAACCAAAATCGTCTGAATTGAGACAGAACATTTCTTTCTTCTTCTTTTTTTCTTCTTCTTTTTTAACCTGGGGCGGTCGCGCCTCAATTTTTAAGTGCGTGCTTCGACACGTTTTTTTTTTTTTTTTTTTTTTTTTCACAATCTTGCTAGTATCCAAACCTTTCGGAGGACGCTGACAGCGTTGGACAGCTGTGCGAAGATAAAAAGTGCCCCTTCAGTGGCGTAACCAGTTCTGGCAGAGTTTGGAGGAAGGTGCCGGAAAGCGAGGCTTGGAGTGTGCTACTACTGTGCACCCACCATCAAGAAAATCCAATCACGTTCACTCTGCAGTCTCACTTAGCCAAGGAAAGCTAAGCAGCAGCATCGTAACTAGACTACTTACAGAGCTGCCCTCGTCATCGACGTGCATTAACCTCACACATCACCAAGAATCCGTAGCGAGGTACAGCGGATGCAGAAAGCAAGGCCCCTTCTGCCGAGAACCGACAGCTGTTGAAGGTTTGTTTGTGGATCGCTGAGATCTTATCCATTCCCTAAAGGCTTCCAATAATCCCGAGTTGTTTTAAATCTAATTTAGGTCTAAATGTAGAATAGGAGAAAAAACAAGGCACTGATTAATTGTTCAGGCGTTATATTTGGACATGGAAGATCTTAAACACGATAAATCCGACGGGGAAAAAAAAAAAAAAGAAGAAGAAAAAAGAGAGAGAGAGCCATACACACTTCATAAAGAGCCTTGTTTCAAATCCGTGGGACAAATGCATTCAGTATCCAGTCACTCATGCCTATGCTTTTTTCATTTTTACATTGTATTTGCAAAGACGTGTCCATAGCTGGATGCTTGTATTTGTGTGTGGCTGACTCATGTGTGTTCACGTTTCGTGGTTTTTGGTCGTGATGTACTTGTTTGCGTTGGATTGGGATAGTAAAGTGCTTTGGGCCAGTCCATCTTTGTAAGGCGCTATAGAAATGTTATGTATTGTTGTGATTATAAAAGCCTAAAGTATGCTTCGCCTCCTGCCACTAATCGCTTTTCTAAGTTTCACTCGAAGTGCATTCAAATCCGCTAACCCCATAATCTCCACCCACGGCCAATTTTCTTTCTACATACAAAAACGTACTTGATGAACAGTGGATTAGACTCCTACCTGTAGTTCGGTGAACCGTGGAACATATTTGATGAACAGTGGATTAGACTCCTATCTGTCAGTAATTCGGTGAACAATGGAACGTATTTGATGAACAGTGGATAAGACTCCTGCCTGTAATTCAGTGACTTGTGTTCCACCCTCATAATTATGATGTTCGCGATTGACTGCACGTTTACTATTAAGCACTCAGGTAACAAACTAATCACTCTAAAAAAAAGAAGTTCAAAAGCCAACCAAATTCACTGTATCCTGCTATAATTATAGAGAGACAGTCATCACCAAGGAAAGCTGTTAACCTCGCTGTGGCCTACTGTACGAGGAACACTGCTATCTGAACAAGCAGCGAGAAGGGAACAAAGACAGCCAGGCAGTTTCGTCCTCACAATCCGTTTTAATGCAATTAGAGCCGACCTGCGCGGAATTCGCTTTGCTGAGGTGCAATCATGGCTTCCAGACAGCAGCTAGAAACGTCCTCTGCATCTCGGGGGCTGCCTGCCACAGCTCCTAAACGATGATGCAAATAGGAAGGGATAGATACCGGGCTTCGGCTGGCAGCCGCTAAGGTCAATAGAGATTCGGTTTCAGAGTCAATTTGCGTCTTCTTTAAATCTCAAACGGAAGACAAGTCGCCCTGCAGTTTAAAGGGGGAGGGGAGGGGTTGAAGTGGGCACTGAAGAGAGAGGAAGTCTTGCTGTATTCAGTGGTCTGCATTATCTTGTTGTATTCAATGGCCTGCATTATCTTGCTGTATTCTATGCCCTCAATTCGTCCTGATGTGACCTTATGCGGCTGACAGGATGTTAGAATCCAAGAACTAACAAACCGTCTTTCCACCCAAGAAGTTTGAACTTGAGCGGAATATTAAAAAGTAGAAGTTCAATGCTGCTTTATGTCCACAGAGACTGTACGGACTATTAGGGACGGAGAGCCCAGGACGTCCACCTCGACTTTCACACAGTTCCTGAACTCTGAAACGTAGAAGAAGGCATGACTATAAAAGGGACAGCGTTGTAGAATCAGTGATGTATGAAGCACTTTGAGAAACCCACTGTGTGCCGCTTATATTCGTCCAAAGCCTTTCAGCCCAAGAACCGATCAAAACAAACACAGCAAAATTACGGGTTTTGTTCAGAGATGTACAGATGTTGTTCCGTAAAATGAAATTTCCAGTTGCCGGTTTTTATGCCTCAACAAAACAATGCATGATTGTTCAGACAGGGCAAACACGGAAAGGTCGAGGCCCCGGCAGACTTCAGCACTATTCGATTTTGAAGCTACTTTGTAAGCTTATTCAGTTTTTTGTTTTCTGCCATTGATCAAAAGAGCAACAACTTTTCAGCTCGAACCTTCTAACTGCACCTATCACCAATGCGACGATACGGCGGTACAAAATTTCGTGTTGAAAATAAAGGAGAAACGAGAAAGACTGACTGACTGTCAGTGTTCAGAGCAGCCATCAACACACACAAAACATTCAAACTGAACACTTCTCAATTAGACAAGACCAAACAATACGCTGCACATCACGTCACATCTTACCCGTGCTTAAGTAACTAACAGACAATTATTTCAGTCCAAAACAACAGAATATTATGTGAAACGACTTCCTTTTCTTTGCGCACACAGAGACAAACAAGTTGTTTTGCGTTGAAGGTTGTTGTTGTTGTTTTCTGTTGCTGTCGTTGTTGTTGTTGTTGTTGTTGTTGTTGTTGTTCGTTTGTTTGTTTTTGTTCGGTTTTTTCGTTGCAAAAATATGTAACTAATATGATTTTGCATTTCACTACAGTGATCCTTTATGCTGTTGTTTTAAACCAAAATATACTCTGGGCCTCCTGTCTTCAAAAGATGCCAAACAGCCTTCCGCTCCATTGTCCTTTTGCCCCCCCCCCCCCCCCCGCCCCCCACTACCGCCCCCCCCCCCCCCCCACCACACACACACACACACACACACACACACACACTCACACACACACACACACACACACACACACACACACACACACACACACACACACACACACACACACACAAAACAAAAAACAAAAAAACAAAAAACAAAAACGAGAGGGTGTGGAAGAGCTAGGAATGAGCGGAGGGGTCGGGGGGTGGAGAGGGGATGGGGGGACAGAGATGGGGCACGGGGCGCGTGACACGGAACCTTAAGACTTGGGTTCGAACCCCGGTTTTAAAAGAAAACGTCTTCCTCTCACGCCCCCCCCCCCCCCTCCTCCAGCCCCCGCCCTCCCCCTTTCAACCACAAACTAATGTCAACCATTCACCTCTCGACATTCACACCACCACAGGCCATTTCAAACTTGGCGACAGTCATCTACACCGTCATCGTCCATTTAACTCTTGACGACGTCCACGTTTTGAATCACGGGGGATTCACAAATCAATACAGCGTGCAGCGTGCTCTCCGCTTCTGAAATCTTAGGAGGGAACTGCTTTCATAATAACTCAATCAATTACAGCCACACGACGCTCCGTCCCAGTCATCATCGCTCCTCCCCCACGGACGAAATACCACCCCGTTGTCTGTAGCGCCCACGGGGCATAGAAACGAGTCCTGCGCGCAACAATGGGGCCTACTTTTCTCCTCAACGAGATTGCGAATTCATTACGCTCCCGGTTTTGTTGTACGGGAGTTACCTCGAAACTGGTTCGTGTCTTTGTTCGGGGGTTATGGATCTGTTGTCCTTTGAAACGGCGCAACGATTGGCAAATAAACGGGCTCCTTCGCTCCGTCAATGTCATCGCGTTTGCTCAGGATCCGGCGTCATCGCGGCGAAAATGGTTTATGAATGTCAATCATAGGACGTGAAAGGTTTTCTAACAGCGACATCGATAAAGTATTTTTAAGCGGAGTGTGGAGATGAAACAGAAGCTTGCTTTACAAGTAGGCGGCTTTGTCCACAAAGTGATCTTCCGGTAAAGTTTTCGTTGAGCGTGCAACAAAACCAGAGTTCCACATAGCGTGAAGGAAGCGCGAAAT
The DNA here is from genome assembly GCA_963584105.1 of Alviniconcha strummeri. Classification (NCBI taxonomy): domain Eukaryota; kingdom Metazoa; phylum Mollusca; class Gastropoda; family Provannidae; genus Alviniconcha; species Alviniconcha strummeri. The sequence goes on along the minus strand of OY757541.1, from coordinate 15,968,418 downwards.
AGATACATGCGAAGCCCGTTCTGAAATAGGTCCTTCGGGAATCGTTAAAACCGAAGATCCTGATGACGTCAAGATTCCCTTCCCGGTACTGTTCGTGAACTGCAGGGATGTGACGAAGAGAGGCAATCGAAATACCGGCACAAGCTGCAGGCACAAACAGAGGAGAACGAAGTACTGTCAGAGGTAGTGCCAATGAGAAATAGATACTCAGACCTTTTTCCGAGACCGCTTTCCAACCAACAACAAATAAAAAGATAGCTTCAGTCTTGGACTGCAGCAACTCCATAAAAGCAGAAGCTGATACACTCGTCAAATGGACTTCATCCACATCATGAACCGTTTCCTTAATTACCCCTTGCTTTCTTAAAGCGCACAGACTTTCCCTAAATAATTATCACAAAAAGGATCAAACAACACTTACAGGTTCAGGGCACAGCTCTGTCCGTAGAGTTCGGGTCAGTTCAACTCAAAGATATCATCTAAGAATTCAGGAAAGGGCCACAATATGCGGTCCATCCTGTCTCTCATACGTTTGTTCCCCCAGTGTTCGCTTTGAAACAAACATGGCGGTCATACTTGCGAACGGGTCTTGCCTCTGACGAAGATGTGCACAGATGCCGCTTCCACATTAGAATATCATCCTGTTATTGCCCCCAGCCCCACCCTCCACCCCACCCCCGCCTATACCCCTACCACCCACCTCTATTTCACCCCCTCCCACACCTTGCCTCCACCTGGGCATGACTAGGAGGGAGACGACAATGAGACACCTTTATTCAAATGCCCACCTGGCGCACAGGTTCCTCGTTGACCGCGGGCTGACCGCTGCAGCGTCAGCGGATATCAGGCGAATAGGCCACTGGCGCTTGCTTTTAGTCCGCCGTAACAGATGGCGGTCTCACAGAGCGCCGGAATTGTCAACAGAACCCATGACGATGATCACAATGGTTACAGTAAAATTGCAAAGCTCTCAGCTCCCATCTGCTGGCCATGTTTACGATGCAGCCATGTCGTCAAAAATAACACAAGAGATACTGTAAAAGAGGAGGGTGAATTTAAAAGCAGGACAAACAAAAACAACGGAAAGAACGGATAGTTCTGTCACTTACTTTATTCTTCCTGGGGCCTTTGGTACGATCTCCCAAAGAAAGCTAAACGACATGATTTTTACTATATCGGGACACCAAAAAGAATCAACATGTCATACAAACTGTTCATTCATTTCCAGATACAGTCGCAAAATGGCATCAGCGATAGCTGCTTTGACAGAACGTTGCCGATATTTTTAACAGTGCTTCAATTCGATATTGTGTTTGTGTGTGTGTGTGTGTGTGTGTGTGTGTGTGTGTGTGTGTGTGTGTGTGTGTGTGTGTGTTTGTGTGTGTGTGTGTGTGTGTGTGTGTGTGTGTGTGTGTGTGTGTGTGTGTGTGTGTGTGTGTGTGTGTGTGTGATGAAACGAGCGTATCTTTATGTTTTGTAAGCGCTCCGGGCTCTCATGAGATGGGTTGCCATAAATAATCCATTATTTTCAGTTTTGAAAGGGAATATGATGCGACTGTTTTGTTGCTGTCGGGGTGGTTTCGCAACATGTGCGCACTTGCGTAACTCTATTTTCAATTAGTTGTCATCATATGTGACTGATATCATTATAATACAAGAAATATTCTCTTTGAACTTCAGATTGTCTGTCTGACTTTTTCACCCTGGAAATGAGTATTATTTGAACACCGCCTTACCCCCACTCCCATGCCTCCCCCTCCCCCTCTCTCCATGTCGTCTAGCCGACAGTCATTAAAAATGGCCACGCTGTTTCCGCGACACAAAATGGCGTCCTCTCTATCTTTGCTTCTGCTTCCAAATCGAGATCTTCCTCCGCACTGCTCAGCAGACCATCAACCTCGAGTCATAATCAAGAACTTCAAAAGACGAATTACTTCAAGAACGAAGTCAAAATGCCAAACTCCCGCATCCTTTTCCTGGCACTGACGTCGTTCGAAACGCGACACGGACAGAAAAGTGCTTCCTCCATATATCATTCTTCAATCAATAACTTCTCATAATACGAGCAAAAGTGAAATTTCTGAGATGGGCATTTGATGCAGAAGGCTGAAGCCAGAGACGAAATGACTGACGGCGAAGAAGCACGGAGGTGCTGTGATTACTTCCTGTCTTCGATTTCCTTCTTCAAAACTCATCAGCGGTACCACCTTCATTTTGCTGCCTCCTAGTTTGCCCTTCCTTGAAGTTGAAAAGAATTAGACACTCCAAAATCAAATAACTATACGAAACATGATAGAGACGTTGATAACAACCAAGGTGTCCCCTCATACTGTACATATCCGTTAAACTTAGAGGTGGGTGGAAGAGTCGCCTGGTGAAATATATCAATCTATCGCGGATGTAATGTTGGAAAATAAGAGAAAGTAAAGAGCAGTCTCTTCACTTGTTGCGGTTGCTATCTATACAAGCCAGAAAATACCCCAATGCATTTGACGAGGGCACTGGAGTTCACTGGATGACAATTATTACGTCCACTCACCCGCTAAGATCATATCAGAACTTTCTTCCGAGCACTGGACATAGCTCAACCAAAAAATGATAAGTGGATTAGCTCTCCATCTTATTTTTCATCGTCTTTCGTCGTTTAATTGTTGTTTAGGTGTCGTTTTGTAGCTTGATGAAGGATTACCCCAAACATTCGCTCGTTGTGTTTTATCCTGATAAACAGCGTTATTTTGAACCTTTCATGCGTTTCGATCATATCAGAACGAAACATAAACTATGAAATCACAAGTCTGATTCATAGTTCTTGTTGTTCGTTAGACCTGTTTCTAGCCGAGTTGTCTCCGGAGAGGGACCGAGACCCCAGGATGTTGGAGGGTGGGGGGGGGGGGAGCGGTGTGTGTGTGTGGGGGGGGGGGAGATAAACAACTGTACGTAACGCTTCAGTGTCACCACCAGATGGATGAAGTGTTGCTTAGTGTCCTGAGATGTCAATTGACATATTAGGGACAAGTTGTGACCAATGCCGAAGCACGGTTCAATAAAACTTTACGTCCACGGGAACCATAAGGCTCGTTAGGACGCACAGCCCAGGACGTCCACCTCGACTCTCACACAGCTCCTGAACTATGTCACCACCAGAATGATTTCTGCATTAAGATAGACAGCAATGACAGCCATTTTAATAGTGAATTAATTACAAAGGGGCAAAGTCACAAGACGGTGTCCCCGAACCAAATCTTTTGAGAGAACGCTGAGCCGAACCGGGGATTCGAACCGTACGCACGCCGTCCGACTGCCAGCTTAAAGCCTTGCCGTTATTTCAAACCTGCTCACACACAGATCAAGGCACACATCACGGCTTTAAATGTGAAAAGGGCTGAGAGAAAATAACCAGGAAGGCAAAAATTACAATTACAAAGGCAGAATTCCAGACAGCAGCCGATGCATGCGAACCTATATTCTGACCTAGTGCAGCTGCCTAGTAAACGAAAGTATCTTTGAAAGTTCTAAACACTCAACAGAAGGGAGCTTAGTTTCTGCGTCCTCTGTACCCCCGCTATGGGAATAGGAAAAGCAGGGCAAAGTCTTTTCTTTATCGTGTTCATTTATACATTACGTTACTTGTCACGTTATAAAGTCATTCAATCTGTTGCTTAACTTGTAATTTAATCTATTCGTCATGATGTAAAACTCGGCGAAGAATGTTTGCGCTTTGTTTTAAAACAAAATTTAAAATGCAATACTGACGAAAACTTTCGATGTCGCCACTGTTTGGGCATGGATAACTGCATGCTCATGTAAATGATTAATTTTATAAAATAAGATCTTCAATACCCTGGGGCTGAGCTCCGAGCATACAAAAGCTCACATCAAAACGGTCAATAATTTACCGCTTTGAGCAAACATTTTATCTTTCACGCACGTAATCCTGCCTGGAGACCTCACCGATCACGGGCAGACAGCCCCCACAAGCAGTTCTCTCCAGCCTTTTAAGCCCAGCAGTAGTGTTGCTCGAGATAAGAACGCCTTCAAGAAACATTCATCATCCAAAGACTCCCTCCTGCCCGTGGAGAAACCGGAAGGCGCCCACAATGCATCGCGCCGAGAAAGGGTTAACACGATGGCTCTCGATCACTTGCGGCGAGTCAGGGTTTAATGGCTTCGAAAGACTTGGTTGCTAACCAACAGGCTTGGCCAGTTGCTCAGCACTTGTTCGCTTCTCTGTCAAGTAATAAGTCCATCAGACCTCCTGAGTCTGACGAGTCTGGCATTCTGGAGTGAGGAGGTTGGGGGGGGGGGGGGGGCAGTGTCCACAAAGGGTCAATAAAAATAAAAAAATAAAAAAATAAAAAAAGAGTAATATTGCAATTTTTCTCTTCTTGGGGGACGGGGGGGGGGGATACAATGTTGATTATGCAATGCATTCGCGAGACGTGGAATAAAACACAGCACTCAGGATTATTCAAGCAGATTGAGAAAGGTTTCAAGAAAACAAATTTTTCTTTTTCTTGCCCTATATGGTGTTTCTGTTGTTTTTATTTGCGCATGGTATCACAATGTATTAAATGGCAAAGCATGTATTATCTGATTCACTGTGACGATAGATACAATAATACACGTTTTACAGCCCGTTATTCCATATTCCGAGGCCACTCTACTCGCAGGTACCCGCACCAGTCACTTGTGATGACCGGGATGGATGACCTATCATTTTCCGCGGGCCCATAGGGGAACCTGCCCAGCGCCACACCCAGCGCAAGAAAAAAAAATGTGGAGAGAGTATTTGGAACAAATGAAGTTGAACGGGTCGGAAAGGTAGAAATTATAAACCCAAACACACTTTTCAAAGCACTGTGGATCAAATATAATATCGAAAATGTAAGGAATTTATTTTTATACAGCATATGAAGAGTTGTACAAAATAAAATCAACAACGCAACAAAATACTAATAATAACAAAATGCGTTGCTCTTCCAGTCTAAAATGGAGTGAAATGGGACCAGTAACGGTGTACTTACTACAGTTGAGCCCTTTTACACTGAAATAATTAAGGAGCGAAAAAACGATCAACGCAGAAGAGGTTAAACTATGGTTTGCCTTTTTTTTTGGGGGGGGGGGGGGGGGTATACTCAAGGTGAAGCTGCTTATCATCATGCGTTCTGTCAGTCTCACGAAGATAGTATAATCAAGTCTCGCGTGAAAAAACACGAACGCATCCCCTTTAAGAAAAAAAGAAAAAAAGAAGAAGAAAAAGCCACATTTTGCCTTTTCAGGCAACAGACAAAGAGACTGTCATTTACACAAACACGAAAAAAAATTACGCTCAAGGTAAATCTGCTTATCATTATGGGTTCGGTCAGTCTGATCAAGAATCGCGTAAAAATACGAACGCATCCCCTCTACAAAAAAGGGAAAAAAAAGAAGAAACAAAATGTTGGGGTGACAGAGAGAGAGGGAGAGAGAAGTTAAGGAAGCCGCTCGCTAGGAAAAGCTGATTTCATGGTGAAGTGACATTAGTTTGAGGAGCGGGGGCCTCGGTAGAAATTGGCTTGCCCTGAGTCAGCACCTCTGTTGATTAGGTCGTGACTGGCCAATACCTAATTTAGTAATACCACTCTAATTCTCCCATCAATCACATCATTCACTCAACTGACCCGTCTCCCGGCCTCTCTCTCTCTCTCTCTCTCTCTCTCTCTCTCTCTCTCTCTCTCTCTCTGGTTAAATAAATTGAACGCCCTCTCTCTCTAGATAAACTAATTGAACGCTCTCTCTCTCTCTCTCTCTCTCTCTCTCTCTCTCTCTCTCTCTCTCTCTCTCTCTCTCTCTCACACTCTCTCTCTCTCTCTTGTAAAGTTTTCGACTTCGAGTTCTCTCTCTCTCTCTCTCTCTCTCTCTCTCTCTCTCTCTCTCTCTCTCTCTCTCTCTCTCTCTCTCTCTCCCCACCCGTTTCGACTACCCGTTTTTTGCACGTCCTAGAGTGCCAGCACTGCGTCCTAGAGTTGGCTGCCCTGCGGGAAGACCACGTGTTCATCGTCATTCTATGAAAGGTGAAAGGAATTTCTCTATAGATTCCAAGAGAGTCGCTGTTACACTTTTTAACACGATCCCAATAGCTTGCTTTTTCGACCTTCTTCTCTTCCTACCTTCTACCCATTTCTTGAGGTGGGCCGAAGAGGGAAGGGGGAAGCGGGGGAGACAGAGAAGGTACTTGTTTATTTCTGTAGCTTTAAAAGCTCAAAAAATATATGGCAACAACTCTGCGTATCTATCATCTCTCAGACTTTTACTGGGTAAGTAATTTTGCGAAACATCCTCGAGAACATGGCCTGAGGCCCTTTGCTCCAATTGCCAGCCAGAAGCTCATTTAGAAACATGAAATTTGGACGTCAGTCTGAGAGCACTGTTGAGTGTCGTCTGTCTAAGCTGTCTAAGATCCCGTGAAGGAAAAGAAAGAGAACAGCAGCGTTTTGTTCACTACCCTTAAAACTTCACTCCACGGAAGAGGTAGTTTCAGAGAAGGGTCACTGGAAATCCGGGAAGATGGGGTGTGGGGGGGGGAACGACGGCAAGCGTTCAGCCGAAAAGACGGGGTGTTCTACAAACACTTAAACCAGCAGTAAAGTGAAACCTCTCCGGGGCGTTCGCTGCCAAAACACTTGAACAAGAGCGTCAAGACGGCGCATAAACAAAGCTCTGTCGGTTAAATGGAACATTCCAAAGTCCTTGTTCTTTTTGAAGCACGAATATTGCGGGCAAGACAATATTTCCCTTGGCTTTATGACTTTTCGAAAACTGGAGAGAGAGAGAGAGAGAGAGAGAGAGAGAGAGAGAGAGAGAGAGAGAGAGAGAGAGAGAGAGAGAGAAGAGCACACACACGCACGCACGCACGCACGCACGCACGCACACACACACACACACACACACACACACACACACACACACACACACACACACACACACGCACGCACACACACACACACACACACACACACACACACACACACACACACACACACACACACACACACACACACACACACACACACACACACATGTGGGGCGCATGCAGTCGTCATTGCATGGATCGATAACTTCACCTACGTAAAACGGCAGACGCGTTTAGTTTCGCTCAGCCAGTATAAATCTGTCTTCAAGATGGAGCTCTAAAAAAACACCCGAAAGGTTCCACAACGAAGATGAACTCCACCAGAAATCATGCAAAGTTTTAAACAAACGTTATTGTGTCTTAGAACAACACAATACAGCAGGTTACGAGGGAATACGACTTCTGTGCTTAGACGGTAACAAATACGTCAATAACAATAACTTTCCGAGGACGACAAAATAATAACCGACAAGACTTGACCTAGCTGGCTACGTAAAGGCCATGTGGCGAGCATCGCGACGGTTCTCTATTGCACCCTGCCGTTTGTACGCCAACCTCCATAACTGACTAAACCCACACCCACACCCACACCTCCACTGACCCACACCAACACCCACACCCACGCATCCGATTCCTGCAAACGTGTCCCCGTTGCCATGACCCTTCCCGTCGCCAAACCTCCATCCCTGTGTCAGCAAACAAACGCTGCCCCGCGTCTACACGCTTTCCCCAACATTGGCCAGGGGTAGTGGAGTGTCTGTGACCTTGTGCCACTGAGAGGCTATAAGGTTAAGGGTGCTGGGGACGGGGCGGGTTGATCTTTGTTAGCGGGATGTCAGTCTCATCCCCGGCCCTGTGCCGGCTATCCGGATATTAATCGGACACATGTCGGACCTTCTCACTGCCGATGCAGCGGGAGTTTAAGGCCTCCGCTCGTCTAGACTGTTGGGTCAGAGTAAAGAAAGGTGTCAGGTCTCGCTGGGTGTGTAAACAGGCCCTGTCTTGACGAATGCACTAGTCTCTCCTTCCGTCATGCTCAGCTCAGCTGCACAAAACCTAGACGTGTTTAATCCGAGACGTCTCTCCTGAACAAGATCCGTCGCTAACCATCGCTGATGAGGGCATAAACCAGAGAAGACTCTGGTACCACGCCCAATTGTTGAGTACATGGCAGGTGTGATGAAATGTTGAGGTTTCTGTTCAGTCTTGACTTGTTTTGTCTCTAACTTTTAGGTTTTTGTCCGCTGTTTTTGTTGCTGCTTGTTGTCGTTGTTGTTTTGTTTGGTTGGTTGGTTTGTCTTTACACGATGTTGAATCTAGTTATTCTGAATTCTCCTCTGTCTTCGGGTATATGTATCACATTTGAAGAAACTAAAACACCCGCGTCAGCGATTGCTCGATCGATTCTCTTAATCAGTCAGTTGATGACGTTCTGCAACCGCTTGAAATTCCGCTCAGGTAGTTCCCATGCACTTAACCCTAACAAGTTCTCTCTCTCTCTCTCTCTCTCTCTCTCTCTCTCTCTCTTCTCTCTCTCTCTCTCTCTCTCTCTCTCCCTCCCTCCCTCCCTCCCTCCCTCCCTCCCTCTCAGTCTCCCCCCGCTCCCCTCTCTCCCCTCTCTCTCAGTCCCCCCCCCCCCGCCTCTCTCTCTCTGTC
>OY757541.1:15937370-15957370 GCA_963584105.1 Alviniconcha strummeri | reverse complement strand
AAAGGTCGAGCTTAACTGAAAAAGTGTCACTGGTCAACAGAATATCAAAGCAACACATCACGTAAAGTACCTAATCATGAGTCACCTTATCCTACATCCGATCTTGTCATATCAGAACAGTATGACACTTAAAGAACCTAAACAATGTCACCATATCCCTCCGAGCTTGTCAGTCCTGCCTTTTCTGCTGCGGGGTAATCCATTTGTCCGAGATCGCAAACGGAGTTGACAAATTTTGTCTTGTTGAAGGTTAGCTCTTTGCTCAAGGTTTTATTTGCACCAATGTTAACTTCGGACGAAGCCGCTGTTTACAATCTTGTTGCGAATACAGACCGCGGGCCTCAGAAACAACACTGTCATCGACACACCGGGGGGGAGCAAGACTGCAACAGAAAACAACTTCCACCACGATCCAATATTGAACCTAAACGGGATTGAACTTTCAGAGTGAATGCCCTTGCTTTCACTTCCTCGAGGGCTGCATTGCCTGTCTGGTATATACGATACTATAATCGCCAAGCTGATTCAATCCTTCAGTAATTCTATCCACAAAAACTGAACAAAATTCTAAAACAGAACGAGGTCCAGACCGCTCCTGGAGAATCAACACAAAAGGGAGTTAATTAGCGCTCGAAATACGTAACACAAGTAAACGACAAAGACCTGAATGGCCTACGGTAACTCTCACCTGGCATGCGTGTAAAATACAAGGTACATAAACTCCACCACAGAGGTACACCAGAGGATGTACCTCTGGTGGAGTTTATGTATCTTGTATTTACACGCATGCCAGGTTACCTCTGGTGGAATTTATATACCTTGTATTTACACGCATGCCAGGTGAGAGTTACCGTAGGCGACTCAGGTCTTTGCTGTTGTACTTGTGTTACGTATTTCGAGCGCCAGTTAGCTCCCTTGAGTGTTGATTAAACAAAGAAAACGTAGATCATTCCAGTTACGTTTCTTGTTGCTGAATTGTCCGGTCTGTATTGTCAGATCTATACAGCTGGTGGTTGGACGTTAAAGTCCTGTCAGTCGAGCTGGGTCACCTCAGGAGGAATAAACTACAGACTTGAAAAAAAAAAAAGAGAAAAAAAATCTGAAACAGAATGACTGCTAGCGTTCAACTAAAACAAGATAAGTCTTTTTCTTTCATTTTTCATCGTTTTTGACCGTTTATCTGTTGTTTAAGTGTCGTTTTGTGGCTTAATAAAGGGGATTTCCCCGAAAATTTGCACACTCTGTCTCCGTGTTAAAATAAATAAGCATTCGTTTCAACCTTTTTGTGTTTAAATACAGAGTTGGCCGCCAGTTACGCTGAGATCTGGGTCCAGACAATAGGTATGCAGCCATGCAGTACCGTACATCAGTGTAAAATCATGCACTATTGCTCCAAATTATCTGAGGAATCCTAGCAGAAAGAGAATCACGCAAGGTTATATTCTGACGTACAGCAGGCTTAGAAGAGAGAATCTTTGGACGTTTCTGGACTCTCAGCCGACGGAACCTTCGATAGTGTCGAGTGTGTCTGGTCTACCACAGTCACGAATTCCGATCATTAAACGGTACAACTCTGAACAACCAGGGGAAGGGGGAAAAGCAAGGGGAGTGGGGCTAGTACATCCATAAAGACTCGCTGGAGTGAAAGCATAATGTAGTATGAGTGTGTGTGTGTGTGTGTGTGTGTGTGTGTGTGTGTGTGTGTTTGTGTGTGTGTGTGTATGTACGCACGTGTGTGTGTGTGTATGTGTGTGTGTGTGTGTGTGAGTGTGTGTGTGTGTGTGTGTCTGTCTGTCTGTCTGTCTGTCTGTCTGTCTGTCTGTCTGTCTGTCTGTCTGTCTGTCTGTCTGTCTGTGGTGTATATCGTGTGTGTGTGTATATGTGTATGTGTGTGCGCGTGTCTGTCTGTCAGTGTATGTGTGTCAGAGTTTCTGTGTATGTGTATGTGTCTGTGGCGTATATTGTGTGTGTGTGTGTGTGTGTGTGTGCTTGCGTGCGTGCTGCGTGCGTGTGCGTGTGTGTGTGTGTGTGTGTGTGTGTGTGTGTGTGTGTGTGTGTGTGTGTGTGTGTGTGTGTGTGTGTGTGTGTGTGTGAGTGAGTGTGAAGGGGTGGGGGTGCTTCTTCTTCGTTTCAGAGTGGTGGACTCAGTGTCTAGTCCTACGGACAAACCGACAACGTCGAGGACCCGTGCTCTGCGGGCGCACAAAGTTAAAGACTCAACACCAGCGGTGACACGACGAAAGCAAAACAAAAATCAATAGAAATTCTACCAACATCAGGAATCCATTTTATACCGCTGTGGGATACCGTGGACTTTGACATATAACAGGGCCTCCACTGTACAAAATACCGACTACTCGTCGGACAGTGTTTGCACTGAGTGCCATGTACCAAAAAATCTCTGCTGAGAAATCATCAAGATTCAAAAGTAAAAATTATCCATATAGTCTGTTCAACTGTACAAATATTTTCAATGACGCAGCTAGAAATTACTTTCATCCTCATACGTAAGTCTTTTGATTTGTTTTCGGTGGAATATTTTTCTTTCTTTTCGATTTTGCCTTTTCTGTTCACATTTGTTTCCTTCTATGAGTCTCAAAATATACCTTCAATTTCCAATCTAGGGTCGCCGGTAACATGCCGGAGGCCTTGTTCTAAAGGCCGATAATTACAAAGATAAATGTCTCGTCCCAAAATAAGTAACATATTGAAATCCAGATCTCTGTCTATGTCCTCCTACATTACAAGTATTTGCTAAGCATCGACAGCTTACATTTTCTTACGCGTGATGTTCGCTGAAATACGTCACTGCACAAAACAAACAAGGAAACAAAAACAACCCAAGGCTCTGTGAATATTCTATATCACCTCAATTATTAAAAAAGAACAGAAATCCAGACTATTTGGAGCAGATGGTGCACTGTGTCATCACCAGCTACAAACGGGAATTCCCCTAAACAGGAAATGAGTATTATAGTTTCCTGCCTAGCTTCTTGTTTTCTCTTTGGCTGAAACTAAATTTAGTTATAGACCACCAGAATTAATACAATCAAAATAGAAAACAGTTGAGCAGCACAACAAGCCGAAGACTTTACAGCCCTGACATTAAACACATGAAAGTCACAGGCATGCATGGAAAAGACTACAAAATGAACAATGATAAGAAGATAAAGCAAGGTTGTAGTAAAAATGATGAAGTTCTTGAAATATTGAAAATGAATAAATAAATAATTCGTAAGTGAATTGAAAGACATTCCTTTTTTAAGAGAGAGCGTGCCGAGAAAGAAGGGGCACAGAGAGAGCGATGCTTGTACCAGCTTCAGTTTGTCTCTTGTCTCCCCGAATGGTGAAACAATGACAACATAAACGTAAGCAGTAGCAGTAGCAATCGTTTTAAGTTGGTATATTCAGAATATTTTTGCATGCGCATGCATCGTCTGCTGACTCTAGTCCAGCGTTCGAATTTCTGCTTTCCCGGTTCTCTCAACTTCATTTATTTTCTCCAAATTCACTTCAAAGGTAAAAAGAGGCGTGACTAGCGCTGGTGAACTGGGTGTCTCTCATGTAGCCTATCACCTTCGCGATTTACCGAGTGTAATAAGTATCGAGCAATCACGCGTAATAAGTATCGAGCAATTAGTCTATTATTATTCAAATCACAGCAAGATCTGTGACAGTGTCTTCAGTGTTAACGAGGTCGTTAAGATTGCAGGCGTCCAATCACGAGGCGATTAGCAAGCTATGCCCAGTCGCTATTGTCTGGCTTTTTTACATATTTTTTTTACACCTGACGCGATCATCCACCGCAAAGAATCGCTTTGTGCTTCAGCGACAGGGCCGTCAGCAGTTCAGTGAAGCGGAACGTGATAAAATCAGACAACATCCTTGATGCCAGTCAAGGCAGGAACCTGACAGTCAGAGCGAACAGCAGCCAGACGCAAGAAGTTGCAAAGAACAATGCCTAGACGTTAAACTCCGCCGTGGCGGAAATAATGGGGTGTTGTCACCCCATTTAGTCAGGCAGAAGGCCCAATGAAGTGTAGTTTCAGGCTCCACGCAAGCACAACCACTGAAGCCGTGACTTGGAAACTGATGCAAGGAGATACGGGCCAACGTCACAATGTGTGGTGTGAATATCGTTCGCTGACGACTAAATACCGTTGTTAGCAGCCAGCAATGGAACACCAGCAATATGTAATAGGACCCTGAATCAATACACTGAGGCATTTTGTGGCGACTGTGGACATCCGTTTGACACGGTCATTCATCTTATCGAGAACCATACAATCGCGAGCACAGGTAAAGAGCTATCGTGAACACAGTCATGGACAAAACAATCAGCATTATGTCCTGCTCATCGATACGATCAACTAAGACAATTATCAAAAATACCTCCACGATCACAGTGTTCTTTCTCGTCAACATGCCAGTAGCCATAATACACTCCTGTTTAGCGACAGACACGGCTACGACGAGAACCACACTTTGACGACGACTATTTTGTAGTAAAGAGCTGTGTATTTCTTAATTTCCATAACACTTTATCAGTAGGCAGCAGGCACAACAGCCCAAATTATCGTGAACACATCAACTAGCATAGCAGTCGACATAGCAGTAGTAGTAGTAGTAGCAGTAGTAGTTGGCCGATTGTCCTGTTCATCGTTAACACACCACTCAACACCACAGCCGATGTTCTGGTCAGTTCACAGTAAAGACACAAAACGACAGGAACTATGCATGCAAGACCACAGCATATGCCATTTTCCATATCAATAAGCACAACCGTGGACTCGTTGCCGGGTTCATCGACAGGTACAACGACGAAAAGAAACACAGCTTTGTGACCGCGAGTAAAGAGAGAGCCCTGTATTGTGAATTTACACATCGCCAGGCACAACGGGCGACATATTGTCCCGTATATTGACACATACTGAGTCACTGCAACACAAGCAGGCTACAATTATGAAACCGAGCAACGACAGAATTATGAACAAAATCGTCAGACATTTCATAGAATAAATAATGTCATCCATCTGGAGAGAGAAACATCAGTCAACGTAGGTTATTAAACTTGGGTAAATAACTGCCAGTCACAACTATTAGCGCATTTTGCGCTCGACAGGAATCGCGACTTTTATATCATAAACTTTAGAATGTTTTGTTTCCGGCTATGATGGAGAATGACAGTACTGTCTCTCAGATGTGTTTTACAAGACATGCCCCCCAACCCCGCCCCCCTCCCACCCCACACACACGCACGCACGCACGCACACACACATAAACAAACAACCAAACACAAACGCGCGAGCGTGCACGCACACACGCACGCATACATACATCGGTACTTTTACAGAAATGTAACCAGATGATATGCAAATCATGGAATGTTCCCAAGTGTGCACAGTAACAAAAAATAACCCTTGAAGTCCGAAAACAGAAGAGCCAGGCGAACTCCATGACAGCGAGAGGAAGAGGAACAGGACAAAAACGCTGTTTCTTTTTTTCCATCTTCTTACCTTTTTTCTTTCTTTTTTCCCTCTCTTCTCACCTATCTCGCCATTTCCAGTATTGTTCAGCGAGTTCAGACTTCCCGACCACTTTTCTTTAAAGTTACGAAATCCTACCTTGGGGTCCCATCCCACGCCACAGTAGAACCACAGGGTGTGCGCCTCTCGAGCGCTAAAACCAATGGACGGCAGACACGTATGTGGAGGAGGCAGGGCAGAAAGCACGGCTACCGGTAGACTGTGGTAGCTGCACGCGCCAGGTAAGCACGCCTACGAGAAGCGAGGGCTAATAAATTGGCAACAAAGTGATGCATGAGAGAGAGAAAATCAATGCTCTGCTGTCTTTCGCTTCCACTGCCGTGACAAAGAGCTTCCTGCGACACCGCGCGGCACGTGAAACCCGTCTGACCTACAGCACTGAGCACCATTCCGCCCTCGACTCTCAAATCAGCTTCGGAGCTGCAGGGTCGGATTCCAAGCTGCGGGATGCTACGCTAAGCAACGGCATTGCGGCGTGTTAGTTGTGTTTACGCCGAGAACTCTCGAAATCAATCTGTGTAACTAAACACCGAGTGCCGCAGAACCGTCAGAGTTGTGTCTCGGTGGCGGTTCGTTTTGTTGTGTGGAGGCGGGGAAGGTTTAATTGATTACTTGACATTTAATGACACGTCAACCAGAAAGGTTACATAATGGCAAAAATCATTAAGTCATCATATCATAAGCATCTGGTTCACTTTTATGATACACGTCATCTTTGAATACGACTTGGAATGAAGTTGAATGAACTTGGAAGGTAGAAGTCAATGAGGCGGAATTCCTGGCAGCAAGCAAAGCATGCAAAGGCTTTATCCTGTCTTCCTACAGCCTTTAAATGGAGACATTTTTGATAGCTCTGTGGATTGATTGAGGGAGGAGTTAATTTCTGCATCTGCGATACACCCACTGCTGAGCAGTGCAATGGAGTCAGGAGACACTGGATGTCAGATGTCGCAACTCGTGGCACCTCAATTACTTGCTAGGTATTTAAAGGCCAGTGAACCGCTGGGCGAAACAAGAGCCATCAAACCACAAGCTAAAGTCTGGCACACCGTTAATGAGGCATGCCACTTTCTATTTAAGGGGCATACCATGTGGAAAATGATCTAGAAAGGTCCAGGAAGGTAAATACTTGAAGTTAGTTCTTGGATTTCAACCGCACCAGGTCACCTCACGCTGGAAATTAGAACAATACGATTCTTGCCGGTGAGCAAAGCACACAAAGCTATATTCTGACCTACTCCAGATGTAAATGAGAAAACCTTGATAGCTCTGGGTTCTTAGGTTCCCAGCAAAATCCACCCTGATTCCTACCTTCGCAGTGCCCAAGCGCTGGGAGCAACTCTACCAGTGGTTCACAATAGCGAAACAATAGCCACCAAATAAAACAAAAGCTAAAGTCTGTTACAGTGTTAGTGGAGCATGCCACTTTACGTTTGAGGGCGATACCATGGGGAAAATGATCTTCAAAGGTCCAGGAAGTTAGTTCTTGGATTCCAACCGCACCGGGTCACATCACGCAAGAAATTAGAACAAGATTCTTGTCAGTGGCGAAGCACGCAAAGCTGACCTGTATTCTGATCTACTCCAGGTTTAAATGAGGAAACCTTGATAGCTCTGGGTTCTTAGGTTCCCAGCAAAAACCACTCTCGCAGTGCCCAAGAGCTAGCAGCAGCTCTGTCGGCCTCGTCGTCCCTCGATCACTACAACGCCAGCGCTAAACCCACTGTGTACCTGGCAGCCTATACTGCACGTGATACTTTCCGTATCTCTGTGACCTTTTCTTTTAGAGGCTGCTTACAGAACGGAGCGGACGATTGTGATGTTACCGAACTCTTGTATCCACACACGCTTCTGCAATCTCTGTCCCGAGTCTTCATTGGCCCATTCCTCCGCTGGAATGCCGCGTGTGCTGATATACACAGCTTATCATTGCAGAAACAAGATTGCACAGGCACAGTTTTAGAGGAAGAGCACAATCAGAACCTTCCATACCTTGGAAAATAGCACTCAGATCGTTCAGTTACATTATAAAGCGTTACGTTCTTCTGTGCCTGTCTGTTAAAAGAGATACTGCACATTATGGGCAACAAGGGAGGGAAAAGGGGGCAGGCATTGCCAAAAGTACCAAAATAATTCATAAACTTTTAGCTTTTAGTGGTAGTAGTAGGAGGAGGAGCAGCAGTATTGTTATTGATTATTTGTATATATATAATGCTAGTCTCAACTCTCTAGCAGACTCATTGCGCTTTGCGTGTATTTAGCGCATGCTGGCTTTTTAAGTGTTTCCATGAGCCTCCGAACTCTGACATGGACTACGGGGTCTTTAACATGCTAAGTGGTCTGTCTGCACGTGTTTACACACAGGAAGCTTTAGAAGTTTCTTTTATGCTGCGTGGGGCCTTGCTGGTGGGAGGAGAGGGGTTCTGCAGATCTAAGAAAAAAGGGGGGAGGTGGACTTCGAGAACAGTGAACTCATGGCTGCAGATATATATACTTAAAAGACAACTCAGCCACGAACGACATACCATAGTAAAATAAAACCCACTAAACCACAAGTAGAAGTCTTATTCACTCGACTTCATGACAGACCGTCACGTTTTATGCTTATGGACGGTTGGAAAAAATACATTTCAATGAACTCGGAATTAACATTTCATCTATAGGTAATACTCAAATAAGCATATTGCTTTTGTGTTTGCTGTACTTGTTCGTTGAGCTTATGATTACGATGTAGGCATAAATTTTGTTTAAACCAACAGGGAAGGCAGAATTACACGCAACAGGCGAGCACGGAAGGCTATAATCTGACCTAGTCCACGCGTAAAAGATAGTACCAGGTACAAGGGTCACTTGCAGAGGGAAACTTAATTTCTGCACCCGCGGTGCCCCCACCGCGGCGGTACCATAAGACTGGTAACACCATCTCGACAGGAAAGATGACAGGTGACCTCGTGCAACCAGTTGACGTAAGACGTGGCCAAAATGGGAAGATCCCCAGCCCCACCTTAACCTCCCGGACGTGCTGATCCTGGCTGAGTGAGTGTCTGAGAAGTCCTCGATGACAACTCTCTCTCTCTCTCTCTCTCTCTCTCTCTCTCTCTCTCTCTCTCTCTCTCTCTCTCTCTCTCTCTGTCAGGTCGTGGGGGGTGGGGGAGGGGGTTGGGAGGGAGCAAGGGCGCTTGCGGTCATTGACAGGGGATGTTTTGACACTGATGACGATCTAATGGCTGGGACGGTTCTCGCCATAACAGATGCGTGGTTGGAGAGCGGTTTTAATCAGTGGGAGAGGGGTGATGATGACATCGCTGAAGGTCTCACGTTGGGGAACCAACTATATTATGATTGTGGACTCCGCTTGCAATCTGAGTGGAAGTAGTCATAGTGACAAGTCACATGACCTGGGTTCGACCCACAGTCGTGGGCACTGCTCATCCGTTCACTGCGCCCACGTCTATCACGGAACTCACTGGCTGATTTTCGCTACTTGGTCAGACCCCATGGCACTAGCTCTACACCTCGGGGAATCAGCACAAACTGAACAATATCGATTTTAAGTGTCCAGATGCACGTCGCTACAACGCCTTAGCAGGGCAGTATCTGAGCGAATCTGGCTACCTACCTTTCGTCCTGCCGTCGAACTTGTACCTTTTCATTGTATTCATTGTATACACAACAAAGGAACTCGGTAATAAAGAGCTCTACTTCACGAGTTTTTGGAGCAGATCCCTTCAACTAGGCAACGGAGACAGTGTGTGTGTGTTGTTTTGTTTTGCTTTGCTTTGCTTTGTTACGGATGTATGTGTGTGTGTGTGTGTGTGTGTGTGTGTGTGTGTGTGTGTGTGTGTGTGTGTGTGTGTGTGTGTGTGTGTGTGCCCTGCTCAGTGACTGTCTCCGTTGCCTAGTTCAGGAGATCTGCTCCAAAAACTCGTGAAGTAGAGCTCTTTATTACCGAGTTCCTTTGTTGTGTATTTCACACATTTGAGATGAATTGTCTGAGTTACATCTTGTGTGGGGGGGGGGGGGGTGGAGGGGGAGAGGGAGGGAGACAGACAGAGACAGAGAGCGTACACATGTATTTTTGAGTAATACCCACAATTCTAGTCATTTTACGTAAACTGACGATTTGTCACATGTTTTGCGCGAGTCGATGTAAGCAAATGTCAATATTTACTGAACCGAGCAATGAACAGAGAGCCGAGTTGGCCCACAACTGCGGTATCTCCACTAACCTGATCTTGTAACAGGATTAACTGGCAAATACAAAGTTCTAATAGTAACGTTTTGACGGTCTATAAGCCTGTCTGTGAAATGCAAGCCAGCCTATCATCTGCACGCCTCTCACCTGCCTCCAAGACTGTCTCTCACCTGCTTACCAGCCTGCAAACCTGCCAGCTTGAATGAATTGTACGTGCCCGTCAAGCTGTATACTGCAGTTTCGTATTCCCCGGGCAACGAGGTATGAATCTGGATAAGCAGCACGAGGTGAACCCGACCTATAATATGATTGAGCCGGTTTGTCCCGGTGGTAAGGCGCTCGGCCGCTAAACAGACGGTTCGGATCCGCTTTGGCTCGCCTAGCTGCCGGCTAACAAGCGACTTTGCCCCCGTATTTTAATGAAACAGTGAATTGGCTCACATCCCTGAGCCACCCATCTTAAAGGGGAGTCGAAGCGAGAAGCATCACGCAGAGCAAACCCCAAGGACATGTTTTCCACAGCCTTCCTCCAACTACTGCCATAACTGAGTACGCCATAGGTCTCGAGAAACAGTTAGCTAACGGACAGTGTTTTCGTTGGTGCTCCAATGGCTGTATGTTTGTTACAGACAATTCAGATTATATCAGGCGTTTCTTTTATAACCGCCCATTTTGCTAACGGCAGCACAAATAAAATCAAAATCGTTTAAATCGAGATGGAACTTCTTCTTTTTCTTCTTCTTCTTCTTCTTCTAAACTCCCAGCGGAGAGCAGTGACAAAAATTAACGTTCCTTGAGAGATGTAGCCAATTCTGGCAGAGTTTGGCGGTATGTGCCTGAAAGCGATGCTCGGAGTGTGCATGTAGAGCTCAGGAGCTGTGTAAAAGTCGAGGTGGCCGTCCTGGGCTCCCCGTCCCTATTAGTCCTTATGGTCTCTGTGGACATAATGCAACATTAGAGGAAGAAGAAAAATGTTTTGTTTGTTTGTTTTTGTTTTGTTTTAATAGACACAGTGTAGTTTTATGGTCTCTGTGGACATAATGCAACATTAGAGGAAGAAGAAAAATGTTTTGTTTGTTTGTTTTTGTTTTGTTTTAATAGACACAGTGTAGTTTTTTTACTCGATTTCTGATCCTGCTCGTTAAACTTCGACGCTTCAGAAAAACACGACCGTGAGTGCTGCCGTGTTGTGCCCAGCAGTCTGTATCAATGACGTCACGAACAAGGCCCGAATGTAAGGCAAAGTATAAAATACTTCACGACCCAGTTTTGTGCTCTGCATTGGTAAACAGCAAACCAACGTGGCCTCGCCCTGTGAGACTTAAATTCGAAGCACATACACAAAGAAGTATTTCTTGTGTACAAATACTGATGGAACAACAAAACGATACCAGCAAATGGAGATATTAGCGCATGTTCTATGTTTTCCTGCAGCATGCGTCCTCCTTCCATGTCCCCTTTAATGCAGAATCAATCTGGTTCTGTAGCCTTTGGCACTGGCTGTCCCTGCGACGAAGGGACGTGTTGTCGTTGGCTGCCCGAGGCCAGAGGTGCAGTGATGGAACAACGTGCCCTGCTCAGTGGATGCAGTCGGTGCTTCCGCACAGGCAACTCGGCGTTAAGCAAGTCACACGAGCAAACAACAGCCAAGCTTAACTGTTCCGTTCCGCCGCAGTACAGCCAGTGACCGTTATTAAATCACGTGGCATTGTTCCTGTCAGCGTCACCATCTGGCTCTGGCCACCTTGGAGTTAGCCAGGGACCGGTGAGTGGAGGGGGCGGGGAGGGGGCGGGGGCAGATGGAGAGGTCCCCTCATCGATTTCTCGTCCACATGGATGGGGGGGGGGGGGTCCCTCATCGATTTCTCGTCCTCGTGGAGGGGGGGGGGGGGTATGGCCAGCAAAGTGTCTTCAAGGTCTGCTCATTGCCGAAGGTCGCTCGAGGGACAAAGTCGTTTTAATTCCGCTCATCAGATTGCACGGATTTTGTTCAACCCCCCATCCCTCCCCTCCCCCATCCCTCCGCGGCCGGATACCACGGACTCAGAAATAAGGTTATCTTCTGCTAAGACTGCAGGGCTATCAAAGATTCTCTCCTTGTAAGCCTGGAGTAGGTCAGAACGTAAGTAGGCATGCTTCTCCTGCTGCCAGCAATTCTGCCAGTTAAGTCTATCAACTTTCCCCATTTCATTCAACTTCGCTTTCCCCCGTTCTTCCTCGAACATAAAAGTGACGTGTGAACGGTTAATCGGACTGTTGCTGGTGGTTGGTGACTTGTGCTTCGCCCTGATGTGACCTTTGCGGTTCACTGGTCGTTAAATATTAAAAAAAATCAATCGGTCACAATCGAATGTGCAGCTTCTCTCGATCACCTCGTCTATTTCCAGCAAGCTACTAAAAACGGAGTTTCTTCTTCTTCTTCCATATGGCTGACCAGCTTCAACACACTGAAGAGTACTGTCAGCTTTTGACTTCTCAGGGGCTAGTGCAGCGCTAAGATGAAGATAGAGTTGTTCACTAAGTAGGTACAGTAGGTAGAATGTTGAATGTGGGGTGGGTGGTGGGGTGGGGTCGGGAGGGAAGGGGGTAGTTTCGCAATATATATTCGACTGTGCGTGAGAACTTATGAGAAGATAAAAACCTCTGACTCTGATTCTACCCCCCCCCCCCCCCCATCTTGTTTCGTGTTGTTGTTGTTGCTTGTTTGTTTGTTTGTTTGCTTTGTTGTTGTTGTTGGTGGTGGTGTGTGTGTGTGTGTGTGTGTGTGTGTGTGTGTGTGTGTGTGTGTGTGTGTGTGTGTGTGTGTGTGTGTGTGTTGTTTTGCTTTGCTTTGTTACGGACATGCGAAACCAAGACCCAAGACCAAAAGCATACCTCTCACGTCAAAATCACAGCAACAACTTAACAACAATGGGAGGAAAATTTAAAAAGAAAACGTAGCAATAAAAACTTCGAAACACTTAGACTTACCCTACAGCAACAAAGCACACGCCATCTGCCGCTGTAAATCTCCAGGCTCTTTGTGGGACTGGGTGCTTTGGCAGTGCCTAGTCCGCGAAGATCTCCTACAGATTCGCCGGCTCTGAGGCCTGGTCCATCGGAATCTTTTCTTCTTTTTTTCTCTCTCTCAGAAACAGCCTCGATTATCCGTCTACCAAGTTGCTATATATATGCGACTGCTCTGAAGTCTAGTCTATCCATAGATTTTTTCTTTTCTTTTCTTTTCTTTCTTTTTTAAAACAGTCCCGGTTATTCGCCTACCGAGTTTCTAAAGAGACCCGAGTGGCCAAGTCCCTGTACTGAGCTGCGAGAGAACCAAGTGGGTTTTGTCCCCTGGCTGTGTTGTCGGTCGCTGCCCGAGGCCAGAGGTGCAATGATTGAACAACGTGCCTTGCTGGAGCCTATTATTAGCCCGGCAAACCGTCTCTTTCCTAAATCTCCCAAATCTGTTTATTTTTGAGGACAAAGCGAACATGAGTGGCGAACTAGCCAGCCACGGCTCTGGCTGCGGGGCCAGCCTGGTCAGCTAACAGGTCTATCAGAGATTACGCTAATGATCGCCCCTAACACCCCCTCCCCTCCCTTTTTTGGGTGTGTGTGGGGTGGGGGGGGGGGGCGGTGTTGTATGATTGAGCGTATATCGGAAATTAGGTGTGACAGTGCCATATGGATCTGTTGGCAGGAAATTAAACAACGTGTAAGACTTGTATTAGAACAGTAACAGAGTTTTCATGCTCAGTATAATTCATGAAGGGGATTGCATAGAGTTGGTGCCTCCTTGACCGTTCAGAGTAAGAACTAGTACGGAGCGCTGTTGTAGTCGGTAACGGCTGAGCTGCTCCTGTAAACCTGGAAAAACCAGCGTTGCGACAGTTTAACCTTATCAAAAAATCGTTGTACTGTTGGTGCCGTCAGCTTCTAAAAACTGCCTCGCAGAGAGGTTTGGTTAACCAGAATCGTTTATTTTGAGAGTGTGTTCCACATGAGCATCATGAAGCTTGTCGTAAAGACGTACTGTAGGTGTGCGGGAGGTGATTTTACCACGGACTTCATTACGCTGGCCAAAGGACAAAGAAGAAGGTTACGGTATGTTCTGGACGAATGATGATGATGAAGTAGAGCTTCATGTTCTCGGATATCGGTTTACATATTAGGAACAAATTGTGACCAATGCCGAAGCACGGTTCAGTGTTGCTTTACGTCCACAGAAGCCGTAAGGCTCATTAGGACGGAAAGCGCAGGACGTCCACCTCGATTTTCACACAGCTCCTGAACTCTGTGGACAAATGAAAGCTAAAAGACATAATTATACTTTGTTCGTAGGCCGAACACCACGGGTGTCACCGCGGACTTCATTACGCTGGCCGAAGGACAGAGAAGAAGGTTACAGTATGTTCTGAACGAATAAAAGCTAAAAGACATAATTATACCTTGTTCGCATGCCGAGACAAACAATGTTGCTCATTCTCTTTAACGACATTGCAACAAATACGAGCATTGTTTCTGAGCTTACACTGTTCAATATTTGAAGTGTGTTAGGCCCGTTCTTAATTGGGCGAATGTTTCTTCGCGAACCTAGTTGGAAGTATTCGGCGAAGCTAGTTGGTTCTTAATTGGGCCAACTTTTCTTCGCGAACCTAGTTGGAAGTATTCGTCCAAGCTATATTCGGGGTCCAAAAACCTTCGCTCAACATGTTCTGGGAACATTCGCCCTATTGGACGATCATTGCCTCTGATTGGCTGAGAGCAGAGCTCTCCTGTGAATGGAGAAAAAAACAAAAATAAAAATGGATGACGGTGTCGCTAGGTTCTTCACTCGCTTCAGAGGGAATTTGTTTATTTGTTGACTTGTGGAAGGCGCAGCCTTGTCTCGGAGACCCAGAATGAGATAGTAGTTAGTTGAATTACCCTGTGAGGGATGATTAAAGTATATTGACTTGACCTGACTTGACTTTAGCCTATATTTTCGATCATGCTGTCTGCTGCGCGTCTACCGCAAGTTCGGGCCGAAGCTTGCATCTCATTACAAGCCAGTTGAGAATGAAGTAAAGTTTGGACTGTCCGAACCATATTCGGCGAACTAAATGTTCAATTAAGAAACGAATCATAGTTCGTCGAAGTGTCCGAAGTATGTTCGGGCGAACAAACATTCGCCCAGTTAAGAACGGGCTTAACGCCGAGTTCTAGCGTAGGTAAAAATCGACCCACGTTCATGGAAGGCGGAATACGAAGCAAAGAAGCAAGCCAGAATATCAATGACCTTTCTGCGCACAAAGAAACGATTAAAACCGAGCACTCTTGAATTTAACCTTCGCTTCTCCGTCTGAGGCGTCCAGAAATGGTCACGTAGCTTTCACGCAAAAACTTACCTGTGTGTGTGTGTGTGTGTGTGTGTGTGTGTGTGTGTGTGTGTGTGTGTGTGTGTGTGTGTGTGCGTGCGCGCGTTCGTGCGTGCGTGCGTGTGTCTGTCTGTCTGTCTTTCTGTCTGTGTGTCTGTGTCTGTCTGCGTGTGTGCGTGCGTGCGTGTGTCTGACTGTGTCTATGTGAGTACCCAGACATCCATACTAGTCGCCAGAGATTACCTTTAACAACCACACAAGAAAAATAGGTGCCCCAACAGTACTCCATTGCTTGTCGCTTCAATTTTAAACCACGGCTAATCCCCCTGTGGATGCAATCAGATTGGCCAAAAAGTGCCATCGATCCCCTGAACCCTTCCAGAAGGGAGGAGAGAGTGCAATAAATTTCCACTTGTCACATTAATTGTCTCTTATCCAACCGCGCGCTAGGTTGTAAACAGGCGTGGGTACATTTTGTAGACAGAAGTAAATGCCGCGAGGTCACGAGGTCTTCTAACATGCAGACTCTATGGGGCTTTCCAAGGTGTTTCAGCTGTCACCGGGTCTTTCAAACTTTCAATGAAGTGTCACGTGTGTCTCCCCGTTTCCAGGAGTGCGGGTTCAGATAATTCTGCTTTATGCGGTACGGGACGAAACCCCGCGAGACACTCAGTGAATAACTCTGACTCATGTGGCGCGTTCATTGTGCAGCTCTGTAAGAGACCCACCAGGCGAATGTGCTGGTGCTTTCTGGCTGAAAACAATAGCTGCGTGAAACAGAGACAGAGACAGACCGACAGACAGAAAAACAACACTGAGAGAGACAGAGACACAGAGAGACAAAGATAGACAAATACTGAGAGAGACAGAGACATACAGAGAGGTGCTTCTTTTATTATTATTACTAAAGTGCATTTTACACCTCTCTCTCTCTCTCTCTCTCTCTCTCTCTCTCTCTCTCTCTCTCTCTCTGATTTAAATGCGCGAACAGCCTCTGAAAACTACACGGGTATAGCAGAAGACTTTCAAGATATAATGTTGCAAGCAAACAGCATATTCCCAAGAAAATCCCAAGATCTCATTGTAAACACTTTTGGTCAACAACTTCTCGATTTTTGCAATATGTATGATTGCGTTATTTTGAATGGCTTGTGTGAAGGGGAACATGACAACAGCTTTACATACATTGCCAGTTGTGGGGCAAGTGTTTTAGACTATTACATTATGTCATGTGATTTGTACCACTCAGCATACAGTGGCTCTTTGGTGGTCGAAGGCTATACTGAATCTGACCACTTACCAGTTGTTTTGACTTTTATTAGAAAAGAATCCGTTAGAGAAGACCGACAGTGTCAGGAAGAGACAGCAGATGTAAAATATACGGAAAAAATCGTTTGGAGTAGTGAAAAAGAACAAGAATTTGTGGACAACATGAGGAGCAACGAAATTCAAAACAAGTTAAAAATAGCCCTGGACCACCTTGAAAATCATGTTGAAGATGCTTTATGTAAATTTGTGGAGTGTTTGACATCAGCTGGCAGTTGTATGGTAAAGAAATGTTATAATAACAAAAAGGCAATGAAAGCAAAATGGTTTGATGAAGATTGCAGACAAGCAAAAAAAGAGAGTCGTTCGAAACTAAAAGTATTCAGATCTACAAGGAGTGATAAAGATAGGAAAGAATATGTTGAAGCAAGGAAGAGGTACAGATATCTGCTAAAAGCAAAGAAGCAGAGCTTTAGAAGAGAAAAGACAACATTGCTTGCTGCAAACTTGAACAACCCATCAACGTTTTGGAAAGAATTGAGAAATATGGGCTGCGGGAAACAGAATAAAGCCAACAGTAGTAATATTGATATAAATGAATGGTACGATCACTTCAAGGATCTTTTTGCAAACAATGATATTGATGACAATGTACAAGATGCTAGCCAGTTTGATAATTCTGAAGAATCAGATCACTTTTTGAATGAAGAAATTACTGAGCTGGAAGTGCAGAAAGCTATTAAGAAATTAAAATGTGGAAAAGCATGCGGATTAGACGGAATTACAGCAGAAATGTTGAAAGCGGGAGGACAGGATGTGGTGCTTTTTCTTACCAGGATGTTTAATGTATTGTTTGAAAAGGGTATTTACCCACAGGATTGGGCCAAGGCAATTGTTATCCCAATTCATAAAAAAGGAAACACCGAACATATGGATAACTACAGGGGGGTATCTTTACTCAGTGTTGTAAGTAAATGCTACACCTCTGTATTAAATGCTAGGCTGTATTTTTGGTTGGAGGAAAATGCCGCAATTACGGAATGTCAAGCTGGATTTCGGAAAAACTATTCTACTGTTGATCAAATATTTAACCTTTATGCTATTGTTCAAAAGTGCTTGAGGAAGAAGGGACAGAAATTGTATGTCGCATTTGTGGATTTTAGGAAAGCATTTGATTCTGTACGGCATGACAAACTTTTAGATTGTATTAGAAATCAAGGAATTAAGGGGAAGTTTTTTGGTGCTCTTAGGGCTATGTATAACTCATTACTTTCTTGTATAAGAGCCAACTGCAAGTACTCTGAGTTTTTCGAGTGTCCTGTTGGTGTTCGTCAAGGATGTGTTCTGAGTCCAACATTGTTTTCCTTGTTTATCAACCAACTGGCAAATCATGTGACAGCAAAAGGCAGGCATGGAATACAGCTAGTGCCAGGGGTCATGGAACTATTTATCTTATTGTTTGCAGATGATGTAGCCTTATTATCGACAACACCTACTGGTTTACAAAACCAGTTAGACTGTCTTAAAACATGCTGCCAAGAGATGAAAATGGAGGTAAATAAGGACAAAACAAAAATCATGGTATTCAGAAAGGGGGGATTTTTGGCTAAGCATGAAAAATGGTTCTATAACGACACCAGATTGGAAGTTGTTAATAACTACTGCTATCTAGGTTTCAATTTTACCACGAAACTGAGTTGCAAGCAGGGTACAGACCACTTAGCGGCAAAAGGGAAAAAAGCAGTAATATGTCTTAGCAAAGCTTTTCAAAAATACAAAGAAATGACATACGAAACATTCTTCAAAATATTTGATTCCAAAGTGCAGCCAATTTTACTATATTCGTCTGAAATTTGGGGACTACAAAGACTTGAGAATATTGAAAAAATTCACTTAATGGCTTGTAAAAGATTCCTCGGAGTTCCGGTCAGAACACCCAATAAAATGGTGTATGGTGATTTAGGAAGATTTCCTCTTTTCATAAATAGCTATATTAGTTGCATTAAGTATTGGTTTCGATTATTGGAAATGGGGAATGACAGACTACCGAAAACAGCCTATGAAATGCTGCTGTGTTTAGACAGAAATGGAAAAGACTGCTGGGTTTCTAAAATTAGGGAAATTCTGTGTGAAACTGGATTCAGCTTTGTATGGCTGCAGCAGGGGGTTGGTGATAAAAACTCCTTTTTGAGGTCATTCAAACAAAGGCTAGTAGATATGTTTATACAGGAATGGTCTGGAGCTGTTAGAGATAAAGATAGGTATGAAATTTATCGGTCTTTTAAGACGATCTTTGAAAAGGAGAAGTATATTTTAAACACTGATATATATTGCTTTAGAGTGGCTGTATCACAGGCTAGATTTGGAGTACTTCCATTAAACAACAACTTACACCGGTACAGCGTTTTATCTCTAGACAGAAATTGTGCTTTTTGCATAAATGAAATTGAAAACGAACATCACTTTTTGTTTAAATGCCCTATGTACGCGGACCTCAGAAGGAAATTTATACCAGATTCTTCCTTTAGATCCTTAAAAACAGCACTCGAAGCAAGAAATCAAATTCTATGTCGGAATGCGTCAAAGTTTATTTTTCATGCCACAAACAAAAGAAAACAATTTCTTGATAGTAAGTGTAGGAATGGGTGACACTGCAGTTGTACCAAAATTGATAATTCTCTGTGTGTGCGAATGAACCCCCCCCCCCCCCACCCGTTTATTTATTCGTTTACCTTGCTTGATTCCATGCCCCCCCCCCCCCCACCCCCCCACCCCAACCCCTTTGTTTGTATAATGGCCTATGGCCGATGTACAATAAACAATTCGAGTTCGAGTTCGAGTTCTCTCTCTCTCTCTCTCTCTCTCTCTCTCTCTCTCTCTCTCTCTCTCTCTCTCTCTCTCTCACACACACACACACACACACACACACACACACACACACACACACACACACACACACACACACACACACAATGGGAATGCTAGAAGCTTTGCCACAGGTTAGTCTGTGCAACCAGAACCATCCCAGACGTCACGGGGAGTGGGTCCTTGCTGGCACAGGGGTACCTGTAGTCATGCACCAAGGGAAATAACTTCATAAACAGCGGGGTTTCGATGTCTCAAGTGGAAGGCAAAGCAAAACCCGTCAATTTTAACCCTTTCACTGCCACAACGTCGCTTGAAAACAACTAATACAAGAGTGAAATTTGAAATCCTTAAGCCTTTTTTTCTTTTCTTTTCTTTTTGCGCTTCCAGAGTATTGGATCTCCTGACCACTTTTAATCTGACCCAGGCTGTCAGTCAGCCCACTCATGACAAAGGACACATCCTGGACTGGCTGTTGCACACATCTGACGACCATCTTGTGCAGTCTACCTCCGTGTCTCACTCCATCGCCTCTGACCACGCCTGCGTCATCTGCCACCTCAACATCGCCGTTCCTCCTTCCCGGCCTACGTACGTCATGACGCGAAATATCCGCGCCATCGACCGCGCTGCCTTGAAAGCAGACTTGGCCGCGCGTCTCTCCCACCTGCTTTGCCCCAATGCTGATGACCTGCACTCTGTGCTGACAGGCGTCCTTGACGACCATGCTCCTGTTATGCGCTGCAGAGTCCGTCCGCAGAAGAATGCGCCCTGGTTTAGCGGTGTCGC
>OY757541.1:15916440-15937170 GCA_963584105.1 Alviniconcha strummeri | reverse complement strand
GGGAACTTGAGCCAACGGCAGCAAAGGAGCCACACTAATCACCCGCAGCTTTGTTTACGATCATGCGAATTAATTATTTAGGTATAACGGTCTAGGAGTTCTCGTTAAAGGTAAAAAATAAAAATAAACAAACATTTAAAAGAAAAAAGAAAGAAGAAAAAAAACCAACAACGAGGAAATAAAAAACCCAAGAGTGTTTTTATTTTCTGTTTTTTGTTGTTGTTTTTTTGCTTTTTTTTTTTTTTTTGAGCGGCAGTTTGTTTTGGTCTTGGAAACATATGCTGTGACTGATGACAATGAGAAACAAGTGTTCAAGCCCTCGCCTGGCTTTGGGCTGCTGAAGGAGGGAGTCGGTTTGCACGCATTGAGATGCATTGACACGGAAACAGCATTCACTGTCCACACACTCAAACAGCGCTCACTATCCACATACTGATACAGCGCTAACTGTCCACGCATTGACACAGAGGGACACACACACACACACACACACACACACACACACAAGCCCGTGCGAACCCGCCTACCTAAACGCACGCACGCATGCACGCTCACATTTGTCTAATATAACCTTGCATGCTGTGAATAGGCACAAAATTGATTTGATTTGATCACACACACACACACACACACACACACACACACACACACACACACACACACACACACACACACACACACACACACACACACACACACAGACGATGTTTCCTCCTCAGTGTCAAATCTCCTCACCTGTAAACACAACACACACACACACACACACACACACGCACGCACGCACGCACGCACGCACGCACGCACGCACGCACGCACGCACGCACGCACGCACGCACGCACGCACGCACGCACGCAGAGAGAGAGAGAGAGAGAGAGAGAGAGAGAGAGAGAGAGAGAGAGAGAGAGAGAGAGAGAGAGAGAGAAACAAAATGTTAGTGGGCTGGTGCACCAGCCGAAAGGTGTGGCAGCATGGCTCGTTTCCCTGCTGACACCCAACGTGCTGACAGTCTGGCACAACGCGGTCACCACGTGCGTCGCCACGTACCGGTTCAAAGGCCCGTGCGTGTGCTTGGCCGTCGCCCCAGCCTTGCATTGTTCAACGAGAACGTCACCGCGAGACTCTCGCTCTTTTCAGCTACGCAACGGTTTCGTTCTCGACGAACTGGTGCGGTCATAATTAGAGAGGGTTAGTACACGGGTGGTAGTGGTAGTGGTGGTGGTAGTGGCGCAACCCGACTGTATACCTACGCTTGTGCGCACGCCTCAAGCGTAACGGAGCCCAAGTCGCACAGATCGCTACCTAAACACCTGCCCCTTCACACAGAAGAGTCATTTGAGAAGATTCCTCCAGTGACAAACTTTACAAATCAGTCTTTAGCGGCATCAATGGTCAAGTAGCTGTTATACTCGTAAAACTGACAACAAAGACGCACTCGGCGGCAGCTGGTTACTTCAGTCAGTTGCACCTTCAGTCAGTTGAACTCGATAGGGTTGCATCGTAAAGCAAAAACAGCAATAAAATCAACAAAAGCAACCCACATTACAATCTCATACAAGCATACGATGCTAACCTACAAAGAAAAGATGATGATGATGAGTTGATGCTTAATGTCCTCAGATGTCATTTGACATATTAGGGACAAGTTGTGACCAATGCCGAAGCACGGTTCAATAAAATCCACATACGTAAGGTGTATGCGTGTTTAGCTGTAACCTGCCACCTGCACTTTTGGCAGAATGACCGGGATTTTTTACGTGCTGCTGTGGTAACACGGGGCTGGAACGGATACCGAAATAAGGGTCAGCACAGAAAGTCGACCCTGGAGAAGAAAATTATCCCGCCGTTCCAGCAAGGATTCGAACCCGCGACCTTTCAATCACGAGTCCGGCGCTCTAAACACTGAACTATCCCCGCCCCCTTCAAAGAAAAGTAAAAGTTTAATGTTTACATAGCAAAATAAAGTGGAAATGGTCCCTACGAATTCACTGTGGTGAGAACGCAGCAGTAGACGAAAAACTTGAGTCATATGTGGTAAACAATCTTCGTAACCTCTGACCTCGACCTCTGATCCGCACACAAATCGCTGACGTCCCGAGAGAAAATAGTTCCCTAACCACTTCCACTACCACTACCACCCGTATACTATTAACCCTCACTATTAGAGAGGGTTAGTACACGGGTGGTAGTGGTAGTGGTGGTGGTAGTGGCGCAACCCGACTGTCTACCTACGCTTGTGCGCATGTCACAAGCGTAACGGAGCCGAAGTCGCACAGCTCGCTACCTAAACACCTGCCCCTTCACACACGGAAGAGTCACTTGAGAAGGTTCATCCAGCGACAAACCTTACAATTCAGTCTTTAGCGTCAAGTAGGTGCTATGCTTGTAAAACTGACAGAAAAGGCAAAGACGCGGCACTCGGCGGCAGCTGGTTACTTCAGTCAGTTGCACCGCTACGGTCCAATATTTTGATTTCGGATGAACTCGATTGGGTTGCATCGTAAAGCTAAAACAGCAATAAAATCAACAAAAGCAACCCGCATTACAGTCTTATACAAAGCATACGATGCTAATCTACAAAGAAAAGTAAAAGTTTAATGTTTATATAGCAAAATAAAGTCAAATGGTCCCTACGAATTCACTGTGGTGAGAACGCAGCAGTAGACGAAAAACTTGAGTCATGTGGTAAACAATCTTCGTAACCTCTGACCTCTAACCTCTGATCCGCACACAAATCGCTGACGTCCCGAGAGAAAATAGTTCCCTAACCACTACCACTACCACTACCACCGTCCACTAACCCTCGCTATTATCTCATCATTGTTTGCGTTATAGTAGCAGCTGACTAGTATTTACAGAACTGGACGACTAACGTCATGGTAACTGATCAGTAGTCAAAAAAAGTTGTCCAAAGATCACCATACAACCCACCACAAGCACCACCCCACAGACACGCACTGACCACTCCTTTTTTTGTGTGCGGTACGGCTCTTTGCGTTTTATCCGACGTCAAAGAAAAACACAATGCGGCATCATCATCGGGCGCGCGCGCGCGCGCGTGTGTGTGTGTGTGTGTGTGTGTGTGTGTGGGGGGGGGGGAGGGGGGGGGGTGCATTCAGCCAATGATCGCGTCGATGAAGTATTGTTCGACGAATTGGCGGATACCCTTGTTTCTTGAGGAATAATAACGAACATAGCAACTTTTTACTCGATTCGCCGATTTACCGAATTTGGCCGCCATTTTTGTCACGCCTCGTGTAACTTCCAAATACGGTTCAGGAACGCCTGAAAGCATTGGAGCCGAAACTGGAATTGCGCGGTCAGAAAGTTGAACGTTTTTGTTTTGTTTTGTTTTATCCGAACTCCCGCTCTAAAAGAGGCATGGCATTTTTAAACACGCACTCTCCGTTTGTTTGCCCACAATGCCTTTACTGCGGCATTCTGGTTCTGAAGGCCGTAGCAACTACTCGACCTGAACCCGCCTGAATAATTGATGCAGTCGTGGTCCAAAGGCCGGCGACACCGCTGCGGCCACACTGTAGAAGGCTGGCAATGTGCTGGCGGCTCGATTCCGCTTCGGCTCTCCTTTCTCTTCAAAAGTTGTGGTCTGTGGACACTGTCTTGTGACCTTGTCCCTCACAATCAATGAAACATTAAAACGGCTCCCATCGCTGCCCATCTTAATGCAGGAGTCATTCTGGTGGTGACAGTGTAGCGATTTTGGTGGAGTCATTCTGGTGGTGACTGTGTAGCGATAGGTATATAATCTCACTCTTCCCCCCACCTCCATACTGAGAGCCGGTTTGGCCTAGCGGTAAGGCGTTAGGCTGGTAAGCGGAAGGACCTCGGTTCGATACCGCTTCGGCTCTCCTTTCTCTTCAAAAGTTGTGGTTTGTGGACACGGTCTTGTGACTGTCCCTCGCAATTAATGAAACATTAAAACGGCTCTCATCGCTGCCCATCTTAATGCAGGTCATTCTGGTGGTGACAGTGTAGCGATAGGTATATACTCACCCTCTTCCCCCACCTCCATACCCCCTTACCCCATTCTCCCCGTCCCTAATAAGCCTTAGGTTTCTGTGGACGTTAAGCACCATGTTTACTTACTTACACCTCCATACCCCCTCCCTCGCCCCTTCCCCCCGTCCCTAATAAGTCTTATAGTGTCTGTGGACGTGAAGCACCATGTTTACTGCCGGAACAATTGTGAGCTGGTTTGGCCTGGCTTTAAGGCGTTAGGTCTGTCATCGGACGACGTCAGTTCGGTTTTCACCTTCGGCTCTACTTTCTCTTCAAAATCTAGAGTAAACAAAAACAACAGAAACACCACACTGTGTTTAAAAAAAAAAAAAAAAAAAAAAAAAAATCGGTTTTCTCAATGACCTGAGACTGAAGAATGCAGAAAAAGTTATCTTCAAAAGTTACGGTTTATGGAGCACCGTCTTGTGACTTTGCGCCTCACAATTAACGAAAACGTTAAAATGACTCCCTCATTCCTGCCCAACTTAATTCAGAAGCATTCGGGCGGTGACAGTGTAGTGTTAGGGGTAGTCCCTCATCCCTTCCCACCCACCCCATCTCCCCATCCTGGGATCTCGGTCCCCGCCAGTACCTCTCCTTGCTGTGAACAGACACAAAATAAAACATTGATTGATTTGATTTGATCACACACACACACACACACACACACACACACACACACACACACACACACACACACACACACACACACACACACACACACACACACACACAGACGGAGACAGACAGCTCGGCGTCTAACGAATCTAACGAACGAAGGAACAATGTGGGATCTATTTCTTATAGCAGGCCAGTATCACAGACATACACAGACAAGAGTGGAACAGTTTCTTTGTATGGCATCCGCTGGCACTGACATTGCATGAACGAGCCTTTTTGTTAACCATCTTGTGCCCAAGAAGGCAGTCGTTTTTCCTGCAGGCGAAAGGAATCACAATAAAAAGTTCGCAACAAGGATTTTGTTTTGAAGTTCTCCGTTCATTTTTCCCCCGGCGCAAAACTCTTCTTGCGTCAGTAACGCTTAGCGGGACTCGGCTATAAAACAAACAATAAAAAGACAGGGTTAAATGTCACAGCGGGCCTAACGGTACGTGTAGCCTCTTTGATCTTGTTTCTTGGGCGGCGTGGGCACGCAACGTTTGCCCCCGAGATTAAAGAGTCTGTGCGTGCAACACGGGAGAGCTAAGACACGTGTCGTGGTTGTGTGCAGCCAGGTCCGCTACGTCATACTATCCAAACGTAGGTTGGAAAGTGAAATTAAGGGAAAATTATTTCTAATAAAACCCCTCAGTTAGATTATTATTATTATTAAATTATTATTATTATTATTATTTTTTTGGGGGGGGGGTTGGGGGGGGGGATTTCTTCCACCTGTTGCACAAAACATGTTTTGAGAGGGTTAGTTCCTTTAAAGAGAGATCCAAAAACATAGAAGGTTCAAAAGAACGCTATTTATTAGGACAAAAACAATGTGCAGATTTTCGGGGTAATCCCCTTTATCAAGCTACAAAACGACACTTAAACAACAGTTAAACGGTGAAAAACGATGAAATGTTGTTTTCCTGTTCAATAGCTTGGAAGAATGTTTTCCTTTAAAGAGAAACAGAGACCAGACACGAGTGGAACAGTTCTCGGTAGACTAGACAAGAGTGGAACAGTTCTTGGTATAAGATTTTAATGGAACAGCTTCACAATGACAAGAGGCTAGACAAGAGTGGAACAGTTCTCGGTATCACATTTAGTGGAACAGCTTCATAATGACAAGAGACTAGACAAGAGTGGAACAGTTCTCGGTATCACATTTAGTCCATGGAACAGCTTCATAATGACAATTAAGAGACTAGACAAGAGTGGAACAGTTCTTGATATAACATTTTAGTGGAAAAGCTTCACAATGACAATTAGAGACTAGACAAGAGCGGAACAGTTATTGGTAACACATTTAGTGGGACATGCTCATAATGACAAGAGACTAGACACGAGTGGAACGGTTCCTAATACCACATCTGGTGAAACTAGCCTTAAACAGAGGGACTAGACAACAGGAACAATTCGTCAGTACCACGTACAAATCTGACGCTAAACAGAGACATTAAACAAAGACAGTGGAACAGTTCTAGTACCACACATATGCCTGCCCTAAACAAAGAGAGAACAAGACGACGAGAACAATTCACCTGTGCTACACAAATTATGAAGCTGACGGTAAACGGAAACACACACACACACACACACACGCACGCACGCACGCACGCACGCACGCACGCACGCACGCACGCACACACACACACACAGCAACAACGGGGAACAGCCTCTTGAATAAATCCTTGTTTTAAAATCAACAGCCTCTTGATTTGCCGAGATGGTGTTTGGTTGTTTGTTTGGGTTGAAGTTGTTGGATTTACTAGAACAGTACAAGTCACAGCAGTTGTCAGTCATATATTCGAAAGACCTACAGGTCTGAAGTGAACCAACATTTGTCTCAGAGGATTACATCTGTTGACAAAGGGTGCTCCTGATGAAATATATGACTTCCGTTAAGCTAGTCCGTGATAGTGAAGCTAGGTTTCATACTGGACCGGAATGGCAAGTATTTAGTTTGCAAATGAGCGGGTGAGCCTTGTGTCAGATCAAACTGCTCGTTTTTTGTTCCTCTTCTCTCTCTCTCTCATCCCCCACCCCCACCCACCCCTGCAACGAGTCCTGAGGGTACAGGATTACACTTACAGGTAGACGCATAGCTGCATCGCACTATGCGGGCATTCCGTTATCTAGAACTGAGGAGCTGGCCTAAGCCAGTGGCTGAATGATTGTGCACGTGATGGTCGATGTCAGCCTTCTACAATATATATCTAGTCCAACTGGCTACACTGCAGCAGGCAGGACCTGACGGAAAATAAGTTGACCCGTTGAAAATAGCTTACACTGGTCACGGTTGACCGATTGTGATTAATTAACGTGGCCAGCAGGGCGAGGTCATTTCGGTGTGGCCGTGGCGGTAGTGGTGGCCGCTGCGTCGACAGACCTTGTACTGGAAGTCCGCGTTACGCTTCAGTGGTCACAATCAGAGATCATTTCATCAGTCACGCCACGGAAACGCCGTTAGTCGCGTTCGCTGTGTTCTCTGTGTGTCGTCGTTACATTTTCGCTGGAGGCTACGACAGCAACAGACTTTGATGTCTAAAGACCGACCTAAACTCTGCCTACGCGTTTACGGACATTAGTGGCTACAAACTGCGTCTGTGTTCAGGGACATTAGGGGTTACAAACGCTACTTGCAATGACGTCCTAACCCGCCTCTGTGTTTGGAAGCCTCATTGGCTATTGCAAAAGCTTTGATGTCAGAGCGGCTTCGGTGTCTGCCTTGGTTGAATCGTTTCGTCGGTGACATTTTACATGTGCGTGGTCAGACAGAACCTGTTTGTGTGCTTTGTAAAGACTGGATGTTTCGATGATTGTACGCTTTGGGCGTTCTTCCTCGTGTGTGTGTGTGTGTGTGTGTGTGTGTGTGTGTGTGTGTGTGTGTGTGTGTGTGTGTGTGTGTGTGTGTTGTGTGTGTGTGTGTGTGTGTGTGTGTCCGTGCATGTGTGTGCCTCTGTGTGTGGACGACCGT
Source organism: Alviniconcha strummeri (assembly GCA_963584105.1). Lineage (NCBI taxonomy): Eukaryota > Metazoa > Mollusca > Gastropoda > Provannidae > Alviniconcha > Alviniconcha strummeri. Next base: position 15,929,518 of record OY757541.1, on the reverse strand, counting down.
GTGTGTGTTTGTGCGTGCGTGTGTGATAGTTTATAACACCCTTCCTGTTGTTGTGGTAGGTCACCATCTATAGCATGCGTGACCTTTCCCTCAGGTGCCAGGTGTATCCGTGATATCCGTGATACACCTGGATATTGAAGCAGGCTGTACTTAATATAGAAGTGGGCTATTATCGTGTCTTTTGTCTCCTTTGCAGTTCCTGGATTGGTTTTTCGTGATCATGCGCTGATGACGTCCCACGAAATTGGAAGTCGTTCCTCCCACAGGTCTGTTCAACTTCCGTGTGCTTATTGCGTCAGTGTGTGTTGAAATGCATTTCTGTGATACTGTAACTTTATGTAAGCATTGGGTACAGTGGGCGAATGCCTTTTTATCTTTTCAGTTTGCGCGCGCGCGTTTGTGTGTGTGTGTGTGTGTGTGTGTGTGTGTGTGTGTGTGTGTGTGTGTGTGTGTGTGTGTGTGTGTGTGTGTGTGTGTGTGTGTGCGCGTTTCTTTGTTTGTGCGCGCGCAGACTACATCTTGTCTTCTTCTGTCTTATCTCTTTGGTTAACAACACCTTCTTCTTCTTCCTTTTTGTTTTAAATTCTTTTCACATAAGTTATACAAGACTGATCATACCTCAGAATAACAGCATATGTCAATAAATTACACCCGAACAACAAAAACTTAAAAAAGAGACTCTTAAATCAGAATTATTTGAATACGCACTTGTTTGCTGTTTCATGGTTTTATTCTTCGTGGTACCGACCAGTCTCTCTGTCGGTCTGTACCAGTCTGTCCTGTGAACATTACTCACGTGGCGAACAACACCTGTTTACTGATTCTCCCTCTGCTAGTGTGTAAGAAGCAGGCTATCAATTGCTTCATTCGTATTCAACTCGGTGAATCGATTCGCTAACCCAGTTTTATCTCAACACGAAGACCGTCTATTCAGTGACTGCCTACCTTGACGTGTACCTGACCATTTACCGAGCACCTACGTGCATTTTCACTATTCCGGCATTGAGTACATACATACATTTTCACTATTTACCTATGTGCGTTATGACTATTCACCGAATACATGCGTTGTTATTATTTACCGAGTACTTACATGCATTCTGACTATTCACCGAGTATTACGTGCCCTATGACTGTTCACCTGTGATTATTCATCGAGTAACTGCGTTCAGTATGACTGTTCACCTATGCACCTAAGCGCATTATAACAAATGGATAAGCGTACTTACTACTACTACTACTGCTGCTGCTGCTCCTCCTCCTCCTCCTCTTCCTCCTCATCCTACTACTACTACCGGAAATTTGTAAAGCGCCTACGGCCTCGCGGCTCAAAGCGCTGAACAAACATAATGTAACCCACATAATATATATCGAGATGGAAAATGTTATCAGCAATTTAACGAAAGCTGACACATAATGTAGACATCAACAAGGGTTAAAGCAGAGCTATGTGCAAGATGCACATACTTCTGCCTTCACTGTCAGTAGCAGCTGGGGCAGCAGTGGCACAATGAACATCGCCCATTGGCGGCGCGGCAGGCTTCAGTCAATTAGCTTTCTCCCCTACAGTGCTTAGAGCACATTTACAGAAAGAGCGCTTACGATACTCATTATTGTTCGTTAGTTTTAGTACCTCCGTTTGCCTTGCTTATTCACCGAGTGAACGTCGACGTGCATTCTGGCTCTTTACAGAGTTCCTAGCAACGGTTTGATATTCGCCGAGCTCTACTCAGGTGTACTGTGGATGTCCACCGAGTATACCTGTCCAGTGGCTTTTGACTGGGTAATCTACCTAGCTGTACTGTAGCTATTTACCGAGTACGTACCTGTACTGTGGCTATTTACTGAGCAGACTACCGACCTGTGCTTTGGCTATTTACTGAGCAGACTACCGACCTGTGCTGTGGCTATTTACTGAGCAGACTACCGACCTGTGCTGTGGCTGTTTACTGAGCAGACTACCGACCTGTACTGTGGCTATTTACTGAGCAGACTACCGACCTGTGCTGTGGCTATTTACTGAGCAGACTACCGACCTGTGCTGTGGCTAGTTACCGAGTATTTGTATCCTGGCTTTTTACTGAGTAGTCCGCCTGTCTCTACAGTCGCTGTTCACGGAGTAAGTACCTGTACTATGCTTATTAACCGTGTAGTCTACCTACTGTATTGTAGCTATTTACCGAGTACGTACCGGCACTAAGGCTATTTAAGGAGTATCTACCTGACCCATGACTATAATTACAGTTTGTCCCTAATATGTCAACCCGACATCCGAGGACATGAAGCCCCACATCATCATCACCCATGACTATTTACCCAATGCTCACCAGCACTGCGGCTGTTCATCCAGTTGCCTAACTCCCTGCACTATCGCTATTCACTGAGTACTTACCTGCACTACAGCTATTCAGTGAGTATACTTACCTACCTCTTCTGCGGCTGTTTACTGAGGATAAATATATGCTGCCTGCACGCGTATAGTGTAACCAATAAATTGTTGTTTGCACAAAGGGCTGTCAGTGTCAGGTGTAACGGCCTGCTATCTCGGTAAGCACTGTCGGTCTGCCCTGAGACTTTATTACCTGGCTGTTACAGCTATCAAGTACCCTTGACTTCACCTTTGACAGACACCTCCACGGGCTCTTGGTTCACGATAACCCCTCTTTTGACGCAATCTGCCCACCATAGGAGGTTATTGTGAAGACATTAAAGTAGCTTTTACTTGCTTGGGCTACGTGGATAGGGCATCAACATAGTGAGACTTTCGTGAATAACAGGTCGTTCTCTGCTCGTGGGAACGTGTCACGTTTGTTAAAGGCGTCCAGGTTTGAAGAACACAAAGAAAGAGTGGGACTTCAACCCCCTCCAACTCCTAACACACACATACGCAGTGGTAGAAAATCACAGATATCAATGCAGTGTGCAGCAAAACTGTTCAATTGTAAATGCATGTTTCAGATTTGCAAGAGCTTTCCTTTTTATTATTAAAATAGGCAGATGTTTGTTCTTTGCTTTGAAAAGGGCATCTCCCCTTTCACCCACACGTTCCACCAAAACTGCACATTGCTGCCCATGTTCAGTTAAAAGACATTCTGTCCCGGCTGTAATATGAGTGTGTTACCAAAAAGGGAGGCGGTGTCCATGATTGTATAGTCTGAATCAATCACAGAGACAAAGCAGATTATAAAATAGGAACAAGTAATTCTTTCACAGTACAGCAGTATTGGTGGTTTGAGTACCCTACTAAACTGTGCTAGTACACTTTAAGTCATTGCTGTAACGGTAGGTGAGCGCAGGAAAAGGCAGAAATGAATACAAATTCACGTCTTCAGGAACGTTTGATGCAATTTGCGACCAACATTGTTGCCACGCCAACATTTTTCCAAGCGCTGGACACGAAAACAACACAGCTCAACCAAAAGCAGATAAGTGTCCTAGTTCTACATCTCATTTTTTTTTTTTACCGTTTAACCGTTGCTTACGTGTCGTTTTTTTTAGCTTAATAAAGGGGATTACCCCGAAAATTAGCATGTTGAGTTTTGTCCTAACAAATAACATTCTTTTGAATCTTTTCTGTAACGGGTTCTTCAGTTTGCAACGCAGAGCGTCGTTCGAATCAAGTACTTATCCAATTCTGGTGCTACGCTGACACTGACAACCACGAGATCGCTCTCACAACCATGCTTAGCTAGACGTATTTTACCCCTGAAACGGGACGCAGTAGTTTTGGTTCTTTAACATTTTCGTGGCTCAGTTGCCAATACTTCATGAATGAGATATGCTGGTTTTGTTTCCTCTTGTCAGCACAGAAGCCTTGTTGTTTGCGTCGCTGTTTGTGTTGCAGACTATAGCTAGATGTACGCGCTTATGCCGCTTAAGTTGATTTTCTTCTTCTTGGCAATGATTCTGTGACGACGCTTTTCAGACTAGTTGTTGGAGTAACGTAGAAATGATTAATGCACGTTTAATCTGCCGCGTATCCCATCAGGTGTGCGTGGAGCACGGTGAATAATTTATTCGTCATACATAACTGAGTGGAGCGCTGAGCATGGCAGACTGCCTACGGCCTTGCCTCTGGTCGCGGGGAAGCTGCGCTCGTATCACGTGCACTTTCTCATTTTCCCTGTCACTGTCTCTCGCGCCTCTGTCATATGCTGTGCGGCAGCGGCAACAATTGCCAAACTAAAAACTTGGGTGTGATCGACAAGTCAGCGAAGCCGAGCTCTGCCTGGCCTGTCTCCAGCGAGTGTTTCTGTCTATCCGTTACTATTTTTCTGCTGTTCAGCTCGTGGTTTGACGACGCTACGACGGAAAGATAATGGCCTGTAGTTGCCGGAGACATATCAATCGTCACTGTTGTGTTCTTGTAAGGTTCGATTTCTTCATACACCTCACACACACTGTTCAAACTGTGCCTGCGCGTGTGTGTGTGTTAAGCGCGAGTTAGGACGTGTTCGTTACTGATGAGAAGATACACTGCTCAAGGCACTGTGTGTTGTCAGTGTTGTCAGCGGCGTTCGATTACTGAAAACACACGACTGAATTTTTCTGTGTTGTGAGAAAAGGATTGGATTACTTCAAACACACTCACGCGCACGCCGTTCCACAGACCTCGCCGTGTTTATGACTCGAGTGCGGCTGAATCACTGGCATAGCTGCGCTCACCCACAAGCGAGCAGAGCTGCTGGAGATGGGTGCCAGGCTTGATTAGCCTCACCTGTCAGACCAGGTAAGTTCGTGGACCAGTTTTACCCCGGGGCCCGCTGCCACCACGTGTTTACCCCGTTCCCGCCAACACCGGTAAGGCGCCAGAAGTTTTTCAATCTGACGGGGATTATTAGATTAGATTGCAGACGTCGTCTGCTGGGTTGTCTTAACTTTTGCAGATTAGGAGTTTCGCTGGAGCGTAATTTTCAGGCAGACACTGATCCTCGCAAGTCTTCTGGAGTGTGGTCTTGTTCTTTGAAACCGATTCTGTTACCTGGTACTTACGGCGCATGATAATTAAGGCATGGAACGGCGGGGTGATGGGTGGGGTGTGGGGGGTGGGGATGGAGATGGAGGGAGAGGGGGATAGCAGTGGGTGGAACAAATGCATGAACGGTTGGAGCCAGCGTACATTAGAGTAACGCGGTGCTTGCTGTCTGCGATCTATTCATTGGTGGTGTGTTTTTGTTTGTTGTTTAAACAAAAAACTAAAAAACAAAAAAATGGGGGTACGAGTTGCGTCCGACTGATTTTGCTCATCGTGGATATGTTTGCTGCCGAAAGTCATTATCCGGTGAATTTACAATTCTGTAGTGTCTCCTTGGATTTTTGTTTGTTTGTTATTTACGCGTATGTTTTGTTTATTGCAGTCGTTTTTGTTCGTTTTAAATTACAACTGTAACAATACTCGAAGTTAGTCTCTTGGACTGTACAAAACTAAAATTACCAACATCCATTCAACAGTCAAAACTTTCGATTACCTACAAATCACCCTCTGTGACCAGGGACTGAAATTAGTTTGCTAACCTGCTGTTTAAATATCAGTCAAACATCTATCTTTCTGCCTTTCACTTTCTCCTCCCCCTTCTGTCTGTAAACCTAAATGAGAGAGAGAGGAGGGGCAGTGACAGACAGACAGTCTGTCTCTCCCCCTTTGTCTCATTTAGGTTTATAATATGAAATGATTGGGGTGTGGGGAGGGGATCTGAAACAAGAATGACTGCTAGCGTTCTAAAACAAGACCCAAACACATAAAAGGTTCAACAGAATGCTTATTTATTAGGACACAGACACGCAATCTGCAAATTTTCGGGGAAATCCTCTTTGCCAAGCTACAAAACGACACTTAAACAACAGTTGAACGGTTGAAAACGATGAAAAATTAGATGAGAAACTTATCTTGTTTTGGTTGAGCTGTTGTTTTCTTGTCCAATGTAACTGTTTACCTGTTGTTTAAGTGTCGTTTTGTAGCTTGACAAAGGGGATTTCCCCGAAAATTTGCAGATTGTGTGTTTGTGTCGTAATAAATAAGCATTCTTTTGAACCTTTAGTGTTTGAAATGATTGGGGGGTGGGGGGTGGGGGTCTGAAACAAGGATAACTGCTAGCGTTCTAAAACAAGATCCAAGCACATAAATGGTTAAAAGGAACGCTAATGTAATATGACACCACAAAACATGTGCACATTTTCGGGGTAGGCCCCTTTCTCGAAGCGACAAAACAGCAGTTACACTACGGTCGAACGGTGATACATAAAAATGTACTTATGCCGTTGCAGTTGTGGTGTGTTGTTAACCGTTTATGTATTTCGATCCTGAAATTATTGTAGATAGTGTGATTCTTTTTTTTAAGCAGGCTTTCCTGGAGAGAGCTACCAGAATTTCCAATCGGGAAACCTTCCAACCCGAAGCAGTAGCCTACTACCAGATGAATAGCAAGGAACTACATCGCAGTTGAAATTTGCAGTTTCCCGATAGCACAGGTGGTGGGCCTCGATCGTACGTGAACTTGTCGCCGGCGAAATGACGAAACTTTTGGATTTTTTCTCTCTCTTTTTACCGAAGACCGACCGCTTTCCGAAAGGGTGTCCTTTTCAGGCAGAAATGGGTCAGTCTGTTCAGTTATGTAAAATGCATTTGTACCGAAACGCTGCACGTAGATTTCCCAGCTGATTGCTTCACACGGAAATCGAAAAGAAATAGGAAGAGAAAAGACACGAATTTTACAATTTTGACAGACGATGGCTATTGATCCGCTGAGAAGAGGTGAGGGTGGGGTGGATACGGGTGGAGAGGGAGAGACGGGGGTGCGGTGGGAAAGAGTAACAGAGAGAAAGGAAGCAGAGAGAGAGAGAGAGAGAGAGAGAGAGAGAGAGAGAGAGAGAGAGAGAGAGAGAGAGAGAGAGAGAGAGAGAATCATGGACTTACCATGAAGTTACCACAAGAGATCTTAACCAACTTCAGCGCAAAGCAGTCAGCCAAAGATAAGATTAACCAAACTGGTTCGCAAAATTTAGTGTTTGATTTCCCTAGTTGAAGAAGGGATCCATCTTCAAGCTGAATAAAATTTGTTTCATTGTCAGCTAAGCCACTGTACCACGGACAACAGGTCAATTGTTCTAGATAGCGGCCAGCAAAGATACAAACAGAGAGCAATTTCTTGCGTCTGCTGAGAATAATGGGTCTTCGTTTTGGACGTCCCGTGAAAAGCTGGTGGTCAAGGCTGCATCCCTCTGGCGAACTAGACAGTAAAGCCAAACGCTGCTCTGTATACAGCTTTCATTTTGTGTCAATGTGTTTTGATATTCTCCAGTGAATAATGGGTTTGTTCTGCTCTGTACGCAGAATATATGTTCACATATTTTTGGTGTAAATGACTATGGCGCTTTGATCTAAGTCTTAAAAAAATATTGATGGATATTACACTATAGAAATGCTACGTATGCATGTATTTTTTTTTTTATCATTGTCACTATGAACATTTGTGTAAAACAAATTGTAATAAATATATTCATTAAAGTCTTACCAATATGATCACACAAGGATAAACGTACTTCTATCCATTACTGTAATCAGTAGGGCAGCAATTATAAGTAGCACGAATTGTCAGCAGATTTTAGTCAGCGTCCTGCCCTACGGCGCTTTGGGTGCATTTAGAGATAGATGGAACATTTAATATATTCATTATAATTATCATTAATTTCCTACAGATTATTGTATTGTCCCTAAAATTCTGACATTCGCTCTGCTCGGCAACTTAAATGCTGTTATCAAAACACAAATAGTTGTTACAAAGAAATGCTTTAAGAAAAAGAGACAGAACAGAACGTTAGCAGTGTGCAATTGTTGAGTATATAGATATTTTCGTTCAAGCAGCGGACAAACGAATGTGATTCAGACAAGAACAGTAAAAGCGATGCAAAGGTAGAAGAAACTGATCTGTTTTCTTTGAGATCTTTCTCTCTCTCTCTCTCTCTCTCTCTCTCTCTCTCTCTCTCTCTCTCTCTCTCTCTCTCTCTCTCTCTCTCTCTCTCTCTCTCTCTCTCTCTGTGTGTGTGTGTGTGTGTGTGTGTGTGTGTGTGTGTGTGTGTGTGTGTGTGTGTGTGTGTGTGCATGCGTGCGTGCGTACATGCGTACGTTCGTGAATTCATGCTTGAGCGGTATATCTGTGTGAGGTTGAGAGAGTGAGAAAGAGAGAGAGAGTGAGAAAGAGAGAGTGTGTGTGTGTTGGAGGGTGGGGGGGGGGGGGTAGGGAGGAACAGTAGGACTGCTGCACACCCTCACACGTCTCTTTGCAGCCAGAGAGCAAAACATGCTCGGCCGTCGATTCCGGTTTTTCGTAATGGCATCCCTGTGATTACATGGTTTGGTTTGATGGGTTTTGGGGTTTTGTGGGGAACGGAAACCAGAAGGGGGTTGGGTGTAGCTGTTGCGTATTTTTCTTACGCCCGAGCTGTGATGGCTAATGGATGTCTAAGCACCAATAGCTATTGATGTCGAGGCACCAAAAGCTAATGGCTGTTGATGTCCAGGCACCTGACGGTGGTTGCTATTGATGGCCAAGCATCAGAGAAGGTGATGGCTATTGATGTCTGAGCACTAGGAGATGGTAAGTGTTGATATTTTATGCATCTGAAGGCGATGGCTGTTGATGCCTGATCACCGAGAGATGGTGGCTGTTGATGCCTGAACACCAGTCGATGGTGGCTATTGGTGTCTGAGCACCAGAAGTTGTTGTCTCTTGACATAATTTTAAAAGCTTATAATATTATTATAAGCACCAGATGATTGTGGCTATTGCTGTCAAAGCGCCAGACAATTGTCGCAATTGATTACTGAGCACCAGGCGATGGTGGCAATTGATGTCTGAGCACCAGATGGTGATGGCTGTCGATGGCTAAGCACTAGAAGGTGGTGGATATTTATGTCCAAGCACCAGAGCGTGACGACTATTGTGTCTTTATAAACACCAGAAGGCGGTGGCTGTCGAGGTCTGACTACTAGACGATGTTGGATAATATAATGTCTTGCCATCAGACGTTGATGGCTGTCAATACGTTGCTGTCTTTTGGTGTTTAATCATCAGGCGGTGTCGTCTGTTATAGTCCAATCACAAGGTCATGGTGGCTATCGATGGCTAAGCACCTAACAGTGGTGGCTATTGAAGTCTAGATACTAGCATCTGCATCCATGTATCTGATTCAGTCAGTCCATTTCTCAAATGTTGAAATGGCTTTCCAATATGCCGACAGCCTCTTCTTTGATCGGATGATGGGCCCTGGCATATTTTACATTCTGCATTTGATGTAGGCTGTTTTGATAAAACTGTCATTTGTGGATAAATCTTATGACAACGAGGATCAATTTTCATTTTTAGACATGTAATAAACAGTAATATGGTCAGCTTTGCACTGATAAACTCTAATAACAACAACCATCATCATCATAATCAGTCACCACTGACAATTGTGTGTGTGTGTGTGTGTGTGTGTGTGTGTGTGTGTGTGTGTGTGTGTGTGTGTGTGTGTGTGTGTGTGTGTGTGTGTGTGTGTGTGTGTGTGTGTGTTCACGTGTGAATCTATAAAAAAATAAAACCCTATTTTGTGTCTTACGGCTTCTCAGATGTCTAATGAATAGTATAGTGTGTAATATTGACTGAATGATTTGTGTAACCGACGAAGCTGACCACGTTTTTGTACACCAACAAATATTAACGCCATTTTCTAATCAAACACAACAACGTTATAGATTCACACGTTTTATAGATTCACATGTGAACACACACACACACACACACACACACACACACACACACACACACACACACACACACACACACACACACACTCACACACACGCACACACTGCATTGCATTTTATTAAGGAACCGAAAATCCAGAGATTTATCAATGAACCGAAAAGTCTCAGAATAACTCCGCTGATTAGCCTTCGTGGAACTTTCACAGCCACAGCACAACACCGACCAGAAGCAGGAGGAACCCAAATTTCCCAGCCCAACATGCCAAAGATACTAAAAATTCCCCTGTATGATGTACGTCTTTCTCGATCGGCCGTTTTTTGGACAGCGGTGCCATCCGTCAGCGGGCAATTTCACGGCCAACTGTTTGCCGTTCCTTGAGAAGGGCGAAACATGTGTAAACACTGCTCTGACGGAAGCTGAATGAGGTCGACTTGTGTAGTCAGACTGCTCTCACTTCACGCAACTCATCAGTCAGGGAACATAAACGCAGGGGAACAGGGGCACAGACAAGGGCATGTTTGAGGGGTGCGGATGGGGTGTGGGGGACCTGGAGGTGGGGGTGCTGTCTCCATTCTCCTTCTTCTTGTTCTTCCGCGGGTATAGTGTCCGACTTCAACATTTTGAAGACTGACACGTTTAGTGCGCGCTTGGTCATTTCGGTGTTTTCATAATCCGCCGAACTGTGACATGGACTGCAGGATCTTTAACGTGCGGATGTAATGTTTGCATGCACACACGGAGGACCTCGGTTAATAGTGTCTTTTATGGCTTATGTTAGGTGTAGGCGCCTTACAAAAATTAGTACTCTTTTACATTACATTTATAGAATCTGCAGACAATTTGACTCCCCATTCATTTTGTCTTGTACTGTGGAATATTATTATCGTTTAAAAGTGGTCCTCTGTCTTTCTCTTTGTTCGTTTTTGCTATTCTTGTCGCCTGTGGAATCTGCTGTCCTCTCTTCCAGTCCTCCAGACTTGTTCATCTCGCTCAGTTGAACCTCTTCCGCCTCTTCAGCCGCTCGTCGCCATTGTCGTCGTCATCACCTGTCTGATGTTTGCCGCCATTTTCAGTTGTTTTTTAGTCGCACACATTAATTGGGTGATTATCACCATCACCATACCGTCGTAGTGGCAAGATCAGTATCATCATCATCACCATCATAACCATCGTCATTTTTTCTTGTTGTATTTCGTTCTGATATAACCGCAATGGTTCACTGGGCGTAAAATACCAAGTTACTTACTCTTCTTGTATTATTCCCATTTTTCTCATCTTCTTCGCTTCTTCTTGTATTTTTCATTTTTCTATTCTTCCCATCTTCCTACCCCCCTCCCTCCCCCCTCCAGTCCACCCCCACTGCCCTCCATCTCGCTCACAGACAATTTGCTGTTAGGTCGCTAATCGTTTTTCTCTTTACCTGCCTTCACGCGCTGCTGAGGAAAGTCATCAGCTCTTTCTCGTTCTACGGATGCCGGAGCCGTTCCAGAGAGTGCATCGCTCCGTTTTTTGCAGGCTTTCGCACGCTTTCTTCTCTCACTTTAACCAGCCACGAACGTAGAAGGCTGGAGAGGGAGTGGCGGAAGCCGTGGTGGTGGTGGTGGTGATGGTGGTGGAGAGGGGTGTGGGTGTGGGGGAGGGGGGGAGGGAATAGGGGTCTGTCCCTGGGGATAGGGTCAGTGTGTGTGCTGCTGTCCAATATTGCCACGTCATCTAACTGACTGGACTAGCCTCCGGGAGGACGCTGACGGTTTTGACGCTGTCGATCCGGCCGGAGCCGCGTGAAGCTGAGAGAATCACTGAGTTTGCGTTGTCGTTGCATCGTTGAGGCTGGTGGTTGACAGCTCGGGGCATCTGAAGAATACCAACATCATCAGTGCAGCATGACGAGCGTTTGATAGCTGCGGGTGGTGGAGGGGTGGGGGTGGGGGGAGGCGGAGGCATCGTAAATGATACGTCAATTGTCATTGCATTGTAGCAGGTGTTTGACGGCTAGCGGCATCGCGAAAGATCCAGCCATTATCATTGCATTGTAAAGGGGATGGCAGGGGACGTGTGTGTGTGTGTGTGTGTTGGGGGGGGGGGGGGGGGGCGGGCTAGAACTTTTACCACTGCTGTAGCGCTGTCTGGTAGGCCTACTACTGAACGTATTGGAAGAGGTAACTGGCGCTATTGTGGATAACATTCACGCCTTTCAGGGATCGGTTGATATTGTTATCACTAAGGAGTCTTCCTTCAGTACGTGCCTTCTGGAACAACACCGGGTTTCCTGTAATGGATATCGGTTCTGTTGTGCACGGGAAGTCGAAGCTTCCCATCTGGCATATGGAAGTTTCTTACGAAGGTTTCGGCCTCGGCCCAGCAACAGTCGCTGCATCCGCATCAGTTCCTGGCGGCCTCTCTAGCGAGCGAGCGAATGGATAAACGTGGTTTGGGATGACAGACGCGGCTGGTGAAGAACAAAGTTCATCCCACGACCAAGCTAGTAGAGCTGCGCACGCACTATTATAGTCATTCAGTAGTTACCTCCCCTGAGAGTTAGTTTTATCGCCCTTGCAGTTGTTCAGTTTTTACCGGCCTTTCGGTACTTCAATTGTTACGCCCTCGTAGTGGTAAAATCATTGTGCTTTGTATTTTACTTAGTCTTATTTTTATTGATTTGTTTTAAACATATATGCCTTTGCTTTTTGTTTTGCCAATTTCTCAGATGTTAGTTACTTCGATGTTTTATGCATATACCCTCTTTGGGTATTCTTAAATAAAATTCGTTACCTGACCTTCACCTTGCTTCAGTGTTTACCACTCTTGGGGTATTAAGTCAGTTCTGACCGCCCTGGATGTAATTCAATCCTTACCACCGTTGTAGCAATTTCGTATTTACAGCCGCGCTGGTAGCAATTCAGTTATTACCGACAAAATGCCCACCGTGACTTAATTTGGCCGGCGTGGGCAAGCCAGCCACAGGTTACGCGCCACTCGTTGCGAGGACAGCGGCATCGGGAACGTGTTCCTGGTTCCGTGTCTATATAGACTCCGCCATTACTTCCACCTGTGTCGGTTCTCAGTCAATCATATTGCTGCGGCCGCGGGGAGGAGCTGACCGCGCGGAACAATTGAATGCGGAGGCCAGCGGCCACAAGATGATTGTTGCTTAGTGCCCATCAAACCCTTTGCACCCGGCCCGGTCAGTCGGAAATCACTTCCACTTCGGGGCCAAGGGGCTGTGTGTAGCGTACTGACCGGAGTCAGCCTAGGTAATAATGTCTGTAGTCCGCTGGAGCCGGATTAGATCAGCGGCTTTAGGGAACAGTGAAATGATAGTCATTTCCCTT
>OY757541.1:15903940-15911440 GCA_963584105.1 Alviniconcha strummeri | reverse complement strand
CATCAACACCAGCAGAGAGCCACGGCGCCAGCACTCGAATCTCTGATTTCAGAGGAAATTGAATCTCCCCCCTTCCTCTCAATCCCCCCTCCCCCCGCCCCCCCCCCCCCCACCTGCTTCCAGCACCATCGTCTGTCTTGTGTCTTGTGTAGTCGGCAGGTCTGGCATGAAGTCTTGGACTAAGACTGAAGTTACCAACTTGATCTTCTCTGTCTCTGTGTGTCTGTGTCTTTCTCGTTCTCTCCCGCTTTGAAGTGACCCTGAAGGTCGACAGGGTGCAAAGAGACCCGTTCTCTGTCTGTCTGTTTCTCTGTCTTTTCTTTTCTCTCTATTTTTTCTTGATCAGCAGTAGTGTTTAAAAGGAAGAACTAGTTGTTAGGTCTAAGTGAACCTTAGCTAGGATCCTGGGTTTGTAAAATTTTCGAGTTCGAGTTGTTCGATTTCTATTCTCTTTCTCTCTCTCCGTTGTGTGTCTGTCACCTGAGATAACCCTGTGCAGTTTACAGGAATAAAAAATCTAGTTACTAACTAGCTATCTTCCCATCTTAATGCATAATTATTTTGGTGGTGACAGTGTATCTTTAGCTATTCCCCCCCCCCCCCCAGCCCTTTAGCCCGCAGCCTACCCCCCCGCCCCTCCATCTCACGGGATCTCGGTCCCCGTCAGCACCTCTACGGGGACAACTCGACGTTAAACCATTGGAACGAACGAACGAGTCGAGGCTCTTCGCCCTGTACCGCATACACTTGTCTTGCGCAACTGCCGGAGATACTCTTCAAACTAAAACCGCTTTGCTGCTTGCCGCCTCCACTCCGAATCAGTTCACGAAGGTGCTTACGTATTCGTCTTCAAAGGGACGATTGAAGCTGGGCTTCACTCTCTTTACGGCTCACCGTAAAGACGAACACAGACCTCTTCGGTGTTAATGCGACTGCTTCAATCGCTGCAGCCGCGTAACTGCAGGTAATGGCCCTCACAGCAACACAAGGCAGCGCGCCACAAACCACAGCACGGATCGGCGCGTGCGGCTGAGGAAGCACAGACTCCACGCTGGCGGAGAGACTTTATGGGCGGTGCCGTCATGGCTCATTTAGCGCCGTGTATGATCGGGGTTTGATGGCTGGCAGTCTGTTAAAAACGGTCGTAGATGGAAGGCAACATTGGAAACCTCACGGTTGGATGGCGCGTGTAATTTTGTAATTTCGTCACCGTTCCTTCGTTTTTAGCTGTGGTGGCTGGTTTCGTACCTGAGCTTATCGGCGCGTGCAGCCACGTGGACTAGCTGGGCCTTGATTGCGTCAGTGATTTGAAAGCACGGTTATTGCCGTCAAGGAATGGAGTGTATAGGGAGGGGATTTGTGTGTGTGTGTGTGGTGGGATTTACTGGTGCTGCGGACTTTTGCAGAGAGGTAACTTCGCAGGCAGTAGCAACTCATCATGTTGAACGTCATAATGTGAAACGGAACGAGGCCTAGAGCGCCGGCTTAGCAAACAAAGGGAGATAATTAGTGCCGGAAAGACAGTCACATGAACACAAGAACAAAGACCCGAATCGCCTTGGGTAACTCCAACTGGCATGCGAGTAAATACAAGGTACTTTAATTCCACCAGAGGTACCTCCTCGAAAAAGGCACCCGTCCCTAATAGTACGTACGGTCTCTGTGGAAGTAAAGCAACATTGAACTTGATTTTTCTTTCTTTCAGTCTGTTGTTATTTTGATGTCATTTGTTGAGATATGTTATTTGCACTCAAAAGACCACTTAAAAAAAAATCTTTAAGTCTGTTTTGTTTTGTTGTAATTTGTTGACATATGTTATAATCTTGATAATCGTAAGATCAGTCTAATATTACTTATGTGGAAAAAAAAGGGAAGGGGGAGGGGGGGGGATTGATTGATTGATTGATTAAACTTTATTTCTCAACGGCGAAGGTATTAACACCAAGGCCAACTCACATATCTGCCGTTGCTACAGTACTAGTAATAGGCAAGACATTCATAGTGAAATATTATGATAGAAAGATATAGACAAACACAGCATCAGTAACAACAACAACAACAACATATTAGAAGAAAAAGAAAAGATGAAGAAGAAGACGTCGATTAAACACAGTCTGAGCGTCGTCCTAGTATTGGGCAACGTCAAGGCAGCTGATTAGTTTAAAACGCTTATTTCGCGTGACTTACCAGCACTCATGTAGTCTAAGCCTACCACTGCAACGTTATACAAGCCTTGCATGCTTCATACTCTCGTGAACATTGCCCATACATGTGCGATTGTTCCCACATTCCTGAGTGAATATCTGGGTACGGTTCTGGAACTTTGCATAACCAAGCACCCAAAAAGGCGTCATTGTAAAAACTCTTATTTTGTTGTGAGAACCAGTACACAGTTTCGCGACAGAAAACTCTAATCTCGCAACCGAAGTTTATGTTACAGATTATACAAGTTAGCATGACATAGTCCACTGAATTTTCGAATACGGGTTATTGTTTGTTAGGAAATAGCTTCACATAGCCCAGGTTTTAAATGCAGGCTTTATAAAAACTGCATCATACGCCGGTTAATTCGGACAACTTTTGGACGAAGTTTTATTTTTTACAAATAATGCAAACTTTGCTTATACAATAGCTCCAATATTGATGGCGCAATAATGATACTGCTACTACTACTACTACTACTACTACTACTACTACTACTACTACTACTACTACTACTACTACTACTAAAGATATTATACACACACACACACACGCACACTCGCACGCACGCACGCACGCACGCACGCACGCACGCACACACACACACACACACGCCCCCAATACAGTTGTGGTACAGATGGCTGTGAAAAAGTTTAAAAACTGCGACTGAACATGTGAATAGTATGCTTTTCAAGCTGATCGCTAGACTGGGAAGCCTGTCAGAATTCCATCTTGAAAGGACCAGTTGTTGGAAATTAACGAAGCATTTTAGAAAGTGAGTGAGTAGAAAACCCCTTGCGATAACTGTTTCCTGGCAAAGGAAAGGGGGGAGCGGGGAGGGGGGGGGGTTGTGGGGGAAGGGGGGAGGCAACTTAATTTATGCGTCCGCGGTACCCCAACGCATGGCAGGGCGAGCAGAGCACACGATGCTCCTGCGATTATCCATCACCAACATGTTTCCCCGACCCCTAGTCCCTGCCAAAACACGACACCGGGAAAAACCACCGTAATCTGCAGTCCCTGCTTTTCTGTCCAGACCCGGCCTCTGCCCCTTAATCAATACCGCTACCACTTTGCCCGAGATCGGAGCTCAAAGGTTGAAACTAATATCCCGTAATACCCCCCTGCAGTTGACTGGATTGAGGCCCGTAAGGGACGAATTCTGAATTGGTTTTTCTCATTTCTGGATTTCGTTTTCTTTTGTTTTGTCTTTTAAACCACTTAGCAGGATGGAAGGGATGAAATGGGGTGAGGGTGGGGATTGTGGGGGTGGGGGGTAGTCGATTGTTTGCCAGTTTTGAGCGTGTGATCCATCCTTTTCCAAGTTATGGAGATAAGTGAGTGATGATTATTTCATTTCAATGCCCCAGTGGAAGGATGGGCATTTTGAAAGGAGGTTAATTTTCAATTCAATTTGCTGCAGTGTGTGGAAATGTCTCGAGAAAAGGGTCGTTCCCTGTCCAAGTGAACAACAACAACAACAACAATACACACACACCCATACCCCCCCCCCCCACACACACACACCGAAACAAACAAGCAAGATAAACAACAACAAAAACGCACACATAGAACTGAGTTTTTTGCGAGGACTGACGAAGGGTATATAAGCAGATGACGAGGTTTTGGGAACCTCTTACAAAAACAGACTTCGTTGTGGACTTCTTTATGGACATTATTTTTTATCGTCCCTGATAATTATGAATCCTCAAATAAGGGAACTGTTTCTGACACATTAATTTTACAACATTAAATAATGTTTGAAACTTCGACCTTTATTGCCACTAAAGACACAACTTGTTGCCTAACGTTTCATTTCTCCCTTTTTTTTCAGGTTTGCTGTAGCTCTTTCTTTATTCCTTTTTTGTATGTATGTTGACAGAGCCATGTAAGGTGACAGATTCATGTTGGAGTACGAGATGACGAACTGAGGTGGGCATGATGTACTACTCACTGTACCACATATTCATCTCTGCCATCGTGGGCCCCGCCCTCCACAACTTTGTGGGTGAGTACTGAACTGATATTTCTCTCTGTCTGAGTCTGTCTGTCTGTCTGTATGTCTGTCTCTCGCCCCTTTCGTCGACATTGTCGTGGCATTTTTTGTTTTTGTGCTTGCTTTTGTTTTTCCATTTTACCGAGTTCGTAGAAACAGAACGGCTACAGATTTCAGTGGAATGGAATAAGAAAGTGTATCATACTTTAGTAATCAGCTCAGCGAAACGTCCTTCTTCTTCCTTTTTAAGATTTTCGCACATACAAGTCTGATCTTATGCCAGTAAATTACATCAAAACAACAACAAACTTTAAAAACATCTTAATTCAGGGATACCTGAATCACCTTATTTATTTCACCAGTTTAAAACAAAACAAAGCAAAAAACAAACGTTTGTGACTGTTCATTTACCTTCGCAGTCGATCTCGTCAGCCGGCGTAAAAATCGGTAAAAATATTCCATTGGGCTAACGGTCCTCGACCATCAACTTCTTCACAAGATACTTATGCGATCGCAACACTCCCACTCCCCCCCTTTCCCCACCCGTCAGCCCCAGACCCTTCAAATAAACCGGCCGGTGGTATGAAACAAATTCCGCACAATAGTTTCAGAGTAATCAAAGTGATGGTCGTGGCTGTTCCCCAGTGGAAGATCCAAATCAAATCACTTCGCTCGGATCGCTCGCTGTCTCGAGTTTTGCCCAGACGTTGGGCGGTAATTTTTGAGGGGGCGGAGGTGACGGGAAGGCCTCTGGTTGGGAGGTGAGCTAATAACGCCCAGCCGCGTGGACGATCAGTCTGTCATCAGTCTGCAGGGAGGACACGGTGAAATGACAACTCTTTCATGTCCGGTCGCGGGCTATGCAAACTGCACCGCATCACGCACAGTGAGCAGACTGGACGTCACCGCGCTAACAGCTTGAAAACATCACCAGACAAAATTACCATCAAACTGTGCAGTGGCGGCGTTCTCTACAGCACAGAGAATCACACAGAATAATTTACCATCACACTGTGCAATGGCGGCGTTTTTGACAGCAGAAACAAAGAAAGAGAGAGAGAGAGAGAGAGAGAGAGAGAGAGAGAGAGAGAGAGAGAGAGAGAGAGAGAGAGAGAGAGAGAGAGAGAGAGAGAGAGAGAGAGAGAGAGAGAGAACAGAGAGAGAGAGAGAGAGAGAGAGAGAGAGAGAGAGAGAGAGAGAGAGAGAGAGAGAGAGAGGCATTCACACAAATTAATTACAATCAAAGAGTGCCGTGACGGCGTCTTCTGCAGCACAAAACATCACACAAATTAATTGCTATCAAACTGTGTCGTGAGGGCGTTTTCTACAGCACAAATAATCACGCAAAGTGTCATTAAACTGGGCAGTGACGGCGTTTTTTGAAGCACGAAGCATCACACAAAAATAAATTACTATCAAACTGTGCAATGGTCATCGAAAGCTTTATTTAATTTATAAATCACACAGATTATTAAATAAAGACAATGAGGCAGGCTCTAGAAAACCTATTTTCGACAGCGCAAAACATCACGCAAAACTCAATCGGACAATGCAGTCAGCTACCTCCAGAAAACACACACAGACTGCCACTAAACCGTGCAGTTACAGCATTTTCTACAGCGCAAAACATCACACAAAACAGTATTAGACAGGGCAGTCAGTTTCCTCCAGAAAACGTCACTCGAAACATATCGTCGAGCAGTGTAATCGGCACTGACGAAGAAACACCGTTAAACAGAGCAGTCACAGAAATTACCAGCTCTAGACACAGAAACACCACCAAACAGGCAGTTAGGGCACGTCAAACACCATCTAACAAGCAAGCAGGTAAAGTGTGATACCCTTTGTTGGCGTCGACAGATGACGGGGGAAAACAAATGACAGGATCTTTAGAAGAGGGGTGGAGTAGGAGTCGGAACGAAGCGTGCGATACCGTTGGTCTTCAGGTGGAGCGGGAGCGGGGGGGATGGGGAAGGGGGGGTGGTGGTGGTGGGGGGGATGGGGAGTTGGTCTGGAAAGCAGTTGAAATGAAGGGGAGAGGGAGGACTTGGAGGATTTTTTTTCCAAGCATTGGACAGGAAAACAACATAGCTCAACCAAAAACAGATAAGTGGCTTAGCTCTCCATCTCATTTTTCGTAGTTGTTCACCGTTTAACTGTTGTTTAAGTGTCGTTTTGTAGCTTCATAAAAGGGATTACCCCCGAAATTCGCATGTTGTGTTTTGGCTTAATACTGAAACAGCGTTCTTTTGAACCTTTCATGTGTTTGGAGGAGTGGGTCTGGAAAGAAGTTGGAATAAAGGGGAGAGGGAGAGGAAGCAGGAACAGGTCTGGAAAGGCGTGGGAATAAAAGGGAGAGGGAGGGGGAGTAGGACTGGAAAGAAGTGGGAATAAAGGGGAGAGGGAGGAAAGAAGTGAGAATAAGGGGAGAAGGAGGGGAGTAGGTCTGGAAAGAAATGGGAATAAACGGGGGGTGGGGGGGATAATGGGGCAGTGGGAATAATGGGGAGCGGGAGAGGTGTAGGACTGGAAAGAAGTTGAAATAAAGGGGAGATTGAGGGAGAGTAAGACTGGAAAGAAGTGGGAATAAAGGGGAGATTGAGGGAGAGCAGGACTGGAAAGAAGTGGGAATAAAGGGGAGAGGGAGCGGGAGGAGGACTGGAAAGAAGTGGGAATAATGGGGAGAGTGAGGAAAGAAGTGGGAATAAATCGGAGAGTGAGGGGAGTAGGTCTGGATGAAGTGGAAATAAACGGGAGAGGGAGGGGAGTATGTCTGGAAAGAAGTGGAAATAAACGGGAGAGGGAGGGGAGTATGTCTGGAAAGAAGTGGGAATAAACGGGAAAGTGAGAAGTAGGACTGGAAGAAGTTGGAATAAAGGGAAGAAGAATGGGGAGTAGGACTGGAAAGAAGTTTGGACTAAAAGGGAGGTGGGGAGGGGGGGGGAGGAGGGGGGATAACTGGGCCGAGGGGCAAGCAGCTATCCTGACGCATTAGTAGCTGGTGCTGGTTGCATGCAGGCTGCAGAACCTTCGCCTGAAGGATGTTTGCTGAAGCATCAGTGATTTCCCCCAAGCCCTGCCCCAAACTCCAAGCACTGGTTTACGACGTCCTTCCTTCAACCACTGCCGTATTTAGTTACGCCATAGGGTCCACAAAACTCAGCTAACGAGCATTTTTTTTTTTTGGGGGGGGGGGGGGGCGCTCAGACAGTAGTAAGTTTGTTACAAACAACTCAGATAAAACAAGGCGTGTCATTTATAGCCACCAACAAAGTTTACACCAGCACAAACAAAACCACGAT
>OY757541.1:15892451-15901240 GCA_963584105.1 Alviniconcha strummeri | reverse complement strand
ACACACACACGCACACCACACAAAAAAACTCACAAAAAACCAAGGGCCGACTTCGCTTGAAGATCATTTCGGAGACAAAAATGGATGACAGTCGATGATACATAGAAGCAGGACGAGAACTAGTAACAGGGACAGTGGCAAAAGGAAGTGTGCCGCATGGAAAACATCGGTCGTGGTCCAAAAATGGCTCTCGATCGCACCCTCGGCACGGGAAATCACCGAAGCAGAAGAGGGGCCTTTTTAGGAAGATTTCAAGTGGATTACAGAATATCCAGGGTGCGAGGAATGTTTTTACTTCTGTCGTTGCGTGCTGTGGATACCCACGCCGAATTAGTCGGCTCCTCGTTGCATGAACAAAGGGAAATTGAGTGAAAAGGGAAAATTGATTTCGTCCCTGTGGGATTGTTTTCCCCTGTCGGTCTTGTTTTTTGGTGGTTCTTTTTAGTGTCTCTTGGTTCCCTCCGCCTCCCCCCCTTCTTTTTAGTGTATTAGTGTGTGATAATTGTCAAACAAATGTGTGCATGAACAACAACCTGTAGAGCGGAAAGTGGTTGTGTGTGTGTGTGTGTGTGTGTGTGTGTGTGTGTGTGTGTGTGTGTGTGTGTGTGGCATAGGCCTGCTCGTGCGACTCAATTTAATAGCGAATTGTAACGGAATAATTCCGCGCCTGCGTGTGTATATATGTGTTTGCATAATATATATATATGTGTGTGTGTGTGTGTGTGTGTGTGTGTGTGTGTGTGTGCGTGTGTGTGTGTGTGTGTGCGTGTGTGTGTGTGTGTGTGTGTACGCGCGCGCACGCACGTGCATGTGTGTGAACCCATCGCGCATGTGGATTTGCTGAATCAGCCACTTTTTCGCTGGCATGGACACGTCATGTGGTATGATTCGCTCCTCGTTTACACAAGGAACTCTGCCAAGGACAGTTAGTCACGAACCAGTTCCCTCTCTGACTTAGTACCTTTACCTACAGTCAGGTACCATACCGTCACCACAGCCTCCCTGGTTTTCTTGAGACAGAGTCAGAGCACGCATACTCCTCACTTTGCGGAAGACGTTTTGTCCGGAAAACTGTACTGTCCAAATCGTTGAGATCCGAGCGGTTTTTGAGGAGCTTTTTATGGTGCAGAACGTTGCGGAGTTCACAAGTTTAATTTACTGAGGCTTTTAATTATCGCTGCGTCACCTCGGGGTAGCGTGATGGTTTGTGCACGAGAGGGATATCTACGTAGGGCTTGAGTTCTGTCTTTATTACAACGAAGCTGATTCGTGCTGTAGTAGTGCAATCAGACTGTCAGCTTTGGGGAGAATCGTTGCACCCGCTGTGTCTCTGTGCACCATCAGCAGTGCTTTTCTGCACCATCAGCTGAGTGTCTTGTAATCTGCGCCATCAGCAGTGTCTCTCTGCACCATCAGTAGTGCTTATCTGCACCATCAGCAGTATTTGCACCATCAGCAGTGTCTCTCTGCACCATCGACAGTGCTTCTCTGCACCATCAGCAGTATCTGCACCATCAGCAGTGCCTCTTTATCATTATCAGTGTCTCTCCGCACCGTCACCAGTGTCTCTACCATCATCCGTGTCTCTGTGCACCATCTTCGCCCAGATATACCCGTAATGGTTGACTGGGCGTAAAACACCAAGTTACTTACTGTGCACCATCAGCAGTGTATCTGTGCACCATCTACTGTGTCTTTCTGCACGATCTGCAGAGTCTGCACCATCAGCTGTATCTCTGCACCACCAGCAGTGTCTCTGCATCATCTGCCGTGTCTCTTTGCCCCCAGCGCTAACGGATATATCTCAGAATATTGCATATTGCAGATCCAAAAGTGGACTTGTAATTATGTCACTTGAGGGCTAACAACAGGACAGATTTACAGTTTTCTCATCATCACCGAAAACGAGGGAGTGCCAAGTGTGTTGGAAGCGGTGTGATTCGACGATGAGAGAAGCTTGGCTTCACTAGTCACCAGCAGTATTAGTAACGTTGTGATGGTTTTGGTGGAAGCTTGGAGCACTGTTTGAACCCCTGTTGGATGTCTTGCTGGCTGCTAGTCGTGAGGACGATGGCGCGACTGGCATTGTGCCTCAGTCTCTATCTTCTTTGCGCCGTGGTCAACGTATCTGCAGACAAAAGGTTGTCTGGAACTTCGGTGAAGTGTTCAGGAGGTAACAGAAGCCATTCCCTCTTTCCGTTCTCTTTTCCCCCTACCCCCCATCACCCCATCGCCTCCCTCCCTCTCCTTCTGCCTCTTTCCTCTTCAGTCTGAGGTTGGGTTTCAATGTTGCGTGCTTCGTGTAAGCGACCTTGGCTGTCTAGGAAAAGCCGGACAGTACAGCCAGCATACCCTCAGCAAGAGAACCAGCCCTTTCGTGACGAGCGACCCTTAGATATTTAAAAGAGACGTTGTGTGACGCCACGTACCTTCTTCTGCTTGATGAGCGACTTAATACAACCATCAAATCCTGACACTAACTTTTAAATATATTTTTTAACGTACTCCTCAGATGCATGTGGGCGGACCCCAGCGACTCAGTACAACCATCTAACCATAACTTTTTCTATTAAAAAAACAAAAACAAAAACAAAACTTACTCCTCAGATGCATGTGGGCGGAACCAAGCGACTCAATACAACCATCTAACCCTAACACTAACTTTTTCTATTTTTTAAAACTTACTTCTCAGATGCTTGTGGGCTGACCCCTGCGACTCAATACAACCATCTAACCCTAACTTTTTATATATATTTTTTAAAACTTACTCCTCTTTTTAACGTACTCCAGATGCCTGTGGGCGGGCCCCAGCGACTCAGTGCAACCATCTAACCGTAACACTAACTTTTTCTATTAAAAACAACAACTTAGTCCTCAGATACCTCTGGGCGGACCCTAGCGACTCAATACAACCATCTTACCCTAACACTAACTATTTTTTATTTGTTAACTTACTCCTCAGATGCCTGTGGGCGGACCCCAGCGCGGACCCAGCCCCGCCCTCACACGACAGCGTCCCCGCCCCTGCAGACGGCGAGCCCCACCCCGGTGACGCCGGTGGCTCGTCACCAGATGAAATGCACGCCAGCGGAGGAGAAGAAGACGGCGTGTCTGAATGGAGAGTGCTACGCCCTCGACCTCGACGGCGGCAACCGGAGTGCCTTCTGCCAGTGCGTGCCATGGGATCCTTCTTTACGATAATTTATTTGTTTATTGGTTGGTTGGTTGGTTGGTTGGTTGGTTGGTTGGTTGGTTGGTTGGTTGGTCGGTTGGCTGGTTGGAGGATCGATTGACTTATTGCGTAAGTGGTTGGTGGATTGCAGTGAAGCCCCTTTCCGTCTCTGTGTCATCGCTGTCTTGCTTCTTTGCCCGCCTTGCTCTGTCAACGACCCTCTGCTCTGTGGTATTCCCTCAACTCTGTCATCGGCCCTCTGCTCTGTGACTGTGGTATTCCCTCAACTCTGTCATCGGCCCTCTGCTTTGTCACCGTTCCACTTCTCTGTCATCTTCCCCTCACTCTGTCTGTCATGGGCCCCATGCTCCGTCATCGTCCATTTGCTCTGTTATCACCTGCTGCTCTGACAGCCCCCCTATCTTTGCTTTGCTATCACCCCTTCCCTGCTCTGCTGTTCCCCCCACCCCACCCCCCCGCTATCGTCACCCTGCTCTGATATCCCCCCAAACTACAAGCACTGGTTTACGACATCCTTCTTTCAACCACTGCCGTATTTAGTTACGCCATAGGGTCCAGAAAACTGTCAGCTGACGAGCAGTTTTTTGTTGGTGCTCAAACAGTAGTAATTTTGTTACAAACAACTCAAATAAAACAAGGCGTGTCATTTATAGCCACCAACAAAGTTTACACCGGCACAAATAAAACCACAATTGTTGGAATCGAGGTGGAACTTTTTTTTACCCGGGGTTGATACGTCTCATGTTTACGTGCGTGCTTTGGCGCTAGGATGCTTCTACAGTCATATCAGTACCCAAACATTTCGAAGGGCGCTGACCGCGTCGGTGGACAGCTGCGCGGAGATAAAGAGTGCCTCTTCAGTGGCGTAAATAAATCTGGCAGAGTTTGGAGGAAGGTGCCGGAAAGCGGTGCTCGGAGTGTGATATCCCCCCCCTGCTCTCTTACCCCCCCCCCCCTCCAACTCTGCTATCGTCCCCCTGTCCTGACATCCTCCGCCCCTGCTCTGCTATAACCCACCACCCCTGCGCTGCCATCGGCCCCCTGCACTGCTAGCATTCCCCCCGGCCCCCCTCCCCTGCGCTGCTATTATTCCTCTCTGCTCTGACATCTTTCCCCCCCCCCCTGCTCTGCCATCATCCCCCTGCTCTGTCATCGTCCACCAGCTCTGCCATCGTCCCCCTCCTCTGACACCCTCCCTCCACGATCTGCTGTCACTCCTCCACCTTCTCTGCCATCGTCCCCCTCCTCTGACACCCCCCCCTCCGCGATCTGCTGTCACTCCTCCACCTTCTCTGCCATCGTCCCCCTCCTCTGACACCGCCCCCCTCCGCGATCTGCTGTCACTCCTCCACCTTCTCTGCCATCGTCCCCCTCATCTGACACCGCCCCCCTCCACGATCTGCTGTCACTCCTCCACCTTCTCTGCCATCGTCCCCCTCCTCTGACACCCCCCCCCCTCCACGATCTGCTGTCACTCCTCCACCTTCTCTGCCATCGTCTCCCTTCTTTGACACCCCCCTCCACGATCTGCTGTCACTCCTCCACCTTCTCTGTCATCGTCCCCCTCCTCTGACACCCCCCCCCCCTCCGCGATCTGCTGTCACTCCTCCACCTTCTCTGCCATCGTCCCCCTCATCTGACACCGCCCCCCCCCCCTCCACGATCTGCTGTCACTCCTCCACCTTCTCTGCCATCGTCCCCCTCCTCTGACACCGCCCCCCTCCACGATCTGCTGTCACTCCTCCACCTTCTCTGCCATCGCCCCCCTCCTCTGACACCGCCCCCCCCCCCTCCACGATCTGCTGTCACTCCTCCACCTTCTCTGCCATCGTCCCCCTGCGCTGACACCATAACCCCTCTGCTCTGCAATCACCCACTGCTCTGTCATCATCCACCTGCTCTGCAATCACCCCCTGCTCTGTCATCATCCACCTGCTCTGCAATCACCCCCTGCTGTCATCGTCCCCCTCCTCTATCATCGTCCCCCTCCTCTATCATCATCCCCTTGCTTTGTCATCGTCCCTTTGCTCTGTCACCACCCCCATGCTCTGACACCATACCCCCCCCCCCCAACCCATCTCTGCTCCCCCCACCGATCTGTCATCATCTTCCTGCTATTTCGTCATCCACCTACTTTGTCGTCATTCCTACTCTGTCTTTACCCCCTGCTCTGTCGTCACCCCCTACTCTGTCGTCATCCCCAACTCTGTCATCGGCCCCTTGCTCTGTCCTCCGCCCCCTGCTCAGTCATCGCCCCTCCTGCTCTGTGATAATACTTTACTTTTATCGGTCCTCCGCTCTGTCAACGTCCCTCTGCTCTGTGACACTCCCCCTACTCTGCCATCGCCCCTTCTGCTTTGTCAAAGCTCCTCTGCTCTGTGATAACCCCGCTACTCTGTCATCGCCCCTTCTGCTTTGTCAAAGCCCCTCTGCTCTGTGATAACCCCGCTACTCTGTCATCGCCCCTTCTGCTTTGTCAAAGCCCCTCTGCTCTGTAATAACCCCGCTACTCTGTCATCGCCCCTTCTGCTTTGTCAAAGCTCCTCTGCTCTGTGATAACCCCGCTACTCTGTCATCGCCCCTTCTGCTTTGTCAAAGCTCCTCTGCTCTGTGATAACCCCGCTACTCTGTCATCGCCCCTTCTGCTTTGTCAAAGCCCCTCTGCTCTGTGATAACCCCCCATCTCTGTCATCGCCTCTTCTGCTTTGTCAAAGCCCCTCTGCTCTGTGATACCCCCCCCCATCTCTGTCATCGCCCCTTCTGCTTTGTCAAAGCCCCTCTGCTCTGTGATAACCCCCCAACTCTGTCATCGCCCCTTCTGCTTTGTCAAAGCCCTTCCTCTCTGTCGTAATTCCTCTGCTCTGTCCTTTCCCGCTTGGTTTAAACAGTTTTATTAATGAAAGCATACCAGCATACAATAATACAGTGTATCTGGGGTAGCGTCAAACAAGTAAACGTATATGAGACGCTCAAAATAACAAGCATATAATGTGGTGGATAGGCTAACATTGTAACTAGATTTCAGAGAGAGAGAGAGAGGTGGTGGTGGAGAAGGAAATGGAAATCGAGAAGGAGTATGGAGACAGAGAAGAGGCATAGCAATTTGGTTACGGTTCCCCTTCCCGTTTTTCTTCCTCATGTCTCGATCTGTCACAGTCCTTTCGCCCTGTCATTGCCGTTCTGCTCTGTCATCGTCCTCTGCTCTGCTATTATCTCCGTACCGTCTCATCGTTTCTCTTTCAGCTGTTGTGGGGAACAAAGTCATACAGACAGTGTCCACAGAAACAGCCACTGAGAACAATTGAAGCAAAAGATATTGATTCAACTCACTTCGTGAGAGCTCTACTCCACCTCCTTTTTCACACAGTTTCTGGGCACCCTGTGATCAGCCATCGCCCTCATATAGCCGTCATGGTTGACTGGCGTAAAACCCCAGTTACCTATGTGTCATCATCCCCGTATTCTGTCGTCATTCCTTTGCTCTGTTATCATCCCATGCTCTCTCTCTCTTATCATCTCCCTTGCTCTGCTATCATCTCCCTTGCTCTGCTATCATCTCCCTAGCTCTGCCATCATCACTGCTGTATCATCATCCCCGTGCAGTGTCATCATTCCGTCATCCTCCTCCTGCTCTGTTACATGTGTCTTCCCCCTCCTCTGTTATCATCCCTATTCTCTGTCATCATCCCCGTGTCGTGTCATCACTCCTCAGCTGTGTCAGCGTCCACCTTGCCCTGCTCTGTCATCATCCTATTCTCTGTCATCATCCATATTCTCTGTCATTATCCCCGTGTCGTGTCATCACTCTTCAGCTGTGTCAGCGTCCACCTTGCCCTGCTCTGTCATCGTCCCTATTCTCTGTCATTATCCCCGTGTCGTGTCATCACTCCTCAGCTATGTCAGCGTCCACCTTGCCCTGCTCTGTCATCATCCCTATTCTCTGTCATTATCCCCGTGTCGTGTCATCACTCCTCAGCTATGTCAGCGTCCACCTTGCCCTGCTCTGTCATCATCCCTATTCTCTGTCATTATCCCCGTGTCGTGTCATCACTCCTCAGCTATGTCAGCGTCCACCTTGCCCTGCTCTGTCATCATCCTATTCTCTGTCATCATCCTATTCTCTGTCATCATCCATATTCTCTGTCATTATTCCCGTGTCGTGTCATCACTCCTCAGCTATGTCAGCGTCCACCTTGCCCTGCTCTGTCATCATCCCTATTCTCTGTCATTATCCCCGTGTCGTGTCATCACTCCTCAGCTATGTCAGCGTCCACCTTGCCCTGCTCTGTCATCATCCTATTCTCTGTCATCATCCATATTCTCTGTCATTATTCCCGTGTCGTGTCATCACTCCTCAGCTGTCAGCGTCCACCTTGCCCTGCTCTGTCGTCATCCTTCAGCTCTACCATCAGGCCCCTGTTCTGGCGTACAAGGGTTCTTGTTATCATTTTGTGTGTGTGTTTTTAAAGTGGATTTTAGAATTGTTACTAGGCAGAAAGATGGAACGTGAGTGAACTTGACTTAGTGCGTGTTTTGTCCTCTTATTTTTACCATGCTTCTAATACAACCCCCTTTTCCAAGTTGATAGGACGTCATAAGTTATATATATATTAATACATAAAGAACGTATGTATAAATGATGTACAAGTATTGACTTGTTATTTGGTGTTATTTTTTTATATTTAGCACTTGTAATGATGTATTGTGGTTGTCATATATGCTTGTTTCTTGGTGTGTGTTAATAATTTCGAAACTTCAGCTTTGTTCTAGTTTTGTCATAAATAATACAAGAAATTCTTTTCTTTTTCTTTTCTTCTCCAGTTGTCCGGAGTTGTACGAGGGTACGCGCTGCGAACAGCTTTCGGACGACTTCTTCGGTAAAAGTAAAATCTGGACTTTTTTGTTGTATCTAATCATGGTCAGTCATCTTCATTCACTGATCACCCTTCACTGACGTGCCGCCATAGTGATCACGTGACAGACCAAGGGACATCACTCTCGCTTTACGCATGGGCCATTTGTGTTCCGTGATTGTCTGATCGTAGCTGCGCGTTGTTTCTTTGTGCGTGTTTGTTTTGCGAAGTTTTCGTGTTTACCGCATGTAGTGTTTGTGTGTGGATATATAAATAAACAGAAAACTTGCGCGCGCGCGCGCGCGCACACACACACACACACACACACACACACACACACACACACACATACACACACACACACACACACACACACACACACACACATTCATGCACACGCTTCACACACACACACATTCATGCACACGCTTCACACACACACACACACACACACACACACACACACACACACACACACACACACACACACACACACACACACACACACACATAAACAAATACAACATATACATACTCACACGCGCACATGCACGCACACACATGAACGCACGCATGTACGCGCGACCATGCTTCTTCCTGTTTTTTTCCTCCTTCAGACCCTCACACCCACATTTCCTCAACCCACTCCGATCCCCCACCCCACCCCACCCATTTCCTTTCCTCCTTGATTCTAATACAAACATGGTAAAAAAGGAGAGAGCCTCTTTCGACCTCTACCAGTT
>OY757541.1:15869951-15887451 GCA_963584105.1 Alviniconcha strummeri | reverse complement strand
TGAAGATTAAAGTCTGATGGCGGCCGACTCTGAGTGTCCGCATCATTGACTCCCACCCTCACTGGCGACAGAGGTGTTGTATTCACTGACATTGTGTTGCTGCAGCGTTACGTCGCTGGTGGTATCCACGCTGTGGACTGTCGCTGAGAACAGAGGCAAACGCTTCTATGGACTACCATGGCGCCGCGTTGCTGACGATGGCTCTCTGTCTCCACACCGTGGACTTCTATTTGGGGGGAAAAAAGATCAGAACAAGCCCACGCAGCTGGGGGTTTGAACTCTTCTGTGGACCCCAAAGAACACAACGTTGCTGACCATGGCGCTCTTTGTCTCCACGTGGTTGGCGCCCGTCGGCAAGGGATTGGAACACGACCTTGTTTTTGCACACAGTTGGAGCACACCTCTGTGGACATCCTCGGACAGTTCGTTGCGTCGCTTCCGTGGAGATTGCAGTCTGATTCCCGCCTACTTGTTCCCAGGGCCTGCTCTCCCGTCTGGAGACGAGGCGATTGTTTCCCAGCACCAACAAGGACAGCTGTCTGGATCTGCTTGCCTGTGAAGCTTCTGTGTGCATATATACGTAGAAGGTGAAAGAATCTCTAAACAAAGGGTCATCCAAATGCTGCGGATGTAAGCTACGAATGTTTGTAGAATCCGTGGGCGTTGATGGTTTTTAAAGCGTTCACGAAACGATGATGGTTTTCTGACGTGTTCTTGAAGCAGTGGTGGCTTAAAAACATGTTCATAGACCAGTAATGGTTTATTGACATGTTCATAGAGCAGTGATGTTTTACCAACCTGTTAATGGAGCTGTGGTGGTTGATTGTGAAGCGTTCACGGAGCAGTGATAGTTTACTTGCATGCTCATGGAACAGGGTTGGTTTACAAACAAGTTCGCGGAGCAGTGATGGTTTACTGACAAGTTCATGGAGCAGTGATGGGTCCCCAACAAGCTCGTGAGGCAGTGACAGCTCGCCAGCATGTTCGATGGTGGTTTACTGGCATGATCAGGAGCAATGGTGGTTTGTTGACATGCTCACAGAAAACGTCAGACTCATCTGATCCTACGCAGTGGCAGTGAAACGCGTGTCTTTGATCCCCCACAGTGTTTTCAGCCTGGGCACTTTACACTCCATGCATTGGGGGACTTCGGCATCATTGATGCCAGAGAACTCGTAGCGTGCAGTGTGTCCTATGAGTCTCCGGGACCTTCATGGGAGCAGTCAGGCGCCGCAGACTAGGCCAAGGAAATCTGAAGCAGCTAAAGCGTTGCGTGGGGCGGCCGCTCCGGCTTAAATTTCTTCTCCTGTTGTGAAGTTGCCACTGCAGCGCGAGTTCGTTCGCGATGCTGTTCAGTCTTCAAACTGTGCGAGAATTAAAGAATTAAAACGGCACAAACAAGCAAAGGTCCTAGTTCATGTAATTATTCGTTGACACCAGGAACCCAGCGTTTAGCTGGGCGGGAACATAACTGTACGGTAATAAAACCGTTATGCCAACAGCAGTTGCCGTACGCGTTCGTAGCAGAACTTCGCCAGTGCTTGCTGGACCCTTCCTTCTCTTTGTTTTGTTCGTTTGTCTGAAACTCTTCATGGCAGAGTTTGTACGTGGACGTCAGATTCTGCACCAAATCTGAGAGCGAAGCTCGCCCGATCACCTAGACGACACACTGCAGGAAAAGGCCTCCGTCTTTCTCACTCCAGCGTCGACTTTTATTAGTAAACAGCGCATGGTTTCAAGGTGTCGATTGCCACTTTGGTTTAATTTTGTTTTGTATGTGTTTGTTTATTCCGGGCATGAATGCATGCTGAAGACACAACCTTCCATGTGCCTGACTTGTCGATATCGTTCTGAGTAAAACCTTTGAGAAACATCTCATCGGCAACATCGTGAACTAATGTACCTAAAATCTGTTTTCGTGTGCGTTTGTGATCCTGACATTTGGCCTTTTTCGTTTTTATTCGCGGACATATGTTTGTGTTTTGTTGCGAAAGACATAGCTGCTTTGCGGCTAGGGAAGGCATAGTTGTTTTGTGGTTATGAAAGACATAGTTGTGTTTGTAGTCACGAAAGACATAGCAGCTGTTTTGTGCATACCTACCGGTCTACCGATTAACATATCTGTGCAGTTAACTTGATAGTTTCCTGCTCTGTTGGTCGTGTGGAACACTCCACGTAAGAACAAAAGCAATGTTATGTTGTCGCGCCAACTGTGTATATGCATTTGATTTCAGTTTTCAACATGCTGAGCTCAACTCCACTGTACTTTCGTTGTTGTAACATGGAGATAGGTTGACCCTTGCACCTTTTTTCCACCCACATTTTGTTTCGGGATAACCAGTGCAAAGGTCAGCCAACGATGGTTACTCACATATACCAAATTAATGTCAGCAGACACACGTCTAGTTACGGACACGCGCTAACGGTCTGCTACCACGTTTATTTACGTATACCCAATTAAGATCAGCTAAGCAATGTTTAGTCAGGAATAGCCGGTGAAAGCCAAGTAATACACGGATACCCACGTAAGGTCAGATGGGGTATTTGAGGCTTGGTCGCGGATTCCCAATAATGGCCAGTAACTATGCTGAGTCACAGATATCCACTTAAGGTAAACTAGTCCATGTACTGTCAAAGAAGCCTAAAAAGGTCAATAACACCCATTTATGGACACCTATAAAAAAACACCTTCATGAATACCCTTGAAAACACGTTTATGGATACATATAACACACATTTATTGACACCTATAATAACACATGTTTATGGATACCCATAATAACAGAAGATTATGGACACCCATAGCATCACACGTTTATGGATACCCGCAATAACACCCGTTTATGGATACCCATAATAACACACTTTTATAGATACCTAAATTAGGTATCCTATGAATGTGTTATTATGTGTATTCATTAAAGTGTGCTATTATAAATAATGGCTGGCTAACTAACACAATTTTGAACACTACGTTAGTGTTGCAGCAGCTGACTATTTTGTGCGCAGTTTGTCTTCAGCGATTGTGAAGAGGTATTTCAAAGGACGTCACTGTTACAAAATCAGAATAGAAATTCTGCCCTCCACTCCTCCTCACACTCTATTTTATTGCGTTGGCTGCTTCCCATTTAAAAAACCCCCCAAAGTGACTGGTTACAAAGAGAATCGCTTGATTTGTCAATGTCGGTGTGAAAAAACATTATTTATACATGTACAGATTTATTTAGTCACATCTCTGTGTGTATGTGTGTGTGTGTGTGTTTGTGTGTGTGTGTGTGTGTGTGTGTGTGTGTGTGTGTGTGTGTGTGTGTGTGTGCATTTGTGTGTGTGTGTGTGTGTGTGTGTGTGTGTGTGTGTGTGTGTGTGTGTGTGTGTGTGTGTGTGTGTGTGTGTGTGTGTGTGTGCTGTTGTTGTTGTTTACATTGTTTTGCTCCGTACAACATTTTGTCTGGAGTGGGCAATGGACACTCGAGTCTGTCTGATTGTGAGTCATTTCTTTAGGCTGCAAACCTCATTCTCAGTAGGCTTGCCCTCGCGTGACCTTTGTCGGTTGGCTGGACGTTGAATATGAAGAATCACAATCGAAGATCAGAAATAACATTGCGCTTTAGGAGTAAGTTTGTCGTGTAGACGTATCTGTTGGGTGCAAGTGCGGTTTCATTAAGCACCATGGTTCCTTGTCTACGTTTTTTTTGTTTGTTTTTTTGTTTTTTGAATACCTGCGGTTTTGTGCGTGTTTTTCGTTGTCCGTGCTGTCTTTTTACAAATCTCACGTATTATGTTTGCCTGCCGTCGGGTTTGACAAAACGACAGGATGGCTTTGTTCTCTTATCGACTGCTATCTGTTTGTCTTGACTCAGGAGTCTTTTGTGTAACCTTGGTAGTAAGATCTGCAGTTTTATTCGTGCTTAGGAGCTTCAGCACGCTATTATTCGCTTCGGATAAAACAAACTTTTGACTGGTGCGTGAGAGTTCCAACCCCCCGCCGGAGTCGGTGGGGTTTTCTTTTTCCACCCCTAATATGTGATACAAATTTAAGGATTGGTTGCTGGACGCTCCTGCGCTTTCAGAATGTTAAGCTTGTCAGTCATGCAATTACCGAATAATAATGATTCTTCGCTTCAGTAAAAAAGAAATAATAAGTTGGCGATATGCTCAATACGTATAACATCCATTGGAGGCAGGGGTCAGAGCATCTGGCATTACGGCGCTTTTATCTGATTTGATTTAAAGAATTTGATTTTAATGCGCTTATCAATCCTTCGTCTTCGCCCTGATATTACCGTCATGGTTGACTGAGGATTAAAATTCAATCATTTTTTTCTCTCTGTTATTATTAACAGCCTGCATGCAGTATTATAGAGATGGGTGGGTACTTTTATACGTAAGGATTCGTAGGTTTGCCATGTCAGTAACTGTACACCTGAGCTCTGGGTCTCTTATAATTTTTACAATAGTTTTTGTGTGTGTTTTTCTCGTTCGCGCTTTAGGAATTTTTAAAGATCTTAGAGAAGAATATAAACATATAACGGAATACACATCAGTAAGAGCAACTTACACATACACACGAACGCACTCACGCATGCATGCACAACTGAACAAAGTTAAGGTAATAATAACAAGTCAATAATAAACCGATTTTTAACCCCTTCATTGCCATGATGTCACTTGAAAACGATCAATAAAAGTGTGACATTAGAAACCTTTAAGTCTTTCTGTATCCTTTTCGCACTGGCGTGTGAAAGGATTTTCATGAAAACGCATAGCACTGAAAGTGTTGTAGGACTGAAAGTGTTATAGGACTGGAGAATATACTGTTTTCAGGCGTGTCCGTGCATATTTCAGCCCGGAAATTTTACAGGCTGGGGCACTGAAGAGGTTAACACTGACTGAAAAGCCTCACGGTGCTTTATAGTAAAAGTCGCTTTCAGACCAACCAATATTTCATGATCAACCTGCGCAGACAGTGACTGTACAATGACTAATATTATGTGGTGATGAATTGTTTATTTGTCCTGTGGACAACTAAAATATAAATAAATCAGTTCCCCCAAAACAAACGTTTTTTGCAATTAGCAAAGACTCATGAATATAGTTCTGATTATTTCGCGACGAACTGCTTGGTTATTTTGTCCTGGCAGCCAAACCCCCAGATTCGTAGACTGGATTTTGTGAACGTTTTTCAAATGGCATGGCAACGTCGTATTTTTTTTGGATTCGTCAGCTTGGTTATTACCTTCGTTTGTTGTTGTTGTTGTCGTTGTTGTTGTATTTTTGGTCCCCATTGTATTGTCCCAGTTGTATTGGACGTATCTATAGAAAGCCACTGACAGGGAAGGGGGACAATCCAGGCTGCGGCAAGTGCTGTACTGACAGGATTAGCTGAAGGAAGGAACCGTGTTCCACGCATCTCACTGTCCAAGCAGTTATAGGGGAAGCGTTTCATTTGCGCACTCAGCCACAAACTGGACATTTCGTAACTTGCACCTGCTCACCCAGAAGTCAAGCTGAAAGAGTTCTAAAACGGATCCTATACTGAGAGAGAGAGAGAGAGAGAGAGAGAGAGAGAGAGAGAGAGAGAGAGAGAGAGAGAGAGAGAGAGAGAGAGAACAACAGTAGTTTTAGTTATAGATCTCTGTGCAGAACCCTTTTCTTAGCAAACCTATCAGTTCTCTCCCCAGCTCTTTATATAAATCTTTTTGATTGTGCGAGTATGTGTGCGCACGCGCGTTTTGTGTGTGTGTGTGTGTGTGTGTGTGTGTGTGTGTGTGTGTGTGTGTGTGTGTGTGTGTGTGTGTGTGTGTGTTCGTGTGTGTGTGTGTGTTCGTGTGTGTGTGTTCGTGTGTGTGTGTGAGGGGGTGCGTGCGTGTGTGTGTGTGTGTGTGTGTGTGTGTGTGCGTGCGTGCGTGCGTGCGTGTGTGCGTGTGTGCGTGTGTGTGTGTGTGTGTGTGTGTGTGTGCCCCCACCATCTCCCTCTTGGGTGCGCAACTGAACACCTCATATATATATATACAAATTGAAAAGAGTGCGCTTACACACTCCGCCTGATCATATGTAAGTGCTCCTGTCACGCTGTAGCTTTTGTGAGAGCCGTCGCGAGTCAGCTGTTTTAGTGTGTGGACAGAGAGATGTATGCACGCCGATTCTTCCGTTCGGATCTATTCCTGGTGAACACAGGATTTTGTACACCGTCGGTTGTTCTCCTTCCTAAAGTAGAACGGTACTTTTTTTTAAATAATTATTTTTAAGGATCTTATGACCTTGTTTTGTTGTTGTTTTTTGGTTGTCGTTTTTTACTGAGTAAAACGTCACTTCCGTATTCTAAACAGTATTTGCACATGTATACGCTACCGTGTTGCCGAATGCATGGTGTACAGTGTTGGCCTCTAACATCAACAGGAGACACTATCTTCATACTACTGAGTAAAGAATATTGCGATGCTTGCTTTTTTCTGAAATATTAATATTATTATTAATAGTATTATTAATATTTATGAGAGGTCTGTCAACAGTTCGCAATGGATGCAAAGTAACTGCTGTTTTTCTTTAAAATATCTTTGTTTCCACCACCGCTTCTCTTCTAATTTGTGTTTGTTTTTAAATGTGCCAGTATGATGATCAGTGCCCGTCTTCACTTAATTTAATGTTATGGTCAGTGGAATGTGAAACTGAAAGTAGTATACACAGACAAGGTCACGTGCAGGACAGTTGACACGTTTCTGGTCTCGGCATTTTGGGAGACTGTTTAAACCAGATTCAAACTTTCCACATGCGTTTTAGTAACGCCTATGAAAAGTCAGACTGTAATGAGTCGGTTTGGCCCAGCGGTAAGTCTAGTTAGACTAGTAAGCAGGCGGACGTGGGTTCAAGACCTCTGAGGCTCTCCTTTCACCTCAAAAGGTGCGGTTGATAGACAATGCCTTGTGAGTTTGCCCCTCACAAAGAATGAAACATTAAAATGGCTGTTCTCGCTGCCCATCGTAATGCATAAATCGTTCTCTTGTAGTGACAGTGTAGCGTTAGGTATAGAACCATCCACCCACCCCACTTCCTCCTGGAATCTCGTTCCCCGTCAGTTCCTTTCCGGAGACAACTCTTGTGTTAAACAAGTCGAAGGAAGGAACGACTTTTCTCGGTCGATGTCGAAGTGACATCTCTTGAAGTCTCTGCGGTGATAACCATATTTTGAGAGTAAGACGTAAAATTGAAGTTTTTTGACTTTGATCCACAAGGGGAGTCTTATGTGCGGTTAATTTTTGTTATTTTGAAATTGTTGCGTCTCTTGGATATTTCTTTAACTCATTCCGATGTAATGAGTACTGAAAAAAGAAATCATGCTCAGTATGACCTTGATACGTGTTATACCAGTAATCTGTTTGCTTTGTGGAATATGAACTCCTGTCTTGCACGTTTAGCGTTTGTGTACTTGTATAACAAATTCCGCGGAAAACAAATTAAGTGCCCGTAGTTCTCTCTCACTATCTCCGTCTCATACACGAACACACGCGCGCACGCACGCTTACACACACACAAACACACACACACACACACACACACACACAAACGCACGCACGCACGCCGCGCGCACGCACGCACGCACACACATACACACCAACACATTTGAGCGCATACAGAACCTTGGAACCAACAAACCAAGCAAGAGTTGCTGCAAGCCAACTTGTATCAGGTACCTGCAGCGCACCACGAAGCCAGCAGTGACTTCTTGAGCGCTTTGTACGCACGGAGTAAGGGAAACAATCCTGTTACTCACGCTCATGAGCCCAAAAAATAAGCAAGGACTGGATCGGGGTGTGCGCGCGTCTCGGTGTACCTACGATCATAGTCGTACAGATAATTACCACTCCTACGCGTTCGGGAAAGCCCATAATATACGCTCTATCTACAGTCTCTCAGAAGTGTTCCCGGTGTTGCTGTTGAAACAGTTCGGGTGTTCGTCTGATAGACGACATCCTTTTCTCGTCCTTTTAACCGAGACAGCCAAGCTCTTGATCTTTGTACGCCTTTCTCCTCCATGTGACGGTTGATCTTTGTACGTCTTTCTTCTCCGTGTGACTGTAGGAATGATGCCTTTGGCTTACAAAGAACAAGCGCTCGAAGATCTTTCTTAAAAGGACAAGTAAAGGCCATCTTTAATCAGGCGAATATTGGAACTGTTTCAAAGGCATCGTTTGGGAAACTTCTGAGGAACTTGGTGGAGCGCATGTGGGCTTTTCCCAGTGCATAGATGCCGTCTTGAAATGAGCTGAGCTCTGTCGGTGTGCGGACCGTGAGATGCTGGCAAGCTCCATTCTGTCTTTGTACTTTATTCGTTGGCATAGAACGTAACATTACATGGGCTATTTCCCTGGCGTAATTTATTCATACATCTTAATCATGCAACAAACAAGTACAGGAAACACAAAAGCAATATGCTTATTTGAGTGTTACCCATGTAGCGTAATTGGCGTAATTGTTTTCGTGTGGTTCCCAGAAAATTCATTTATCTACAGTACATCAATTATAAATGCACGCATATAAGACAGCACGTGGACTGCGCAACATGCAGAGCAGCCGAGTACAACCCCTTCTTTAAAGCTTCCAAATATTGCAATTTTTACTGTGCACTCGTTACTATGTAGGGTACGGTACATCTGTGCACATTTATATTCTGGCTGATCTGATGAAGACGTTACCGAAACCTCCGTGTGCTAGTATTATTGCTTGCTTTAGCCCTAAAAAGAAAAGAAAAAAGTTCCATTCAATCTTACATTTGTGTCAGGTAGCTATGGTGTGTCGTATTTTGCAAGGGACTGAAGTGATTGTTTCGCACAAATCACACACCCTAACAACCAGAGATTAATGCAATGCTTAGTAGTTTCTGTTGCGTTTATTTTTTGCACAATGTTGTACACGATAGGGACATTAAATGAGACACAAGTGGCTGGAAGACTAGGGGACGCAGAACGACAATGAACAGAGTCAAGGACAATATGAAAATATTCGATAACGACACCAGTCTGAACGTACGAGACGACAGCAACAGTAAAGCTAGACTACTAACGTTTGGGGATATGTTTATTGCTCCGCAACATGTGCAAGTGAGTGTGAATATTTATCTTAAAAGTGCGAGTTCGTTGTGGTCAGTTAATTAGTACATTTTACTGGAGTTATTACTTTATGTATTATTATAAGAGGTTAAAATGATTTTATAATTTGTTTTACTCGTGCATGTACTGGAATTGCAAATATGGAAAAAGATACTAAAAACGCATGGTATTATATTTTTAACAGCCGTAATATCTTGGTTAATATTTTATATTAATGTTAACTACCTGTGCGTTTTACACATACTCGGCTTCCAAGAAAAAGACGAAAACCATCTTTTAATATTTTTTATTCAACTGTCGTGTTGTGCATTGTTACGAGGATCAAGGAGGCAGTTATCTTTCTTTATCCGTAACGCAAATGGCGAAATGTCAATGTAACCAATATTTGGGGTTATGATAATTACAGTAATTGTATGTTGTTTTTGTTTATTGTTATGGGAATAAAAACCTGCCGATGGATGGATAGTAATACACAATAACTGAATTATTGCGCTGTTGATGCGTTTGTATCTTCATCTTCATGTTGACACGTGGATATACAAGACGTAGGAGACAGCGGACTATTTTGAGTCGGTCCCACATTCGTTTCATGTTGCTGAACCTCCAACCTCCAGTCCTGAAATAAGTGACCCGCTGGTGGAGGGTCATTTCTGACGTCACTGAAACCTAGATCGGGTAATCCATACCTAGACTTTTTTTTCTTTTTTTCTGCCTTTAGCTGTGTATGTATATGTAAATAACTCGGCACAAGCCTTTGAATCCACCAAGTGAGGGCGAAAAATCGCAAATGATTAGGTCAGTTTATAAAAACTTCCATTGGGTAATTGTTTATCTTTAAACGCTGAATGGTATTTGTGCGATGTTTTGACTGAAATCTCTGTTGGGCCATCGTTTCATCTCGGTGGCAGGGAGAAATTGGCTTCCAGGCTGATTTTCTTTCCACTGGCTAATGGTCCCTGCGATGAGGATGGATGTTGCTCTGCTTGTTTCCGTCTCTTTCCCTCTTTCAGTGCCGAATTACCAACTGGAAACGTGTTTTGCTTTTTTGTTTTGTTTTTTGGTTTGTTTGTTAACAGATCTGTTTGTCCACTTCGGATGTGCCCAAATAATTTAGCTTGAAGTCTTGCTCTTGATACTTTTTCTGTGTTCGCGCGCGCGCGCGTATGTGTGTGTGTGTGTGTGTGTGTGTGTGTGTGTGTGTGTGTGTGTGTGTGTGTGTGTGTGTGTGTTGCAGATTCTTTTGCAAATTTTAGCGGACGTTTTTCTTTTTACTGGCCTTTTTTAACAATTTATTTTATTTCGTTATATGCGCTTAAAATTACAAGTTGTTATTCTTCAGACAATACATAATTAATGATAGCTTGACCTGGAAAGTCAGAGAACTTACTGCATCTATTGTTCATTCATTCATTCATTCATTCAACCAAAAGTTAAGCCGACGGAAAACCGGTGTCTTACTATTACAATCTATCAATCTGAAGACTGTATCCAGAAAAAACAGAGTTTGTGTGATCGTAATGTACTTCCAAATATTGTGGTGCAGGCAGACTCAGATGTGTCCCCTTCAAGTGTAGTCTTGTGTTATACTCGAGCAGATTTAAACCCCAACTTTTCAGAATTATGCTGATAAAGCGTTTTCTTTGTAAATGCCGACTCATTTTCAGTTTACAAACCTGCGTTGTCGCGCAGGTCTCTGTTTTTGGTCTTGTTTTTTAGGCGAGCAGAACAGAAAACCCCGCCCTTCCGAGCTGTGTCGACATCATGTTTTATTTGTAGTTGGCATCTCATTTTCAGTCTGCAAAACTGTCGTCGCGGATATTTAAGCAAACTGTCCAGTTCGCTTGATCTTTATTACAGTGGTTACCTGCAATAAATGCAGTTGTTTTCTGCAAGGTCGTTGGTTCACTTGGACCGGAAGTGCTATATTCACGTCAGTAACAACTATGGGGACAACACCACGCGCGTTGATTGGGAAAACCCACAGTAACACAGCTTGTGAGCAGCCTTCCCTGTCTGTCTACAAACACACTGTCTTGTGACTTTGTCCCTCACAATTATGAAACATTAAAATGGCTCTCATCGCTGCCCACCTTAATGCAGAAGTCATTCTGGTGGTGACAGTGTATCGATAGGTATCAGTATAATCTCCCTCTGCCCCCACCTCCACACCCCCTTCCCCATTTCTCCCTGTCCCTAATAAGCCTTATGATTTCTGTGGACGTTAAGCACCATGTTTACTTACTAATTTCATTCAATTGTTAGTGTGGCTGGCTTTGAGCATCGCTGTCCGGCACCTTCCTCCGAACTCTGTCAGGATTGATTATGCCGCTGAAAGGGCATTCTTTTATCTCCGCGCAGCTGTCCACCGACGCTGTTGGCTCCCTCTGAAAGGTTTGGGTACTAATAGGACTGTGGAAGCAACACAGCACCTAAGCACGCACGTAAGTATGAGGTGCATCCGTCCCGGATAAAAGAGAGAAATGTTCCGTCTCGATTCAAGCTATTTATTATTATTATTTAGTGCTTGTGTAAGCAACTTGGGTAGTTATAAAAGAAACGCTTGATACAACTGAGTTGTCTGCTACAAACCTTTTGCCATTTGAGCACCAACGAAAAACGTCCCGTTAGCTAACAGTTTTTCGACACCTTTATCTGCTAGTTATGGCAGCAGTTGGAGGAGGATGTCGTGAACCTGTGCTTGGAGTGCTTGGAGTTTGCATCTCGATCCCATCTGCACAGCACTTCGTTGGGTTTCAAGCGTCCTCCAACCATTGTCAGCAGGGAGAATATTACTAGCAAACGAGTCGATTTTATATATGCCAAGTATGCACATAGTATGCACATAGTAAGCCACCCTTATACATCTTGCCAGGCTGACCGGCCCCTAGCAACCCGTTACTTACTTACTTCATTATTTGTGGTAGGTTACGCCCTCAGTCGGACTATATACACGTTTTGGCTCCCGACGTATTTAGTTTTAGTTTGTTTTTGTTTTTGTTATCGGTGATTTGACTGTTTTTGTATGAATTAGACTCGTATTTTCCGCAAGAGCGCTTTGCTTTTGGTGACCTCTCAGACGAAGCAATATACACACCAACATAGTCTTGCTGGAACATGAAGCGGTATTCTTAATTTTTGGATAAAGTGTGTGTGTGTGTGTGTGTGTGTGTGTGTGTGTGTGTGTGTGTGTGTGTGTGTGTGTGTGTGTGTGTGTGTGTGTGTGTGTGTGTAACATTTAGTGTGTTTTTGGTTGTATTATGACACGTGCTTACTGATAGCTGCCGTCGCCGGCTCTTGCCTGTCGCTACGGTCTCTGCACAATCACCTGTATCCGATTCTGGAGAAGGCCGGTGTCTGGCGGATAATAACGAGAATTTTATAACAAAAACATTGTTGATTTTTTTTGCTCTCCCTCCCCCAACCGACCCGCCCCCCCCCCCCCCGCCCCCCCCCCCCCCCCCCACCCCCCCCAACCACCCCACCAACCAGCTCCTCGAAGGGAGGTCGGGGATATCTCATGGTGTCCTCCTGCCTGGAATCTCAGGGCTGTCATTTGATTCAGTTATTTTACCCCCTCTGTCCTTTTTTCGCCAGGTCCTCTTGCTCTTTCTGTCTTGTCATTATTTTGCTAATGATGGTCCATATTTCCTGCCCTTTTCCCCCCAAGAAATTTCTTGAACATTTTTCGTTAAAGATAGGCTTTTTGTTTTTTGTTTTTTGTATAGTTGTTAAACAGCTAGGAAGTCATAGTTGGTAGGTGGTATGTGCAGCTTGCTGCGTCTATTTTCTTTAGTCTCGTATCGATAAATTAGACGGAACGGTCGACGATACCAGCATATCCAAGATTTACATGCCTCCTTTTTCTTAAAACAAGGGCAATATTGAAGGGACTAACACCTCGATTTTTTATTTTTTTTATTTGGTGTTTGTGCATGTTTGATCGCCTGTATATATGAGAAGAATTTTGAAATGAGCATTTCCTTACGGGTGGGGGGGTGGGGGGGTGGGAGGTGGCTGTTTTCAGATAGCCGGAGCACTATATAATTATGTGCAATGGTATCTGTTTTTGGCCCGATGGCTTCGCTAATTTTTAACTGTCGGTTTACAAGTACTTACGGCTTCGGCTTTGTTGACACTGCAACCACAGCAGTGTAATGTAGCCTATTAGACTGGATAATCTGGGCGTGAATTTGTTATATATAAACAAGGAATTAAAGCATTCCGGATCTTAAAGTTAACTTTGCCCGAGTGGTCTGAGCGGTACGGCTAAAGGGAAGCAACTCTGTCAACCTTACGGATATTGAGGGGACAGAACTCTGGACACCGGTTCCTCCCGGCTAACCTTTGAGTAGCTGTACGAAGAGACAGACAGTCGGCAGAATGACAACAGCACTCAAACTTTCGCCTGAGAGAACACTAGACCCCCTTTTCAGGGTACTGTAGTCTATGTTCATTAAAGGTTTAGACGCTTGATAAAGAGAGAGAGAGAGAGAGAGAGAGAGAGAGAGAGAGAGAGAGAGAGAGAGAGAGAGAGAGAGAGAGAGTACAGGTTCTGTTCACAGAGAGAGACAGAGAGAGTACAGGTTCTGTTCAGAGAGTACAGGTTCTGTTAAGCTGTATAAACTTGATTGCTTCGGCCGTTGACTTCTTTTATATAATTCTTATATATACCGCTGACTGTTTTTGTATGGAAATTTGACTGAGTAAAAGCTCCGTTGAGCAACTTTAGTTTCGTTTTTATGTACTATTTTTTTAGCACATGGCCCTTCGTGGAGTTGTGTTTACTCGCATGCCTGGCGGTTGTTATCGTAGGCGACTCAGGTCTGTGTTATTGTTTTGTTTTTGTTTTTTGCTGTTGTAGTAATTCAAGTTTGATGTCACTGGAGTCCCATAAACCCCATTCGGTTGCAAAGTATTATTAACTTTTGAAACGATATCAGTCTCCGCTCGTAGTACGGGCTACTTGATTCGAACGACCACTGGGAAGCTGCAGTGCCGGGCCCATATGTATCAAGAGCATATCCCTGCCCCCATTCCCGGCATCGCTTTCCGGGAAGGGTGTTACGATCCCCGCCCCCACCCCCCCACCCCTAATCGCGTTTATCTTCTAAACGGTGACGACGCTGAAAAAGAACTCGGCATGTATGGAGCACACACTGATTAGACTCTCCGGCCGGGCTAAACGCGTTTCAAAGTTAGAGCCTCATTTCACTGCCTGGAACATGAACCGGGCCTATGGACTCTTTCGCTAATCGGGATTAGAGGCTGTCCGTCTTTAACTTTATTTGCTCTTCAAACATAATTATGGGCCCAGGTCGATATGTCACTTATGATTTATATCATTTGTTATTGGAGTTTGTTTTGAAGTCAACCGCGTAATGTCGAATTGTCTGCTTTTGCTTGGGGTATGCCTCCCGTGCATGGTGTAAGTCAATATTTTACTTGTTACGAGCTAACTGTAAATAATTATGTCAACAATATGTTGACTGCCAGAATTCTCAAAGAGGATTATCAAATCACACGAATGGTTGAAAAGTTTTAAAGTTTTTTTAATTGGACAGTGAAAAACAGCTTC
This sequence comes from Alviniconcha strummeri, assembly GCA_963584105.1. NCBI lineage: Eukaryota > Metazoa > Mollusca > Gastropoda > Provannidae > Alviniconcha > Alviniconcha strummeri. The sequence continues at coordinate 15,872,769 of OY757541.1, read as the reverse complement.
AAGTCTTTCTCGTGTTTGTCCTTCATCTTGGCGACAACCGAAAGCTAAGTTATTTCTACGTTTGTTCTCTTGTAAATTGATTGTCTGTTCTTTTGTTGTTTGAAAAAGGAAATCGCCGAATATTTCGCTGTTGTTTTAACTGCAGTCCAACTGAAAAAAATAATTCTAACTTTTTGTGCATAAATTATTGTTGAAAAAGTGGAGTTCTTTCGGTTCTGTCCAAAGCGGAAGTGGTCGTTGTTGTTTGTGCGTCAGCGAACTGTAAATTGTATCGAAAAGAACATTATGTTCGGTTCCGCACCCTGCTAGTAAACCCTGCACTTGTCACGAGCGAACTTAAGATATGTCGATATGATATGACGTGGTGATCAGATTTACTTGGGTTCAAAGCCTTTAACCTGGTCTTTGCCAGCCTAAGCTAGTCTGGCCTAACTTTCAACACTGAGGTCAATGCGTGGATAGGCAAAAGCTTCCTGTCTTGCCTGATCTCGAAAACCTGCAGGGATGAGGTGTTGACAATCTCAGGTGGCAACAAGTTCGTTGTCGACGACTCTGAAAGAGAAGAAGTAGGCTGGTGCAACATTTCAGCTTTTTCTAGCTTGTATTTGCGCCCTCTTGTTGTCTCTTACATCCATTTTCAACAGACTGCCCAAAAGGATATTTCACTCGGTTCTGTGCACACTAAAAGTTCGAAAAGGTTAGTTAGTTAACGCGTTCGGTTGTGCATCATACACGACAAGCGTTTAGGTGTTACGGGCGAACTGTAATTATTATCTCGAACAGATTCGTTTATTTGGTTTACTTTAATACTGGCACTTTTTGCTTCCGTTGCTTGTGATTTGATTCTTACACGTGCATGACTTTTTTGACCGTATGTGTACAAGTTAACACTGTCTGGAGAGAGAGAGAGAGAGAGAGAGAGAGAGAGAGAGAGAGAGAGAGAGAGAGAGAGAGAGAGAGAGAGGGGGTATATGAAATATTGTTTGCACCATTTAGTTAATGCAAACATCACTTTCGATTTAAAACTTAAAGTCAACACCCGCGTTGGTGACTCAGATACTTCGCTTGATTTCTCTGTATTTTCGTCAGTGCTATTTATTTTATATGGGTGTGTGTCGAGGAAGACGCTTTTACATGAATATTTTCCTTCCTTCAGACCTGCCACATGAATGCATTACCTTTTTGGTTTTCTCTTGTCGGTTGTCATGGTGACAGGGTTTGCACAGATGGTGAACATAGTCGTTATTATTCAGGAAATCAGCCGTATTTCAATGTCATTTGTTTGTTCCCGTATTTGACGACTAAATCGGTATAGAACTTTTGAAGACTATTTGTCTTATTTGTGGTTCGCATCTTTGAAAGGCTAAATCGGTACAGAACTCTTGAAGACTATTTGTCTTGTTTGTCGTTCGCATCTTTGAAAGGCTAAATCGGTACAGAACTCTTGAAGACTATTTGTCTTATTTGTCGTTCGCATCTTTGAAAGGTGAAACGGGATCAAACACAAAAAATTGTATGATTTAGAAACACCGGTATCGTTGATTCTGCTGTGCACACAGTCTTTGTTTTCTGCATAGCAACAAACAAACAATAACACAAACAAACAAAAAACATCCGCTTCGCATGTGAGGCTGGAGATGGACTTCTTTCAAAGTGTTTATATATTTATATCAGCGCTTTGAGCCGCGGGGTAGGCGCTGTGACAATTTCCATTATTATTATTGTATATTTTTTGTTAGATGTGCGTGACTTCTCTTCAGTATTGACACTATCAGACAGATTCAAAGTGACTAGTTTCCGTTTTTGTTTTGTTTAGTTTTTGTAGTTGTGACAGCCGCACTTTGACCTGGTGGTTTTAACCGTGAACGAGATATAAATTATTGATGCTAAAAAAATCTGGAACAAAGTTGTGAGGGATGTAACAGGCCTAACTACAGTACCTGGAACAGTGGAATGTGTCGTTGTGAAGTGAACGATGGCGATCTATTTTTATTTTTATTTTTATAATGAGAATTTGACAACAGCCTCAATGTATTTCATTTTGAAATAACAGATGTTATTTTAGCACACGCGTTATGTCTAGTCTTGCGTTTAACGACCCAAAAGTCGCATAACCTGAAAGTGCTGGATTTTGCATTAATGTTAGAGGGGCATGGGCGGTAGGAAATAGCTAATTAGGTCGAATATCGTCGAGAGAGAGAGAGAGAGAGAGAGAGAGAGAGAGAGAGAGAGAGAGAGAGAGAGAGAGAGAGAGAGAGAGAGGGTGGGTGGGTGGGTGTTATGGTTCAGTTGTTGTTACCTCGCTATTGTTTTTCTTCGTTATTATCATCAGGTTGATACCTTACGCACGGTAATTCAGTGGAGAAATCTCACAAGCATTCTGGCCAGTCTTCTTTCTTCTTGTTCTTCTTTTTTGGGGGGGGTGGGTGGGGGGGTGGGGGTGATCAATAACAATTATGTGTAATTAAATTTCTGTTTCATGAATTTTCTGACCAACATTTTATTTTTATATATATTATACTCCCTCCCTCTGACAAACTGTGTTCCGCATAGATATAGCCGTCATGTTTGACCGAGCGTTATAAATCAATTACCTATCTACCACTCTTTCTCACGTGGTCTCAAAAACACGATGCAGTATGCTGAACGTCATCAGTGACTTTCTGAGAGAGGGAGGGAGGGAGGGACTCGCTTGTATGCATGCTCGCATTTAGTCTTTTTCAAATAATTTATGTCCTCAAAGAACGGCAAATGTGTCTTTGTGTACGTCCCAATGGAAGTGTCTGTGTAGGTACTTTGTACTTTGTGACTCCCAGGC
>OY757541.1:15859951-15864951 GCA_963584105.1 Alviniconcha strummeri | reverse complement strand
CCTGGAGCGAGGACAACATTCAGCACCAGACAATTCAGCCTTGACCGGACAATTCACCACCAAAAACACCAATTTCTCCAAAGCCTAGGACAGGTAGGCCTAATCATCATCCAGTGATCGTCAGCATTGACTTTGAGGTGGCTATCCATGTTCTAGGTGTGTGTGTGTGTGTGTGTGTGTGTGTGTGTGTGTGTGTGTGTGTGTGTGTGTGTTTGAGTGTGTGTGTGTGTGTGTGTGTGTGTGTGTGTGTGTGTGTGTGTGTGTGTGTGTGTGTGTGTGTGTGTGTGTGTGTGTGTGTGTGTGTTTGCGATATATCGCGAAGAATATCACACAACAACACATGTTCGCTCCGCCGGTGGTGAATTGTCTGGTGTCTCCGTTTGTCCTGAAGTGAACTATCAACTAGTGAACTGCCCGGTGGTGAACTGTCCTACACCCCTTCTCTCTAAGGTATAGGCGGTTTGCGGCCAGCCCCTACTGATGATTTGATTTGTCCGGAAAACCAGGGCACAGTTTATTGTACACGACTGTAAGAGACGTTATTATGTAGACCAAGAAAAGCGAATGTCGTAACTTTGTGTTTAAGTGAGGTTACTTATACCGGCAGTGGTTCGGCCTCTGTCCTCATGTCATCATGCAGCCCCATGTTCAACCACTCAGAACCGAAAGGATTCTGAAGTAAGGCCCATGATATGTGGGATTCAAAATAATTATACTCTTTTTTTCCCCACTAGTCTTATTCACCTTCGTGTACAGAAGCGCGTTCTCAGGGAACATTGTTGGCCCAGAGGTGGGGTCTTTTGAGCAGGCTGTTTTGACTTTGGAAGCGGCTGCTCTGTTAATTTAAAAGCAAAGTATCTACATGAGATCTCAGGAACTGCCCTGACAAAATGGCCAGCACACCCTCTATGCAGATGCTCGGATTGCGCTGGATTTTAGTATTTTCAACTGTCAACTAGCCTCACTGATCAGCCTTTTTGAGCAGAATTTCCGAACACCTGTAAGGGGAGCACCGTGCCGGCAGCAAAGCGTATGTGCTGTGCACGTATGATAACCGTAATGACTAGATAGCACGATGCCAGCCTTTAGCCTGTCCAACTAGCCCATACAGACTGGCCATACGGGCCATCTCTCTCTCTCTCTCTCTCTCTCTCTCTCTCTCTCTCTCTCTCTCTCTCTCTCTCTCTCTCTCTCTCTCTCTCTCTCTCTCTCTCTCTCTCTCTCTCTCTCTCTCTCTCTCTCTTATGTCGGAACAAAACTTAGAATTGAACAAAAATCTGAAACAAGAATGACTGCTAGCGTTCTAAAACGAGATCCAAACACATAAAAGGTTCAGAAGGACGCTGTTTGTTAGGACAAAAGTCAAAGATTAAGTGCCGTTTTGTAACTTGACACAGCTGTGGAATTATCCCAAACATTGCAGATGTGTTTTTGTCCTAATAAATAGCGTTCTTTTGAACCTTTCATGTGTTTGGCTCTTAGACGTGAACAATCTTTCCGACTGGTTGCAACACGAAATCGGATGCGGACTGCCTTAATATAGCGACATTCAACCAGTGAAGGACTGGGGCGAAAATGGACACATCAGCGGAGGGCCAGTTTGACAGGCACGACTGCAGCATTCAGAGGCATGGACCTACCTGGACGTTAAGCACCATGTTTACCATGCTCAGTAACAGATGCCAGGCGAGATCAAGAGGAGGGAGGTGAACTGGACTCTCTCGAAGAAGATAGACGCTTTTGCGGGTCCAGGCGAGATCAAGAGGAAGGAGGTGGTGCTGGGTCCACAAGTTAGCCCAGAAGAGATCAAGAGCAGGGAGGTGGAGCTGGGCTTGAGAGCTGGACTTCTTTTACTTCAGTTATTTTCCATCGGTGGAGCTGCGGACATTGTCTTTGTGACTCTGTTCCGCATAACAGTTGGGACAGCAACTGCGTGGTACGGTGGTTGCTGCGCAATGCCGGGCAGACACTGCCTTAACATACATTTTTGTTGTTCTGGCGGCAGTCCACGACAGCCTTGGTCTTCCGGGTTGGCGCCTGTCTTGAGTCATCACTCTTCTTTCCCCCCTTTCCTTCCTTCAGGTGGTGCTTAATGTCCTCGGATGTCGGTTGACATATTAGGGACAAGCTAAGATCAATGCGTGAGCATGGTTCAGTATCGCTTCACGTCCACGGAAACCATGAGGCTCGTTAGGACGGACAGCCCAGGACGGCCACCTCCACTCTCACACAGCTCCTGAGGCCACCTGGACTCTCACACAGCTCCTGAACTATGACCCCCCCCCCCTTTCCCACTCATCCCCGTCCCTAATAGGCCTACGCGCCTCCGTGTACGTTAAGCAACATTATTCCCATGTTCAGTGGTGTACGTCAGTCGCACACTCAGAGCATCGCTTTCCGGCACCTTCGAAGGATGTCGTAAACCAGTGCTTGGAGTTCGCGTCAGTCGGTCACCACAAGTGGGCCGGGTGTCCGGCTCAACACGGGCGGGCTGCGTGTGCGGTTACACGAGTACCACGTTTTTCTATCGTCAACCTTAATTTTTGTTTGTTTCTTTCTTTGCGATTTGTTGTTGTTGTAATCTCTCGAGACTACTCCTTTTTTCTTTGTTGCTCGTGCCATTTTTCTTGTGCAATGATGTTATCGCTGGTTCAGATATAAGTAATTTCTTTCCTTTCGTCGTTTGTTTGTGCGTTTTAACTGCGCGTTTGTCGCTGAACAAGGGATCTAACATGAAAATGTGCACGTGATTTGTGTTGTCCTATTAAAAAATTGTTATGTATGAATGAACACTTTCTTTGGAGCATTTTGCAAATTCTGTTTCAGATTCTTTTGTCTTGTTTCTGTTTCTTTTCCATTGTATCGTCCAAATTAGAACATCCTATTATGCTGTTTTTTTCTGCTTTTTACAGTTTTATTTCTCTGCATTTTGGCAGTGCATCTTCCAAAGTAGAACATTTTACTATTTTTCAGGACGGCAATACCCATACGGACAGGACTTCTTTGGCACACACACACACACACACACACACACACACACACACACACACACACACACACACACACTCAAGCAGTGGGAAAGTCAGGAGGACAGGACGGAACTGACTGGGTGTGTTGCGGCATATATATTGTCTCCGAGCATAATTCTGTTGTTGCCGGCAACTGTATAATTATGTCGACGTTCAGGGCATATAATTATTGTCTCTAGTCATTTGTGCAGAATTTCACACACACAGGGTGCAACGATATGAGACAGTCACTGCCGCCATGCGGAGAACTTACAAGGCGGTGAAGCAAAGCGGCAAAAGGGTCGCCTTAAACGCCTTCACTCCGTGTTGTGGGGTAGTGTGCTCCTTGTCGTGAGACGGGCTCTGAGGCCTACTTTCTATCACCCGTTCAGTTCCGCCCTGTTCTCCTGACTTTTCCACTGCTTGAGTGCATGTGTGTGTGTGTGTGTGTGTGTGTGTGTGTGTGTGTGTGTGTGCACCCCCTACCCTCCAGCATCCATTGTGGCATAAGTTATGGAAGTCTTTAGTCTGCACCACCAAAGGTTCGGGTGGTCGGTATAACTTAATACGCCTGGAATTCACTTCCAGACCAAACTCTGCCGTGAGTAGTAGTCACTGCAAATCATACGAGTGGCCGCCTGCATGTGATAGATCACATTACCCGCTGCCAGTGCTACCTCCGGCTATACTTGGTACTATACTCGAGCTCAAAAGTAAAGCAATGGCTTTTACCAACATGTGTGTGTGTGTGTGTGTGTGTGTGTGTGTGTGTGTGTGTGTGTGGTGTGTGTGTGTGTGTTTGTGTGTTTGTTTGTGTGTGTGTGTGTGTTTGTGTGTGTGTGTGTGTGTGTGTGTGCAACATGGTGTGTGTGTGTGTGTGTGTGTGTGTGTGTGTGTGTGTGTGTGTGTGTGTGTGTGTGTGTGATAAATGAGTGTACCCTTATGTCTTTGTAAGCCCTCAGGCTCTTACGAGATGAGGTGCCATAAATAATCTGTTATTATACTTAATTATGTGTTCACATAAGCCTTAATACGATACATCCACATTAAACCCTCTACAAATGGAAGGCTTATTCATTGGTTTACCTACACGTGGAAGGCTTATTCACTGGTTTACCTCCATTAAGCATGTGGGGATCATACGTGAGAAAGGTGCCCGATGCGTGTGAAAATGGCTTGTTTTGCCAGTATTATATACGAATGAAACAATTTATGTTCAGGATTAATTAAAATAATCAGTCACCGGGTGCAAAAGCCTAGGCTTAGTTAGCTTGCAGTCATACGGCTCTTTGCCAGGTATACAAACACCTATGGTATATCAAAGATATCCACAAAAATGATCGTCTCGGTGTCAACAATATGACTGGAATTCCCCTTCCAGACCGAACACTGCCGTAAACAGTAGGCCTAGTCACTGCAAATTATATGACTGACTGCCTACATACTGATAATTACATTACCTGCTGCGAATGACAAAAGATAAACATCTGACAAACAATTATCGATTAAAACAACAACAGCAACAAAAGTCGTTATGTAACTTTATTGCATCAGAATATGAAAGGTATCAATTTTGAATCATTACTTCTTAGAGTTGCTTAACTCTTGGGTTTGAGTATAGTTACTGTATGTACGCTGTGACTAGTATGTGCATAAGAGATAACACTACGAGTCAGTTATACGTCACCTACAGGTGGAACGCTACGCTCAAGTAGGTAAGCCATTTAACTGACCCTTTCACTCCCATGCTTGCTCGCCGTCACTCGAAAACGAACCAAATTTGGAATCATTACCCCCCCCCCCCCACACACACACCTTTCTTAGCATATGAAAGGATTACTATCAAAATGCACAATATTGAAAGTACATTTTGCTATAGGGCGGTCAGAATTTATATCCGGTTTGCAGGCGTGTATGTGTGCACTTTTGAGCCCGGACATTTTGGTTTAAACAAAATTTTATTAATTCATCGTAATCATAAGTTCAACAAAT
>OY757541.1:15848359-15859751 GCA_963584105.1 Alviniconcha strummeri | reverse complement strand
GTCCACCTTTGTTTTTTAAGCTCTAATCATTAGAAAATAGAGTTTAAGTCCGCCATGAGATTTGGAACTGCCTGAATGTTCACTTCCGTTGTTACCGGCCAGAGGCTTGACAATAAAATAATCGCGCGCGCGCGCGCGCGCGCGCGTGTGTGTGTGTGTGTGTGTGTGTGTGTGTGGTGTGTGTGTGTGTGGTGTGTGTGTGTGAGAGAGAGAGAGAGAGACAGAGACAGAGACAGAGCAGAGAGACAGAGACAGACAGAGACAGACAGAGACTGAGACAGACAGACAGACAGAGACACAGAGAGAGACAGAGACAGACAGACAGACAGAGACACACAGGCAGGCTGGCAGACAGACAGACAGCGCCCGATTGTATGGAGAACCTCTTGAACATTCTGTAATACCTTCTGTTTTGGGATATGAGTCGAGTCTGTTCTGATGCAGTGTTGTATTTCTGCGGGTCTCGTACTGTCTAGCTGTTTTTGCGACGAATACGATGTTTAATTATGACATTATTTGTGTGTGTGGTTTAGCTGTCGGAGATGTATGAAGGCACTCGATGCGAACAACTTTCTGCTTATTTCTTCCTGGGTAAGGATAGTGTGTGTGTGTGTGTGTGTGTGTGTGTGTGTGTGTGTGTGTGTGTGTGTGTGTGTGTGTGTGTGTGTGTGTGTGTGTGTGTGTGTGTGTTTGTGGTGTATGTATGCGCGGCGCACGCGTGTGTGTTTGTGTGTAGTGTGCGTGCGTGCGTGCGTGCGTGTGTGTGTGTGTTGCGCGCGCGCGCGCGCGCGTGCGTGCGTGCATGCGTGCGTGCGTGCGTGCATGCATGTGTGTGTGGTGTGTGTGTGTGTGTGTGTGTGTGTGTGTGTGTGTGTGTGTGTGTGTGTGTGTGTGTGTGTGTGTACTTGCACAAACACGCTATAAACACATAAATTTGTATTGGTCTTACATTGCAATGTTCTTAATCCAGCGTACTCAGCCAGCCTGAAGAAGGCTGCAATCATCGGCAGTGTCGTCTCGGCGGTCATCATCATCATCGTCTGCATCAGCGTGTATTGCAGTTACAGAAAAGGGTGAGTCACGCACACGAACTAGCACATGTATCGTACTCAGTGTTTGATCCAAACACACAAAAGTTCAAAAGAACGCTATTTATTAGGACAAAAACACAACCTGCACATTTTCGGGGTAATCCCCTTTATCAAGCTACAAAACGACACTTAAACAACAGTAAAACGGCGAAAAACGACGAAAAATGAGATGAAAAGCAACATTTTGTCAGGCTGACAAATCGAAGTTCCATTTCTTCTCTGGCTTATTCACAACGTTGTTCACGTGCTGTACGTATCACGATACACGGGCGCTGCCAAGTTTGTACCTGACTGACCGACTGACTGACTGACTGACAGGCTCAGGATAGCTAGGCCTATACCTTTGGCTGAGTTTATGTACCTCGTATAAATGTACTGGCATTTCACGTGAGAGTCACCGTAGACGATTAAGGTCTTTGTTGTTGAGTGCTGGTGTGACGTCTTTTGAGTAGTAGTTAACTCCCTTTGTTTGTTGATCCTCGCTGATTGAGTTTAGTGGGTTCTTTCACCCTTTCGAGCTCGACGGGTTTTACGGATGTATCACCCATAACACTGGAAACCTCACCCATACCACTGTTCAAAGCAGTACCTTATTCAGCGTCATGGAGCATGAACATTGTGACTATCGGCTAGCAAATATCTATTCACTTTCTTTTTCTTCTTTTTTATCCTTTGTTGCCGGTCGGCCGTGACAGCATACGTGTAGCTATTGCTGCCTTCAGAATCCACGAAAATGCTGAAATGCACAATCCGTGCTGATACTGTAAACTGCAAAATTCTTGTATGTAGGCCTACTGTAAGCTGGGGAAATCACTGAGCATACTACAGTGTGCTCAGTAACTGCCAAACTCGTGAAGACACTGTAAAACTGCAAAATGCGTAAAGACAATTAAGTTAGCAACTCCGCGAAGGCACGGTAAACTGAAAACGTATTGACGAGAATGTAAAGTTTAGGTCGAAGCGTAGAAAACAAAACAACAAGCAAGTAATTCATTGTTCAGGCGTTGTAGGCTATTTAGGTTTGGAAGACCTTAAACAGAGCTAATATGCGCGCGCGCGCGCGCGCGCGCGCGAGAGAGAGAGAGAGAGAGAGAGAGAGAGAGAGAGAGAGAGAGAGAGAGAGAGAGAGAGAGAGAGAGAGAGAGAGAGAGAGAGAGAGAGAGAGTCCTACCTATAAAAAGCCTATTGGGTGCATCAGTTCCCGCCCAGACCCTCAGCCGAATCCGATTTTTGGCCTACAATGCCAACATAAACTGCAAACATCCGTCAGGACACTGTAAGATGCAAAACATAATACGAAAGAGTTCAAGCCTGAACGGATAAGTGTCAGGTCAGCTGTGACACCTGGCTAGAGGATTGTAACATGAAAATAAAATCAGTACAACATTTTCAAAACAAAATCCTTGATTTGAACTTTTGATTATGATCTCTGTTCTGCACCCTGTTCCGTGGAGTAAAACTTGTCCTTCATGGACCAGACAGGTTTGAGAAGGCTAGCTTTTTTAATTGCATATAAATTACTTTGCCAACACTACTCCCATACTTAATGGGTAGAAATTTTTCTTTGTGTGTGTGTGTGTGTGTGTGTGTGTGTGTGTGTGTGTGTGTGTGTGTGTGTGTGTGTGTGTGTGTGTGTGTGTGTGTGTGTGTGTGTGTGTGTGTGTGACGGAAACCGTCAATTATTTCAATAGGTCCATTGCAATAGATGTGCCTACTGTATCAAATACCTGGACTCAGTTCCGTTGTTCATTTGCTCTTCATGTTTACACGAGGGACATTCTTAGCAATACACGTTATAGATATGCTTTCTTTGGTTCGAACCTTTTCTTCGTGTTGTGTTTGATTATTACGAATATCCTTCTATTTTGTTTCATAGTCATGCACTCGTGTAACACGTGAAGCCAGAGGGACGGCTAGGCATCTAACAAGGGAGAGTACTCGGTAAATCGCTCGTTTTCTGTGTAAATTACGATTAGCTCCCTTGCTGCATTCGTTGTCGCGGTAAAGAGTAGAGGTTATTTAGTGTTCGGTGGGTCACCTAGTTCTTTACCCTAAAGACACAGTGCAGGCTGCTTCCGTGACACAGAACCTGTGTATATGTGTGTCTACAGTTTCTGCCAGGAAAGATTATTTGTGTGTGTGTGTGTGTCATCACTAAATTCATGCACTGGTAGCTGTGAGGGCTTTAATGAACGATTTGGCGGGATTTCTTTTCCGGTTTTCTTTTTTTCTTAACAGTTTCATTTATTTTTGTTGAAATGAAACAAGCCGAACACCTATAACTGTCGGAAAAAAAAGCTAAATACTTGTATCTACGTGAAGAAGTACCAGGACAAACAAGCTACCCTCAACAAATAGTTTTCAGTCTGTAGTGCCTCATTTTGGCGACTGATATCTGAAAAGTTGATGGCCGGGACGTTAAAATCCAGCAACTAACTCTCACTAATATAAAGTCTGAGAACCCACAAACAACACAAGCAAATTAAGGCGACAACAGTTTTAGCAGAGGGAGAACAGGAACAGCTACAACAACTCGGGTCTTGTTTGGTTTAAACAGATAAAGCTTTCACGCTTTGTTCTGTCTGTTGTTAGGAAGAAAAAACGGAAGAACGCGTCCAAGACAAGTGAAACAGTCTGGGGTATTGAAGCAAAACATGAAAGGTAAGTGTCTGTCTACATGCCTTTCTCTGTCCGTCTCTCTCCCTGTCTCTGTTCCTCTCTGTCTAATCCATCTGTGTCTGTTTCTGTCTCCCTCTGTTTCTGTCTGTCCTAGCTCGTCCCTCTGTCAGTCTCTTTCTCTGTGTGTGTCTCTTTCTATGTCTGTTTGTCTGTTTTTTTGTCTCTCTGTCTCTGTTCAATCCACCTGTCTCTATTTTTGTTTGTCTTTGCCTCTGTCTGTCTCTGTCTCTGCTTATTTCGGTTTCTGTCTGCCTGCCTTTCTCTCTGCTTCTAAGTGTGTCTGCGTGCCTGCCTGCCAGCCTGTCTGTCTGTCGCCATCTCTGCCTCTGTTAATGTCTCTGCCTCGTTCTGGTTTGTTTGTGGCACAAAACCATTCACAAGGCTGTTCAGTATCTTTATCTACATTACATATATTAAAAAAAAATGTAAAAACCAAATAAATAAAATCAAAATACCCCAAAACAAAAACAACAAAAACAAAACAGCAACAACAACAACAACAACAACAATAACAACAACAACAACAACAACAACAACAACACACACACACACACACACACACACACACACACACACGCACACGCACGCACGCACGCACGCACGCACGCACGCACGCACGCACGCACGCACGCACGCACGCACGCACGCACGCATACACAAAACCGCTGTAGAACCTTTGGGTTTTTCCGTCGAATTCGGTTTGGGCAGGTGTCGGGGAGCATGAACAGCATATGGCGACAGGCTCGGGGCCGTTTGCTAGACTCTGGTACGCATTATGATGCCGCTGATTATGTGGACATAATGAGCATGTTCTGTGCTAGTATTATGATAGTACACCTATTATGCTAATACAATTCCTTTTAACATGTGGGACACATAGATCTTAATTCTGAAGTTTCACGGTATAAAGCCCGTTCTTAATTGGGCGAATGTTTCTTCGCGAACCTAGTTGGAAGTATTCGGCGAAGCTAGTTGGTTCTTAATTGAGCCAACTTTTCTTCGCGAACCTAGTTGGAAGTATTCGGCGAAGCTATATTCGGGGTCCAAAAAGCTTCGCTCAACATGTTCTGGGAACATTCGCCCTATTGGACGATCATTGCCTCTGATTGGCTGAGAGCAGAGCTCTCCCGTGGATGAAGAAAAAACAAAAATAAAAATGGATGACGGTGTCGCTAGGTTCTTCACTCGCTTCAGAGGGAATTTGTTTATTTGTTGACTTGTGGGAGACGCAGCCTTGTCTCGGAGACCCAGAATGAGATAGTAGTTAGTTGAATTACCCTATGAGGGATGATTAAAGTATACTGACTTGACTTGACTTGACTTTAGCCTACATTTTCGATCATGCTGTCTGCTGCGCGTCTGCCGCAAGTTCGGGCCGAAGATTGCATCTCATTACAAGCCAGTTGAAAATGAAGTAAAGTTTGGACTGTCCGAACCATATTCGGCGAACTAAAAATTCAATTAAGAAACGAATCATAGTTCATTGAACTGTCCGAAGTATGTTCGGGCGAACAAACATTCGCCCAGTTAAGAACGGGCTTAACACTTGATTGATTGTTCGACTGATCTACGGCTCTGATACAAAATCAGTCAGTCAAACAACCAACAAAACGAGAACGCTTACAAAGGCGTGCTGCTCAGGATATCACAGTAGAATGATGTCAAACACTACGTTTTTGAATAAAGAATGTTCATGTGCATTTTCTGTTGTTCTTATCTCTCTCATTCTGAACCCGTACACCCGTTTTCATTTCAGTAACGCGATGCTGCCAAACGGCGAAAGCCAAGTGTAACGACACTGACAGCCAAGTCAAAGAACACTGATATGTTAGTCTGAAGACACCGAGGAACAACCAGACCAGCTTCTCGTGCCGTCCTCAACGTTTATAGAATCTCATTCACAAGGATGGCGACGAACGTCTGGAGCTTCAAACGAAGTCAAATGCTGGAGCTACAAGAAATTCTTATGGATATCATGTACAAGAAATTCTTATGGATATCAAGTGCACAAGCGGCCACACTAAGAAATTCTTATGGACAGCAAGTACACGTGTGTTAAGGCTATACAAGATAATCTTATGTGCTGCAAGTGCGCAAGTGCCGAAGCTAAGCAATTTATTCTTATGGACAGCAAGTGCACAAGCATTGAAGCTAAGCAATATATTCTCATGGACAGCAAGTGCACAAGCATTGAAGCTAAGCAGTACATTTTTTATGGACAGCAAGTGCAGAAGCAATGAAGCTATACAAGAGATTCATGGGCAGCAAGTACACAAGCATTGAAGCTATACAACGTATTCTTATGGACAGCAAGTGCGCAAACGTTGGGGCTGGAGCTGTCTTGCTTGTTTCACACACTCTGAACCTACTCGTGTTCGTGTTCGTGCTGTTACTGATGCGGGTTGCCTGGTGCTGCGGTTGTGCGTGGCTCACTCGGAGGCTCTGTAGCCTTGATTTGCTGTCCCGCCTTTTGTTGAGAGGAGTTAATCTGACGGCAGTGCCGGCATCAGCTCTTTGACTGCTTTGCATAGGCAACGGTGTTCTCAGCAACGGATGTAGACAACTGGAGGGCACGGAGAATCATAGTTCTCACTGCCGTAAGCTGACTCAGTCTCCGGCCCCGGCTGCAAGTCATGGTTCGGTAATGTTGACGTCGTTATAGTAGTGAACACAAGAGTCAGCTCAAAAGAAACCCTAGACACTAAAAACAAAATTAATTTAAAAAATAAAAATAAAATAAAATCTGAGCCTCTCAACTCTCTAGCCTTTGTGGCTATACTGAGAACTTGATCCAGTTTTGTCACGTCGTCACCGAAGTATACAGTCTGCAGTCAGTTGAAGAGAAACACCGAGGCTAACACTGATTTGTAAGTCTCTCTCCACTCTCTGCCTTTAGCCTTTGTGACTGTCGAACGTGATCTAGTGTTGTCACGTCGTCACTGAAGTGAACCCAAGTGTCTGTTGAAAAGAACCCCTGAGTCTAACGCTGCTTCAGTTGAATTTGAGTCTCTCAACTCTCTACCTTGAGTCCTTGTGAGTGTAGAACATGACTGAGTGTTGTCACATCGTCACCGAAGAGAATGCAAGAGTCGGTTAAAGGGAACTCTGAGAGCTTTTGAGTCACTGGACTCTATAATAATAGGTTATGGGTCATAATTACTGACGATGGGAGACGCCAGCATTTAGAGGCTGAAGTGCTGATGAGTTCAACGGGCGAGGCTGCGATCGGAGCTGTTTGCCGGCGAATAGTATTACGTAGCGTCATAGAAATAAATCCCGTCCATGTACATTGACCAACTTCGTCTTCGCGAGCAAAGCAGCAACATCCGCAAAGGCGGCCTTAAGTGTTCAAGCGATGGGAGTCTGCATGTGAAGTCGGAAGAAGCGACACTCCTATGCGACGCTTATCTGCACCGGAGAGAGACTGCTGCCCTTTGTCATCGACAACACAGACTAGATATTTTATAGTTGTTGGACTGCTTTATCGCGATTCTCACTGGGGACTGCTGAACCTGTGCTGTGGTCTTCTCCTCGCTCCAGCCTCAATGGAGGGCAAAAGTGTGTATGAAATGAAGGATACTCCCCCCGCTCCACTCCCTCCTCCCCCCCTCCACTCCCTCCTCCCCCCTCCACTCCCTCCTCCTCCCTCTGCACTCCCTCCTCCTCCCCTCTCCACTCCCTCCTCCCCCCTCTCCACTCCCTCCTCCCCACCTCTCCACTCCTTCCTCCCCCCCCCCCCCCACCCCCAACCCGCCCCTCACATACACTCAGTCGTGTTTTAGTTTTAAGATACTGACCAAAGAGGGACGGTAGCTGGGATCGCTTTCCGACTGCGCGTCCACTGTATCGCCTAGGTCAGTCACACACAGTCAACTGCCCTGTGAGACAGGTCCACAAGCCCCAGAGCATGTTCTGCATGTTCTGCAGGCCCCTAGACAAAGAAACACGGACATATCAGTGACGCTTGCAGAACAGCTCTGCAGACCCCCAAGAGGACCTGGTGCAGACAACCAAATTCACCAGGAACATAAAACTAGACGTCCGAGGACCATCCTGGAACGCCGATGAAAAAGTAGAAAGATAGACTACTGCTGAAATCATACGAGATTGAAAATGATTTTGATGAGTAAATTTGACTCTTAAGTGACTGATTAGTGACTGAGGCCGTCACGAACGGTCAAACTCTCCATGAGATATGGAATGATCTTTAACTCAATCAAATGAGGCACGAGGCTGTTTAATGCACAATGCCTTCTTTACTTGCCAAAGACTGTGCCGTTCCAACTGATTACTTTCGTCTACTGGACTGCGATACGCGGTTTACTATGGACTGTAAGAAGCTACTGCGGCAAAATTTGTCGGGTTAATGTGTCCAGCTATGCTATTCAGAATGAATATATATAACAGACTGGGGTATTCTGTGCGTGTTTTTAAGAAGTCTTCGTTTATTACGCGAATTTTACTGTTGTTGTTTTAGGATAAAATCAAATGTTCATTCGAATAACTGAACAAAATATAAACATTATCACAGTTTTGGTGAGCAGACGACTTTTAGAAAGACGGGGATCAATGTTAATTATGATCTGTTTCTTTCCGTCTCCGTTACTTTGGTCGAGGTTTCAAAACTCTGTTTCTGTCCTTGCCTCTGTCTGTCTGTTCCTCCCCACTCTCTATCTGCCCCCCTACCCCCTCCCACGCCACCCCACTCATCTCTTTCCCTCAGTGTGTATGTGTGTGTGTGTGTGTGTGTGTGTGTGCTTGTGTGTGTGTGTGTGTGTGTGTGTGTGTGTGTGTGTGTGTGTGTGTGTGTGTGTGCATTACTACTGATAATTATGTCATTAGACTGTCAGCTATGAAAATCATCTGCTTTATTTTTGAAGACTTTCTCTTGTAGTAAAGTGTTGTGGTCTGATTTCTTTCACCTTGCTTTGACCTTGGTGACTTTTTTGGACATTAAGTAACTTACGCCGTAATGTTCCTGAAAGACTGGCCCATTATTGCTGGCAAATCGAAAATGTTAGAAAATGCTGTCTTTTTCGGCACTTCACCTATCACACACACACACACACACACACACGCACACACACACACACACACACACACACACACACACACACACACACACACACACACACACACACACACACACACACACACACACACACACACACACAAGCACGCGCGGGCACACACACACACACGCACGCACGCACGCACGCACGCACCTCACGCACTCACACACACACACACATACACACACACAGACACACACACACACACACACACACACACACACACACACACACACACACACACACACACACACACACACACACACACACACACACACACACACACACATACATTCTCAGTTCCTGTTTGTTCGCGCATCTCATCCCTGTTTCTGCCTCTGTGTGTGCATCTCTCAGTCTCTGCTCTGTCGCTGTCTCTGCCTTACCGCAACCCCCAGCGCAATACATTTTATGTCAAATATTTTATTTGAAAAACCCCTTTGGGGGTACATGAAACACCCAAAAGACAAACTTCACAACGGTGAGACACTGCAACAACCCCAGATATCACCGAACAGCGCAAACGGTATCATAGTTTCAACAAACGTATAATTGTTCGTCAACAAATGTATCACACTCATCAGAAAACGTATCGCCCCTCATCAACAAAGGTACATCTCCACTCATCAACAAACGTATCACCACCTGTCAACAAACGTTATCACCACCTGTCAAACGTATCATCACCTGTCAACAAACGTATCACGCTCATCAACGAAAGTATTACTACCCATCCACGAACGTATCACCACTCATACCACACACGTATCACCACTTATCCACAAATGTATTACCACTCATCAACAAATGTATTACCACTCATCAACAAACATATCACCAGCTCATCCACAAACGTGTCATCACTCATCCACAAATGTATCACCACTCATCCACAAACGTGTCACCACTCATCCACAAACGTGTCGTATCACCACTCATCAAGAAACGTATCACCACTCATCAAGAAACGTATCACCACTCATCAAGAAACGTATCACCACTCATCAACAAATGTATCATCACCTTTTTCAACAAAAAGTGCGGTGATACACCGCACTTATCAGCAAGCTCGCCCCGAACACTGTCCGACTTTAAAATAGGACAGACTGAAAAAGAAGATGAAAAAGACGAAAAAAGCCAGACTGAATGTATGTCAGGGCCTGCCCATGCACGTGACTGTCGTTTATATCCGACAAGTTTAACTTTAGAGTCGTCTCCTCTTTCACAAACAGCGATTTTCCCCAAAATAGCAGCTGCAGATTCCTGCCATTCTTCTCGTTCTAGAATTTCAGCTGTGAACATGAAGCTCAGCAATTTTCAACGCACAAGGGCGTTTCATTTTAAACTGAAATGCCGTTTGAAGTAGGGTAAGTAAGTAAGTAAGTAAGTAAGTAAGTAAGTAAGTAAGTAAGTAAGTAAGTAAGTAAGTAAGTAAGTAGTAAGTAAGTAAGTAAGTAAGTAAGTAAGTAAGTAAGTAAGTTGGTGTTTTTACGCCCAGTTTGAAGTAGGGCTTACACTCAAATGAGAACTATATAGACACATATGCGTCAGGTTGTTGACGTTAGTGTGATGACCGAGGTTAGTGATGTATCATGAGACAAAACGTCCCTAAAAACGCTTGAACGGCTTTGTTTCACACACACACACAACACAACACACACACACACACACACACACACACACACACACACACACACACACACACACACACACACACACACACACACACACACACACACACACACACACACACACACACACACACACACCAGCAACAACAACTAAGAGTGAAAAATAACTTTTGCCAATGATTTCACTTTAAAATGAAAGTCTCCTATATCGGATTTAACACGATTGATGTTTTCGTCGGCTTGACGTCATTGTCTTAATCATGATCCGACAACACACAATGTGGTTCTCAACAGGAACACCGGTAGATAAGTAAGCTACACATATTTCGGTTCGCTTGACTGATATTCAACACGTTGTTTTTTGGGGGAATGATGTGGATCTTGGTGCTAAAAACGTGAGCCTGCTCTTTAGCTATAGCAGTCGCCTTTTCTATATGACGTTTGCCTGCTGCCTGTTACGTGTAGTGAGTCTTTAACAATTCGTGCTCTGTGTTTTGAGCACGTATGGAAATTTCATTGAGTTTACCAAACAAAGCATTTAACAGTTAACTGCCTACTACTACTACTACTACTACTACTACTACTACTACTACTACTACTACTACTACTACTACTACTACTACAAATATGACAGGGTAGACAGACACATATAGGCAATCACGCATTCATGGACAACATTTCAGAAGCACACACTATCACATCGGCGTTCCTATTCACCTTCATCTGGCATCTGGCAGTACCTTTGCATTGCAACAAGATCATTTTTATTATAAACTCATAACGTGCCTTTCCACAAGAATCACTCTCTCTCTCTCTCTCTTCTCTCTCTCTCACTCTCTCTCTCTCTCTCTCTCTCTCTCTCTCTCTCTCTCTCTCTCTCTCTCTCTCTCTCTCTCTCTCTCTCACACACACACACACA
>OY757541.1:15822339-15848159 GCA_963584105.1 Alviniconcha strummeri | reverse complement strand
GACTAGACAGATCGATGGAATAGGCTGGATATTTGGTTGCTTTTAATTAGTCATTGAAGTAATGTTTGCTGTTCTTGTGTTGTAACTATTTCGTCCTGATGCGACAGACCTACACGGTTGCCTCTTTTACGCTAAAATGTACATGCATATTACATGTATGCAT
Source organism: Alviniconcha strummeri (assembly GCA_963584105.1). Classification (NCBI taxonomy): domain Eukaryota; kingdom Metazoa; phylum Mollusca; class Gastropoda; family Provannidae; genus Alviniconcha; species Alviniconcha strummeri. Next base: position 15,847,996 of record OY757541.1, on the reverse strand, counting down.
ATATCCATCTCTTCGTGCAGTGTAACTGGTGGAAGAAGTTGGACTTGACTGAACTTTCGGTAGTTTTCAAAATGTTCACTGCAACAGTAATGTTTGCTGTTCTTGTGCCATGTTTGGCCCTGATGTGATTTCGCGAGTGGCTGGACGTTAAGGACCAATTATATGCCTATGTTTGCTCATTCGTGGGTCTGACTCAGACACTAAAAGCATCAAAGGAACCCACTTTCAAACTGCAGCCAGGCCCCTTCGATGTGCTTCAGCAGCAAGCGGCTGTTAACCTTTCAAGCTGACGCACCTACCAAACCGGCAGACGAGTATTCCTACGGGAGGGGGCAGTAGGAGGGGTGGGTTAGAGTTGGCTTTCTTCACGCAATCACAAAATGGACGGACGAGTCCTGGGATTTCATGGGTAGGTCTGCTTCCACCAGGACCCCCTTTCGCTTTATTGATTGTCCTGGCAGAAATTTGCAAATCATTCTGAGGAGTCTGAAAGTTGACAGAAATATTGCGACCTCCGAGAGAGTTGCGAATGGCCAAATAGGTTTTCCCACCATGGAGCCCCATTTGAAATCCGTTTCTGAATGCTTCTTCATTTCTGACTGACGGTTCAAGCACCTGGTCTTTAACTATCGATCGGCATAGATTCTTCCTCAGCTGGACTGTTTTGCTGCTGGATCCAACCGCTGAGGTCTCTTGGCACATGTTCAGTGAAACATTCAAGTGTGTGCGTGCGTGCGTGCCTGAGTGTGTGTGTGTGTGTGTGTGTGTGTGTGTGTGTGTGTGTGTGTGTGTGTGTGTGTGTGTGTGTCTATGTGTCTGTGTGTCTGTCTGTGTGTGTGTGTGTGTGTGCGTGAGTGTATGTGTGTGCGTGAGTGTGTGTGTGTGTGTGTGTGCACGTGTGTATGTGTGTGCGTGCGTGCGTGCTTGTGTGTGTGTGTGTGTGTGTGTGTGTGTGTGTGTGTGTGTGTGTGTGTGTGTGTGTGTGTGTGTGTGTGTGTGTGTTTTGGGTAGGGGGTGTTTGTTGTCTTCTTCTTCTTCTTCTTCTTCTTCTTCTTCTTCTTCTTCTTCTTCTTCTTCTTCTTCTTCTTCTTTTTCTTCTTCTTCTTTCCTCTCCAAATCCCATCCATGCTTTTAACTGCTGTAGTTTTTGGCTAACGCAGTGTCCCGTGTGGGCTCGAGGGACACAGTAGCTAGGTCACTCTGCTCGTCGTCATTACCGATTGATGTGTGTGCGTGCGTGCGTGCGTATGTGTGTGTGTGTGTGTGTGTGTGTGTGTGTGTGTGTGTGTGTGTGTGTGTGTGTGTGTGTGTGTGTGTGTGTTGCAGGAATTTCAAATGATATTCACCTCGTTTAATTCTGCCAATGGGTCCATTCAACAATAAAGCCCTCTTCAGAAATACCAGGATTAAGTTAAACTACGATTGTAAAGAGGCGTTATATAACCAATGGATGGCGGGGGGTTGAGGGGGGGGGGGTGCACAATAGGCCCCTGGAGTGAATTATTCCTGCTGGCGTATTCCTGCTAACGTGTATTGCTGGAATTCCAACAAACTAAAATTTCCTGTGCCTCTTAAACTCTCGACCCTAACGGGACTGAGAAATTAAGATTCCCACTGTTGAGAGACCAGGGCTGACAAGTGTTCTCCCTTTAAAGCATGGAGTGAGTCGGAATACAGCCATACATGCTTTGCCCACTGCCAGGAATTCTTTCCTTGTTTTATTGTCTACCTCTCCGTTCCATTCACCTTTGTTGTTGTTGTTGTTGTTGTTGTTGTTGTTGTTTGTTGTTGTTGTTGTGTGTGTGTGCGTGCGTGCGTGCGTGCGTGCGTCGAGCGTGCGTGCGTGTGTGCGTGCGTATGTGTGTGTATCTGTGTTTGTGTGTGCGCGTGCGCGCGTGCGTGTGCGCGTGCGCGCGTGCATGCGTGTGTGTGCGCTTGCGCGCGTGCGTGCGTGCTTGTGTGTGTGTGTGTGTGTGTGAGTGTGTGGTTTTTTTGGGGTAGATGGGTGTTTGTTGTCGTCTTCTTCTTCTTCTTCTTCTTCTTCTTCTTCTTCTTCTTCTTCTTCTTCTTCTTCTTTTCTCTCCAAATCCCATCCATGCTTTTAACTGCTGTAGTTTTTGGCTAACGCAGTTTTCAGTGTGGGCCCGAGGGACACAATAGCTAGGTCACTCTGCTTGTCGTCATTACCGATTGATGCAAGTTCCCGTGCTGAGTGCTCGCGGAATGCAAACAGGCTCCAAAACATATGACATTGCGTGTTGTAACAGTGAATCGGACACGTGTTTGGGATTTCATAAACCTTCTCGCCTCAGTATGAATCCACAGAGTGCATATTATTTAGACCTTGTTGTCCTCGTGGTCTAAATGCCAGTGGATGTAGATCCTTCGTCCACTAGCCACACAAACTCCTCAGGCCGAAAGCCAGAAAGTTAGCATTATTTTGTCCATTGGCGCGCATTCCGTTAGCCTGTATTTTCAGTTTCCGTACGCCTATGTCTCTGAACAGATTTGTGTGTGGGAGAAATACCAACGGTGAAGAGGTATCAGGCTATTTTGATATAAAAACTAGAAACAAGAATGACTGCTAGCATTCTAAAACAAGATCCAAACACATAAAAACACTGGACAGCAAAACAACATAGCTCAACCAAAAACAGATAAGTAGCTTAGCTTTCGACTTCATTTGTCAACGAAGTCAACGTTTTTGATCGTTTAGCCGTTGTTTAAGTGTCGTTTTGTAGCTTGACAAAGAGGATTACCCGAAAATTTGCTGGTTTTGTCTTGTCCTAATAAATAACGTTCTTCTGAACCATTTATGTGTTCGGATCCTATTTTGCGATAGCCGACTGGTCTCCAGTCATACTGTATCAATTTGATGCTCGTTTTTCACGAAAACAAACGATATTTTGCGAGCTGAAATATCCGCGATGACTAGGTGCATGTGCGTGCTTGGCAAGCCGCCAGGTCGGAAGCAAAGTCTGATGCTCCCAGCGAGTTCTCCAAACTCTTCAAACCACTAGGCAGCGTCCTTAGGCCTCGGGCTCTGAAGTTTCCACAAGTCTGGAAATTGGATTTTTATGAAACGGGACGTTCGTTGCGTGACCACAGTACCAGTGGGACATTGCAACGCGTCCCTCTCAACCCTCTTATCTTCTCCTTCATTCCCCCCATCACCAAAACGCCACCGTTCCAAATGTCACATTCCCGCGGTGGCCACGTTTCTTAGACAGATGAATGTCACTGGCTTTTTTTTCTTCTTTTTTTTTTTCCTTTTCTTTTTCGAAACAGAGAGTGAGGAGGAGCGGAGAGAGAGGGAAGGAGTATGGACCACTGACATTTCTTTTCGACACATAACTGAGATTTGTTTAATTTTGAGGCAAGTGAGTTCGTGTGTCGGTGTGCGTTAGGGGCATGCCGGAGCGAAAAACGATCGGCACAAGAAGCGAGGCAACAAAAAAAGAGAGAGAGGTTCCGCACAAGAGAGAGGAAGCCGCCACCTCGTCCCCCGCAAGACGCCGCTGAGCGAAGAGAGAAGAGAAACTGTCTCGGTCTTCTTGCCCAAACTTCCGATCAATACCCGGACATTGCACGGCACTGGGTTGCAGCGGGACACCAGTTCAGTTCAACTACCCGCTGAGAACGGGAGAGAGGCAATGCGGTCAAGTGTGTCTGTAACCGCGATCAAAGAAATGATAAAAACGACTTCTCGATCATACGGAAGTATCAGTGCAACTGTTAAATCTGTTAGTAGGCTGATAGAAAAAGCATTCACCCCGGTGTGTGTGTGTGTGTGTGTGTGTGTGTGTGTGTGTGTGTGTGTGTGTGTGTGTGTGTGTGTGTGTGTGTGTGTGTGTGTGTGTGTGTGTGTGCGGCTAGCTGAAAGCGTGAGGAGTATGAGAATGTCAGGACCTGAGGGGAGTCTGCCATAAGTTATTTCAGAGAGGGCAACGGATCTCTTTCAGTTCGAAGTCATAAGACATCAAGTGTTTTGTTGTTCTTAGAGGGGTCTTGGTTTTGTTTTGGTACCTTTATGGCCTCTGGTTTCACAAGACCAATGATGAGATTTTCGATGATGCATGAAGGCTTGTTAGTTCTTAGTTTACGAGTATTTTGAGTTTTGTCGGTCGTATTATTAAAGTATACATTGTTAACCTGTTAATGTTATTGTGAATGTATGTATGATTATGAATGCTCGCAACACCATGCCTCATCCCATGTGCATGTATATTTTGCTTGAAACGTGGCAATAAAGATATAGACTGATTGTGATTCTTGGAGTTTTACGCCCCGTCAACCACAGAGGATCACCTCAGGACTACTCACACATTCACAGTTACTCTGTGTCAGATCGAAAAGCAAGTCACCAAACCACAAATAAAAATAATAACAGGCACAATCACTAAGTAATCAGTAAGAATGACACAAAGATTTAGTCTTTCATTCGGCTGTGTTCGCCGTTTGAAGTCGTCATGCTCGTTTTGACAAATGGCTTCAATTCTTTTATTTCTGTTGCGGTTGTTGTTTGCTTGCTTGCTTGTTTGCTTGCTTGCTCTGTTTTGTTTGATGTTATATTTTGTTGAAGATTTTACTCGGTTTATATATATATAGAGAGAGAGAGAGAGGGGGAGAGAGAACAGCAGCATCAACATCTATTCGTGTTCTCGCACTGTACTTTTCCATGAGAAGTGGGACACCAAAGTAGGAAGTTCCTAAGTAGGTAAGAGCAGAAATGTGCCGCGGTGTCAGTTCCTGGTTCTTTTGTAATTTGCTTCTGTCGGCCTGAAAATATTTTCCGACGCCGTGGTCATGATGGTATTCACAAGCTACAAAACTGCTGAAGTTTTCAGTTTCTTCTGTGACTTGTTACCGTCTGGAAGCTGATAGATCACATCCAGATCACAAGGATGGGCCACAGAACAGCCTGTTAGCGGCTACTTTTCTCCAGACTCAGTATGTTCATTGACTCGTGTAGTGAGCACTTGGCTTTTGAACACTACGTTACGCGGAACTTTCTTTTATTTTTCACCACAGCGTACAAGTAAGCAAACTACTTTAGCGTGGTGCTGTCAGCCGCTACCGTGACTCATGGCCCATCAAACATCTGGCAAACTTCCTACAACCATTGACAGACTTCGCACTGGCAAGATCTAGTCCATTTACGGCAAACCGTCACAAAAACGCTTCAGTAGAAGCGAAAAAGCCTAGAGCGCCCCGGAACGGAAAGAGGCCTTTAAATATACATTTCCCGTCGAACGAGACCAGGAAGAAGCCGCGGACGAGACTCTGAGAGCGGGACACGCCGGGCCGTCCAATCCCTTCGTCTGCGGCCCCCTCACGCCGAGCTTTTCAGAGTGCAGAGCCTGTCGTCTGCCGGCTCCTGGGTGAGATTCGGTGTATGCACGTGCACACCGCTCCGTGCCTAAGGTCTGTCGCTGCTCACCTCGCGGTCGGCACGTCCCCCAGCTTAGGAGCGCGGGTCGGGGGATGCGGGAAGCACTCTTCATTACAACACCGCCAACATCCACACCAACGGCTACGTTTCAACTGGGGCTCTCTTCTCCCCTGAGCCCCCCGCCTCTCTCTCTCTCTCTCTCTCTCTCTATATATATATATATATATCGCCCTGATATAACCGTACTGGTCGACTGGGGGTAAACATCAAATTAATCTCTCTCTCTCTCTCTCTCTCTCTCTCTCTCTCTCTCTCTCTCTCTCTCTCTCTCTCTCTCTCTCTCTCTCTCTCTCTCTCTCTCTCTCTCTCTCTCTCTCTCTCTCTCTCTCTCCTCTCTCTCTCTCTCTCTCTCTCTCTCTCTCTCTCTCTCCAACCGCCCTCTCCCTTTCTCCCCCCCCTTTCTTTCTCTACTCCCCCCTCACTCCCATTCTCCCCCCCCCCCCTTCTCTGTCTCGTTGCGTCTGTTCCTTTCTCCGCTCTCTCCCCTCTCTCTTTCTGTGTATAGCCGTTTCTGTAGGGGGGCGGGGGGGCGGTGGGGGGCGTGTTAGTGGTTGGGGCGAGGGAGAAGCATCGTCCTAGATGCTCCTTTGTAGTTCACGTGGCTAGTGTTTGAGGCATCCCCGGGGGGGGAACTCGCATAGGAGCGACCGCTAGTCTGGTAATTACGTGCGCAGTGTATCTGGGATTGGGCAGTGGTCTGGGCGTGATGAAACTTACATTTTTCTCCCTTTCTAGAGGGGCAGGTGGGGGGAGGGGGGGTAGTAAGGGCTTGAGGGGCATATTTGCTCATTTGGAGTCTGCAAACGGCTGTACAAAACCAGCAAAGTATTTCGTTGCAAGCTAGAACGGTCACTGATACCCGGTTAAGCTTGACATTTTCACTTGTACTAGTTGCTAGCTGCTGGGGCTGCTTTGTCCAACACAAAGCCTAGGGTAGCTCTAGACTGCAAAGTATTTCGTTGCAAGCTGGAACCGTCACTGATACCCATTTAAGCTTGACATTTTCACTTGTTCTAGCTGCTAGCTGCTGGGGCTGCTTTGTCAAACACCCAGCCCAGGATAGCTCTAGACTACATGCAATAACACATAAAAGGTTCAAAAGAACGCTGTTTATTAAGACAAGACACAACCTGCTAATTTTCGGGGTAATCCCCTTTATCAAGCTACAAAACCACACTTAAACAACAGTTAAACGGCGAAAAACGATGACAAATTAGATGGAAAGCTAAACCACTTATCTGTTTTGGGTTGAGCTGTGTTGTTTTCCTGTCCAGTGCATTAGAACACTAGCAGTCTAATTAAAACTAAATTAGAACACTAGCAGTCATTTTTGTTTCAGGTTTTCTTGTTGTTGAGTGCTGCTTTACGTCCACAGAAACCATCAGGCTTATTAGGGACGGGAGCCCAGGATGGCCACCTCGACTTTCACAGCTCCTGAGCTCTGATTCAGTTTTTATTTCCCTACATGTAATAAATACTGTGGGTTAACTGAAAGCCGAGGTTTATGACTTGATATCGCTGTCTGCTGTACGCTGCTGTTGCCTTCGCTACACGCTTCGTGTCTCTACACGGGCAAAGAATATCTCTCTCAGCCCGGGGAGGGAGCTTCGTTTCTTTGTTTTCCCGTGATTACTTCTGCAGACAAAGGAAGAACTCGACGGGAAATCAGTTACCGGTCACATCTCAAATACGCGCTTAACTTCTCTTGATCAACTTGTTTAAGCAAAGTTTATTTACATTCATGAAAATATGGACAATAAAAATCATTGTATCAGCATTAAACAAGCTAGGCTTATAGTAAATGCTCACAGGCATAATTTACTAAATTCGTTTTGCAACAACGGGTATGTATGTTTATATTCAACAACATGAAAATAACCAAAAAAATCAATCAAAAGCCAAGAGAGAGAACGCTCTTATGCCAGTAACTGTTTAGTTGAGTTTGTCATTCCATGGCAAATCGACCGGACTGGGCAATGAGATCAACTTATGTTCGTTGCGCATCGACTTGACTTACACGCGTAACAAGGAAAATACACCGCGTATCCGTGAATTCTGAAAGTTTTGCCCACACTCCGTCAGGTTGTTCTCTTCTTCTTCCTCTTCCTCTTTTTCTTTTCTCGGCAACGTTCTGACGTGCTCGACAGCGGTTGTCACTTCACGGGTCGATTCTTCGTGTCGGTCGGGATGAAAATAAAAAATAAAAATAATCAGCAGATTACGAGACTCAGAAGGTTAGAAGTACAGAGAGACAACTAGAACAGGATTGGAAATATTTCAAGTACGTTCACATGTTCTCTGTGTGAGGTGGATGCTTTTGTTTGTATGTTTGTTTGTTTGTTTGTTCGGGGAGGTTTCTTTCTTTCTTTACTTCATTTCTGTTTGGGGAATTAGTTTGTTCATTGTATAAAGGAAATTACGTTAAAAAAAAAAAATCTGCGGTTTGTTTTGGTTTTATGTATAACTTAAGTTTTCTTGCTCTTGTTGCTGCTGTTGTTGCTCTTCTTCTTCTTCTTCTTCTTCTTCTTCTTCTTCTTCTTCTTCTTCTTCTTCTTCTTCTTCTTGTAGAAAAACAAAAGCAGGACATCCAGTCACCCATCTGTGTCGGCAACGGTTCGGCTAACTGGAAACCTTCCTCTGAATACGATGACCAAAGACTGACAGAACAAGAGTCTCGTTCACCTCTTCCTTTCTCTGAAGCGCTGTTCTCAAATAAGAGTACAATTTCGAATTTCGGGGTCATCCTCTTTGGCACCATTCTACACCAGTACTTCCTGAAGATATTGGACGCAAAAGTGTGTGTGTATGATGATTGAGAGAGATTGAATTTTATTTCTCAACGGTACATACATTGAGCACAAACGACGACTGACGATACGTTGCTTCAGTACTACAGAGAGACAACAGAGACATACAGACAGGCAGGCAGGCAGACAGGCACACAAGCACGCAGACACACAGAGAGAGAAGCAAACAGGCAGACAGTGACAGAGGGCTGGAATTAATCATGCGGGTGTTTGTGGCCGTATCACCACTCTGACTACACACAAAAGGTTCTTTGCTGACAAATACGGCCCACATAGAGCCCGGAGACAGTTCAGAGGTCCATCATATCCGAACTGTAGAGATTCCAGCGCTCCATCATAGGAAGGAGGCGGTGTCGCTGTAAAAGCCTCCATTCTGCCCTGATACCAGTCCCTGAGGCTCCTTGCCCCCGGGCTTTTTCATCACCGGAATGGAAAACGTCACCTCTCTGCAACGGACTGTCATGGCAAAAATGAACGAGTTTCGCCCTTATCGTTTCCCAGACCATCTCTGAGACCTGTGCCGCGCGGGAGAGACGTTAAAAAACGGGAATCACAATGCAGAAGACAGCTCCTGGGCAAAGTGAAAGCCGCGGTGGTGTTCACCTTCTCACTCTGCAAGACGCGGTCACATAAGCCGCAATTGCTGTACAAAAGACTGGGACAGCTCGTCCTTTTTTCCTTTTCCATTTCTTCCCAACGTCATCGTGAAGCTGTGATGACCTATCGAGTGCGGGTGAGCCTCTGAGCACAATAGGGGCATGACGGGAAGGGTGCATCCCGAGATGCCTCGCGACATTATATCCAGTGCTCAATGGGAAGTTCTCGTTCTCTCTGAAAAGCCGCAACCCGTTAAAAATTGTAATTCATTGAAACCGCATTTGCTTCTTCTTTTTTTCTTTTTCTTTTACCACTGGATCGCCAGCAATTTCATTTTCTCAACATCTCGCCCTCCCATCCTGCAGCTCCTTTTAAAGGATTGCTGAAAATCATATGTCACGTCGAATTCTTGCATGGCACCGAAGTAAGGGGAAAAAATCTTTTTAAAGGAACTAGCCCTCCCAAAACGTTCTGGTCTTTTTTAGGCCGGCCTTTTTCCAACGAGTAAAAGAGATCAAAATGAAAACATGAAATTGAAGATTTTACTTAAAAATATCCGTTGACTTAGATTTTTAATTTTGTATCCTCTTCCCCCATTGGTGACTAGAGCGTCTCAAGTGTTTAAAAAAACAACTTTCAAATGTCACTGTTGGCCCAGCCGCTATCCGCGGCCTCATTGGTCTTGTTCTTCGCGCAACGTGAGCGAGCACCTTTCCGAATGGCGGCAAGTGGGGACTGGAAAGATTCGAGCTAACAACACTGCGGAGTGTTTATGCTAACTTCTAAGTACATCGGTCCGCAGACAATAGTCTATCCCGATTGAATTTCCGTACAGCGCAAGTATTAACTGCATTCGTTTTCAACCGTATCGACTACCGACTGCATGAGAACGTCTCGTTCGGAAATTTCCTGCTGACCCGGCCAGACCCGATTCAGGTCAGGTCATGAGCACGTGAAGTTGTGCACATAGACCAGAGCAGCACATGACGTGTTCTCTGCAGTTGACGTCAATTTTTGTTTCCCGCTTCTTCTCGTTGGATAAAATTGAAATTCTTTGACAGTACATTTTGCCTTGTGCTATGAATCGAATGCAGTGTTGACTTTTACATGCCTCGACATGCGTTATCAACTACGCTGGCGTCACCGAATGCACTGTGTGGTCCGAGCTCTTCCGAGGGCCAAGTTCAACCAGTTCAGTACTCCTCGCTCTGTGTGTTCATTAGCTCGGGGTGTTGTCTTATCGCTGACTGGTAGGATAAGAAACGAATACTGCATTGTGATCATTTATTTCAAGTGCAGATATTGAGGAATGTGATATAATGTCGTCATTATAGGTTTCTCAGTGCCTACACGGCAACTGTTTGGACAGATTCGGCAGGGTGAATGTGGGAGGTCTAAACACATAGAAGGTTCAAAAGAAATCAGTTCATTAGGACAATCAGTTCATTAGGACAAACACATTATTTATTTGTCCTAACAAATAGCGGTTGTTGTTGTTGTTGTTGTTGTTGTTGTTGGGATTTTGGTTTTGTTGTTGTTGCTGTTTTGTTGTTGTTGTTGTTGTTGTTGTTGTTGTTGTTGTTGTTGTTGTTGTTGTTGTTGTTGTTGTTGTTGTTGTTGTTGTTTTGGGGGGTTAGGGTGTTTGTTTTTATTTTGTTATTGTTGTTTATAAACATTTTATGTGTTTTGATCTTGTTTTAAAACACTAGCAGTCATTCTTGTTTCAGATGAATGTGGGAAGGACTGATAGTTTGAATCAGCAAGTAATAGAATAATTATTAACAGCCAGTTGTCAGTGCGATTTGAGCGACTTGCGGTTTTCCGGCAAACCACGCAGGGATGTAGGAGATAATTATTATTAACAGGAAATAAACTCCAAAGAACAAGAAAGGAAAGGAAACAGCTTTTGTTTCTCTTACACCCAGTCAACCATGGCGGTTATATATAATGAAATGTAAAACGGTATTTATAAGGCGCTTGCACCGAACGTGAACCTAAAGCGCACAAGGGAAACACGTTTTGTCAGGACACAATAAACGCTATGAATTTTATTTTATATAAATGCTAAATTGAGTACCCAAAAAAATGAACCAATTAAAACACACAGTAAGTTATATATATGTAAACGATTATTGTAATGAATAAGACAAAACTAAGTGATAAATTTTGGGTAAACCCCTTTTTGAGGCATTATCAAAACGTTACCGGCGTTATCAAATCGACGAAAGAAATGAAATCGCTCAGCTTTCGCTTGTCGCGGAAGTTTCTCCCTGCTAAAACGCCAGCATGATGCATCAATTTTGTCAAGATAACAAGAAAAGTGATGACTGTAAACAACCATTCATTCCATTTTGAACTGCCCCTGGTAAATCTCACCGATACCAGCTGTTTGATTACTTGGCACAACTTCAAACAAGAGCAAAACCTTGCTTGGTCACTTTGTACAGATTCCGAAATCAGTACACCGTTCTTCCTTCGCGAGGCCATCCAGGCTCTGGTTTTACTTAGCGGATTTGCTTCCTCCTGTGTATCTGCTCAACTCTGTTAGACCTATTTAATGCTGAAGATTTACTGGCGGGAACCAGAATCCCAGGGAGGGGGGGTATGGAATGGAGAGGGGAGGGGTGGGGTGCCTGGCGCTGCAGTGTCACCACTAGAATGATTCTGCATTAGGATCGGTGGGCATCCTCCTCACAAATTCAGTGAGCTTGCTACAGAAATGGGCAGCGCACACTGGCATGTTTTAGTGGTTCGACATCCTCGGCTTCGAAGTCTTCTATAGATGTCCTATCTGCATTATAATTATGTACTATAGATGTACTGTCCTATCACAGTGTGTACTATAGATGTACTGTCCTATCTGCATACTATGCACTATAAATGTACTGTCCTATCTGCATACTATGTACTACAGATGTAATGCCCTATCTGCATACTATGTACTACAGATGCAGATAGACTGGCGTGGAAAGCTGCCGTCACTAGTGGCTTGTCTCGGAAGAGCTGAAGTGCTGGAGGCATGAAAGCACAGAACTCTTCTACTCTCATCTACACGTACTAAGCCAGCATACTGATTTGGGCAGCGGGCAGAAACGAAACTGTTAATACTTTCAGACACGACTCATTTACGGGATACTGACAGTTTTGCGCTGGCCACTCTAGCAGATGGCATCTCAAATCTCCACTCCGTCTTTCGATGAAAGGAGGGGATGATATCCAGTCTTGTGAAAAATAAAATCAACGGAGAGTTCTCGCAAACTATTTGCCGTTCCGTATCCTTCCACTGGGAGTGCTGGCTGGCAGGATTTCGGAAGTGTAAAGAGAGGGCAAGAAAAAAGGCGTCAAGAAAGTGAAGGCCAGAACAGGGAGAGGATGGGGTGTGTACGACTGAAAAGCAAACATCCACGCTTTCTGGGAATGACTTCCATACACACGGCAGGAGAAGATGCCATCTTTATGACCGCTGGCAAATGCGGTCAGTAGTGGATAAATCCCACGTTGTATTACTTCTGCTCAATCAGGTTTACTTCCCTTTCAGGGTGGTTGTTGAAGCCCATTTTCACTGAAGTCCATCGGTCCTGGCTTCCAATGGCCACCCCAGGGTCTCCCTGGACCTGGTCAGTCAATCTTCACGCGGCCAGAGACATACATCAGCCGGGAAAGACCCGTCCTGAAGACTGCGTGTATGGGAGGCGGGTTGGGCCATTACCAAAGAATCTCTATGGGGGGCCGGTGCACCCAAAATCCCTGGATGCTTTGTGGATCGATCATAGCCGGGGATGAATGGTGCAGTCGTAGGAACGTCAGCAGTATTGACCTCCCTCGACACTGATTCCCTGAGACGCACAATCCAACTTTTTAAGGCTGAGCTGTCGGACACCGGGAACGAAGTCTGTGTGCTGAAGAGATGTTCCGATGTTCGTACAAACTTTAGATGAACAACACTCTTGAAGCACGTTGTTTCAACTGGAATTATTCAGCCTGTTCTGTAGCTACAGCGATTCTCCGTGTATCATTTCCAGAGGACGAGTTGTTGTTGTTGTTGTTTTCCCCAAAGACTATGTCACAACAATCTCCAAAGACTATGTCACAACAATCTCCAAACGCAAAACCAAAAATTCTCAGGCAACAGCCGTCGTTGCGGCGGAACTGAGCGATGTTATTCCCCGAAAGTATATATGACATGCAGCCTTTCATCTTCTGCTTGCTTTGTCGAAGAGCCGGTGACTCATTGCAGGAGAACGTCGCTCTGTCACTACAGAATCTGGGACGAAGCAGGGTGTAAGGAGAAAGTGTGGCCGGTGATGACCTCTTCGAAGATGTTTGTGAATCAAATTCTCTTCTTTTTTTTATGTTTCTTTCTGTGCATACCCCTAGCCTTCCTCCCCCCCCCCCCCCCTTCCCCGCCCCCACCCCTCCCAGCACACACCCAACCCCAACTCCCCATCTCACCCCACACACCCTTCGTTGCCCCTTCTTTTCAGCAAAATATCGACTTTTTCTCTGCTTTTGCCGTGAGCGGGATCTCAATGGTCCTTATGCCTGCGCATCTTCTGTTTTCATTCTTCATATCTGGGTCCTTTCTGCTCAGTGCATATGCCTAGGCTTCAGTGGTGGGCACGTTTGACCCGTGTCAACTGCGCGAATATAGTATTGTTTCATTTGCTCTTCGGGGGCCAACTCTGCCTGTTGATTCCGTGGAGTAGAATGGCCTCGAGTTGACCTTGGAGCTAATGTATCTTCAAGAAAGATATATATGAAGGTTTTTGGTAACTGTGTGTCTGCAGGAAGCCCGGGTAACTTGTTTCGGGTATTTCTCCGTTTTATCGCTGAAATTGCATGTGTTTTTATATGTACAAGGTTGACCGAGGGGTTACATGCGGACTCGATCACACACACACACACACACACACACACACACACACACACACACACACACACACACACACACACACACTGACAAACACTACGCAGCCAACAGCAGTACCACTTTGCATACGCCCTCTGATTGAATTTTAAAACACAAACTGTAGGCCTATTCCGTCCCGCTGCCGCTGATGTGTAACACATCATACACTATACACACTTGGTTCCTCTCAGTTTCACTGGTTATTTAAACCAGAGAAGAAAACAAAAAGACAGAACTTAAAACACCCGTAACTGCACCAGGGATCAACAAAGTTCTGTAATGATTCGCACATGCTAAAAACTGGACCCCAGAGATGGAAAACTGCGTATCGGTCTCTGCGCCCACCCGCGCCAAGGAGCCAGGGTAATCCATTGTGTGTTTTGGGCCCGCTGAGCAGAGCCGTGGAGAGCAGCACGTGCACCACGGTCACCCCAATTAGCACGTGCTCCTGGCCTGCCGCCTGCTGGGCGTCACTCAGCGGAGAAGTGCTTCGAGACGGCGGATGAGAGACTCATCAGGCTCTTCCAGGCGAGAAACTGACATAGCCTGTTGAGCTGGCTCCGGTGAGGCTTAGGCTCAGTGCTAGTAGTCTTCGCTCGGCAACTGATGGCTGTTGGCAAAGCAATGTTAGAACCAAATACTCCGTTTTTTATATACAAAACATTGTGTACACATACCTATTGCATATACAGAGAGAGAGAACGAAAGCGCGACTACGAAAGGGAAAGAACTAGATCTAGCCGCGCCAGAGAGTAACGCATTCTTTTTGATGAGGTAGCTCTAGTACGTTGTGTGCTTGCACATCCAGCCGGTGAACGATACCCTTTAAAAGCTGTCTGCACACTAAAGAGAGAGAGAGGAAAACTACATGGGCCCCTTTCTTTACGCAAGGTGCAAGCTATCCTAATTGAAAGCTTGCGATATGTTTTGTCACCAAGCTAGGTGTCACCAACGAGAGAGTGACAAATCGTGCAGCCACGGCACCTTTTTAACTTGGATATCAGTACATGATACTCTGTGTGTGTGAGAGAGAGAGACAGACAGACAGACAGAGACAGAGAGACAAGCAAAGAGAGACAGAGAGAGTAATAATAATGATTAATGTAAGAACAATAAAGAACAACGAAACAATACACACAGTGATTAAAATGTTCAGCACCTGTAGTGTGGATGTCGTTGAACTTCAGAAACAGTAAATTAAACGTTTCTCGGCAGAATGCTCACAGTTCTTTTAAAACTTGGTAAGTCCAATGTATGATAAACAAATGATGCTTTTTTTCATTTTCTTTGCTTCGCGACTATGTCAATGATGTTTTGTTACAGTCAAAGTGCCGCACCCCTTTTGAGTTAAATAAACTGCATTTGAAACAAAGCTGACAGCCAAGAACGTTTGTGGGTTTTTTCCCACCTTGAATTAGCAAACTTCAGTCAGGAACCGACTTTCTGCTTTGCTTGTAACGCGATTGTGCGGTGCAAGCAGCAAGGTGGACACAGTGGTGTAACCTCCTGTTTTTAAAAAGAAAAACATATCGGCGGGTTTTTATATTTTGGCAAAGGATCCAAACTGGTCTGAGTCAGTAGTGACGGTTTGCAAAAGAAGTTCAACCACAGGGCCTGACAGAGTAGTCGGGAAAATAATAATACATAATACAGGAAACGTGTTAGGCGCATATTACAGATATTATGCTGTAAACCTTACTAGGCGCTGTACAATTAAACATTCTGAGCAAATAAACAAAAACATCATCACACTCAACGTTAGTCCATGTTTACCTTCAGCCTCGTCAAACCGTACCAGTCATTCAATCAAACATATCTACAGGACATACACAACACATGACCAAACCACATTCACTCGGTGTCTATATGGCCATTATTTGACATAGTTCACAAACAGGCCAGCAGTAGCCTTGTAGTCTACCCGCGGCAATACAAAATTTCAGCTTAACACTGACTGACGCGAGGATAATAACACACACACACACACACACACACACACACACACACACACACACACACACACACACACACACACACACACACACACACACACACAGATTATAGTCGTGCTGGCGAAGTGACATATCGTGCAGCGAGTGAACCTTTCGGCACGATTTGTCACCACGTTGTGATAAAACGTGCCGGTGTGAAAAAACGTGCAGAGAGTACATCATATTTGACAAAACTTGACGGAACAAGGGGCGTACCACCATAGGAGTGACTAGCAAAAGAACTGAACCCGGGAAGGTCCGATTTTGGTTTCTGATCGCCAGCCAGACCGGTTTCGCTGAAGGAGGGCTCATCAGTCACTCAGCAGCGATCATGACCGGAGAGAATGTTTCAGTCCATAAATGTTTCACCTCCCTCTTCCCCCACCTCCACACCTCCTCCCACCCACCCACCATTCTCCGCCTCCCTAACAAGCTTTGTGGTTTCGGTGGACGTTAAGCACCATGTTTATTATTTCAGTCTATAACCATCAAATAAATAAATAAATATGAAACAAGAATGACTGCTAGCGTTCTAAAACAAGATACAAACACATGAAAGGTTCAAAAGAACGCTATTTATTAGGACAAGATAAATCCCGCAAATGTTCGGGGCAATTATCTTTATCAAGCTGCAAAACGACACGTCAACAACAATTAAACGGTGATAATCGGTGAAAAATGATATCAAAAGCTAGCTAAACCACTTATCTGTTTTTAGTTGAGCTATGCCGTTTTCCTGTCCAGTGCTTGGAAGAATCTTGGAAGAAAAGTAAAGAACATCGTGTGGCTCAAAATATTAGTTTTATCGTGGATCTTAACGTCACGTCAACCGCACTCAAAAACACGTGTTGCACATCGGAAAGACGAGCGGATGTGGCACTGACGTCTTGCGCATGTTCAACGTGAAGATCGATAGACTGGTTCTCGATGTTTAGCGCCCAGACAACTGTGAAGGTGATACCAGAGCGAAGTCTGAAGAAAAAGAAAAAGAAAAAAAAAAAGAAAAAAAGGGGGGGGGGTTGTATTGTCCTAATAAATAGCGTTCTTTTGAACCTTTGGCGTGTTTGCATCAAAGAAAGACCACTTCTTCTCGGTATATACATATACTTGATTTCCCGTATGAAGACATTTTGCGCTCACTGGCCCGAATTTCTGATGGGCCTGTTCAACCTGCTAATGAGACACTTATGAGCCGATTGAAATTCAACTTGACGGGATTTGTTTTTGTTTTGCTTTTTGTTCTTTTTTCTTGTTTTGTTTTGTTTTGTTTTTCTCCTGGTTTGATTCGCCTATTGTAAGGAATTGCACCTTTCTCATATCTGCCTGAGCAGTTCATTATCAGGAATTGCACCTTTCCCATTTCTGCCTGAGTGGTTCATTGTCAGGTATTGCACCTTTCCCAGTTCTACCTGAGTGGGTCATTATCAGCAAACGCACCGTTCCCATTTCTGCTTTTGTGGTTCTTTCAGCTCTGTTTTCCTCGGTCATCATTAAATATAAAGTGATATGATGCCTTGCGTTTCGCCCTGGTATCACCTTCACGGTTGCCTGGCTGCTAAATATGGAGAACCAGTCTATTGATCTTCACGATGAACATGCGCAAGACTTCAGTGCCACATCCGCTCGATTTCCCGATGTGCAACATACGTTTATGAGTGCGGTTGGCGTGACGTTAAGATTCAAGATCGAACTAATATTTTGAGTCACACGATGTTCTTTGTGTTTTACAAGGACAGAGGCTGTTTATTTTTCAGATATGGCCGGCGGCATTTACATAATCTCATGCCAGTGCGTGCGTTTGCTATGTATTGTGACGCGGGAGGATGGGGGTGGTGGGGGATTCCCAGCTTTCAGAAAAGGGGAGAGGGATCAAAACAAAGGAAAACTACTCCCAGCAAAAATCTCTTCCTCTAATCCTTTTGCAGTCTTTCCCTTCCTTCTGTGTTTCCGCCAGGCAGTTTCTTTAAGTCGCCGGAGAAAAGCATGTAATGAATAGTAAACTCGTCTGTCAAAATGCCAGCATTATGTTTAGATTAGGTCTAACCCTGAACAACCAACCATCAAATTCACCGGACAAAGACGTCCACTAATGGCTACAGTAACACAATATTGCCTGATTAGCTTTTAGACACTGGGCATTCGCAGAAGATTAAGAACCCAAGAGCGGAACTTTGATTTGAATTATTGATTAGAACAAAAAGGAAAGTCTCACCACAGTGCTGTAACTGCCCAAGACTTTCGTCCCTCTTTCAGTGAAGAGACTGTGACGTCGACAAAACTCTTTAGCTGGTTGTGGCGGGGAGTGTGGAGGACAGTGATACTGACCATTAACTTCTACTTTCGCTGACGCGGCGGTGTTCAAGAACAGGCAAGTTCCGTGTCAGCGTTTCACGTGCCCTGAGCTGTAAATGAGTAAGTAGTAAGCTGCACGACAGCTCGCTTTGGTCAAGTAAGCTTACAGACACACTGCAATGGCGTCAGTTCTGGGATGAGCATTGTGTTCTGGTCCGCTTGCGCCAAAGAACGGGTGTGTAGACACCTGGTCAACCTGTGAACCCCCGTGACCCAAGAAATGAGATGCAGCAACCGGGTTTACATCACCGACCCTACGCCACGATTTACATCGTCAACGCCCCGTATACCCCATCGATCGCCTGGAGGAGAGAGACGTAGAAAAGGGAAGCGCTCAACGATCTTTCTGGAAAAGACAAACAAGAGCCATCGTCAGTCAGACAAACATTGAAACTGTTTCAAAGACAACACTGGGGAAACTTCTGAGTGAGCGTGGAGAGTATACAGGCTTTCCCGAGCACGTAGATAAATACTTGAACTAAACTAAACTGCCCCACAGGTGCCAGGTCCTTTTGTTTCCGATTTTAAGTTTTCTTTTGTTCAGCAACGCTTTGCTTCCCGTCTCACTGCATTCAGGCTACATTCACTGCGGATCTCGTTCTGAAGTGAGTGAGACGTGTGGTTATTACAGCAGGTAAACCCATAGTATACAGTTAATTTGTCGGTCTAGCTCTGAACTGTGGAATATGCCGATAAAACGCCACACTCAGTCAAACGAACATTGGAACTTGCAGATATTCGAAAAATGAAAATGTACTTCTCCGGTTTCAGTTGTGGTGATTTCAATGCCTGATTTTCATTTTTCACCGTGTAATAGTTGTCTAACTCTTATTTTGTCGCTTGAAAAAGGGGGTTACCCCAAAAATTCGTGTATGTTTGTATTTTCGTATTAAATTGGCGTTCCTGTTAACCTTTTATGTGTTTGAACATTGGAACTGTTTCAAAGGCAACGTTGGGGTGGGGGTGGGGGGCCTCTGAGAGAAGGGTTGGTGTGCATAATTATGGGCCTTTAATTCCAAGCACGTAGATACCATCTTGAACTGAAATGAGCTGAACTGTGGATTGTGCGTGGTTATAGCTGCAGGCAATTAACCCATTATTGATCTGGCTCTGAACTGTAGGAGGTATGGTAGTAGGCAACCTGATTACACAGGCCTACACTTACGGATCTCTCTTTCTCTCTGAACTAAGAGATGTTTGGTCCAAAATATAATAGCAGGCAACCCTAA
Source organism: Alviniconcha strummeri (assembly GCA_963584105.1). NCBI lineage: Eukaryota > Metazoa > Mollusca > Gastropoda > Provannidae > Alviniconcha > Alviniconcha strummeri. The sequence goes on along the minus strand of OY757541.1, from coordinate 15,828,659 downwards.
TTATAATACACACGCCTCGAATGGGAGGTAGACCTGGGCTCTCATTCCCTCCTCCCCCCTCCCCACCTCCACCACCACCAACACCAGCCCCCAACCCCCCTCTTCCCCCTCTTCCCCTTTCCCTAATAAACCGAACAATTTCTGTGGCCGTAAGGCATCACTGAATCAGTCAGACGCGTTGTTATTGCACCAGGCAACCGTGTGGTGTACAACTAAAGGACTGGGCTTTGAACTGCAGAAGATTCGCTGTGCTGGGCGTAAGAATCATTTTGTGTGAAGCGAAAACTGAAACGACTGAAATTTGGATGTCCATTTTCGGATGTCCAGTTTGACTGATTGTCTGGTTGCATTCTGGAAGAGTCCACGCTTTCCCTTCGGTCGAGCATTCCAAACAGGAAGGCACTGTCCTGAAAAGAAATAATTATTAGCGAAGGGAGGACACAAAAACAATACGTTTTTGTTTCTTGTTTTCATGTACCTTATTTATCAAATTGTTAACTTGTTTATTTTTGTGACCAACGTCACAACATGGCAGTTTTTTATGGAAAGGTTTGTTTTGTTTTTAATGAAATTGACAAATTCTTCAAATTATTCATTGTCATTTTGAACAAACCAAAACTCGTAAGCCGAAAATTACTCACAATTTTTTAAGAAATATATCAATCTTTAATGAGCAAGGAAAATATTTCCTTGCATTATAATACATTTTTGTCTTCATTTTTGCCTGTTTCATACAAAAAGAAATATGTGGAGTGCTATTTTTTTTTTTTTTTTTTTTAAGGCAGGCCCGTTCAGCTAAAAAGAAAAAATTCAATTTTGCCTGCGTCATGTGCAGGACGTTCGTGTGACTTGAACGTGCTGACACTTTGACACCTCTCGCTTCCTGAGCTGATTCCCTTCATTTTCCGATCCATATTTTTGCCTGACTGGCCGTGTAGGCAGGAAACGGTTCCGTTAAATTAGATTCGTGGAAAATCATGTGAAACAATCTTATTATTACCTTCGCGATTTTTTTCTTCTTGGTCTTCTTTTTCTTTTTCAATTGGATTTTCAGGATAAATTCGGGAAAGTGAGATGAGTTTTGTCCGTTGAATGGACGGCAGTATTGCTGCTTTCATCTCTCACGCTTTTTAATGAATAAATGAATCAACGAACTCGAGCTTCTTCTTCTTCTGTATGGTGGTCTGCTTCAACGCTTTGAAGACTGCTGACACTTTTAGTGCATGCTGGGTTATTTTGGTGTTTCTATAATCCACAGAACCGTGACATGGACTTCAGGAAGAGGAACTTGGTTTTTAATGCCCAGTCCATCGATATGATTGTTACATCAGGGCGGCACGGACTACAGAATAATTCACAGGTGTAGCCTATGTGGTCTTTTTGTCTGCCTCTAAACACGGGGAACCTCGATTCATGGTCTCATCCAAAGGACTGTTGGTCATGTCTGCGCAGAGTCCGACTCCTGGAGGGCGAGCGCAAAGCCTTGCACGTGACGATCACCCATGCAAGTGTTGACCGCGCTCGATCTTGCTTAGCTTTTGGTTTTCAAGAGCGGGTGCTCTCGCCCCACGCTACCAATCGACTCTCCTTCTACCTGGCTCCGTCTACTGCAGATCGGTTAAACTCCAAGCACTGGTTTACATCTTTCTTCCAACCACTGACATAACTGATTACGCCATAGGTCTGGAAAAACTGTCAGCTAACGAACAGTTTTTCGTTGGTGCTCAAATGGAAGTACCCTTGTAACAGACAACTCAAATTATATCAGGCGTTTCTTTTATAACCGCTTATGTTGCTTACGCCAGCACACGAGCGGACGAATTCACTTCGTTCCTGGAGTAGTTCCCTTTTCACTTTTCACTTCCCAGCGACACGTGTATGGGAGGGCGGAGGGGTGGGAGGGGGGTTGGGGGCTCGTCGATACCACGCAAGTGAAACCGACGTAAAGCCAATTTAAGAAGTAGTGTATGGACAGGGGGAGGGGGTTGGGGGGTAGGCAGTAAATTACCTTTGTTTCTGAAGTACTTTCCTTTCCCTCACCCTTCCCTTCCCCTCGACTCAAGTGTATGTGGGGTGGATGAGGGAGGGGGCGTAGATAGAGAAAACCACGGAGTTTTTAAAACAGTGTTGCGAAGTTCCGCTGGCACTCGGAGTCTCACCACCAGTAAACAAAGAGGAACACTAAAAATACACGTGCACTAAGCAGCTGTTGTCAGATTCCGGGTGGCGCTGCCGTCGACTTGTGGACAGATCCACATTTTTGCCGCCAGCAGCGACCCGATGACACATCGTAGAGCCAGCGTGTGTCGGAGTGCTGACGGGTTGTGTCGCAGTACCAGCCGCGATACCGCGTAGTGCTGATAGATCCACTTTCTTTACCTGAACACAGCACTTGTCGTGATCACAGACACTGGAATTCTTTTCTGTCGAGGCACAACGGTAAACAAGATCCAAGCACACGAACGGTTTCGGAGAACGCTGAGTTTAATGGGCAATACAACACGTGTGGAAATGTTCGTGTGTGTGTGTGTGTGTGTGTGTGTGTGTGTGTGTGTGTGTGTGTGTGTGTGTGTGTGTGTGTGTGTGTGTGTGTGTGTGTGTGTGTGTGTGTGTGTGTGTGTGTATTTTCGTAGTTTGTTTGTTTGTTTTGTTTGTTTTTTCAGCCATAAGCACATTTTGTTTTCGATTCTCTCTCCTCCAGTTTGATTCATTTTGATGTTTTCTCAGCTAATCTCATTCAGTTGCTGCTGCTTGATGGCTTAAGCTTCATAATGTCAGAATTTTGTGAAAGCCCACACACCAAAAACACTCTAGAGCCGGGGCCTTAAAGAAACTACGTGCTCAAATCGCGTTTTGTCCGACGGGTAGAGGAATTGAAACTAAGAACACGGAGTAATGAACTTTGCTTAAAATGCCTTGTTGGTCTTTTTCGTATAGTTTAAAACAGAAGTATTTTTGTTGTTGTTGACCCACTGACCCGACACCAGTGACGTGTTCTCGCAGAGCTCCAGGCCAAATATAAAAGATGCCTCGGTATGTGACATATATATGCTAGCTACGACTGTGTTTTGCACATCTGAGACAGTTAATTGTCAATCGCGAAATTAATTTTCTAAAGTCGGTTTCAAATTAATGGGATATTTGAAGGCCATATTCTTCATTTATAAGTTTGTATATATCGATCTCTACAGCGCATTGGACAAAAGAAGCTTTGAAAAGGCTAAGTTCCTTTACACGTCCGATTGTTTTAACACTCACTAAACACGAAGTATTGTCCGGGTTTTGGCTATGACGTGCAAGTAATGTTTTTAAAGTGTTGTTTTGTTTATTTTTTTAAGTAGGATCTCTTGTGGAATAAAACCGTCCTTCGTGTAATTAAATTATGATTTATTTTATTTTATTTTTAATCTATAACTGAAACAAGACTTTGCATGTTATCCGAACAAGCGCACCGCCATAATGTGTTTGCCTAAAAAAAAAAATTAAAAAAAGCGAGGTTAAGCTTATTTTTTTCACAAAAATACCGGAGCCTTCACACTCGTAGAGAATTCACAAGTTCCTGGACCCTGAATAAAAACAAAATTGCCTTGAACATTTGGTGGAACGTATCTTCCGGTTCAATCGGCGATCCCTGAAAATAGTCGAGCTAGTAAGAGAGAAACAAGTCAGTACAACACCACTAAACTCACTCAACCAAGGCCGGAAATGGTAACACCCTTTCATCGAGACAAGACATGTGAAAAGGTTGTGAATAACATGTGTCTGTGTCGAAATCGTCTGCTACGTCATTGAAAAGATCGATCAAGAAAGGGAGAGCGAAACAATCGACCGCAGTGTCTGCATGAAGTTTCAAGCATAAAAGCATTACTATCAAAATTTCGAGTTAAACTCGTGATGATGAAAGTCGATCGGCTAAAATGACACTCCAGCTAAAAGAGGACGTAACGACAGATTCAGGTCAGTTGCGCCGTTCCTTCAAATTGGCATTTATTACACTGCCCTGGCTGTGTTTCTTTCCAATGAAAGCAAATCCAATAATGTCCCAACAAGCATTCGTTATGATTGCGGCGTCGATTTTTATGATCAAGACGAATTATTTCCTCTCGCGAAATTAAATTCACATCTCTCTCTCTCTCTCTCTCTCTCTCTCTCTCTCTCTCTCTCTCTCTCTCTCTCTCTCTCTCTCTCTCTCTCTCTCTCTCTCTCTCTCTCTCTTCTGAGGGATACCGATGACGCAGAAATCGATCCTCTCTGCTGAGAATCCAAAACAATCGAAAGGTTCTCTCTTTTAAGACTGGAGTAGTTATGAAAATCGCTTTGTGTGCTTCCACAAATGCCAGTATGTGTGTTTTTATAATTTCCGCTTTCCCGATTCATTCGACTTCATTTCTTGCCCCAGTCATTCCCAAATAAAGTAGCGTGCGACATGTACAGTAAGTGTGAGTTTTACATGTGCCTTGATGAGTTGTACTTCTTCCTTTACGATGATAATAATAATAACGAGATTTCAGTGCACCTAACCATACGTTAAAGCCCTAAGCGCACGCATAATCAAAGCAAACTATAAGGCATACAACGGAGACCACTACACAGTAATCACAAACCAAAACACTACATTAGGCTGCATTATGCTAGCACTCTCACCAACAACAAATTTACAACAAAATCACTCCTAAACACTCTGTCTATTCAGTGAACACATACACACAAACACACTCGCACGCACGCACGCACGCGCGCGCGCACGCACGCACGCACGCACGCACACACACACACATACACACACAGGGTTTGTTTTGATTTATCGTTCTTTGCTTTGAAATGAGCTGTATGCTCCAGTCTGGAGAAATACCGTACCATATATAAGAGAATACATTACAATTATTATCATTAAATGACCGTGTCAGTGGAGTAGAGGTTAGAGACCATCTTTCAGTTAATCGTCATGGGTCAGTCCTGGGGACTCAAACCATAACAGGTCAAATAGGACAAACAATTTCCTTCGGTATCTGTATAACATCTCTTGTTTCACTGCCACCGTCTGATGAAAGAAACTTCTGTAACAATGGACCTGTATGCTTGACAGTATGTACTGTGCTCTGTGCTCTGTGCGTGCGCGCATGTGTGTGTGTGTGTGTGTGTGTGTGTGTGTGTGTGTGTGTGTGTGTGTGTGTGTGTGTGTGTGTGTGTGTATGTGTGTGTGTGTAAACAATAGTACATACAATTTTACACGTGTTTTTATGCGAATGTATGGAAACTTAGCTATTAATTGTCAAGGGACAATTGTGTGCCGCTGTGTGTGTAAACTATGGCACGTAAAATGTTACACCCCTCAGTTTTATGCCAATGTATGGCAGTATAGCTATTTGTTGTCAAGGTGTGTGATGTGCACCTTTTATACTGTGCATTCCAAACAGTTTTTCTGTTGATTCTGAAATGCAGTTTTTCATGTGTGTTTATTGCAATGGGTGTACACTTCACACATACACGTGCTTTATCTCTCGGTCGAGATAATAGCAAAGTATTCTTGACTGACGACTGCACAAGTGTGGCGAAACAGCTGCACACACACACGCTCCCCTCTTGCCCAACATGGGGCCAACCTCAGGCTGTTGTTATCTGAGCAGCGCAAACTAACAAGCAAACTCACCATGAAATCGAAAATAAGCGAACTAATGAACATTGCTGCGCCGCTCCAACCGAGTGTGCATGAACATTTTTGTATGCACAAGTCAGATTAGCCTTTAAAAAAATTAAGGAGCGAGAGAAAACAAGCGGGGAAAAAAGAGAAAGAACAAAAAAAAAAAAAAAAAAAGGCTGGCTTATTTTGACCCTCAAATTCCTTTTTCAGCCTCGGGGGGAAAATGGGTGTTTCATGCCTTCTTTCTTTTTTTTTCTTTTTTTTTTTTTAGGGGGATGGGGTTGTTGTTTTTGGTTTTTTTTACTGATCGCTTCATTACCATAAACAATCATTTTCTGACAAAGGTTTACGAGAAAGCGCTTCCCTTCTACGTTCCGCGGGCATTCTGATCGTAATGACGCAGGTTTCCTCTCCAGGATGAATCTTTCCTCTGCATCGCTCTGACAGCCCACGTCGAACTTGGCTCGGAAAACGACGGCACTTTTAAACGGTTGTGTGGCAGGCACGTTTTAGTGTTCAGCCTTCGTTGTGTGTGAGTGCTTTGAAAAACGTGGAGCGTTTAGGTAGGTTACGGTGTAAGCTATACTTCACCCAAACTCCCAGCATGAGTTCTGCGAATTCTCATGAGAGCAGTTTTTGATCTGTTGCCATGGCTTCTTCAAGAAACGCAGCAAATATG
>OY757541.1:15814839-15819839 GCA_963584105.1 Alviniconcha strummeri | reverse complement strand
CACTTTTTTCAAAAAATCTGTGTGTCTACATATTTTTAGCGTTTATTGTGTGCTGACAAAATGTGTCTCGCCCTGATGTAACCGTACTGGATGACAGGGCGTAAAACATCAATTTATTTGCTTACTTACTCGCCCTGTATTTAATCTGTTTTTGCTTTTTGGTACAGTTCATCTGTTCTCAGTTTCAGTGTGTATTGTTTTGAAGTTTGAGTGGTTTTTGTTTGTTTTTGTTTTTTAACCAGCTTCGCCCTAATCAGACCTCAGTTGCCTGGGTGTTCGGCATCATGTGACTAACCAACAGCTACAGGCTGCTGATCCTGCACTGGTTAGATCCCTGGAGTAGTTCAGAATGTATAGCTACGCATGCTTCGTCCACTGAACGTTTTGAACTGATGTAAACGAATTTTGCCGGAATACGTGATTCCGCCTGAGGTGACTCTGTACGGTTGACGGGACGTTAAAATCCAAGAACTAACTATAGCTCACTAATGTTCTGCATAGCAGTTGGGACAGCAATTGCGTCGTGCGGTGGTCGCTGCGTAATGCCGGACGGACACTGCCTTAACATTTTGTTGTTCTGGCGGCGGTCCACGGCAGCCTTGGTCTTCCGGGTTGGCGCCTGTTTCGACGTTTCACTCTTCTGTCCCCCTTTTCCCACTCGTCCCCGTCCCTAATAGGCCTTCTCGCCTCCGTGGACGTTAAGCAACAAAACTCACATACTGCTAACTAACAACTGGGTAGATAGAATCAGCAGCTAATGTCAGCTGTAGGCCACTCAATCTCGCCGTCGCAATAGCTGGTCCGCTGGACGAAGAAGAAGCAGCCGAGGAAGAAAAGCAAAAGGGCGAGACAACATTGGTCTGCGGCAACGTTGGAATTTTTATTAACACGTCGTGAACAGCAGACACAGCGAGAGAAAACAGCTGACGCCGAGGCGTAGCTTTTGTTGACTTTCCGCCATTTGCCAGGAAATGCCGCTGGATGAATTGAGCACCGCGTGCCTCAGCTCACACGCGCTCGGGTGGCGGGCTGCGCAGGGGGCGCGAGCCGACACGCTTCACAGACCAGAAGAACCTCCATTAACAGCTTCGCCGACAGATGGACGGAGTCGTCCACGCCGTGATCGTTCACTGCTCTGTCTCTAGGTTGGTGGTGCTGCGTTCCGCGCTGAACACGCTGCGCGTGCCTTGTTACTCCTCGCAGGAGTTGCACGTGCAATTTGACGTAAATTAGGTCATCTCCCCGTGAGGTCGCGGTGTCGGTGTCGAGCGTGATGTTGCGAGAAGTAAAACATGGCGCCACTGGAGTGAAAGCCGCGGTCATTAGCGTGACGTCCCAGTTGCTTTTCCTGTCAGGGTTTGAAGGTGTCGTTAGGGTTAGGAATAACTCGCACAGTTGCCTCCTACGGTTACCTCCTAAAGTCAGAGAAGTTCGTTTTTTTTTTATGGCGGTGTGTGTGTGTGTGTGTGTGTGTGTGTGTGTGTGTGTGTGTGTGTGTGTGTATAAGATGTCAGGTTTTCGACTGTTGTTTCTGCTTGATTGTGGCTGTTTTGTTGAGGCAGGTTCATTACAGACTAACTAATATTCCACACAGCAAGTTCGACCACTGTGAAACTGCAGATCCAGATTTTTAAGTATTTGCCGTTCTTTAAAAAGGGGGGCGTTTGTTTTGGTTTTTCTGCTGGGGGGTGGAGGGTTATTTGCAAGTAAACTTAAAGGAAAGCGAATCCCTAACGAGTCTTTATTTTGTCATACTCGAACTTCAATATATGCGGCCACATGACCACTAGACTATTTTCTATTTAGAAATAGTTCATTCAAATCAAATCAAACGATTTTGCGGGATTGTTTTATTTTTGGTCGATGTATGGGCTTCTTTCTTCTTCTTTTTTATATCAACGATAGAAAGTTGCGAAGAGCCGTCAGCAGTGCCATTTTCACCATGTATGTGACGTCATGAGCCTGGTCGGCATGTGTGGCAGAACTGTACATTACATCACGAGCCAAGTTTTTCTGCTCTTCACTGGCAAAGAGCGAACCAACAGGGCTGTGCCCCGATGAGCTAAAATTCGAGGCAATTTTTTTTTTTTTTTTTTTTTTTTAATACTGCCTTTGCATAGGTATGGACAGAACCACCATACGAAGCTTGCAAAAGGGGAGACCGGACACTTTTTGTACGTTGTCATTCCGCGTCTCCTTTTACACGCACGCACGCACGCGCGCACGCACGCACACGCACGCACGCACACGCACGCACACAAGGCACGCACGCACGCACGCACGCACACACACACACACACACACACACACACACACACACACACACACACACACACAAACACACACACACACACGTACGTTATAAGCCAATGAACGTCACACAAAACAGACACCAAAAGTGCATTGGAGTCTTTCTTTCGGCCGGGCTGGGAGGGGTAAGAAGGAGGGGGGAGGGTATGGGGTTTGGGCAGGGGGGGGGGGGGGGCGGCTGAGGGTATGACACCAAATAATTGTCAGGAACAGACGTGGCATTTTCTGCCCATTTCCATATTTTCCTCACAGCGGGGGAAAAAAAAGAAGAAAAAAAAGGGCCTTTTTCTGTACAAACAGGCACTCGTTGGGAAGTAGGCCCCAAAACTCTATGTCTGCAGGATACGGATAAACTTTGAAAATGTGTCTGTGCCTTCAAATTAGAGGGCCGCTAATTGGCCCGAAAAACCTGTCGCCAGACCTGCCTCCCCGATGCGCGGAGCTGGGTGAACTGGCTGGCGACCTACATAGCTTTCTGCGTCCTCTCGGCTGTCGTGAAAACCCAAGAGCTGTGTGAACAGAGAGGTTCATCTTTCATCGTTCATGAAGTGTTGCTTTACCTCAACAGAGACCGAACAGACTATTAGGGACGGGAACAGGGATTAAGTAAGTAAGTAAACATGTTGCTGTGGGTGAGGAGGGGAAGGAGGTGGGGGGGTGGGGAGAGACGTGAATAGCTCGTCCGCGCGCTCCGTCCCGCAAAGACCGAAGAGACCGTCAGCCACCGGCAGAATAACAACGTTAAGGAGGTGGGGACCCCGCCAGTGCGAAGCAACTTAGGTACTTTGCTAATTGCTGTTTCAACAGCTGTGCGGAGCAAAGTCACAAAGACAGTGTCCGGGAAGCAACTGTTGAGAAACAACTGAAGCAAAGGACTGTCCAACTCTCTCTCTATCTGTTGCTCCACCTCCCTGCTCTTGATCTCTCCTGGGCTCTCTTGAGGGTCCAGCTCTACCTCCCTCCTCTTGATCCCTCCTGGACCCGCACATGATTGTCCAGCTCTCTTGTGGAAACCCAGATCGACCCCTCTGCGCTTGATCTCTCCTGGGCTCTCTTGAGGGTCCAGCTCCACCTCCCTCCTCTTGATCTCTCCTGGACCCGCAAATGATTGTCCAGCTCTCTTATGGGAACCCAGCTCCACCTCCCTCCTCTTGATCTCGCCTGGACTCTGAAGAACAGGGAGGTGAGGCCATGGACCTATATATTCGTGCGTCCATGGGTGGAGCTGGGCTCTCACGCAGTGAGCTGGGCAGTCTCTGGCTTCATCTGCTCCCAACAGTTGGTTCTGTGGGCACTGTCTTTGTGACTTTGTTCGGCACAGCTGTTGAAAGAGCAAGCTGCAAGAGTACACACGTCGCTTTGCTCTGGCGAGTTCCGCACCACTTTGATATCTGTTGTTCTGGTGGTGGCTGTCTTTCCTGTTTTTGCGGGTCGGAGCTCTTGGGACGAGCTATTTATTCATAGGTACCCGACCCCACCCCCACCCCCCTCCCCCCGTCCCTAAGAAATCGTAAGAGGTTTCTGTGGACGTTAAGCGTCAACAATCTGTCGGCTGTCGAGGCCGTCTTCATCGTGTGTTTGATTAACGCATATCGTGGGAATTAAGTCATTAATAATTACAAAATATATCGAGTAATTTATACAGTGATGTTTCATGGTAGGTTTAGGCGCTTTACCTGTCCAGTCGTTATGTATGCTCATGTCTCCACCCTGACATGTCTCCACCCTGAGTCCGCCGAAGAGAGGCCTGGGATGTCTGATGTCACTCCCCTGCCTGGAATCTTAGGGCTGTCATGCCTATCTCCTCTCTTGCTTTTCTGCCAAGTCCTCCTGCTTGTCATTTTTCTGCAATGGTCCATTCTCCTGACTTTTTTTCCAGAAAACCCCCAGACATTATCCGCGAAGAGTTAAGGCTTTTTTGTATGGCTCTTGTTGAGCAGCTAGGAGATGAAAGTTGGTAGGTGGTATGTGCAGCTTGCTGCCATATGGCACGGTATTTGCCATTATGCATTTACATAACGTCTTTTAATTTTTTTATAGTTGTGGTAGCGATAAATTAGACAGAATGGTCGACGATACCAACATGTCCTAGACGTATGTGTCTTTTAACAGCGATAATATTGAACGGACTAACTCTTCGAAAATATGTTTTTGATGTTTGTGTACTTATGTTTTGTTTGATGTTTGCGTAGGGACTCGTTTTGTGGACTGATTCGAGAAAAGGTTTATATATGAGAAGAGTTTTGAAATGTGATTTTCCTTATGACAGAGTTTGATTGTCCTGAAGTAACCCTGTGCGGTTGACAGGACGTTAAAATTCAATTACTAACTAACTTATCCATCTTGAGTCCCACAGTGGGATACTGCGAACGCAGAAACTAAGATTCCATCTGTTGAGAACCTAGACTTGACAAATGTTAGCCCTTTTACAGCCTGGAATAGGTCCAGATACAACCATGCACTCTTCACCCACTGCTAGGAATGTCCTCCTTGTCCTAATTTCTACCTTCCCAGTCCATTCACCTTCATTTTTTCCAGATCCTCTCCCTACTTAGTTTTGGTTAACGCAGTTTCCCGTGTGGGCCCGCGGAATAACATAGGTCACCCTGCTAGTAGTCACAAGCGATTTAAGCAGGTTCCTGTGGTGGGTGTCTGCGGAATATAAATAGGTAGGGCCTACCAAAACATGT
>OY757541.1:15802339-15809839 GCA_963584105.1 Alviniconcha strummeri | reverse complement strand
CTCTCTCTCTCTCTCTCTCTCTCTCAACTGTAATGGGGTTTCCTAAATAAACTGACTTGAAGCACATGCTCAATGCATGCAGTTGGCTATTAGCACAAGCACAGGCACAGGAAGCTCGTCTGGTATTGTTTGTATGTCCCGCCATATTACGCACTGGCAGGAAGATGGCGGTGACTAGCCTCAGTCCGACAGCATTTTTTTATTCTTGCGCCTGTTGTGCTATGCAGCCATACTTCTCAGTGGTTAGTGTGATGATGGCAATGTAATGTTAACTGCTGTCACTGCACATTGTAGGCTTACCTGCGCTTTCCCACCACCTCCTAGATGTTTTTTCTGTCTTGCGCCTATGAAATAAGGTGACCATGATATAACGGCATGGTTGACTGGGCGTTAAACGCCAGTTATTTCTCTACCCATCTGGCCATGGACCTACAGTATATGTATCTGTCCTACTGAAGCTATATTACACGCGACTACAAACTGGTCCATGTTTGTCCAAGAGACATAACTACGTTCTGCCGTTTGCTTTGCATCGCTACTGCTGGTTTAACTCCCTTCTCTCTCTCAGCCTCTCTCTCTCTCTCTCTCTCTCTCTCTCTCTCTCTCTCTCTCTCTCTCTCTCTCTCTCTCGTTTTGTTTTTGAGGGGGGAGGGATATACAAATGAAGAGGATAATTCAGTTCTTTCATTTGATTTAAGCAAGTGACTAGCTGAGCCACCGGGAGGTGATATTAAGCAGTGACTGAGCCAGAGACTGGAGACTGACTGACCCGCGACAGACATGACCACTGAGGCTGTTAAAAATGTATAATAATGTATTATTTATCTCAGTAGACGTGACAGACCGAGACGCGCGGACATGCACACACCAACAATTATGTTTGTACAATGAAACAATGAAGCATAAGTGGAACATTTTCTGTTGAGTCAGGTGTGCACTAAATGGAAGGAACTGATACAACTCGCTCGACCAAGTTTGGAAGTTAGTGGATTTTAACGTTCTGTAAGCCACACAGGGTCACCTCAGAACAATCAAACACGGTCATAAGCAAACGTACATTTCAAAATTCTTCTCGCACATATCTAAACCTATCTCAAGTGAGACATTTATTCAATTGCAAATCATCTGCACAGGTTTGGCCGCCATTTGTGTGGTTTGCTAGGAGTGACTTCCCCTGGTTTATGCCGGTACCTGCGCACCCTTGATAGAGTACTCCTGAACAGTGTGCTCGGCGCGAGTGTCAATCGGCCGGGCAGAGACACTACACTGCACTTGCTGTTGTATCTCTGATCGGGGTTACGGGTGAAGGTTGGCAAGGACACTGATGTGCACTCTTTTCTTCTCTCTCTCTCTCTCTCTCTCTCTCTCTCTCTCTCTCTCTCTCTCTCTCTCTCTCTCTCTCTCTCTCTCTCTCTCTCTCTCTCACTGTGTGTCTGTGTCATAATAAATAAGCGTTCTTTTGAACCTTTTATGTGTTTGGATCTTGTAGCAAATTGTGCTCAGCCAAAATAACACCGCTCCTGGTGTGCTGAGGAATGGCCCGGCCTATTGTGACCTTTTAGTTCATTCGTCACTGTATGCATTCACAGTTCTGTGAAGATGAACCTATGCAGACAGTTGTGCTATTATATAGTAATACTAACAGATAAAAAGAAGAATATAAGTCACAGACATGAACTTATAGAGAAATTCTGAAATTATTTGAAGCGTGCGTGCGTGCGTGTGTGTGTGTGTTTATGCGTGTGTGTGTGTGTGTGTGTGTGTGTGTGTGTGTGTGTGTGTGTGTGTGTGTGTGTGTGTGTGTGTGTGTGTCGCAATCTCCCTGCCCAGACTGACAGCATGGACAGAATTCCTACAGAGTGTTGCTAGAGAGACGTTTCTTCGCTGTCGTAGGATCTTCACAACTTAACGGTGTTGTTGTTTTCTGGTGCTTTAGACGCTGAGCGTACCACTCTGAAAGTATGGTTGGGGAGAGAAGGCGAGAAGGGCCAGAACTTGAAAAGAATTGGGCGACTTGAATCGTCAACGTCGTTTCAACCACACAGACCAGGTTACCTCAGGTCGAGAGCGAGAGAGTACTTGGATTTTAACGTTCTGTCTATCGCACAAGTTTCTCAGAACGAGAGAGACAGAAACAAAGACAGGGACACAGGCCGACAGACAAGCAGACGGAGACATGGAAAGACACGGACAGACTGAGATTCGGAGTGACAGCGAGCAAGCGAGAGAGAATCTACAACCTTCCAGATCGCGTCCGCCGTCCTGACTGTAACCACTTGGCCATACCACGCTTTTCAGTGTATCCATAGCAAACAGTGTCACTGACATCATGTTCCTCACTCGCTGTTGTGTTGCAGACGACCGCCTTGAGGCCCTGCTGCGACTGGCGAAGGACTACGAAGTGAAGCACGTCACGGCCAAGTGCGAGATGTACATAAAAGCAAAGCTGAAAAATAAACAGAGCGCTGACCAGGTGTTGAAATACCTTAACATGTATGAAAAGTTTGGACTGACGTCGGCAGATCTCAGAAGCAAGCTAGTGGAGATGGCGTCCGAATATCACTGCCATAAGCTCAGAGAAAATCAGCATTTCTCGTCCATTTCGGTGAAGACACAAATTGATATTCTCTGCAAGCGCTGCGAGTTGCTGGGCGACAGCTAAAATTCCGCAAAGAAACAAATGTGGGTATATATGTACAAACTGCTTCTTTCACGGGTTCAGTGTAGTAAATAGTAGCCCTATATGTCTTCTGATCAGGCCAAGTGCATTCCGCTGTGATAATTTGATTCTTCTCGTGATCCTATGTCATATAATTCTCATAGTAACCGAATCAGATCGTCAGAAGGGCAGTGAGTTTGTGTAGACCAGAGAATAGCGCTCTACAAAGATTATCTGTCATTATTATTATCATCGTCATTATTATTATTAAGGGGAACTAGAGTGCGTGTGATGCTTTTTATTTAAAGCATTGTGATGAGGATAGTAGTTTATAGGTGAGAATGTATGGTGCAGTGTCAAAAGGCGCTTTCCCAGTCACTCAAAAAAAAGAAATGCTTTTGACAGTCGTTATTGGGGCATGCTTTTGGTGGTTCTTTCTTCCACGGAAATGGTTTTGTATAAATTAAAGATGAAAGTTGACTGGTATTTATTATATCGCTGTTTGAAATTGACATCAGTGTGCATGTTATTCGTGACGTGTGACAACAAATTATCTTGCTGTATGCACAATATTTGAGAAATAATGTTCAATAATGTTCAGGTATATTCTGCAACCCAAGTGCAATGCATGTGTAATGTCAGTTTTCACATTGTAGTGGTGACTGTGGTGATCTGGCAGTGTTTGTAACATCACTAGTGCACACAAAACTCTGCCACACTGTAAAGGAGAGCAAAACTATGGAGGGGTAACTTTATTTGTTAGGACAGATGTTTGTTCGGTACAAGATCAAATGACAGTAAGTGCGGCGGACTCTGATTCTTACAATGAAAATAACATTTCACATGTTACTTGTGACACATGTGCATGTGACGTCAAAGTATGGTGTCACAAGTAACAAGAAACACGCAGCTGTACAGAAGCAATATTTTCTTTGGGCTATGAAATCCTCTTTTGTTAAAGTTACCATGCGAACAGTCCAGTCACTTTAATTATATTGATATGAGCAACAACCTATTCAGACTACTACCTTAAATTCAACTTATTGGTTTCTTGTGACACATGTGCTTGTGACGACAAGTAAAACGCTGTAATTAGTCACAAGTAACTTAAAAAAATCTGAAAATGTCATTTATATCAACTATCAGAGCTACTGTTGAAAATGACACAGAAACTTTCCCAGAATTAAATAAAACTAAAACAAATGCCAGAGAATACCAGTAACAGCTGAAGTAAAGAACATCTAAAATGTTACATGTGACACGCATGACTGTGATGCAGAAATGTTGTCACTTGTCATCAGAAACACAGACACTGTAAAATACTGAGTTCAATTGCCAGTTTGGGAAACAAATACTTAATATAAAAAAAAATGCTAACAACTGAAGCAAACTGGTCTAAAGTATATAAGCTTAACCCTCTCTGTAGTCATTCACACTTATGTGTGAGAAACAAACATAATGGTGTCACGAGTCCCTAGAAACCAGAACAAAGCAACTACCAAATTCAGTGTCAAAAATTTAATTTAGTTTTCCATTTGTTCAACTGCCAGCTTTAGTAAGGTTTTCTGGTGTGTATTTTTATAATCTTGGCACCAGAAATTTGGTCTACACCATGGAACAGTTCCTGTCCATGTGTTACTTGTGACAAACATAATGTACCACCACACAGAGTACAGATGCTGTGACAAATCTCCAGAAACTTGTTTAACCATCCAATGCACTCCCAATCTGGACAATGTATTTTGTTGCTACTACACTGTATTTCACTGCTCAAAACAATGACAGAAAACTAGGAAACAATCTTCACAATAAAAATGAAATCTGAAATGTTATGTATGATATACAAATTAACTATAACAAAACGTCAGAAAGTGACTGAATCTTTTTCAGTCAAGAGTGTAAGGAAAAACAAAAAGCGACTTCACTAAGAAGAATGCATGTCTCAACAAAGCAACCCCAGTGCTCAAGACTTGAGTTTCGAATCCCACCACAGACTCTCATCAGTGTGATACATCGGATAGGATTAATACTTTGTAACACTGTCCCTCACGCTAGTGGAAATTTTACATTATTACTACTTCCGAGCACAACAGATGCATAAGCTAAATCTCTTGAAATGCCCACCATCTCAGCAGCATCAAAAATTAAATGTTGCAAATGATATGTATACATGATTATGAATTGTTATAACTTCTCAAAATAACTAGACCACACTATTAAGGGCCCCAAACCCTAGTTACATGTTGTTTTTTACCCATCCCATCTTTTGTTCACCAACTAAAACCCTTTTTTTTTTTAATGAAAAACAGCACCAAAGCTGTGAGAAAACTGAACACTTTCTCTCTCAGTCCCAATGTGAAAACCTGAACTTTAGTTGAAAGTGTAAAAAAAAATATATAAAAAATCCCATCATCACAGAGCTGGACATCTTCCATTTTCCTGAGGACATTTGCTGCTGGAACTTGGTATTCCATTAAGTAAGATGCTGCATCCTCCCATTTCCAGGCTTGCTTCCCATCCCAGTTCCATGGTTTTAGGTATCGCACCCAGACAGAACCACCAGGATCAGCCTCCTGCCCTAACACCTGAAGCAGAAAGTCAAAATGACCAAATACCTGTAAAAAAAACATAGCTATAGTGTTGTTACATCCAACGTCTGGCATCACACTCTCTATCACTGTTAACCCAAAAGACCATTAACACTTAAACACATGACTTTTAGTGGTAGCAGCAGCAAGACTACCAGTGGCCTAGTGAGACAACTTACAGTGACAACGTACAGGCTTCTGTCACAAAGATTTTCCCACTCTCACCAACACTGACATGAATTACAGGGTGAAGGCAACAGAATAATCTGAAGTTATGATTTACTCTCTACCATATTTTCATCATAAATACAGTATCATCTAATTTACATGAGATCTCAACAATGTTTGCATGTTTCTTAGTACTTGAATGTTCCTTAAAGGACAAGTCCAAGGTTAGGGGTGATTTTTGACACGATTTCCGTTAAAGCTCGCTGAGAACGATGATGTAGGTGAAACTGTGATCTGAGGGTTATAATGCACGAAAAAAAGGCATTTTCTGTCGTATCAAAAGCGTCGCCATGACGCCCAAATCACGTGACCATATGCCTACTACGTCACTCTGGGGAGTCGCTACAAAATGGCCAACTCGAGCTCCGAAGACGAACATAGTTCAGGAGCTGTGTGAGAGTCGAGGTGGACGTCCTGGGCTGTCCGTCCTAACGAGCCTTCTGGTTTCCGTGGACGTAAAGAATTATTGAACCGTGCTTCGGCATTGGTCACAACTTGTCCCTAATATGTCTCATGACATCTGAGGACATTAAGCATCAATTCATCATCATCCGAAGACGAAACTGATACTTTGCCCGAGAGACCCACAAGGATACAGCCGTATCAGTTTGAGCCTGTTAGGCAGGATTTTGAAAGAGTACCGGAACATCGTGTCAGCTTCAAAGCAAACCCCACTGCGGTATTCCATAGGGTTTGCGAAATCGCACTCACTGAAGTGCTCGCTACATAAATGGGCGTGATGTGGCGCAGCAAGAAAGTCAGCTCGTTTGAATTGTGTAAACTTAATCCACTTTCGCCTCACTGCGGGTCGATTGCGCGGGAGCTCGTGCATTAATTGTTATATCTGGGGTCGTCTGCGATTGTTACAGTTCGCGGCAACACAGTAGGCCGGCATAGTTAAATTTTTTGTCGACCACACGCATACACAGTTTACTGAAGAATCTAAGATGGCAACCGCACTAACTCCCAGACTGACGTCACTTCCGTGGAAGCCTACAGAAAATAAAATCGATTAAAAACCCAACTAAACATTTATTTTTATTTCATTAAATCTTAAACTAGTGATTCATTTTTCAATCATTTCGATGGTCATTTTGCATACTTAAAAACCTTGGACTTTTACTTTAAGACACTCACGACAAACACAGTGTCGTCACGGAGCACACTGGTCACTAGTAACATAAAAGTAATAGATCTGATTTATCACGCAGCACTTGCACACAACTCCATGAAGGACACTAAATTTAAGCTCGTAAGAACGCAAGCTGTTCGGGCAACTGAGCTTCTATTGTATAATTTCAACTTCATTGACCCTTTCATATGTTACTCGAGACACGTGACGACATACAAGCTTCCGTCACAGAAGATTCTCCTTCCCCCCCCCCCCCCCCCCCCCCCCCACCATGTCATCAATCACCACCAAGTGATGCCGAATGCTAAATTTGAAGTTGTGTGCCAGTATGAGCATAACACTGCCATCAGAACATCTTAGTAATCACATGAGATAGCTACAGTGTTTGCATGTTTCTTGGTAGCAAAAATGTTACTTGTTATATGAAACGTTGGTGTAACAACAAACCTTTTCTTACCTTCTCGTCGAAACTCATAGTTGGAAAAGAAAGTTGTTTATTCGGGCGTGCGCACATCGTTAACGGTTTTCCAAAAATCTAATTTCCACTTTCGCCGATTGTCAAATAAGTTTGAAATAAGCATTAAAAGTTCCAATATGTTACTTGTTACAGTGTGATACAAACACACTTTCCACCCAAAATCGGTCGCTAAATATTTTTAAAAAATTCATCGTGCTAGTAAGCATCGAAAACGTCATCTTCCAATGAGTTTATAAACCTCGTTTCGGATTCATTCCATTCTTTTTAGCATGCTTGAGATGTGTTCGTCTGCTTGCAAGAAATGTGACGACAAGTGTAGCAAGTAACATGCACAGTTTGATGTCATATCACATCGAAATTCAGGCTGCTGGGTTGCTTTGGAACAGTTCCATAGACAATTCAATTCAAAAACAAC
>OY757541.1:15780139-15802139 GCA_963584105.1 Alviniconcha strummeri | reverse complement strand
ATGTCAGGAAGATATATTGGAGATAACCTGAGACTGATATATGATATGATAGCTTATTTGAAGGAAAAGAATTTGCCCGGTCTGTTACTAAACATAGATTTTGAGAAAGCTTTTGACTCAGTTGATTGGAGATTTATGTTTAGAGTTTTGAAAGCGTTCGGCTTTAAGCAAGACATATGTAGGTGGATAGAAACGTTTTATACAAACATTAAGTCTACTGTAATAGTGAATGGACAACCGTCAAAATGGTTTCCTATACGTAGGGGTTGTGGACAGGGTGACCCAATTTCTCCCTATTTATTTATTCTTTGCGTAGAAATATTGGGAATCATGATTCGGGAAAACAAGCATATAAAGGGTATTTTTGTTAATAACGTTGAACATAAACTCTCACAATATGCAGACGATACGGAATTTCTTCTGGCAGGCGACAGGGAATCATTTGAAACCTGCATTACAGTTACTGATAATTTTGGAAGAAAATCCGGTCTATATATGAATGCAGGAAAGACTAGTGCAGTCTGGCTTGGCAGTAAAAGGAATTCGGTAGTTAAATATATGCAACACCTCGGAATGGAATGGAACCCACAAAAATTTAAAGTACTAGGAATTTGGTTTACAAGTGATCTGGACAACTGTGAAAAAAATAACTACTCAGAAAAGTTTGCAGAAGTAAAAGGTTTATTGAGAATATGGATGAAAAGGCTCATTACACCACTTGGCAGAGTTGCAGTTTTAAAATCTCTTGTTCTGTCGAAGCTTATACACTTATGGATTCTGTTACCAAACCCACCAGATGAATACATTAATAGTTTACAAAAACTGTGCTATGAATTTGTATGGAATAAAAAGCCAGACAAGATTAATAGAAACACAGTTCATAAAAGCGTACAAGAAGGAGGCCTTGGTCTTCCGCATCTGAAAACGTTTATTTCTGCTTTGAAGCTAACGTGGATTCGAAAATTCATAAATACTAATCATAAGTGGAAAAATATCGTATTGGTAAAATATCCGTTCATTAAAAATATAGAGCGCTATGGACCTAGTGTGGCAAATGCTTACTCTAAATGCAACGCATTCTGGACCCAAGTCTTCAAGGCATATGACGAATTTCACAATAAAATAAAACTAACAAACGCAGGAGAAGTACTTTCGGAACCTATCTGTTTCAACCAAAGGATTAGAGTTGGGAACACATTTCTTATGCATAAACACTGGATTGATAAAGGTGTCTATTGTGTTGCACACTTTTTAAATGAGGAAGGAAAAATACTATCTCACATAGATTTTCAGAGAAAATTTGACATAACTATTGATTTTGTGACATATTCCGGCTGTAAACTTGCAATAAAGAAATTTCTGCGTAATAGCGGTTTCGAATTTTGCAATAACAATGTTATTAATCTTACGGCGTGCTTGCAGAAATTGTATGAAACAAATAAGGGTTGCAAATCATATTACGATGTATTAAACCAAAATGATGCAAAACCCAACTGCTGCTCAAAATGGGAAGATAAGCTTCAAAGAAATATACCGTGGCAGTCCTGTTTTCATCAACTAAGTAAAATTCACGACGTTAATATAAAATGGTTTCAGATGAGAATTATACACAGAATACTTGGAACAAATGTGATGCTTAAGGAGATGGGTATCACCAACAATAATAAGTGCAGTTTTTGTTTAACTGCTAAAGACACTATACAACACATATTTTGGGAATGTAAACACAGCCAAAAGTTCTGGACACGCTTTTTGGTCTTACTGAAAGAGAAATGTACTTCCTGCTACAGATTAAGACTGTCTGAATGTCTAATATTATTTGGTATTGATGATAACATCAAAACGGAGAACGTTTTTGATTTTATTTTACTACTGGCAAAGCAGTACCTGTACAAATGCAAAATAGAAAAACAGCCCCCGAACATTGATATATTTAGAAAAAAAATTGTTATACAGATACAAAATAGAGGAATACAATGCTAAGATGAGCTGCTCATGTTCAAGTTTCTCTTCCAGGTGGGAACCATACAAACCTTTTTTTGCAGGCTAATTATGCTCTCATCTACCTCTTTTTTCTGTATCTTCATTCATTTCACGTTTATGACTTTTGAAATATTGACTGTACCAATGCCGCATGCCCTCCGGTGCCCCATGTATGTATGTATGTAACAAAGCCGCATTAAAAAATGTTTAAAAAAATAATAATATATATATATAATCTGTGATCTTTTTTTCACAAATTGAAATGTAGAAAATATGAAACAAACAAAACAAAAAAAATCAAAGGTATGAAGAATATAACATATACCTCCAGAATGGTCGATTGAATATGGTCATCAAATCCCCCCCCCCCCCCCCCCCATTAATGTTCAGTAGTATCCTACAATGTTTTGGTTGGTTGGTTGGTTTGTTGTTGTTTTGTTTTTGTTTTGTTTTTGTTGCTGCTGTTTGTGTGTGTGTGTGTGTGTGTGTGTGTGTGTGTGTGTGTGTGTGTGTGTGTGTGTGTGTGTGTGTGTGTGTGTGTGTGTGTGTGCGTGCGTGCGTGCGTTCGTGTGTCTGTCTGTCTGAGACCTCCTTATCAGTTCTGGCCAAAACAAAATTGAAGTGGAAAAAAATGACTGCTAGCTTGTCTCCGGGGAAGGGGGTGGGGTGGCGGTGAAATCGATTTCGTTCCGTTTTTGCTTAATGTCCTCAGATGCTATTGTGAAATCGATGCAAAACACTGATAAATCAGGTCGACACACTTTTAGTACATTTGGTACGAGTCATTTGTCTTCCAGTCCACCTCAGAACCGACAAGATCTAGGTGTGCAGGAGTGTCAGCTTAGATGTCACCTCTGATTTAGAACCTACACCGAAGATCGTATCGCTACACGCTTTCGCTAAACGATCTTTTCCTACACCAACTGTCATAAAGTTCAAATCAGGACAGTCTGGAGCCGCACAGTCATAAAGTTCAGGTCAAGACAGAGTTACAGAGCTGCACAGTCATAAAGTTCAGGTCAGGACCGAGATATGGAGCTGTACAGTCATAAAGTTCAGGTCAAGACAGAGTTACAGAGCTGCACAGTCATAAAGTTCAGGTCAGGACCGAGATATGGAGCCGTACAGTCATCAAGTTCAGGTCAAGACAGTCATGGAGCCGCAGCCATAAACTTCATGTCAGGACAGAGTCATGGAGCTGCACAGTCATAAAGTTCAATTCAGGTCAGGACACTCAAGGAGCTGTACAGTCATAAAGTTCTGGTCAGGACACTCAAGGAGCTGTACAGTCATAAAGTTCAGGTCAGGACACTCAAGGAGCTGTACAGTCATAAAGTTCATGTCAGGACAGTCAATGAGCTGTACAGTCATAAAGTTCTGGTCAGGACACTCAAGGAACTGTACAGTCATAAAGTTCAGGTCAGGACACTCAAGGAGCTGTACAGCCATAAAGTTCAGATCAGGACAGAGTCATGGAGCTGTAGTCAGTTTAGCTGCCACCCATACTGAACTGCCGAGACTGGTGCCGTATGAACTCGACCGTCTCCTTCTCATTTCCAGTACAAGAACCAGAACACTGCAGCGCAGTTTTCAAGAAACAACCCGCTGTGCCTTAAAGCTGCTTGAATGTTTTGATGAGATTGCCCCTGTGCCTTTCTGGAGATTCTGCTCCAGACTCATTGAGAAGAGCCATTGTCAAACCTCTCCTACAGACAGCGTCTCTTGATCCCAAATTTCTCAGAAATTTCGAGCCTGTGTCATACCTGCCTTTTGTGGCAAGACTGTCTGGGGGACAAAATGGTCCTTTCTCAGCTGTTTGAACACCTCGAGCGCAACAATATGTGCCACCTTTTTCAGTCGGTGTGTCGACCACAGCAGAGTACAGAGACAACTCTGCATCGTGATCTTTCGACCAGTAGTGATTTTGACCACATTTTGGTCTTGACTCTTCTTGATAGGAGTGCAGCGTTTAGTGACCCAGTAGCCACTATCGTCAGTTTGATTATACGCTGCCGGTTATTTCCAGTTCATGCCACCGGCCTACAGGCTCCAGTTCGGGAAATATATTGGTATCCAGTTTCCATAGTTCTGAACTCTTTTTCACACACACACACACACACACACACACACACACACACACACACACACACACACACACACACACACACACACACACACACACACAATGTATGCAAACAGAAAGATCTAGGTGAGATCGAAACCACGCTTTTAATTTTATTCAATAATCAGATACTGTACGTTGGCAGCCCGAAGAGTAGACGCGTACGTACGTCTCAAAATGGGCTCAACAAGCTATCATACCAACCAGTCCAGAAAATTACGTTGATTCAGTAACCAGATACTCTACACCAAGAGCCCAGAGATTAGGTGTATAAATACATATCAAAATTGGTTCGCCAGCTGTCACATTGTTTCATCTGCCAATCACATTACCATCAGTTGCTGATCACGTCAATTTAACCATTCTATTCCACTTTTGTGATAAAGCGGAGGACTGAAATCCAAGGCGATGGGGAGAGAGGGAATTTGGACCCAATGCTGCGCTGTCACAGCCAGAATGAGTTTGCATTAGAATGGTAGTGGTCACTGGTGTGGGCCAATTTTTATGTATCATTACTGTGGGGGTAAGGGAGCGTGCAGTCGAAAGGTACTGTGCAATAACTCTTGTGAGGAGAAAGGTGAATAGAGCCTAAAGTAAGTCAGTAAACATGGTGCTTAACGTCCACATAAACCACAAGGCTTATTAGGGCCAGGGAGAAGGGAGTGGGTATGGGGGGAGGGGGGGGCAGAAGATTATACTGATACCTATCGCTACGCTGTCACCACCAGAATGACTTCTGCATTAAGGTGGGCAGCAATGAGAGTCATTTTAATGTTTCATAATTGTGAGGGACAAAGTCACAAGACAGTGCCCACAGTTCCACAACGTTTGAAGAGAAAGGAGAGCTGAAGCAGATTCGAACCGAAGTCCCTCTGCTTACCAGCCTAACGCCTTACCACTAGGCCAAACCGGCTCACGAACAATAGCTGCACCAATACCTGCTGTTTGGCCGAGCGGTAAGGCCAGTTCGAGACTACTTCAGCTCCCTTTTCGCTTCAAAGGTTGTGGTTTATGGACACTGTAGTGTGATTTTGCACCTGAATGAATACAACATCGAAATGGCTCACATTGTGCACTGCCAAACCATCCTAATGCAGAATCATGATTGTAATGACACTGTAGTATATGGTATAGCCATTCCCCCCCCCCCTACCCCTCCCACCCCACCCCGCCCCTGATGTTTGTTGTCTCTGCTAGTTCCTCTCACATACCAACAACAACCAGACCAAACTGATTCATGCATTTACTCCCACTAATTTTACTGTCAACAATCTAACCATCTTACACTCCTACCTCTTACAATCTTACCTCAATGGACAACGTCCCTACGGACAATGGACGAGTGATGGCAAATTTGTAGAACTATTTCATCACAAATTCACACAACTGTCATTAAATCGAATCAAAATGAATCAAACTTGTCAACAACATTTTATTAGGAAAAACAGCAAATGATTTCAAACAAACTAACCTATAAAGAAAAGAAAAAATTCAAGGCACCACAATAATCTAATGGTGCAATTTATATCTCACCATGCTGGATGTCACAAGTAGCGACTTGATCAAACTGATTACATCAGTATCATCCATGCAGTATAAAGAGCTTGGTTTCAGTCAGAGTAAACTGTAATTTCACTCTACTGACGGTTTTGACGCACAATACATACACGCTGAAAGTCACATGCACTTTAACGTTTTTCCACCAAATCACAGCTGTCGTAGTGTCATGTTACAGGCATCCTTCCCAACAAGCACCTAATTCAAACGGACAGGCAGCACTCTGAAAAACGTTTACTTCTTGTCGTATTTGTAGAATCCTTCCCCAGACTTCATACCCAATTTTCCATTAGCCACTAGTTTGTTCAAATACTCGCTCTGCTGGAAGATCTGCATGTCAGGGTACTTCTGAGACCAGCCTGAAAGTAATGACACAAAAACAACATGATCTTCTGAGACTCCCAAAATTAAAAAACATATGGATGACTGCTACATTGCTAGTGCTCTGAAACAAGATCCAAACACATAAACAGTTAAAAGGAATGCTAATTTATAATTTAAGGGGCTTACCGCCAAAACTTTCATGTTTTGTATTGTATTACTATTAGCGTTTCATTTAATTAAGCCTTTATGAGTTTTTAACAAGCAAAAATCCAAACACATAAACGGTTAAAAGGAATGCTAATTTATCATTTAAAACTTGCACACTTTGTATTGTCATATATATTACTATTAGCACTTCTTTTATAAGTTTTAACCACTTATGAGTTTTGAACTAGCAAAATTAGTCTGTGGTTGTTCATGTACCCTAAAGACTGAGGACCTATCACCTCAATCACATGGCCTTGAACAGACACTATATTATGTAGTTATTCCTTTATTTGCTTTAAAGAAACAAATAAATACTCAAACAAGGAGATTCTACAAAACATTAACAAAAGGTATTCTATTTTTTCCAAATTAACATTCCTGGCTTTTTACATCCTACAAGAACATTTTGCCAATCACATTCACTGATGAACACATAGATTCAAAAGTCCATGACAACTGCATCAGAACCCTCTACAGCAAACTCTATAGAAACAAAACTCTGCTGAAGACAAAAGTGATTCAAATATCCTTGCTGCACCCTTTCCTTGAACATCTGCTTTTTTTAAGTTTCAGGCAGACTTCTACGGGAAAAAACTGGTTCTGATGGGGCCATGGCACTTTGTTTTCAGCAGATTCCAACAGCCAATCAAATCTGTTCCTACCATCCATGATGAACTTGGTGGTGTCCAGCCCAACGTAGTCGGCCAGCTCAAAGGGCCCCATGGGATAACCAGCACCCAGTTTCATGGCCACGTCGATGTCGCGTGCGCTGGCATCACCTGAACAGACATAGCACTTCACAGGCACCTGCAGTAATATAATGCACTTGTGCAGTAAGCTTTTGGACCTCATTACAATATGACTAGCAGGGGCTGGGGAAAACCTAAACCCAAAACATTCTGAATGCTGACTGAAGTCCTACTGACTACAAGCAAAAATGAAACAGTCTGACAAAGATTGTGTTCTTCAGTGTTGTCAACTGGACTGGGTTCACAGTGGCTGTTTAGCATTTCTGCTAATGCTGTCTGACTTTGCAAAAAGTTCATTTCTCAAAGATCTTGACTCATCTTCTACAAGTCTGTTAAATAAAGTAAACAAGTCTGTCTGGACACAGAGGCGAAGGTCATTGATTCAGTGGCATCTAAAAACAGTTTATTTAAAAATAGGCTTCTGGTCCAAAGGAACCCCAAAATAGGAGTTCTTAAGTACTTATAAAAAAAGAGATTAAAAGTTCAAATGATCTTGAAAGCGATTTTTTCTAAACACTATCTTATTTTCTGCTTGACCTGTCATGGCTGACTGGGCATTAAAAACCAGTTATCTATATACGTAACCTATTTCTGCTGAATGCCTTCTTTGCACTAATTATGCAAAGGACATAACCAGTATCAATGATTTTATCTTGTATCTTTTCAATAACCATGAAAGGACATGACCTGTATTTATCTCATTGGAAAGTCTTTTTTATAAGACCGAACTATGCAGAATAATTTTCAAAAAGAAAGAGATCACTCTCGACCAGCAGTCACCAGAAAGTGCTGCAGAGGAAAATTCAACGACAAGTTTATTCATCACGTAATTGTAAGAAAAGAGTATAATGAAGATGCATACGCTTTTGTGCAAGCTTCTCAAAACCTGCCATTACACACTCCACTGAATTCATCTCTTTCCATCATGTGCACATTTGAACTTGCCACTTTCTAACAGGCTCAAGTTACTGAACTCACCTCTTTGCAACATATGCACATGACTGAACACACAGCTTTCCAACATATGCACATCACTAAAACTCTCCCTTTTTCAACACATGCACCTTACTGAATCAATCTCTTTCCAATGCATGCACATTACTGAAACTCACCTCTTTCCAACAAACCCACCACCTTACAACATGTACACGTTACTGAAATCCACCTCTTTCCAACATGTGCGCATAACTGAAACCTGCCCTTTTCCTCCTGAAACCCTCCCTTTTCCGACATGTGCACATTACTGAAAATCGCCTCTTTCCAACCCATGCACATTACTGAAACCCATCTTTCTGAAACATGCACATATTACTGAAACTCACCTCTCTCCAACATGTGCCCATTACTAAAATTCACCTTTTACAACATGTGCACATTACTGAAACTCAAATTTGCTTCTCCCTAATAATTACACTGCTCCTATTTCCAACATGCTCACAGCAGTGAAACTCACCTCCATCCAACAGGTACACATTACTGAAATTCGCATCTTTCCAACATGTGCAGGTTACTGAACTTGCCTCTTTTTATTAAGCACACATTACTAAATGCTCCTGTTTCCAAAACACTCCTGTGACTGAACTCATCTCTTTCTAACAAGTAAAATGCGCATGTTACTGAACCCATCTCTTTCCAACAGGCACACATTACTGAACTCCTCTTTTGTACAGAGGTTACAGAATTTGCCTCTTTCTAACATAAACACATTACTGAAATGAACTAACTTATTTTCTAGCATGTGTATGTTACTGAGCTTGCCTCTTTCTAACATGCACATTATTGGACTCACCCCTTTCTAACATGCACATTACTGGACTCAGCCCTTTCTAACATGCACACATTCCTTAACTCACCTTTTTCATGCATGTGCACATTACTGAACATGCCTCCTTCCAACATGCATACATTATCCAAACACATAAAAGATTCAAAAGAATGCTTATGTATTATGACACAGACACAAGATCTCCAAATTTTTCTGGGTAATCCCCTTTGTCAAGCAACAAAACGACAATTAAACAACAGTTAAATGGTTAAAAACGATGAAAAATGAGATGACTTATCTTCTGTTTGGTTAAGTTGTTGTTCAGTTCTTAAAAATATGCACACATTATTTAACTCACCTCGTTCCAGCATGCGTACAGCCTCCATCATGTAGGGGACTAACAAGCGATTGACAATGAACCCTGGAGTATCCTGAAAAGACAGGACCCAAGAGTCAGTTGATTCTTGCCGAGATAAAGCCTGTATAACTAAACAACATGCAACTCTGGGGTTGCAGAAGCTGGGAGGGTCAGTTTTTCTGAACTTCAGTAGGTAAATCAATATCCACAATCTAAAAGTGCTATGCAAGTCGTGGTGTTTGACACTGCCGACAGTATGTTTTTACCAGCTGATAAAAGCTGTCTTCTGATTTGGGTGCTGAAGCCTGCAGTTCTTATCCTGTACAAAGTTCAGCCAGAATCTATGCAGATGTTCTTGCAACACATTTCCAGAGCTCTGCATGTACTGCATTATCTTTTACCTGATCATAAGACCCCCCTCCTTCCATGCCTGAATTTATACACTGCATGTTCACAACACACTGACAACAGCAAAAATGCCAAGGCTTGGTCTGTGTCACAACACAATGACACCAGCAAGAACACAAAGGCTTGATGTGTGTCACAGCATATTAACACCAGCGAAAACCCCAGTTTGGGGTGTCACAGCACATTAACACCAGTAAAAATACCAAGGCTTGGGCTGCATTACAACACACTGACACCAGCAAGAACACCAAGGCTGAGTCTGTGTCACAGCATATTAACACCAGCAAAAATACCACAGTCCGGGCTGTCACAGCACATTTAACACCAGCAAATACACCAAGGCTTGGGCTGTGTCACAACACCAGCAAAAACACCAGGGTTTGGGCTGTCTCACAACACAGGAACACCAGCAAGAACACCACGGCTCCATTAAAATGTTGTCATGTGCTGCTTAGTGATGCAGGAAATACCTTCAGCCATGATAAGCTTGCATCACAGCATCCACCTTCCACAAATTCAGGTAACATCCTTCCAGGATTGCATGTGGCTGCCCACGTGGCAGGGCAATAAAACACAGACACACATGATTCCTCTCACCCTACAGAATGCACTCGTCAATGTACAACTGCATATATATCATAATACACACATAGTTGACCCCAAGTGAGTTCAGCAGGGAAATGCTACAACAACAACAAACAGCAGCATGTACGCATGTACACGCTTGCATGGGGATACATATGACCATGATTTATTAAGCAGCATCTGGCATTTGACAAAACCACTAAATGCAAAACTAAGTGAGATCCAGTTCATCAACTGTGCGCATGAAAACACATTTAACCCACTTGGCCCCAGATCAGCGGCTGCCCTTTCGCTAGGAAATCCCACGCGAAGGGAAATAACTGTGTCTAATGATCCTGGTATACAACTTTAAAAATCAATATTAAACACCAAACATAAGTTTCAGCTCACTTCGTATTTTTCCCAGTTTGCGAATACAGTGTTCTTGTGTATCCAACAGGTTTCGATTCTCTTCACTCAAAAATAAAAGCATTAAAAGAAAATCCCAAGTCAGAAATGTTCGCATCTGAATGTCAGGTTTTAGGGTTCCCACAGGGTAACCGACTTTACAAAAATTTCCAGTTTGAATTTCCAAAGATGAAGCTCCGTGAGTTTGTTGGTGCCCACAGTAAGAGACTGAGGCAAATTTGCAGTTCAAATCTCAAAGGATGAAGTTCCAACGCCATCTATCATGTGGCCATATCACAACTTTGAAAATTCACAGCGTCTCTCAAACTCCACCGAACTTCAACCAAAGGATATCGCCTGAAGTAGTAAACAACAGCAGAAACAAGGCTACAAGTCTTGCAAGAATCCTGTTCCTATTTGCATAAGCCAGGATGCTAGTACGGAGCATCTACTAGCCCGCTGCTACTGGGCAGTTTTGGGTCACGCAGTAAGCAGAAAGAGTGGGTGGTGATGGGCAGTCTGGGGCCAAGTGGGTTCTAACAGATCAGATGATGAACTTGGGATTAAAACTAATGGTTGCAGAATGCATACTAAAGGAGTAAAAGTTATAGAGCTTGCACTGACACTGCATCATAGCATAATATACAGCTCTCTCTCTCTCTTTTCAGGAAGCCAGGGGGTCTGCAATATGGTAACACACACAATCCAGTGAAGATGAACTGTAACACCAGCAGCAGTAGCCTGTACTGTACCTTGCACTCCACTGTTGTCTTCCCCATCGCCTGACCGAACTGTACCAAGCGCTCAAACGTTTCACTGCTGGTTTCTGGTATCTTCACAACCTAACAAGAATAGATAAATCATTCCGAAAAATGTTACATGTTTTGAAAAATCCAATCAAAGATGATTGTAAATTTAAGTGATTTAACTTTGAACTCAAATCCACAAAATATTTTTTCAAGAACTGGCATGGATGACAATTATTGTCATAACACTTTTAATAGATGTGTAAATCAAAACCACCACCCTAAATCAAGTAAGAGAGTAGTGATCTTTTGACAAGACAAGTTTAGTGAAGGGCTAGTTTACATGGAAACATGAAGCATAGGTGTAAAAAAAAACAAGGTGGTCTGAAAATAGGGGTGGTCCTTCATCAACAGTTCTGCTGTATTACACTGCAACTTTAATCTGCATACTTTGGTCGTTGTGAATATTTCTAGATTGTTAACGGGTTTTTTGGACAGAGGAATCCACAACTGTTAAAATCAGTCCTCTTTTCCAAATAATAAACAGTGTTCATCCTGTGTGGACAGCTGATTTCTAATTTTAAAAGTTGTTTAAACTTTCATCACGAAGAGGAAACTGGTCCAAGGAAGCAAATGCCTTTATGACAAACAAAATAACTTTCCCCTAACCTCAACCAGTTTCATGACGGCCACAGGATTGAAGAAGTGCAGACCTCCAAAGCGATCTAGTCGACCTGTCGCTGCAGCAATGTCTTTGATGGGTAGCGAAGAGGTGTTGCTGGCAAAAATGGTGTGCCTGAAAATATAAAGTCAGAAGTAAATAAACATGGTGCTTAATGTCCACAGAAACCATAAGGCTTATTAGGGATGGGGAGAAGGGGGGAAGGGGGTATGGAGGTGGGGGGAGAGAGAGATATATACCTATCGCTATACACTGTCACCACCAGAATGATTCCTGCATTAAGATGGGCAGCAATGAGAGCCATTTTAATGTTTCAGTAGGAAGTGATGCACAAAGTCAAAGGACAGTGTCCACAAACCACAACCTTTTTGAAGAGAAAGGAGAGCCGAAGCGGTATCAAACCGAGGTCCTTCAGCTTACCAACCTAATGACTTACCACTAGGCCAAACTGGCTCACTGAAGTCAGAAGGAACAAGTAAGCAACTTGATGCTTTACGCCCAGTCAACCAGTACAGTTATATCAGGGCAATACACATTTTGTCAGCACACAATAGTCAATAAGCTAATAGTAATACATGCTAAAACTGGTATAATTATATACATTTATAGTCAGATTTGTTTTTTAAACAGACTAAGTCAGAAGGAATAAATGACAGATGCCAAGCACAGCAAAAACAATCAAGAACTACAAACAAAAAATGGAAAAATGGGGTGGGGTGGGGTTTTTTGTTTGAAATAGGGGGCGGGGTTCTTTCTTTTTCAAATTCGAGGCCAACTAAACCCTAACTTCAATGTGACAATGACGAGCCATTAAAACTGTTCTCTATTGGAAGCATTCACAGAACACCACCACCAGCTGTTCCTTTCTGATCAGTTCACTTAAGGATCAATGCCACTGGACCGTGTGGAAGACTTGTTTTTTTCTGCCAACTGTTTTTGCCACGATACAGTAGCACAACTCCAAAATCATTTTTGTTTGTTTTGTTATTAATACTTCATTAATGCCTTGCAGCAAATTCTGGTCACCTTACATGACCTCAGTAAGGCGAAAGCAGCTGCAAGAGTAGCACTACCATTGTACAAATACAGACTAGCCAGTGTGTACAGTATTTTCATGTGTCCAAACAATGGTATGGCTGCCAATGTTTGGAATTCTTAATATATACACAGATGCTGATGCATGTGACGGCACACAGGGGCTGTGCAGACACAGTATGAGTCTGCATTGAAAGCTGGCTCTGGGAGAAAACTCCCTTGCTACACCAAGGAACTGAACCCCTCAGTAGTATGCCTTAGCTTTTTGATCCAGCACTTTACCAACTGCGCTACCCACACCTATGTTCATCTGTGTTACTCACTTCGGCGCTGCCGCATCCAGAGCTGTGAAGAGTTCTTTCTTAATACCCAAATTTTCAACAATGGCCTCCACCACCAGGTCTGTTTTCTTGGCAGCAGCTGCAGCGTCCGTGTTGGTTTCTATCCGACCCATCACGTCTGCCACAAAGGATGACTGCTTCTGAAAATAGGGAAGACGGCGATTCATTTCAAAGGGCATCCTAGGTCAATATAAAAGTTGATCTGAAAATGGACAAATGTTTCCATTTACATTCTTTATACAGCTCTGCTATCACATTCACAGTATGAATACTTAGGCAACATGATACACACTTATTTAATATGGGGGTGGGGGTGAGTTAAAACATCTGTGTTCTCCAATTTGAATAGCTACGTCAAAGACAGTTTGGACTACAATACAGTACAATACAGTGATACTTTATTAATCCTGAAAAAATAAATTCAGACTGTCTTTTTGGTAAAAGGTACAATTACTACTACTAGGTGCTCCTGCAAGCATACATAATTACTTTTTTGAACAAACAACTTCTGCAACACACACACACACACACACACACACACACACACACACACACACACACACACACACACACACACACACACACACACAAACAAACAAACAAACAAGCACACACGCACACACACGCTTATATTTATTTTATACAACCAATTTTGGAACTCGTACCTCTCCATCATCAGCAAACTTTTTCTTGGCGACTCTGCCCAGACTTTTCTGGATGGCAGCTTTGGACTTGGCCAGAATGTCATCATTCTGATCCACCATTGCCACATTGTGGCCTGTTGCTGCAGCCACCTGTATGCAACAGCAGTGAACACACTTTAGTGGGGCCACTGATAAAAGTGCATCCTGATGACAGACTGTCCCCCTCTTAAAGAACACTTTTTCTGACACCTTCCCTTTCATGTTTCCATGTCAGTAAAGCTTTCACCACAGACCATCTCTCTTTTAAGACTGCTTTTTCTGACACCTTCCCTTTTACGTTTCCATGTCAGTGAATCACCAGGGACCATCCCACTTTTAATACCACTTTGTCTGACACCTTCCCTTTCATGTTTCCATGTCGGTGAATCACCAAGGACCATCCCACTTTTAATACTGTCCATCTATGAAAGACCACCTTTTCTGACACCTTCCCTTTCATGTTTCCATGTCAGTGAAGCCCTCATCAAGGACCATCCCTCTATTAACCATTTTACTGCCATGCTTGCCACCCCATCACTCGGAAAACAACCAATAAAAGTGCCAAATTTGAAATCCTTAAGGTCCCCCCCCCCCCCCTTCCATGAGCATGTGAAAGGATTTGAAATCCTTAAGGTCCCCCCCCCCCCCTCCTTCCATGAGCATGTGAAAGGATTTGAAATCCTTAAGGTCCCCCCCCCCCCCTTCCATGAGCATGTGAAAGGATTTGAAATCCTTAAGGTCCCCCCCCCCCCCCCCCCTCCATGAGCATGTGAAAGGATTTCTATCAAAATTAGGTTTGTTATAGGACCATCAAATACACTGTTTGATAGCCTATATGTGTACACTTTTCAGCCCAGAAATTTAACATGCTGTGGCAGTGATGGAGTTAAGACCATTTTTTCTGACACCTTCCCTTTCATGTTTACATGTCAGTGAATCCCTCACCAGGGACCGCCTCTCTTTTAATACCACTTTTTCTGACACCATAACTTTCTTGTTTCCATTTGAACCCCTCACCAAGAAGCATCCCTATTTTAAGACCACTTTTACAAAACATTCCCTCATATTTCCATGTAAATGAACCTCTGAGCCCATCCATTATTGAATTTATTGTGTTCTTGCTTGATGGTGGTCTAGAGGTTTCACTACACTAAAGTAACCAAATTATATTATACATAGAGAGAGAGAGAGAGAGAGAGAGAGAGAGAGAGAGAGAGAGAGAGAGAGAGAGAGAGAATGTTGAACAGTCCAAGCATGTCCTGGTTCAACAGAAACTTTTAATCCAAATTTTCACCCATGAGGGTTTTGTCAAGGCTTGCCTGGTCAGCTGGATTCCTACAACACGCCTTATAATTATATACTGTTATTGCCAGGTTTGGCCTGGAATGAGTGTGACCAGGTAACTCTCGACTGTAAATCATATCAAAACTATAAAACTTAAAAGTATAATCATTAAATTTAACTGATGATGGTGGTTCAAATCCCAGTTCAGACAGTATTTGACCTTCCTACTGCCGTAGTTCTATGGTGGACACAGTATCCTGACTTGCCAATGCAACAGCCCTATTTTGATTAGACTGAGCGGCTAATTCATGTGCTATCTGTGTTTCCATACCACCTGCCATTAGGCCTTCTTTTAATCAATGGACAATGGTGACTATGAGATCTTTAATGCAAATCTGTTGCATGCTGTGTACATAAAGGCAAGATGGGCACTGAGGTGTCTGCTCAATTGAGTGCAGCCTCCAGGTCCAAGGAGCTAAAAAACAGCCAAGTGCCCTGTCATGTTCTGGGGTTAAAGCTTGGCCACTGAATTTACAGTTGAGTATGTTAGCCAACCTGCCATGAATTCCTGTGCGTAAGTGTATGGGTCACTATGTGTGAGTGTGCACGTATCCACACTGGGTGTGTACTGTGCATGTGTGTTTGTACGTATGTGCCCATGTGTATACAGGCTGTGTGTGTGTATGTGTGTGTGTGTGTGTGTGTGTGTGTGTGTGTGTGTGTGTGTGTGTGTACATGTGCATAGTGTGTGTGTGTGTGTGTGTGTGTGTGTGTGTGTGTGTGTGTGTGTGTGTGTGTGTGTGTGTGTGTGTGTGTGCAAGCATGCTCATGTCGCACTCGGAGCCTGGTACAACAGACCCAGTGCGAAAGTATCCATCTTTGTGACCCCGGTCCACTTGCTCTCTCAGCTCAGAGCCAACACAGGCGTTATCACAAAAGTACATCCTGATCAGCACGAGCGACGGACACACAGTGACCCTGGGCAAGTACTCTGCCTGGTTTTACAGCAATGTTTCCGCAAGCGTGAGGTTAGGGGACAAAGTCCACCACCTCATGAAACGCTTTCGCCGGCAATGTTACCACCGCAGCAAAACTTCACGAGTTCGGTCAGCCCTTTACTTACTGCAACTTACTTGTGCAATGCCAGACCCCATGAGTCCTCCTCCAATCACTGTCACATGTTTTATGGCGCTAGAGATGGAGGAACTAGTGGAGAACTTGCGACAAAACACTTGCGACATGTGCGCCATCGTTGCTTGTTCTGGGTGCCCTCAGAGTAGTTATCGGTCTTCGCTCGCGTAATACCGGTACCGTGCTTGTCTCTGATCGCGATCGACTGTTATTTCCTCCACGCGGAAGATTTTTCTATAGTAGTGCACTCCCTTGGGTGGGCGTAGCCTGTTGGACATTTCAGTGCTCTACAGGGCCAGTTCAACAAAAGTCAGCGACATAATTCTATTACTTTCGCTTTCTTCAAAGCAGTACCTTTACGAATCTTTCGGCGGCAGTTACATCAATGACGAGAGTTTACCGTTGTTAGGAAACCACCTGGCTTTCTTACTTGTGCAGTGATTGTTTGGCTAGGCCACTGATCACAATATATACATACAGAAAAACTGTATTCAGTCTAAACATACTTCTAAAATCAAATAAATGCCTTCACACACACACACACACACACACACACACACACACACACACACACACACACACACACACACACACACACACACACACGCACACACACAGCACACATACTCAACACCACCAAATCACCAGTAAAAACAAATTAGACATTCTTTATGCAATTCAGCACAGCACATGAACTGTAGCATCATCTGTTGCAAAATCAAAATCAAGTTTGATGCCATCACTTTTAATTTCACATCAATGATTTTAAAATTACAGACAACACCAAAAGGTCAAACTGATACCTGTTGAGAGGGACCCAACAAACAAATATATATACACTGTACATATTATGTACAGAAATCAGCATTAAATTCTAAAAATGAAATCATGAACAGAAAGTCGACTCAAGCATTTAAAGTAATAATAATGATCAAACCCAGTTATGTGCCCAGTAATTTAAAAAAGACCCCAAGCAAAAATGCCAGTTGGCCTGAAAACATGCACATAATTATTTTCAGGGTGCAGCCATGTTGGATTGCTCTTTACCAATGAAGATCAGAAAAGTCTGGCTCATGCTATACATATACACGCGGCCTTGTTCAGGGCATCACAGACTTCATCAAAATAGCAGCATACAGTCGTGTCTTACTGACTTTCAAACACTGATTCATAACTAACTAGAAGTTTGACTGAAAAACTGCTCTGAGTGTATTTTGTTTCCATTCCTGTCAAAAGGTACTGCAACATTTCTTTGCTCAAGGTCCCCTCTAAAGGTATACATGTCCCTAAGCCACAAAGGCTCACAGGGCCATTTTTACCAGCTAAAGCAGATCTATAAAAACACAACCCATGAGGGCTATGCTCCTCCTGGATGTGACGCCAGTGTATCACAGGTTAACTTCCAAAAGAAAGCCATGCCATATTTACAGCTAGTCAATTGGTGCAAATGAAGGCAGGACAGGAGCTTGGCCCTGTGTTTACCCCTGAAAGTGAAAGCCTTAAACATTCACCTTACGGTTTTCAAAGCACCTTGATTACTACCATACTACTGGCACTAATATTTGTACTACATAATACTTCAAACTGCAGTCACTGATTTGTGCTCACTTCAGTCATGTTTGGCTTGGCAATTTCTCTGTCTGTCAGGAAAGCTTTAAAGCTTCAGTTCCCAAGGGTATACCTTCAGGCTGTGAAAGTTTGTGCATGCGCACCTGTGTCAATCTTAATTTGGGCAAAGGGGCAGGGCGGGCTCTGAGTGGCATAAAGCGCGAACAGAAAGACGCAGTTTAGCAACTGTTTGAAAGTAACAGCTGGCCTTGGAATGTTGAAGTGACCAATGTAAGCGAAACTGAAAGCACAGCACTATCCACATCACAAGATAAGCCCCACCCATTTGTATTGAAATTGTCCTCGCTTCAAATCTTTTGAGTCTTAAGACAAAATTTGCTTTCACCAACACACTGATTTAGCAGATAGAAAGCTGAGAGTAAATTTCAGGTCTGTGCCAAGTGTCATATATGTGATAAACCTGCAGTGATGCAACCATGAAGAGAATTTGTTTCAAATTTCCCAGCCCTCTATTTACAGCAGGCTGACCCTTTAAACATGTCCATGCCCTTAGCAAAGATGAAACCAGCACCTTGAACCTTGATTACTACCATACTACTGGCACTAATATTCATACTACGTAACACTTCAAGATGCAGTCATTGACTTGTGCTCATTTTGGCCATGTTTGTTTTGGCAGTTTCTCTATCTCTATCAGGCAGTGCTCAAAGATGTCTAAGCATCTTCAAATAACACAATAGCATTCTCTTTGTGGTTCTGTGAGTTTATACTTCTTATTTTTGCCTAACAGGCTGTCACAGCCACACTGATGACAATGATTTTGTTTTACAGAGGTGACACAAAGCACATTGCAACCTCAATGTGCAATTGTTTCTTGGTCAATGGCTTGGCAAAGGTGTGTCTAGTTCTTTGCTTGAATGTGCATTAAATTGCCTTACATCAATGGATTTTCTTTGTTTCACATTTGCCATTTTCAAACTCTGAGCAAGACCATGCACAGTACCGCTGCTTTGCACACGCATGCACTGCCATAAAGCAAAGCAACATTCTTCAGAAAACGTACATGTAATTCACACAAATCTTGAGCAACATGGGGGGAAAAAAGAAAGAAAACAACTTCTAAATATTTTGATTTGTATCTACTGCCATCATACTGAAGGCAACCACTTTAGAAATCCCAAGTAATACCGTGAGCCTTTATTACTCTCCTTTTGAACACAAGACTGCTGGAAGAAAGAAAATATTGTTTTAACTGATAAGTACATTCTTCAAATCATTACAGGTCAGTTAACAGCACCAAAGTGTTCCAAGCTTTGGAATGAAGCCTTACCAAATGTTGTTAGTACAGCATATTATAACCACCATAGCAGTACATAATCGGTATTTGTACCCAAAGCCACGAGGCTAGTTGGGGCCTCACTCAGAGATTTAATTAACTCCACTGAGCAAGCATGAACTCTCCCTCCATACACAAGACTGCTGGAAACCCTGGCCTTTCAATCACCTCCAAAGAGGCACTGGGGAGGACCAAGGGACCAAAAGGGAAAACCACACCCAAACCTGCACTGTCACCACCAGAATGCTTCTGTGTTAATAGGGGCAGAGGTGTAAGTCAGCTCAATGTTCCATTAATTGTGAGAGGCCAAGTCAAAAGACTGTGTACATAAACCACAAGTTTCTGAAGGGAAGCCAGTCAAAGCTCAGGAGCTGTGTGAAAGTCGAGGAGGCTGTCCTGGGCTCCCTGTCCCTAATAGTCCTTATGGTCTCTGTGGATGTAAAGCAACACTGAATGAAACTGAAGAGAAGCGAAAGTGGAATCAAAACCAAGGTCCATTTTGCTCGCCAGCTCTATGCCTTGCTGTTGGGCAAACCTAGCCAGCAGAGCTTTAGGACCAAAATTATTCCAGTCATTTATCACTCCTTGCCAGAGTGAATTCTGACATCTTTTTCAAGTCTTTCCTAGCTTATAGTTGTGTCCTCCTGTTTGACTTTGTCTTGCAATCTCCATAAATCCTTCACCCTAAAGTCTTCTCTTCCTCGAAAAACTGTGCATATATCTGTTTTGAGTGCACGCTCTGTGTAAACCATGTTCAGAGGTATTTTTATTTTTCTCAAAGCTGCTAAATAAGATGAGCGAAAAGTTTGAAATGAAGACAGAATGGAGGAACAATTTCCAAAGAGATGGTGAAGCAAACCAGAGATACCCAAGTCCTTCTCGACTCTGCCACCCCCCACCCCCAAGAAAAAACAAACAGTGAAAACTGTGCCCAAGAGGGGTCAAACCCTTAATCCATAGCACCATCCCTTCAACTGCGATACCTTGAAAATGAACTGCATCACTGGGCCTCAATATGATGTACTGAGCAAAAAAAACTAAACATGAAAGTGGTAGTAGCATCCAAACACATCACATCCCTACCCCCAATAAACATATTCCACTAGGGCTGTTAAAGTACATGCACACATACATATGGTACACAAAGAAAAGGCCACTGAAATACTTTCAGCTAAAGGCCAAAGGTTGTGTGTTCACACACACACACACACAAAATGAAACACTGAAAAGAGCAAGCAGAATTATCACAAGTCACTGACTGTGTCAGCTGCACAGTTCCACAGCCACCAACAAGATTACACAAATAAACACCAAGGTCACCAACACTGTTACCCAAATAAACACATCACCAACAACGCTATCAAAGTCACAATTTTCACTGGAAAACAGTGGGCCAGACTCCTGTTTTGTGGACCCTCCAGTTTGCCTTTCAGGGCCAAAATCACAACTGCATCAATGGTAATGGAATCAGCATGGAATTCAGTCCAGGTCTGGCACAATCAGAAAACACAAGAATCACTAACTTGACTGTCACACAATTTGTTCAGCAGCACATACAATGAACACACGCTAACTCCCAGTACAGCAGAAACACAGCATGCGCTTAATCCCAGGACAACAATAAGACAAACCCCATCGCTCTGTCTTGATCCTTTGAACGTCCAGTGCAAAACAAACAAAACAAGTGCCATCCGAGAGATCAAAACATGGAGGCCAGTCTGGGTTTTCTTTTTCCAGCTTTGATGATAAGCTTGTCTGGTTGTTCCAGCATTGCTGTGGAGCAATTTGTCTGTTGTTCATTCCAAAGCTCCAATCATCTGGGTTGTAATACCATCTCCATGGGCCCTTCATAATGCTGAATTTTTCATTTCTTCTTCCTTGTCCGTGCTCCTTTTATTTGCCATCTCTGCGGCAACGTTGTGGAAGGGGTGGGGTTGGGTGAGAGAGGGCTGGGGCTGGGTGAGAGAGGGGTGGGGCTGGGTGAGAGCAGTGAGAGAGGGGTGGGGCTGGGTGAGAGACGGGTGGGGCTGGGTGAGAGAGGGCT
Source organism: Alviniconcha strummeri (assembly GCA_963584105.1). Taxonomy (NCBI): domain Eukaryota; kingdom Metazoa; phylum Mollusca; class Gastropoda; family Provannidae; genus Alviniconcha; species Alviniconcha strummeri. The sequence continues at coordinate 15,780,843 of OY757541.1, read as the reverse complement.
GGGGCTGGGTGAGAGACAGGTGGGGTTGGGTGAGAGAGGGCTGGGGCTGGGTGAGAGAGGGGTGGGGCTGGGTGAGAGCAGTGAGAGAGGGGTGGGGCTGGGTGAGAGACGGGTGGGGTTGGGTGAGAGAGGGCTGGGGCTGGGTGAGAGAGGGGTGGGGCTAGGTGAGAGCAGTGAGAGAGGGGTGGGGCTGGGTGAGAAAGGGGTGGGGCTGGGTGAGAGAGGGGTGGGGTTGGGTGGGGCTGGGTGAGAGGGGTGGGGCTGGGTAAGAGAGGGGTAGAGCTGGGTGAGAGAGGGGTGGGGTTGGGTGAGAGATGGGTGGAGGTGGGTGAGACAGGTGGGGCTGGGTGAGAGAGGGGCGGGGCTGGGTGAGAGGGGGGTGGAGCTGGGTGAGAGTTGGGGGGGGACTGGGTGAGAGTTGGGGGGCTGGGTGAGAGTTGGGGGGCTGGGTGAGAGAGGGGCGGGGCTGAGTGAGAGTTGGGGGGGCTGGGTGAGAGAGGGGTGGGGCTGGGTGAGAGAGGGGCAGGGTTAGAGAGGTCTGGGGCTGGTTAGAAAGGATCAGGGCTGGGTTAGAGAGGGGCTGGATGGCACAGAGAGGGTGGAGGATGGAATTAGGAGATGCCGACTACGGCTTTTTCAGCCATTTCTGTGGTAATCAGTTTTCCTTGAAAACTTCAGTACGTCCAGCTTCTACATCTGTGAAA
>OY757541.1:15659009-15774939 GCA_963584105.1 Alviniconcha strummeri | reverse complement strand
ATGTTATTCTGATTATGACCACCAATATGGGGGCCGAGGCTATGTCCCGTTCATCTATTGGTTTCACTAAACAGGATCACAGCAGTGACGGTGCGGAGGCGATTAAACGCGGCTTTACACCGGAATTCCGTAATCGTCTGGATGCCATAGTACAGTTTGCGCCGCTGTCTGAAAAAGTTATGGAACAGGTGGTTGACAAGTTTATCTTTGAGCTGGAAACCCAGCTGGCCGAGAAGAAAGTGGAACTGTATGTGGAGCCGGATGCACGTAAATGGCTGGCTCAAAATGGCTATGACGAGAAAATGGGCGCACGTCCAATGACCCGTCTGATCCAGGAAAGCATCAAAAAACCACTGGCCGAAGCCCTGCTCTTTGGTGAGCTGGAACATGGCGGCACAGTGGTGGTTTCAGTAGAAAACGGTGAACTGAAGTTTGATGTGAAAAGCCAGGTCAGCAAGGAAGATAAAGTTCAATAGAGTCTGTTTCCGGGAGTGTGGGCATCCTTGCCCGCATAAATCTGAAAACCTAAATAGTTCAACCTGAATACCAGCAAATCAGCCGGTCATGGAAGGCACACTGGCCCAACCTTATTACGCTGTTTGATTATCCTGAGGATATCCGGCGGGTTATTTATACTACCAATGCCATTGAGTCAGTAAACAGTGTTATTCGTAAGGCTATTAAAAACCGGCGACTGTTTCCTAACGATGATTCTGCTATGAAAGTAATTTATCTGGCTATCCAGTCGGCTTCCAGAAAATGGGCAATGCCCATCAGAAATTGGAAAGTTGCTATGAATCGATTTATAATCGAGTTTGAGGGGCAGTTGGCTCCTTATATTTAAATAAGAGCGGATACACAGTTTAATTTACACTGTCTTTTTTTTATTTAGCCCGATAGGTAATACGCCCCTTACTTAAATCATAAGGTGTTAACTGCACAGTGACCTTATCACCCGTTAAAATACGGATGTAGTTTTTTCTCATTTTTCCTGAAATATGGGCGGTTACAATATGCCCGTTTTCAAGTTCTACTCGGAACATGGTGTTAGGCAGCGTGTCAACCACTGTGCCTTCCATTTCAATACCTTCTTCTTTAGCCATAAACTCTTATCACTTAACCTGTGTCACTTAATCTGAACTATTTATATCTTCTATCTGAATTACTTTAGCTGTAATTCTATAAGCGGAGCATATTGCACCAATTTGAATATTTTAGCAAGGGGGAAATGAGATAAAATCGGCAAAATAATACTTTTCAGCAGGGCGGGAGCATACTTTGATCAAAATTTAACCAAATAATAATTTGGCCCTCATATCATCATCCCATGCTGCCCGTTTTAGCTTACCTTTCATACTGTCTTTAACAGGAGACAGTTTAGCGATATTAAGCGCAAAACGTCGAAACAATGCCATATCCTCAGGGCTGTCTCCTGTTCGTATTCTTGAATCATCTTCTTTAAAAACAACATCTAACACCCAGTGCTGACTATTTTCTATGTGCCAGTGACGCCTTATCTTCCGGGCGATATTCTCTACATCATCCTTCAATGAACTGATGTAACAGGAATATTCAGTCCGTTCTTTATTCTGGCTCTGTACCTGCCTTTTGACTTCAATAACACTGTGTAAGCCTTGCCATATTGTGCTGATTCAATCCAGTCGGTGACATCCAGCCGGATATAGCGACGCCGTTTAATACGACCATGTCCTTTATCCACTTCCTCATAAGACTGACTACTAATGGTTTCCGGTTCATCCCGTTTTATCTCATGAAACCAGGCTTTAATTTCCTCATAAAGTGTTTTCTGGTTATTTTTAACCTGGATGACATAGTCAGCCTGCTGTTTTCTTAATGTGGACACCGTTTCTTTCTGGCAGTGCATCGTATCCAGAGTGACACAACTGTCTTTAACATCAAACAGTTCAAGGCTCTCCTGTACGCTTTTAATTTCATTCTTTTTATCTGCAGAACGGCTTTGATAAACCACCGGACCACTGTCAACCGCCATTACAGAAAGCAGCTGTAAAGCCGTCATTTTATCCCCGTTATGATGGCTTCTCCTTAAGGTTTTACCATCAATAGCCAGATGTTCATGACCTTGTTTTTCCCTTACGCTATTTAGCCAGCTAACAAAACAATCCAACCGGTTATCCGGCGATAGACTTCCTATAATTCGAGCTATTGTATGGCGCCAGGGTATGCCTTGTTCAAATACACGGTATTTTCTTAACCACTCCAGCTTCGATTCACCAAAGCGTTGAATGTCTTTCCAGCCTTCTGCTCCGCATAAAATAGCCACCAATGTTAAAAATACTATATCCAGTAATTCGTACTGGATGTTTATATCTGTTCGGCCATCTTGTAATGATTTAAAATGAGGGTCAAAGTTCATCAGAGTCTCCAAATGCTTACTTTAAAGATCTGAGCCTCATCTTTCAAATTAGTTCAATTTAATTTCTGGTTGCTTTTTGAGCAAAGTATGATCCGGCCCTGTACTTTTCAGGCGGTTTTTGAATGTTTCCAGTGGATTTGAGCATAGGATACATGGGGTTTAAGATTACCTTCAACAATAACCACATCTATGCTGATTAACTGACTCAGAATGGCAATATCGTGTTCGGATAATTGCTCCTGCAATAACTCTAATTGAGAGGTATTGAGGTATAACAAATTAGGGCGAAAACCGTTTTTTTGTTCAAAACCATCAATCAGCTGGTTAATTTTACTGAGCATAAATGTGCCTGAAAAAGTCATCTGAAAATATAATGTATGTTGATACTATTAGCGTCATCCTGACACAGGGCTTTAGTGAATGACATCACAAATCAGATGTTTTTTATAAAAAAATCAATAGTTTATAGGTTTGTGAGTAAAAAATATCTGGTCAGATCATCATCATCTGAGGTTTTCCTTCCGCTTTAACTTTGGAGCAGAGCGATCCAACTGACGTTAACTCGAGGCTTCATTCTGCCGTGAATGGTCTTATCTGGCTTCACGTCGGTTTCAACTGCGTGGTAAACTGCCGTCAATTCTGCTTGTGCCGAAGACGTTTCTCTACTGCGGCACAAACTTGGACTGCATAGTTTCTCGGAAACCGAATCGACAAACAACATCGACAACAACCGAGAGAGACCAAGCGTTGGAGACTGCGAAACCCAGATTAAGTTTCGCCAGTTCGAGTTCAGTGTTGCTTTACGTCCACAGAGACCGTACGGACTATTAGGGACGTGGAACCCAGGACGGTCACCTCGACTTCTGCACACCTCTTGAGCTCCGCAGTTTTCCATCATGTGGGCTTGTTCTTACTGCCAAGTAAAGCCCCAGCAGCCGCCTGCCCAGACAAGCGATGTCACGTTCGTCGTGGAGGACTTGAAAATGATACCCGTCAATAGAGGTCTGCTGGAAGTGTGCTCACCCGTACTCAGCAATAAGTTCTCGGATGGTACCGACACGAAACCACTTCCCGGCGAAAAACACGATGAAATGAAGTGGTTACTCGAGCAGCTGAAACCGGAGCACATCGTCAGTATCCCTATCACAGGTGAGCCACCTTAGAGATCTTGCAGAAAGTCTAGTTAGTTAGTTAGTTAGTTAGTTAGTTAGTTAGTTAGTTAGTTAGTTGGTTAGTTGGTGTGTGTGTGTGTGTGTGTGCCTGTGTGTTTGTGTGTGTGTTTGTGTGTGTGTGTGTGTGCGTGCGTGCGTGCGTGCGTGCGTGTGTGTGTGTTTATGCGTGTGTGTGTGTGTGTGTGTGTGTGTGTGTGTGTGTGTGTGTTTGTGTGTGTGTGTGTGTGTGTGTGTGTGTGTGTGTATGTGTGTGTGTGTGTGTGTCGCAATCTCCCTGCCCAGACTGACAGCATGGACAGAATTCCTACAGAGTGTTGCTAGAGAGACGTTTCTTCGCTGTCGTAGGATCTTCACAACTTAACGGAGTTGTTGTTTTCTGGTGCTTTAGACGCTGAGCGTACCACTCTGAAAGTATGGTTGGGGAGAGAAGGCGAGAAGGGCCAGAACTTGAAAAGAATTGGGCGACTTGAATCGTCAACGTCGTTTCAACCACACAGACCAGGTTACCTCAGGTCGAGAGCGAGAGAGTACTTGGATTTTAACGTTCTGTCTATCGCACAAGTTTCTCAGAACGAGAGAGACAGAAACAAAGACAGGGACACAGGCCGACAGACAAGCAGACGGAGACATGGAAAGACACGGACAGACTGAGATTCGGAGTGACAGCGAGCAAGCGAGAGAGAATCTACAACCTTCCAGATCGCGTCCGCCGTCCTGACTGTAACCACTTGGCCATACCACGCTTTTCAGTGTATCCATAGCAAACAGTGTCACTGACATCATGTTCCTCACTCGCTGTTGTGTTGCAGACGACCGCCTTGAGGCCCTGCTGCGACTGGCGAAGGACTACGAAGTGAAGCATGTCACGGCCAAGTGCGAGATGTACATAAAAGCAAAGCTGAAAAATAAACAGAGCGCTGACCAGGTGTTGAAATACCTTAACATGTATGAAAAGTTTGGACTGACGTCGGCAGATCTCAGAAGCAAGCTAGTGGAGATGGCGTCCGAATATCACTGCCATAAGCTCAGAGAAAATCAGCATTTCTCGTCCATTTCGGTGAAGACACAAATTGATATTCTCTGCAAGCGCTGCGAGTTGCTGGGCGAAAGCTAAAATTCCGCAAAGAAACAAATGTGGGTATATATGTACAAACTGCTTCTTTCACGGGTTCAGTGTAGTAAATAGTAGCCCTATATGTCTTCTGATCAGGCCACTGCATTCCGCTGTGATAATTTGATTCTTCTCGTGATCCTATGTCATATGATTCTCATAGTAACCGAATCAGATCGTCAGAAGGGCAGTGAGTTTGTGTAGACCAGAGAATAGCGCTCTACAAAGATTATCTGTCATTATTATTATCATCGTCATTATTATTATTAAGGGGAACTAGAGTGCGTGTGATGCTTTTTATTTAAAGCATTGTGATGAGGATAGTAGTTTATAGGTGAGAATGTATGGTGCAGTGTCAAAAGGCGCTTTCCCAGTCACTCAAAAAAAAGAAATGCTTTTGACAGTCGTTATTGGGGCATGCTTTTGGTGGTTCTTTCTTCCACGGAAATGGTTTTGTATAAATTAAAGATGAAAGTTGACTGGTATTTATTATATCGCTGTTTGAAATTGACATCAGTGTGCATGTTATTCGTGACGTGTGACAACAGATTATCTTGCTGTATGCACAATATTTGAGAAATAATGTTCAATAATGTTCATGTATATTCTGCAACCCAAGTGCAATGCATGTGTAATGTCAGTTTTCACATTGTAGTGGTGACTGTGGTGATCTGGCAGTGTTTGTAACATCACTAGTGCACACAAAACTCTGCCACACTGTAAAGGAGAGCAAAACTATGGAGGGGTAACTTTATTTGTTAGGACAGATATTTGTTCGGTACAAGATCAAATGACAGTAAGTGCGGCGGACTCTGATTCTTACACTGAAAATAACATTTCACATGTTACTTGTGACACATGTGCATGTGACGTCAAAGTATGGTGTCACAAGTAACAAGAAACACGCAGCTGTACAGAAGCAATATTTTCTTTGGGCTATGAAATCCTCTTTTGTTAAAGTTACCATGCGAACAGTCCAGTCACTTTAATTATATTGATATGAGCAACAACCTATTCAGACTACTACCTTAAATTCAACTTATTGGTTTCTTGTGACACATGTGCTTGTGACGACAAGTAAAACGCTGTAATTAGTCACAAGTAACTTAAAAAAATCTGAAAATGTCATTTATATAACTATACTGTTGAAAATGACACAGAAACTTTCCCAGAATTAAATAAAACTAAAACAAATGCCAGAGAATACCAGTAACTGCTGAAGTAAAGAACATCTAAAATGTTACATGTGACACGCATGACTGTGATGCAGAAATGTTGTCACTTGTCATCAGAAACACAGACACTGTAAAATACTGAGTTCAATTGCCAGTTTGGGAAACAAATACTTAATAAAAAAAAAATGCTAACAACTGAAGCAAACTGGTCTAAAGTATATAAGCTTAACCCTCTCTGTAGTCATTCACACTTATGTGTGAGAAACAAACATAATGGTGTCACGAGTCCCTAGAAACCAGAACAAAGCAACTACCAAATTCAGTGTCAAAAATTTAATTTAGTTTTCCATTTGTTCAACTGCCAGCTTTAGTAAGGTTTTCTGGTGTGTATTTTTATAATCTTGGCACCAGGAATTTGGTCTACACCATGGAACAGTTCCTGTCCATGTGTTACTTGTGACAAACATAATGTACCACCACACAGAGTACAGATGCTGTGACAAATCTCCAGAAACTTGTTTAACCATCCAATGCACTCCCAATCTGGACAATGTATTTTGTTGCTACTACACTGTATTTCACTGCTCAAAACAATGACAGAAAACTAGGAAACAATCTTCACAATAAAAATGAAATCTGAAATGTTATGTATGATATACAAATTAACTATAACAAAACGTCAGAAAGTGACTGAATCTTTTTCAGTCAAGAGTATAAGGAAAAACAAAAAGCGACTTCACTAAGAAGAATGCATGTCTCAACAAAGCAACCCCAGTGCTCAAGACATATTACCACCGATGCCACGTTAGTCGTGGAGGGCAAAGAAATACCCGTCAATAGAGGTCTACTGACAGTGTGCTCACCCGCACTCAGCAAGAAATTCCCGGCTGGTACCAACAAGCTAGAACTAAACGACGAGAAATATGATCAAATGTTTTTGTTAGTCCAGCAGCTGATCCCGGAGCACATCGTCAGTACCCCTGTCGAAGGTGAGCCACCTTAGAGATAGTAGACATGGGAACGGTGTTCAGTTCTTTCATTTGATTTAAGCAAGTTTTGAGAGAAAAACAAACATACTGGCTGAGCCGCCGGGAGGTGATATTCGGCAGTGACTGAGCCGGAGACTGGAGACTGACCGACACTGAGACATGACCACTGAAGCTGTTAAAAATATATAATTATGTATTATTTATCTCAGTAGACGTGACAGACCGAGACGCGCGGACATGTACACACCAACAATTATTTGGGTACAATGAAACAATGAAGCATAAGTGGAACATTTTCTGTCGAGTCAGGTGTGCACTAAATGGAAGGAACTGATACAACTCGCTCGACCGAGTTAGGAAGTTAGTGGATTTTAACTTTCTGTAAGCCACACAGGGTCACCTCAGAACAATCAAACTCGGTCATAAGCAAACGTACATTTCAAAATTCTTCTCGCACATATCTAAACCTATCTCAAGTGAGACATTTATTCAGTTGCAAATCGTCTGCAGAGGTTTGGCCGCCATTCGTGTGGTTGGCTAGGAGTGACTTCCCCTGGTTTATGCCGGTACCTGCGCACCCTTGACAGGGTACTCCTGTACCGTGTGCTCGGCGCGAGTGTAAATCGGGGTTACGGGTGGTCATTGGTTGGCAAGGACACTGCTGTGCACTCTTTTCTTCTCTCTCTGTCACTGTGTGTCTGTGTCATAATAAATAAGCGTTCTTTTGAACCTTTTATGTGTTTGGATCTTGTAGCAAATTGTGCTCAGCCAAAATAACACCGTTCCTGGTGGCTGAGGAATGGCCTGGCCTATTGTGACCTTTTAGTTCATTCGTCACTGTATGCATTCACAGTTCTGTGAAGATGAACCTATGCAGACAGTTGTGCTACATGTAATAACATGTATATAATAATACTAACAGATAAAAAGAAGAAGAATATAAGTCACAGACATGAACTTACAGAGAAATTTTGGTAGTACACTAGCTTTAGCTTAGCTAAAAATGTCAATGAATGGATCATTTTAAAATTTGGGTTTTGAAGTTTTTCATCATGCAGCCATTTTTCCTCAAGATGTGAAATTTAATTAATCAACTTTGATTCTGAGCACCACAGTTTTGGATATACTTTGGTTTTACAGATTCTGACCTATTGTTTGTAGACCACCGTACCGTGCCTACACGGCTAAAACTAGAAAAAGTGGTCTTTTTCTTTTTTACCTAAAATGAGATTGCATGCAGCTGCCCGCTGAAAATTCAAACTGAGGCAGCTTACTGAGAAAAAGACCCACATCCTTGTATTGCCGAAATGAGATTGCACATGACTGTATTAGAACTTATCACAGCTGAAAGATGAACCCTGATTCATTTTCTACATGACGTTCAGGACTACCGGGCCAAACCCACTGACTCCTTCAAGCATAGTATTTGTAACCCAATGTGCTCTTTCTGGGTGGGGGGGGGGGGGGGGCACTAGTTCTACTTCTACCGTGTCCTTGATTGTCTCAGTCACTCTCCTTTTGCCCTCCACGGTGGTACTGTCGCTCGGACGCTTTTCCAGAATTTGACTAGAAGCTATAAATAGCCTATTTCTTTCCGCTTTAACTTAGGAGCTACTGGATAGAGCGATCCAACTGACGTTAACGCGAGGCTTCATTCTGCCGTGAATGGTCTTATCTGGCTTCACGTCGGTTTCAACTGCGTGGTAAACTGCAGTCAAATCTGTTTGAGCCGAAGACGTTTTTCTACTGCTGCGGCACAAATTTGGACTGCATACTTTCTCGGAAACAGAATCGCCAAGCGAACAACGACAACAACCGAGAGAAACTACGTGTTGGAGACTGAAAAACCCAGATTAAGTTTCGCAAGTTCGAGTGCAGTGTTGCTTTATGTCCGCACAGACTAGGGACGTGGAGCCCAGGGCGGTCACCTCGACTCCCGCACACCTCTTCAGCTCCGCAGTTTTCCATCATGGGGAATACGTCTTCCCGCGGAAAAGAGTCCCAGCAGCCTGCCCAGACAAGCGATATTACCACCCGTGCCACGTTAGTCGTGAAGGGCAAAGAAATACCCGTCACACTGAATAGAGGTCTACTGACAGTGTGCTCACCCGCACTCAGCAAGAAATTCCCGGCTGGTACCAACAATCTAGAACTAAACGACGAGAAATATGATCAAATGTTTTTGTTAGTCCAGCAGCTGATCCCGGAGAACATCGTCAGTACCCCTGTCGAAGGTGAGCCACCTTAGAGATAGTAGACATGGTGCTTAACGTCCACAGAAACCATAAGGCTTGTTAGGGACGGGGAGAAGGGGGGGAAGGGGGTATGGAGGTGGGGGGAGAGGGAGATTATATACCTATCGCTACACTGTCACCACCAGAATGATTCCTGCATTAAGATGGGCAGCGACGAGAACCATTTTAATGTTTCAGTAGGAAGTGATGGACAAAGTCACAAGACGGTGTCCACAAACCACAACCTTTTTGAAGTGAAAGGAGAGCCGAAGCGGTATCGAACCGAGGTCCTTCCGCTTACCAGCCTAACGCCTTACCGCTAGGCCAAACCGGCTCCCTGCCCCTTAGAGATCTTGCAGAAAGCTGCTTTAACTGTCTAGTTAGTTAGTTGGTTGGTTGGTTGGTTGGTAATTGTGTATGTGTGTGTGTGTGTGTGTGTGCGCGCGTCTCTGTATTTGTGTGTGCGCGCCTCTGTATTTGTGTGTGTGTGTCTGTCTGTGTGTCTCTCGGTGTGAATCGCCCTGATATAACCGTACTGGTTGACTGGGCGTAAAACACCAACTTACTTACTTACACTCGGTGTGTGTGTGTGTGTGTGTGTGTGTGTGTGTGTGTGCGTGCGTGCGTGCGTGCGTGCGTGCGTGCGTGCGTGCGTGCGTGCGTGCGTGCGCGTGCGTGTGTGTGCCGCAATCTCCCTGCCCCAGACTAACGACATGCACAGAATTCCTACAGAGTGTTGCTAGAGAGACGTTTCTTCGCTGTCGTAGGATCTTCACAATTTAATGGTGGTGTTGTTTTCTGGTGCTTTAGACGCTGAGCACACCACTCTGACACTAGGGGTGGGGAGAGAAGGCGAAAAGGGCCAGAAAGAGAGTTGGGAGACTTGAATCAGTTAACGTCGTTTTAACCACACAGACCAGGTTACCTCAGGTCGAGAGCGAGAGAGTACTTGGATTTTAACGTCCTGTCTATCGCACAAGCTTCTCAGGACGAGAGAGACAGAGACAAAGACAGGGAGACAGGTCGACAGACAAACAGACGGAGACAGGGACAAAGATTCGGAGTGAGAGCGAGCAAGCGAGCGAGAGAGAGCATACAACCCAAACTCCAAGCATTGGTTTGTGTTTTGGAGGAAGGTGCCGGAAAGTGATGCTCGGAGTGTGATCATGTTCCTCACTCGCTGTTGTGTTGTATTACAGACGACCACCTTGAGCCCCTGCTGACCCTGGCGCAGAAATACGAAGTGAAGCACGTCACAGCCAAGTGCGAGATGTACATAGGAGAAGAGCTGAAAAAGATAAGTCCTAAGCCGAAAAGCGACAAAGGCGCTCACGAGGTGTTGCTGTATCTGCACATGTGTGAAAAGTTTAAACTGAAGCCTGAACTCAGCAGCCAGCTAGTGGAATTGGCATCCGAATTTCCCTGCCAGATGCTTAATGATAGTCAGCATTTCTCGTCCGTTTCGGAGAAGGCACGAGTTGAGATCTTCTACAAGCGCTGCAAGTTGCTGGGCGACAGCTAAAATTCCGCAGAGAAACACATGTGGGTATATATGCACAAACTGCTTCTTTCATGGGTTCAACATAGTAAATAGTAGCCCTATGTGAAAGCACCACAGTGTTCTCTGGTCAGGCCAAGTGCATTCTCATGACGAAAAAAAGAAGACGAGATCACGTAACAGTAAAATTCCGCTATCAGTACAAGATTGCAACTCTTGCTTACCGCCACTTTGAAGGGTCTTTAACTCCTTATCTTTCTTCATCTCTCTGCACTTATGAACTGTCTCGTTCTCTCCGATCTTCTAACGAAAAGCTGTTAAAAAAAATTCCATAGCGAAATCTCAAATCATTTGGACAACATTCTTTCAGTTTCATGGCACCATCTCTCTGGAATTCTTTGCCGGCCACTCTAAGAAATGTACCAACACTGTCTCAATTCAAATCGCAGCTAAAACCCTTCTTGTTTGCCCAGGCCTTCCTGTAGAATCTGAAGAAAGGTCTGTTTGTGTGTGGCGGTTGAATGTAGATGGATGCATATGGATAGGGAGAGGGGGGGAGGGAAGGGGGGACGGGAGAGAGAGAGCATGAGAGATCTAGGCAAGAGAAGGAGGCACAGGTTGGGTGGGTGAAAAGACAGATTCAAATTGGTGTCGTTGTTTGAGATCATTAATATTTTGTTAATTGTTGTTTGAATGGACGAGCGGAGACTGGTGTGCGCATGTGTGTGTATTGTTCAATAGGCGATAATGGTAATTAAAGCTACAATAATTAAGGTATTGTTTGCTGAAATGTATGTTAATGTGTTTTTTGTGATAATATGTTTGTACAGCGCAGTGAGTTAAAGAATAGTGCTTTATAAGAATTATTTATTATTATTATTCCACTGTGATAATTTGATTCTTCTCGTGATCCTTTGTCATATAATTCTTAGAGTAACTGAGTCAGATCGTCAGAAGGCCAGTGCGCTTCTGCAGATCAGAGAATAGCACTCTACAAAAGTTAGCTATCGCTATTATCATCATCATGATTATTATTATTATCTATCATTGTTATTGTCATCATCATCATTATTATTAAGGGGAATTAGAGTGTGTGTGAAGCTTTTTATTTAACACATTGTGATGATATTGGTAATTTATAGAGTGAGGATATATCCAAGTTGCAGCAGCATACACACAGCCCTTTCAAAACATACACATAGCCCTTTCAAAACAAAGCCACAAAACAAAGAGGGGGGTGCGGGAGGGGGGGTAGAGAGAACAAGAAGAAAAATGTCACTTGAAGCAAACTTAGTCAGCATGTAGTCCGTCATAAATTTGTTGCCTACTTCTAGCCTAGACCTGTAAGCTCACTGAGACTCTGAATTTGAATTGTTTGTAGTCATTGTTCCTGTTGTTTTCCACTTGAGGTATCTCAGCGTATGTATAGTTTACATAATATTTGAATTTTGTACAGCCTGCCCAGCTCTGTTTTTATGTTAGGGGTTCCCACTTTATAAAGAATCTCAGCTTTGCCAAAATATTGCTCCTTCTTCTTCTCTCTCTCTCTCTCTTCTTCTTCTTCTTCGTGCACTGATTATGTGTGGTCCGCGTGGTATCTCAGATAACGACATAATAAATATATAATTTGAGATTTTTTCACAAACAAATGGAAATGTAGAAAATATGAAAGAATAAGAAAAATTCAAAGGTATGAAGACTATAACATATACCTCCAGAATGGTCGATTGAATATAGTCATCAAATGCCCCCTCCCCCCTGCCCACCAATTAATGTGCAGTAGTATCCTACAATGTTGTGGTTGGTTGGGGTTTTTGTGTGTGTGTGTGTGTGTGTGTGTGTGTGTGTGTGCGTTTGTGTGTGTTTGTGTGTCTGTCTGTCTGAGACCTCCTCATCAGTTCTGGCCAAAACAAAATTGAAGTGGAAAAAAATGACTGCTAGCTTGTCTCCAGGGAAGGGGGTGGGGTGGCGGTGAAATCGATGCAAAACACTGACTAGATAAATCAGGTCGACACACATGTGTGCAGGAGTGTCAACTTCAATGTGACCTCTGATTTAGAACCTACACCGAAGATCATATCGCTACACGTTTTCGCTATAGGATCTTTGCATACACCAACTGTCATAAAGTTCAAATCAGGAGAGTCATGGAGCTGCACAGTCATAAAGTTCAGGTCAGGACAGAGTTACAGAGCTGCACAGTCATAAAGTTCAGGTCAGGACAGAGTTACAGAGCTTCACAGTCATAAAGTTCAGGTCAGGACTGAGATATGGAGCCTTACAGTCATCAAGTTCAGGTCAAGACAGAGTCATGAAGCCTCAGTCATGAAGTTCAGGTCAGGACAGTAAAGGAGCTGTACAGTCATAAAGTTCTGGTCGGGACATTCAAGGTGCTGTAGTCATAAAGTTCAGGTCAGGACAGTCATAGAGCCGCACAGTCATAAAGTTCAGGTCAGGACAGAGTTATGGAGCAGTAGAGTCATAAAGTTCAGGTCAGAGCAGAGTTACAGAGCTCAGGTCAGGACACTCAAGGTGCTGTACAGTCATAAAGTTCTGGTCTGGTCAGAACACTCAAGGAGCTGTACAGTCATAAAGTTCAGATCAGGACAGTCAAGGAGCTGTACAGCCATAAAGTTATGGTAATAAAGTTCAGATCAGGACAGAGTCAAGGAGCTGTACAGTCATAAAGTTATGGTCATAAAGTTCAGATCAGGACAGTCATGGAGCTGTACAGTCATAAAGTTCTGGTCATAAAGTTCAGATCAGGACATTCATGGAGCTGTACAGTCAGTTTAGCTGCCACCCATACTGAACTGCTGAGACTGGTGCCGGATGAACTCGACCATCTCCTTCTCATTTCCAGTACAAGAACCAGAACACTGTAACGCAGTTTTCAAGAAACAACCCGCCCTGCCTTAAAGCTGCTTGAATGTTTTGATGAGATTGCCCCTGTGCCTTTCTGGAGATTCTGCTCCAGACTCATTGAGAAGAGCCACTGTCAAACCTCTCCTACAGACAGCGTCTCTTGATCCCAAATTTCTCAGAAATTTCGAGCCTGTCATACCTGCTTTTTGTGGCAAAACTGTCTGGGGGACAAAATGGTCCTTTCTCAGCTGTTTGAACACCTCAAACGCAACAATTTGTGACACCTTTTTCAGTCGGCGTGTTGACCACAGCAGAGTACAGAGACAACTCCACATCGTGATCTTTTGACCTGTAGTGATTTTGACCACATCTCGGTCTTGACTCTTCTTGATAAGAGTGCAGCGTTTAGTGACCCAGTAGCCACTATCGTCAGTTTGATAACTCTTGTGTGGAGAAAGGTGAATAGAGCCTAAAGTAAGTCAGTAAACATGGTGCTTAACGTCCACATAAACCACAAGGCTTATTAGGGACGGGGAGAAGGGGGGGGGGAGAGAAGGGGGGGGGGGCAGAAGATTATACTGATACCTATCGCTACGCTGTCACCACCAGAATGACTTCTGCATTAAGGTTGGCAGCGATGAGTCATTTTAATGTTTCATAATTGTGAGGGACAAAGTCACAAGACTGTGCCCACAGACCACAACGTTTGAAGAGAAAGGAGAGCCAAAGCAGATTCGTACCGAGGTCCCTCTGCTTACCAGCCTAACGCCTTACCACTAGGCCAAACCGGCTCACGAACAATAGCTGCACCAATACCTGCTGTTTGGCCGAGCGGTAAGGCCAGTTCGAGACTACTTCAGCTCCCTTTTCTCTTCAAAGGTTGTGGTTTATGGACACTGTAGTGTGATTTTGCACCTGAATGAATACAACATCGAAATGGCTCACATCGTGCACTGCCAAACCATCCTAATGCAGAATCATGATTGTAATGACACTGTAGCATACGGCATAGTCGTCCTCCCCCCCACCCACCCCACCCCTCCCTACCCCTGATGTTTGTTGTCCCTGCTAGTACCTCTCACAGACCAACAACCATACCAAACTGATTCATGCATTTACTCCCACTAATTTTACTGTCAACAATCTTACCATCTTACAGTCCTGCCTCTTACAATCTTACCTCAATGGACAATGTCCCCATGGAAAGTGAACGAGTGATGGCAAATTTGTAGAACTATTTCATCACAAACTCACGCAACTGGCATTAAATCAAATCAAAATTAATCAAACTTGTCAGCAACATTATATTAGGAACTACAGCAAATGATTTCAAACAAACTAACCTATAAAGAAAAAAATATTATTTTCAAGGCACCACAATAATCTAATGGTACAATTTATATCTCACCATGCTGGATGTCACAAGTATCGACTTGATCAAACTGATTACATCAGTATCATCCATGCAGTATAAAGAGCTTGATTTCAGTCAGTGTAAACTGTCATTTCACTCTACTGACAGTTTTAACGCACAATACATACACGCTGAAAGTCACATGCACTTTAACGTTTTTCCACCAAATCACAGCTGTCGTAGTGTCATGTTACAGGCATCCTTCCCAACAAGCACCTAATTCAAACGGACAGGCAGCACTCTGAAAAACGTTTACTTCTTGTCGTATTTGTAGAATCCTTCCCCAGACTTCATACCCAATTTTCCATCAGCCACTAGTTTGTTCAAATACTCGCTCTGCTGGAAGATCTGCATGTCAGGGTACTTCTGAGACCAGCCTGAAAGTAATGACACAAAAACATGATCTGCTGAGACTCCCAAAATTAAAAAACATATGGATGACTGCTACATTGCTAGTGCTCTGAAACAAGATCCAAACACATAAACACTTAAAAGGAATGCTAATTTATAATTTAAGGGGCTTAACACCAAAACTTGCATGTTTTGTATTGTATTACTATTAGCGTTTCATTTAATTAAGCCTTTATGAATTTTTAACAAGCAAAAATCCAAACACATAAACAGTTAAAAAGAATGCTAATCTATCATTTAAGGGAGCTCACCCCCAAAACTTGCACGCTTTGTATTGTCATATTACTATTAGCACTTCTTTTATAAGTTTTAACCACTTATGAGTCTTGAACTAGCAAAATCACCTCAATCACATGGCCTTGAACAGATACTATATTATGTACTTATTCCTTTATTTGCTTTAAAGAAACATATAAATACTCAAACAAGGAGATTCTACAAAACATTAACAAAGTGTATTCTATTTTTTCCAAATTAACATTCCTGGCTTTTTACACCCTGAAAGAACATTTTGCCAACCACATTCACTGATGAACATATATATTCAAAAGTCCATGACAACTGCAACGGAACCCTCTACAGCAAACTCTACAGAAACAAAATTCTGCTGAAGACAAAAGTGATTCAAATATCCTTGCTGCACCCTTTCCTTGAACGTCTGCTTTTTAAAAATTTCAGGCAGACTTCTACAGGAAAGAACTGGTTCTGATGGTGCCGTGGCACTATGTTTTCAGCAGATTCCAACAGCCAATCAAATCTGTTCCTACCATCCATGATGAACTTGGTGGTGTCCAGCCCAACATAGTCGGCCAGCTCGAAGGGCCCCATGGGATAACCAGCACCCAGTTTCATGGCCACGTCGATGTCGCGTGCGCTGGCATCACCTGAACAGACATAGCACTTCACAGATACCTGCAGTAATATAATGCACTTGTGCAGTAACTTTTTGGACCTCATTACAATATGACTAGCAGGGGCTGGGGAAAACCTAAACCCAAAACATTCTGAATGCTGACTGAAGTCCTACTGACTACAAGCAAAAATGAAACAGTCTGACAAAGATTGTGTTCTTCAGTGTTTTGTCAACTGGACTGGGTTCACAGTGGCTGTTTAGCATTTCTGCTAATGCTGTCTGACTTTGCAAAAAGTTCATTTCTCAAAGATCTTGACTCATCTTCTACAAGTCTGTTAAATAAAGTAAACAAGTCTGTCTGGACACAGAGGCGAAGGTCATTGATTCAGTGGCATCTAAAAACAGTTTATTTAAAAATAGGCTTCTGGTCCAAAGGAACCCCAAAACAGGAGTTCTTAAGTACTTATAAAAAAAGAGATTAAAAGTTCAAATTATCTTGAAAGCGATTTTTTTCAAAACGCTATCTTATTTTCTGCTTGACCTGTCATGGCTGACTGGGCATTAAAAACCAGTTATCTATATACGTAACCTATTTCTGCTGAATGCCTTCTTTGCACTAATTATGCACAGGACATAACCAGTATCAATGATTTTATCTTGTATCTTTTCAATAACCATGAAAGGACATGACCTGTATTAATCTCATTGGAAAGTCTTTTTTATAAGACCGAACTATGCAGAATAATTTTCAAAAAGAAAGAGATCACTCTCGACCAGCAGTCACCAGAAAGTGCTGCAGAGGAAAATTCAACGACAAGTTTATTCATCACGTAATTGTAAGAAAAGAGTATAATGAAGATGCATACGCTTTTGTGCAAGCTTCTCAAAACCTGCCATTACACACTCCACTGAATTCATCTCTTTCCATCATGTGCACATTTGAACTTGCCACTTTCTAACAGGCTCAAGTTACTGAACTCACCTCTTTGCAACATATGCACATGACTGAACACACAGCTTTCCAACATATGCACATCACTAAAACTCTCCCTTTTTCAACACATGCACCTTACTGAATCAATCTCTTTCCAATGCATGCACATTACTGAAACTCACCTCTTTCCAACAAACCCACCACCTTACAACATGTACACGTTACTGAAATCCACCTCTTTCCAACATGTGCGCATAACTGAAACCTGCCCTTTTCCTCCTGAAACCCTCCCTTTTCCGACATGTGCACATTACTGAAAATCGCCTCTTTCCAACCCATGCACATTACTGAAACCCATCTTTCTCAAACATGCACATATTACTGAAACTCACCTCTCTCCAACATGTGCCCATTACTAAAATTCACCTTTTACAACATGTGCACATTACTGAAACTCAAATTTGCTTCTCCCTAATAATTACACTGCTCCTATTTCCAACATGCTCACAGCAGTGAAACTCACCTCCATCCAACAGGTACACATTACTGAAACTCGCATCTTTCCAACATGCGCAGGTTACTGAACTTGCCTCTTTTTATTAAGCACACATTACTAAATGCTCCTGTTTCCAAAACACTCCTGTGACTGAACTCATCTCTTTCTAACAAGTAAAATGCGCATGTTACTGAACCCATCTCTTTCCAACAGGCACACATTATTGAACTCCTCTTTTGTACAGAGGTTACAGAATTTGCCTCTTTCTAACATAAACACATTACTGAAATGAACTAACTTATTTTCTAGCATGTGTATGTTACTGAGCTTGCCTCTTTCTAACATGCACATTATTGGACTCACCCCTTTCTAACATGCACATTACTGGACTCACCCCTTTCTAACATGCACACATTCTGTAACTCACCTTTTTCATGCATGTGCACATTACTGAACATGCCTCCTTCCAACATGCATACATTATCCAAACACATAAAAGATTCAAAAGAATGCTTATGTATTATGACACAGACACAAGATCTCCAAATTTTTCTGGGTAATCCCCTTTGTCAAGCAACAAAACGACACTTAAACAACAGTTAAATGGTTAAAAACAATGAAAAAGTAGATGACTTATCTTCTGTTTGGTCAAGTTGTTGTTCAGTGCTTAAAAATATGCACACATTATTTAACTCACCTCGTTCCAGCATGCGTACAGCCTCCATCATGTAGGGGACTAACAAGCGATTGACAATGAACCCTGGAGTATCCTGAAAAGACAGGACCCAAGAGTCAGTTGATTCTTGCCGAGATAAAGCCTGTACAACTAAACAACATGCAACTCTGGGGTTGCAGAGGCTGGGAGGGTCAGTTTTTCTGAACTTCAGTAGGTAAATCAATACCCACAATCTAAAAGTGCTATACAAATGCATGCAAGTCGTGGTGTTTGACACTGCTGACAGTATGTTTTTACCAGCTGATAAAAGCTGTCTTCTGATTTGGGTGCTGAAGCCTGCAGTTCTTATCCTGTACAAAGTTCAGCCAGAATCTATGCAGATGTTCTTGCAACACATTTCCAGAGCTCTGCATGTACTGCATTATCTTTTACCTGATCATAAGACCCCCCTCCCTCCATGCTTGAATTTATACACTGCATGTTCACAACACACTGACAACAGCAAAAATGCCAAGACTTGGTCTGTGTCACAACACACTGACACCAGCAAAAACACCAAGGCTTGGTCTGTGTCACATACAGCATATTAAAACCAGCAAAAAAACAACAGTTTGAGCTGTGTCACAGCACATTAACACCAGCAAAAACACCAAGGCTTGGGCTGTGTTACAACACAATGACACCAGCAAGAACACCAAGGCTTGGTCTCTGTCACAGCAAAAACACTACAGTCTGAGCTGTCACAGCGCATTTAACACCAGCAAAAACACCAAGGCTTGGGCTGTGTCACAACACCAGCAAAAACACCAGGGTTTGGGCTGTGTCACAACACAGTAACACCAGCAAGAACACCACGGCTCCATTAAAATGTTGTCATGTGCTGCTTAGTGATGCAGGAAATACCTTCAGCCATGATAAGCTTGCATCACAGCATCCACCTTCCACAAATTCAGGTAACATCCTTCCAGGATTGCATGTGGCTGCCCACGTGGCAGGGCAATAAAACACAGACACACATGATTCCTCTCACCCTACAGAATGCACTTGTCAATGTACAACTGCATATATATCATAATACACACAGTTGACCCCAAGTGAGTTCAGCAGGGAAATGCTACAACAACAACAAACAGCAGCATGTATGCATGTACACGCATGCATGGTGATACATATGACCATGATTTATTAAGCAGCATCTGGTATTTGACAAAACCACTAAATGCAAAACTAAGTGAGATCCAGTGCATCAACTGTGTGCCTGAAAACACATTTAACCCACTTGGCCCCAGATCAGCAGCTGCCCTTTCGCTACAAAATCCCACGCGAAGGGAAGTAACTGTGTCTAATGATCCTGGTATACAACTTTAAAAATCAATATTAAACACCAAACATAAGTTTCAGCTCACTTCGTATTTTTCCCAGTTTGCGAATACAGTGTTCTTGTGTATCCAACAGGTTTCGATTCTCTTCACTCAAAAATAAAAGCATTAAAAGAAAATACCAAGTCAGAAATGTTCGCATTTGAATGTCAGGTTTTAGGGTGCCTCCAGGGTAACCGACTTTACAAAAATTTCCAAAGATGAAGCTCCATGAGTTTGTTGGTGCCCACGGTAAGAGAGTGAGCCAAATTCGCAGTTCAAATCTCAAAGGATGAAGTTCCAACACCATCTATCGTGTGGCCATATCGCGGCTTTGAAAATTCACAGCATCTCTCAAACTCCACCAAACTTAAACCAAAGGATATCGCCAGAAGTAGTAAACAACAGCAGAAACAAGGCTACAAGTCTTGCAAGAATCCCATCCCTATTTGCATAAGCTAGGATGCTAGTACGGAGCATCTACTAGCCCGCTGCTACTGGGCGGTCTGGGGTCGCGCAGTAAGCAAAAGAGTGGGTGGTGATGGGCAGTCTGGGACCAAGTGGGTTCTAACAGATCAGATGATGAACTTGGGATTAAAACTAATGGTTGCAGAATGCATACTAAAGGAGTAAAAGTTATACAGCTTGCACTGACACTGCATCATAAGCATGATATACAGCTATCTCTCTCTCTTTTCAGGAAGCCAGGGGGTCTGCAATATGGTAACACACACAATCCAGAGAAGATGAACTGTATTATAACGCCAGCAGCAGTAGCCTGTACTGTACCTTGCACTCCACCGTTGTCTTCCCCATCGCCTGACCAAACTGTACCAAGCGCTCAAACGTTTCACTGCTGGTTTCTGGTATCTTCACAACCTAACAAGAATAGATAAATCATTCCGAAAAATGTTACATGTGTGAGCAAGTGCTCTTTGTACGTTTTACACTAATCCCGCCCCGCTTAACGGATCAATGCAATTTCATTACTGTACTTTAGTAACCCGGGAACCGGAGCAGACGACGCTTTTGTTTTGAAGCGCGGCGTGTGGCGTAACGCCACATGGCCTTCACACAGCCGACCGGCGATAGCCGCCAGTGCGCACCTTTTTCAAATCTGTTTTTCTCCCTTAACATTTTGACCGCTTGTTTGTTTACCTACTCTTTGTCTATCTAGTCCTTTTTATGCACTAAGCTATGTATAATATAATTTGGCATCTTAGAATGTTTATTTAACATTTATTCAGACACCGGATCGAGCTTAATTAGTAATAGTAGCCGATGCCTCTCTAGGTCCATTCTTTTATAGCCGTCGTCTGCATGGCGCACTTTGTTTAGTACTAGTAAATGGTAGTGAAATGTTGTTTTGATTCGATTAAAGTAATTCTGTGTCGATCAATGCGTTGTCGTATAGTATTTTGCTTAGCTGACTTCATGTTTAGTGTTTATTTTGGGTTGAAATTAACTTATTAAGTATTGTGTACTGTAGAAGCTAAGTTGTATTCATAGACTACTTAATCTCACTATCAGCGCTGCTGCGACTAAGGTTACGCGCCCCAGGCGAAAGTTCGCACCGATTGTTTTAATGCTAGTCTTTGAGTTTGTCTTGCTTCTCTTACAGAGCGTTGTATTGTAATTGTTATGTACCATTTTAACCGTGGGAGCGTGCTCTTTATTCCGATGTAAGTTTTAGTGACATTTATATTTTGTACATTGTGTTAGTTGTGATTTAGTTGTACGAATCTGTATATAGACAGGCGCAAGCCACGCTTCCCACTCTTTGTGTAAATAAAATAAGTCATGTGTGTACATTTTGTTTATACGGTTTAAAAGATGGTAACTGTAGCTTTCATTTGATGTTTTTCATGTTTTAATTGGTTTAGTTATTGTAGAGGAAAGTGTATTTGTGCGGGCCAGGGAAACACAATTGTCAGCCATTTTGTGGTCCAGAGGGGCGATTTTACTGTAGCGATAGCGTGTGTTCCCTGTGGCCCGCGCCGTTCTCTTATCTATGCGTGAGCGTGATGATTTTGTGTGTGTGCTGAAAACTGTCTGCGGCTGAACAAGTAAAAACCCGATTGCTGCTATACGCCTGCTGTGGTCTCCACTTTATTGACTCCGCTGCCTGTGTCTTGTCCTTTGACCACTCCGCACCATTACACATGTTTTGAAAAATCCAATCAAAGATGACTGTAAATTTAAGTGATTTAACTTTGAACTCAAATCCACAAAATATTTTTTCCAGAACTGGCATGGATGACAATTATTACTGTCATAACACTTTTAACAGATGTGTAAATCAAAACCACCACCCTAAATCAAGTCACAGAGTAGTGATCTTTTGACAAGACAAGTTCAGTGAAGGGCTTGTTTACATGGAATCATGAAACATAGGTGTAAAAAAAAAAAAGGTGGTCTGAAAATAGGGGTGGTCCTTCATCAACAGTTCTGCTGTATTACACTGCAACTTTAATCTGCATACTTTGGTTGTTGTGAATATTTCTAGATTGTTAATGTTTTTTCTGGACAGAAGAATCCACAACTGTTAAAATCAGTCCTCTTTTCCAAATAATAAACAGTGTTTATTCTGTGTGGATAGCTGATTTCTAATTTTAAAAGTTAAACAACTTTCATCATGAAGAGGAAACTGGTCCAAGGAAGCAAATGCCTTTATCACAAACAAAATAGCTTTCCCCTAACCTCAACCAGTTTCATGACGGCCACAGGATTGAAGAAGTGCAGACCTCCAAAGCGATCTAGTCGACCTGTCGCTGCAGCAATGTCTTTGATGGGTAGTGAAGAGGTGTTGCTGGCAAAAATGGTGTGCCTGAAAATATAAAGTCAGAAGTAAATAAACATGGTACTTAACGTCCACAGAAACCATAAGGCTTATTAGGGATGGGGAAAAGGGGGGGAAGGGGGTATGGAGGTGCGGGGAGAGGGAGATTATATACCTATCGCTATACACTGTCACCACCAGAATGATTCCTGCATTAAGATGGGTAGCAATGAGAGCCATTTTAATGTTTCAGTAGGAAGTGATGCACAAAGTCAAAGGACAGTGTCCACAAACCACAACCTTTTTGAAGAGAAAGGAGAGCCGAAGCGGTATCAAACCGAGGTCCTTCAGCTTACCAACCTAATGACTTACCGCTAGGCCAAACCGGCTCACTCAAGTCAGAAGGAACAAGTAAGCAACTTGATGCTTTACGCCCAGTCAACCAGTACAGTTATATCAGGGCAATACACATTTTGTCAGCACACAATAGTCAATAAGCTAATACATGCTAAAACTGGTATAATTATACACATTTATAGTCAGATTTGTTTTTTAAACAGACTAAGTCAGAAGGAATAAATGACAGATGCCAAGCACAGCAAAAACAATCAAGAACTACAAACAAAAAATGGGGTGGGGTGGGGTTTTTTGTTTGAAATAGGGGGCGGGGTTCTTTCTTTTTCAAAATCGAGGCCAACCAACCCTAACTTCAATGTGACAATGACGAGCCATTAAAACTGTTCTCTACTGGAAGCATTCACAGAACACCACCACCAGCTGTTCCTTTCTGATCAGTTCACTTAAGGATCAATGCCACTGGACCGTGTGGAAGACTTGTTTTTTTCTGCCAACTGTTTTTGCCACGATACAGTAGCACGACTCCAAAATCATTTTTGTTTGTTTTGTTATTAATACTTCATTAATGCCTTGCAGCAAATTCTGGTCACCTTACATGACCTCAGTAAGGCGAAAGCAGCTGCAAGAGTAGCACTACCATTGTACAAATACAGACTAGCCAGTGTGTACAGTATTTTCATGTGTCCAAACAATGGTATGGCTGCCAATGTTTGGAATTCTTAATATATACACAGATGCTGATGCATGTGACTGCACACAGGGGCTGTGCAGACACAGTATGAGTCTGCATTGAAAGCTGGCTCAGGGAGAAAACTCCCTTGCTACACCAAGGAACTGAACCCCTCAGTAGTATGCCTTAGCTTTTTGGTCCAGCACTTTACCAACTGCGCTACCCACACCTATGTTCATCTGTGTTACTCACTTCGGCGCTGCCGCATCCAGAGCTGTGAAGAGTTCTTTCTTAATACCCAAATTTTCAACAATGGCCTCCACCACCAGGTCTGTGTTCTTGGCAGCAGCTGCAGCGTCCGTGTTGGTTTCTATCCGACCCATCATAGGTCAATATAAAAGTTGATCTGAAAATGGACAAATGTTTCCATTTACATTCTTTATACAGCTCTGCTATCACATTCACAGTATGAATACTTAGGCAACATGATACACACTTATTTAATATGGGGGTGGGGGTGAGTTAAAACATCTGTGTTCTCCAATTTGAATAGCTACGTCAAAGACAGTTTGGACTACAATACAGTACAATACAGTAATACTTTATTAATCCTGAAAAAATAAATTCAGACTGTCTTTTTGGTAAAAGGTACAATTACTACTACTAGGTGCTCCTGCAAGCATACATAATTACTTTTTTGAACAAACAACTTCTGCAACACACACACACACACACACACACACACACACACACACACACACACACACACACACACACACACACACACACACACACACACACACACACACACACACACAAACAAGCACACACGCACACACACGCTTATATTTATTTTATACAACCAATTTTGGAACTCGTACCTCTCCATCATCAGCAAACTTTTTCTTGGCGACTCTGCCCAGACTTTTCTGGATGGCAGCTTTGGACTTGGCCAGAATGTCATCATTCTGATCCACCATTGCCACATTGTGGCCTGTTGCTGCAGCCACCTGTATGCAACAGCAGTGAACACACTTTAGTGGGGCCACTGATAAAAGTGCATCCTGATGACAGACTGTCCCCCTCTTAAAGAACACTTTTTCTGACACCTTCCCTTTCACGTTTCCATGTCAGTAAAGCTTTCACCACAGACCATCTCTCTTTTAAGACTGCTTTTTCTGACACCTTCCCTTTTACGTTTCCATGTCAGTGAATCACCAGGGACCATCCCACTTTTAATACCACTTTGTCTGACACCTTCCCTTTCATGTTTCCATGTCGGTGCATCACCAAGGACCATCCCACTTTTAATACTGTCCGTCTATGAAAGACCACTTTTTCTGACACCTTCCCTTTCATGTTTCCATGTCAGTAAAGCTTTCACCACAGACCATCTCTCTTTTAAGACTGCTTTTTCTGACACCTTCCCTTTTATGTTTCCATGTCAGTGAATCACCAGGGACCATCCCACTTTTAATACCACTTTGTCTGACACCTTCCCTTTCATGTTTCCATGTCGGTGCATCACCAAGGACCATCCCACTTTTAATACTGTCCGTCTATGAAAGACCACCTTTTCTGACACCTTCCCTTTCATGTTTCCATGTCAGTGAAGCCCTCATCAAGGACCATCCCTCTATTAACCATTTTACTGCCATGCTTGCCACCCCATCACTCGGAAAACAACCAATAAAAGTGCCAAATTTGAAATCCTTAAGGTCCCCCCCCCCCCTTCCATGAGCATGTGACAGGATTTGAAATCCTTAAGGTCCCCC
Source organism: Alviniconcha strummeri (assembly GCA_963584105.1). Lineage (NCBI taxonomy): Eukaryota > Metazoa > Mollusca > Gastropoda > Provannidae > Alviniconcha > Alviniconcha strummeri. Next base: position 15,749,777 of record OY757541.1, on the reverse strand, counting down.
CACCCCTTCCATGAGCATGTGACAGGATTTGAAATCCTTAAGGTCCCCCCCCCCCCCCTTCCATGAGCATGTGACAGGATTTGAAATCCTTAAGGTCCCCCCCCCCCCCCCCCACCCTTCCATGAGCATGTGAAAGGATTTCTATCAAAATTAGGTTTGTTATAGGACCATCAAATACACTGTTTGATAGCCTATATGTGTACACTTTTCAGCCCAGAAATTTTACATGCTGTGGCAGTGATGGAGTTAAGACCATTTTTTCTGACACCTTCCCTTTCATGTTTACATGTCAGTGAATCCCTCACCAGGGATAATACCACTTTTTCTGACACCATAACTTTTTTGTTTCCATTTGAACCCCTCACCAAGAAGCATCCCTATTTTAAGACCACTTTTACAAAACATTCCCTCATATTTCCATGTAAATGAACCTCTGAGCCCATCCATTATTGAATTTATTGTGTTCTTGCTTGATGGTGGTCTAGAGGTTTCACTACACTAAAGTAACCAAATTACATTATACACAGAGAGAGAGAGAGAGAGAGAGAGAGAGAGAGAGAGAGAGAGAGAGAGAGAGGAGAGAGAGAGAGAGAATGTTGAACAGTCCAAGCATGTCCTGGTTCAATAGAAACTTTTAATCCAAATTTTCACCCATGAGGGCTTTGTCAAGGCTTGCCTGGTCAGCTGGATTCCTACAACACGCCTTATAATTATATACTGTTATTGCCAGGTTTGGCCTGGAATGAGTGTGACCAGGTAACTCTCGACTGTAAATCATATCAAAACTATAAAACTTAAAAGTATAATCATTAAATTTAACTGATGATGGTGGTTCAAATCCCAGTTCAGACAGTATTTGACCTTCCTACTGCCGTAGTTCTATGATGGACACAGTATCCTGACTTGCCAATGCAACAGCCCTATTTTGATTAGACTGAGCGGCTAATTCATGTGCTATCTGTGTTTCCATGCCACCTGCCATTAGGCCTTCTTTTAATCAATGGACAATGGTGACCATGAGATCTTTAATGCAAATCTGTTGCATGCTGTGTACATAAAGGCAAGATGGGCACTGAGGTGTCTGCTCAATTGAGTGCAGCCTCCAGGTCCAAGGAGCTAAAAAACAGCCAAGTGCCCTGTCATGTTCTGGGGTTAAAGCTTGGCCACTGAATTTACAGTTGAGTATGTTAGCCAACCTGCCATGAATTCCTGTGCGTAAGTGTATGGGTCACTATGTGTGAGTGTGCACGTATCCACACTGGGTGTGTACTGTGCATGTGTGTTTGTATGTGTGTGCCCATGTGTATACAGGCTGTGTGTGTGTGTGTGTTTGTATGTGTGTTCCCATGTGTATACAGGCTGTGTGTGTGTGTGTGTGTGTGTGTGTGTGTGTGTGTGTGTGTGTGTGTGTGTGTGTGTGTGTGTGTACATGTGCATAGTGTGTGTGTGTGTGTGTGTGTGTGTGTGTGTGTGTGTGTGTGTGTGTGTGTGTGTGTGTGTGTGTAAGCATGCTCATGTCGGACTCGGAGCCTGGTACAACAGACCCAGTGCGAAAGTATCCATCTTTGTGACCCCGGTCCACTTGCTCTCTCAGCTCAGAGCCAACACAGGCGTTATCACAAAAGTACATCCTGATCAACACGAGCGACGGACACACAGTGACCCTGGGCAAGTACTTTGCCTGGTTTTACAGCAATGTTTCTGCAAGGTTAGGGGACAAAGTCCACCACCTCATGAAACGTTTTCGCCGGCAATGTTACCACCGCAGCAAAACTTCACGAGTTCGGTCAGCCCTTTACTTACTGCAACTTACTTGTGCAATGCCAGACCCCATGAGTCCTCCTCCAATCACTGTCACATGTTTTATGGCGCTAGAGATGGAGGAACTAGTGGAGAACTTGCGACAAAACACTTGCAACATGTGCGCCATCGTTGCTTGTTCTGGGTGCCCTCCGAGTAGTTCTCGGTCTTCGCTCGCGTAATACACCGTGCTCGTCTCTGATCGCGATCGACTGTTATTTCCTCCACGCGGAAGATTTTTCTATAGTAGTGCACTCCCTTGGGTGGGCGTAGCCTGTTGGACATTTCAGTGCTCTACAGGGCCAGTTCAACAAAAGTCAAAGACATAATTCTATTACTTTTGCTTTCTTCAAAGCAGTACCTTTACGAATCTTTCGGCGGCAGTTACATCAATGAAGAGAGTTTACCGTTGTTAGGAAACCACCTGGCTTTCTTACTTGTGCAGTGATTGTTTGGCTAGGCCACTGATCACAATATATACATACAGAAAAACTGTATTCAATCTAAACATACTTCTAAAATCAAATAAATGCCTTCACACACACACACACACACACACACACACACACACACACACACACACACACACACACACACACACACATACTCAACACCACCAAATCACCAGTAAAAACAAATTAGACATTCTTTATGCAATTCAGCACAGCACATGAACTGTAGCATCATCTGTTGCAGAATCAAAATCAAGTTTGATGCCTTCACTTTTAATTTCACATCAATGATTTTAAAATTACAGACAACACCAAAAGGTCAAACTCATACCTGTTGAGAGGGACCCAACAAACAAATATATATACACTGCACATATTATGTACAGAAATCAGCATTAAATGTAATTCTAAAAATGAAATCATGAACAGAAAGTCGACTCAAGCATTTAAAGTAATAATAATGATCAAACCCAGTTATGTGCCCAGTAATTTAAAAAAGACCCCAAGCAAAAATGCCAGCTGGCCTGAAAACATGCACATAATTATTTTCAGGGTGCAGCCATGTTGGATTGCTCTTTACCAATGAAGAGCAGAAAAGTCTGGCTCATGCTATACATATACACGCGGCCTTGTTCAGGACATCACAGACTTCATCAAAATAGCAGCATACAGTCGTGTCTTACTGACTTTCAAACACCGATTCATAACTAACTAGAAGTTTGACTGAAAAACTGCTCTGAGTGTACTTTGTTTCCATTCCTGTCAAAAGGTACTGCAACATTTCTTTGCTCAAGGTCCCCTCTAAAGGTATACATGTCCCTAAGCCACAAAGGCTCACAGGGCCATTTTTACCAGCTAAAGCAGATCTATAAAAACACAACCCATGAGGGCTATGCTCCTCCTGGATGTGACGCCAGTGTATCACAGGTTAACTTCCAAAAGAAAGCCGTGCCATATTTACAGCTAGTCAATTGGTGCAAATGAAGGCAGGACAGGAGCTTGGCCCTGTGTTTACCCCTGAAAGTGAAAGCCTTAAACATTCACCTTACGGTTTTCAAAGCACCTTGATTACTACCATACTACTGGCACTAATATTTGTACTACATAATACTTCAAACTGCAGTCACTGATTTGTGCTCACTTCAGTCATGTTTGGCTTGGCAATTTCTCTGTCTGTCAGGAAAGCTTTAAAGCTTCAGTTCCCAAGGGTATACCTTCAGGCTGTGAAAGTTTGTGCATGCGCACCTGTGTCAATCTTAATTTGGGCAAAGGGGCAGGGCGGGCTCTGAGTGGCATAAAGTGCGAACAGAAAGATGCAGTTTAGCAACTGTTTGAAAGTAACAGCTGGCCTTGGAATGTTGAAGTGACCAATGTAAGTGAAACTGAAAGCACAGCACTATCCACGTCACAAGATAAGCCCCACCCATTTGTATTGAAATTGTCCTCGCTTCAAATCTTTTGAGTCTTAAAATAAGACAAAATTTACTTTCATCAACACACTGATTTAGCAGACAGAAAGCTGAGAGTAAATTTTAGGTCTGTGCCAAGTGTCATATATGTGATAAACCTGCAGTGATGCAACCATGAAGAGAATTTGTTTCAAATTTCCCAGCCCTCTATTTATAGCAGGCTGACCCTTTAAACATGTCCATGCCCTTAGCAATGATGAAACCAGCACCTAGAACCTTGATTACTACCATACTACTGGCACTAATATTCATACTACGAAACACTTAAAGATGCAGTCATTGACTTGTGCTCACTTTGGCCATGTTTGTTTTGGCAGTTTCTCTATCTCTATCAGGCAGTGCTCAAAGATGTCTAAGCATCTTCAAATAACACAATAGCATTCTCTTTGTGGTTCTGTGAGTTTATACTTCTTATTTTTGTCTAACAGGCTGTCACAGCCACACTGATGACAATGATTTTGTTCTACAGAGGTGACACAAAGCACATTGCAACCTCAGTGTGCAATTGTTTCTTGGAAGTAAACAGAGGATTTGTTTATCCTACAGACAAATGGTCTCTTTTGTCAATGGCCTGGCAAAGGTGTGTCTAGTTCTTTGCTTGAATGTGCATTAAATTGCCTTACATCAATGGATTTTCTTTGTTTCACATTTGCCATTTTCAATCTCTGAGCAAGACCATGCACAGTACCGCTGCTTTGCACACGCATGCACTGCCATAAAGCAAAGCAACATTCTTCAGAAAACATGTACATGTAATTCACACGAATCTTGAGCAACATGGGGGGAAAAAGAAGAAAAAAACTTCTAAATATTTTGATTTGTATCTACTGCCATCATACTGAAGGCAACCACTTTAGAAATCCCAAGTAATACCGTCAGCCTTTATTACTCTCCTTTTGAACACAAGACTGCTGGAAGAAAGAAAATATTGTTTTAACTGATAAGTACATTCTTCAAATCACTACAGGTCAGTTAACAGCACCAAAGTGTTCCAAGCTTTGGAATGAAGCTTTACCAAATGTTGTTAGTACTGCATATTATAACCACCATAGCAGTACATAATCAGTATTTGTACCCAAAGCCACAAGGCTAGTTGGAGCCTCACTCTAAGATTTAATTAACTCCACTGAGCAAGCATGAACTCTCCCTCCATACACAAGACTGCTGGAAACCCTGACCTTTCAATCACCTCCAAAGAGGCACCAGGGAGGACCAAGGGACCAAAAGGGAAAATCGCACCCAACCCTGCACTAGCTGTCACCACCAGAATGCTTCTGTGTTAATAGGGGCAGAGGTGTAAGTCAGTTCAATGTTCCATTAATTGTGAGAGGCCAAGTCAAAAGACTGTGTACATAAACCACAAGTTTCTGAAGGGAAGCCAGTCAAAGCTCAGGAGCTGTGTGAAAGTCGAGGAGGCTGTCCTGGGCTCCCTGTCCCTAATAGTCCTTATGGTCTCTGTGGATGTAAAGCAACACTGAATGAAACTGAAGAGAAGCGAAAGTGGAATCAAAACCAAGGTCCATTTTGCTCGCCAGCTCTATGCCTTGCTGCTGGGCAAAACTAGCCAGCAGAGCTTTAGGACCAAAATTATTCCAGTCATTTATCACTCCTTGCCAGAGTTAATTCTGACATCTTTTTCATGTCTTTCCTAGCTTATAGTTGCGTCCTCCTGTTTGACTTTGTCTTGCGATCTCCATAAATCCTTCACCCTAAAGTCTTCACTTCCTTGGAAAACTGCATATATCTGTTTTGAGTGCACGCTCTGTGTGAACCATGTTCAGAGGTATTTTTAATTTTCTCAAAGCTGCTGAATAAGATGAGCGAAAAGTTTTAAATGAAGAAGGAATGGAGGAACAATTTCCAAAGAGATGGTGAAGCAAACCAGAGATACCCAAGTCCCTCTAGACTCTGCCACCCCCCACCATCCCCCACCCCCAAGAAAAAACAAACAGTGAAAACTGTGCCCAAGATGGGTCAGACTCTTAATCCATAGCACCATCCCTTCAACTGCAATACCTTGAAAATGAACTGCATCACTGGGCCTCAATATGATGTACTGAGCAAAAACAAACAAACATGAAAGTGGTAGTAGCATCCAAACACATCACATCCCCACCCCCAATAAACATATTCCACCATGGCTGTTAAAGTACATGCACACATACATATGGTACACAAAGAAAAGGCCACTGAAATACTTTCAGCTAAAGGCCAAAGGTTGTGTGTTCACACACACACACGCAAAATGAAACACTCAAAAGAGCAAGCAGAATTATCACAAGTCACTGACTGTGTCAGCTGCACAGTTCCACAGTCACCAACAAGATTACACAAATAAACACCAAGGTCACCGACACTGTTACCCAAATAAACACATCACCGACAACGCTATCAAAGTCACAATTTTCACTGGAAACCAGTGGGCCAGACTCCTGTTTTGTGGACCCTCCAGTTTGCCTTTCAGGGCCAAAATCACAACTGCATCAATGGTAATGGAATCAGCATGGAATTCAGTCCAGGTCTGGCACAATCAGAAAACACAAGAATCACTAACTTGACTGTCACACAATTTGTTCAACAGCACATACAATGAACACACGCTAACTCCCAATACAGCAGAAACACAGCATGCGCTTAATCCCAGGACAACAATAAGACAAACCCCATCGCTCTGTCTTGATCTTTTGAACGTCCAGTGCAAAACAAACAAAACAAGTGCCATCCGAGAGATCAAAACATGGAGGCCAGTCTGGGTTTTCTTTTTCCAGCTTTGATGATAAGCTTGTCTGGTTGTTCCAGCATTGTTGTGGAGCAATTTATCTGTTGTTCATTCCAAAGCTCCAATCATCTGGGTGTAATACCATCTCCATGGGCCCTTCATAATGCTGATTTTTTCATTTCTTCTTCCTTGTCCGTGCTCCTTTTATCTGCCATCTCTGCAGCAACGTTATGGAAGGGGTGGGGCTGGGTGAGAGACGGGTGGGGTTGGGTGAGAGAGGGCTGGGGCTGGGTGAGAGAGGGGTGGGGCTGGGTGAGAGGAGTGAGAAAGGGGTGGGGCTGGGTGAGAGACGGGTGGGGCTGGGTGAGAGAGGGGTGGGGTTGGGTGGGGCTGGGTGGGAGGGGTGGAGCTGGGTAAGAGAGGGGTAGAGCTGGGTGAGAGAGGGGTGGGGTTGGGTGAGAGAGGGGTGGAGGTGGGTGAGAGATGGGTGGGGCTGGGTGAGAGAGGGGCAGGGCTGGGTGAGAGAGGGGCAGGGCTGGGTGAGAGTTGGGGGGGCTGGGTGAGAGAGGGGCAGGGTTAGAGAGGTCTGGGGCTGGTTAGAAAGGATCAGGGCTGGGTTAGAGAGGGGCTGGATGGCACAGAGAGGGTCGAGGATGGAATTAGGAGATGCCGACTATGGCTTTTTCTGCCATTTCTGTGGTAATCAGTTTTCCTTGAAAACTTCAGTACGTCTAGCTTCTACATCTGTGAAACATCCCCAGTTGCCCACAATATTGCAGGGTAGGGGACTGTAACAGGTGTAAAAACAAATCCACTGGATTTGATGAACCAGGAATTCTCAGAGATCTCCCTGCAAGCTTTCTTCGCCTTGTCTACAGTTGCTTTCTAAAACAATATTTCTTAAAAAAGAAAGAAAGAAGAAGGAAAAGCTCAATTTGTTCTGGTGTTATAATATTTCTGTGGAACCCTCTCGTTTGTCCACACTGCTGGAGGCTGGAGGCTGGGTGACAGAGGTCTGGGTTAGCGAGGCCTGCGACGCAATCTGAGACACTTTAATGCCAGCTTTCTCCGTCACGTCGGTGGCAAAGTTTGTCTGTCCAATCACAGCACTCACAATGGCCACGTTGGTCAGGCCCTGGAAACAGAAGAGAAGCATTAGCGCCAATCCCTTTAAGCGTCACATCCTTCTCTGGCTTCCACCATGCCATCCCTCCTGAAACACTTTCTCCCCTTTGACCTCAAGGTGCTTCCATGTGACAGCTTTGACTGAACTAAAGACTGCTGAGCCCGAGAGACAAAACCAGTTCTGAAAACTGTAGTCCAGAAAAAGTAGAGACAAACTCGGGAGAGAAAAAAGAGAGAAAGAAGAAAAAAAGCAACTCGGGAGAGAAAAAAAAGACAGAAAGAAGTAAAAAGCAAACTACAAGATCAAGATGGGACCACACGCTCAAACTATGCAAGTTTATGCTGACAGGGCCATGCTAATGAACAGGAAAAAGAACAATTATCATCATCGTTATTTTGAGGACTCATAAGTGCATAGTTACAAACACATGGAGACAACAAAATTACACTGAATATTGATGGGTATAAAAGAAAAACCCATACAATTTCATTTTAGTCACAGTCATCTTCGTCACACATCGATGAGTCACTTCATCCACTCAGCTATACACAAGTACAGAGGCACCCCTAGGAAAAGACAACCCCACACATCAAGAAATGGTGGTCCAAAGGGAGGTGTAATGGTTGATGAGTTCATCTAAACAGAAATACCAGCAGAAGTGTTCAAAGATACACAGCAGTAAAACAGGGGTAGTGTTAGCCAATGAGTTCATCTGCACAGAATTATGAACATAAGTGTTCACAGATATGCAGCAGTAAAACAGGGGTGGTGTTAGCCAATGAGTTCATCTGCACAGAATTATGAACAGAAGTGTCCACAGACATGCAGTAGTAAATAAGGGGCAGCCTATGCTGATGAGTTCATCTAAACAGAAATATGAACAGAAGAGTTCACAGACAAGCACTGGTAAAACAGGGGTGTTCTTAGCCAATGAGTTCATCTGGACAATAAACTATGAACAAAAGTGTCCAGAAGGGACTGCTGTGCCACTTGTTCACACAGACTGCTGTTATACAGCTCTGTGCGGTGATGTCACAGAAGGGACTGCTGAACCACTTGTTCACACAGACTGCTGTTATACAGCTCTGTGCGGTGATGTCACAGAAGGGACTGCTGAACCACTTGTTCACACAGACTGCTGTTATACAGCTCTGTGCGGTGATGTCACAGAAGGGACTGCTGAACCACTTGTTCACACAGACTGCTGTTATACAGCTCTGTGCGGTGATGTCACAGAAGGGACTGCTGTGCCACTTGTTCAGCACAAACTGTTATCATACAGCTCTTCTGTGCAACACTCTAAATAATTATTAAACATAAAATGATGACTGATGATTGCTTACTCATTTTTAACGGTGCTGTAGCTAAACACCAAATGGTGACTGATGACTGATTACTGGTTTTTAACTGCCCTGTAACTAAACACCAGATGGTGACTGATGACTGATTACTGGTTTATCATTGCCCTGTCAATGGAGCGGGTCCTATCCCCGCCAGCCGCCATGCAAGCCTGAAGCCACACCTTCTTAAAGAAGTCCTTGTTGTCTGCCTTGAAGAGGAGGTCCAGGACGCAGGGAATCTGGTGCAGCTCTTTGCATCCCAGCAGGGCCGCATTGATGAGAGGCCCATCGGAGGGCCAGTGGGCCAAAAGCCCCATCAGCACGTGGCGGGCATACAGCACGGCGATGGCCAGGTTCACCTTGGCCAGGTACTCGCGCAACGCATAGCGACCATGCTTCTGCAGCTCCCTCTTCAGGAGCTCAGCACTCTTGTTGCGTCACTGCTCCGTGATCTCCCCAGCCAGGCGCTCAGATGGCTGGAACAGGTCCTGATGCATCTCACCCGTCTCCTCATTGGCGGTGGTGGGGTTGCTGAACAGAGCGCATCAACAGAGTGGTCAAGTAACGCTGAAGTTGTTTCATTTAATCTTCTTTTCTAAAAAGCTTCATCACAGTGTGTCCTGTTCAGCTTCCTGTCAGGTTTTAGATACTTTGCAGTCTCCCCTCTTTCACCTTCAGCACCTCCATCAGGACCTACCCCAACCCCCTAAGAGTGCTGCCTAGTATGTGTAGTTGTATGATAGCATGTGCCTGTGGTATGAGTGAATGGTCAGTTCAATGTGAATGTGTTTGCAGGTGAATGGATGAGGGAATGGTCAGTGGATGGAATGACTGTGATTGTGTTGCACGGGCTCTGTGCAATACAGGTTGGAAACTGAACTGTTCTCAGTTACTATGAGGCATATAATTATATACTACAATAAGAGTGGGTGACAGGGAAGACAAGAGAGACAACAGAAGAGACACAAGACAGGAATAAAGAGTTTCCGCTTAGAAGACTACTTTCAACTTTGACTGGCATGAATGGACAAAAAGGACACAAACAACAAGCAACTAACAATGCACATTCCAACAACATGACAAATGCCAACGCTGCTGAGTGGGTCGGCCCACTTGCACTATAATACAGACTCACACCCACCTGCTGCCCCTGCTGAGGTCTGGGTGGTAGTAGATGCCCGTGTCGATCACCTTCTCCTGCGTCACCACCTCCTTGTCACTGGATTTTGCTGCTGTCACCTCACCGCTGTTCCTGCGGTGACATGGCAGTGTCATTATTTCTGATGTCATATTCTAAAACGACTAAGGCATGCCAATGTTAGGGCTGGCACACTGTAAAATGGACAAAGAAATTACTGGTGGACCAGTTGAGAAATTATTAAGCAATGTTATTATTAGGAGAGGCACATTCTAAAAAACACTAGGGGATGTCATTACTAGCTGGAAACTTATTACCATGACAATGATACAGTGAACAAGAGCATGCATGTGTGTGTGTGTGTGTGTGTGTGTGTGTGTGTGTGTGTGTGTGTGTGTGTGTGTGTGTGTGTGTGTGTGTGTGTGTGTGTGTGTGTGTGTGTATGTGTGTGTGTGTGTGTGTGTGTGTGTGCATGCATGCGCATGCATGTGTGCATTGATTTGTATGAGTTATACTTTATTCCTGTATTTTCTTGCCAGTTGTATGGTTTTACTAAATTGTTGATTTTAAGTTTTTAACTAAGCCACAGGGGACTAAAGAAATAAACATCCTTCAATCATTGTGTGTGTGCATGCATGTGTGTGTGTGTGTGTGTGTGTGTGTGTGTGTGTGTGTGTGTGTGTGTGTGTGTGTGTGTGTGTGTGTGTGTGTGTGTGTGTGCGTGCGTGCGTGCGTGCGTGTGTGTGTGTGTGCATGCATGTGGGTATGCATGTGGGTGCTTGCGTGGGTGCATGCATGCATGTGTGTGTGCATGTACATACTTGTGCATTTCTAATGTGCCTAGCCCTACATAAAAAGCAGACACAGTCACATGCACACACAAGCACAAGTGCACAAACATATGCATGCATGCACGCACACACGCACATGTGTGCACACACACACACACACACACACACACACACACACACACACACACACACACACACACACACACACACACACACGTGCACACACACACGCACGCACGCACGCACACACACACACATGCACACAACACACAGACACACATGTACGAAATGGAATTTTAAAAATAAAAACAAGTAGTGTGCTTAATCAAACATATCTTACCATTTTTCCATGCAAGCAGTTATTTCCGGAGAGTGCTCAAAACTGAAAAAATCAGGACTACATACAAAATCTTTTACACAGATCAATCCCAGCAATACACAAATATTTACCCATGGTTCAAATCAATCAGAACATGTAAAATGCTCCATGGAAGTGTAATAGACGATTTCCAGAAATAACAGGAGAAGATAATCTGACAGTGTTTTCTTAATTCCGGGAGAGTGAAGTCCCCTGAATGGAGGTGGCAGTGGAGAAGAGCCGATCTGCGACACTTTGAGATCTTCAGGCATGGGGAACCTACTATCCGATCTCCACGTTTCCCACGAGCAGAGAGTGTCTGATCGGCATTTCTGATGCCTTTTCTGCCTTTTGTTTACGGGTATTAATCATCTTCTCCACATGCCCACTGTACCCCCAACAAAAACGTGCCTACTCTGCGCTACACCCGCAGGCATGGACCTATATATACAGGTCCATGCTCGAAGGCTCTTACTGAATGCTGTCCCCTGGATTTCCGAAGATCGTCTATTGTTGACACAGTCTTCACCACCCCCATGTATGCATGTACACACACACTGACTCACACACACACAGAGCACACACAAACACACACAAGATAAATGTAGACATGTAGGGCTACATTTTCATCTAAAAAACATCCACAATACAGTCTTTATCATAAAACTAACCCTAGTATTTTATTTTTTTAAGTCCAAATGCTCAAACAACCAGTTCAAACAGAAAATATAACTTTCATGATTTCTCCTAAACCTTCCCATGACTTTGACAAAAGACCACATCATGACCAACAGCTACGACAGCACTGGCAGAAGAAGCGTCAATGTCGGAAAACTAGAAGTGTCAATGTCAGTGTCAATGTTAATGTCCACTTGTTCAGCAGCACATTTACTCCATATATGGACAGAGAAAAAAAGAAAAAACAATAACACAGGCTTGTGGCACTAAGCAGAAATAGGTGCAGAGGAGAGAGAAGGGAGAAAAAGAGGGGAAAAGTGGAGGAGGCAGAAGAGCAGAGAGAGACAGGGAGAAATAGAGGGAAGAAAGTGGAGGCAGAAGAGAGAAGAGAGAAGGGAGAAATAGAGGGGGGAAATGGAGGCAGGAGAGAGAAGGGAGAAATAGAGGGAAGAAAGTGGAGGCAGAAGAGAGAAGAGAGAAGGGAGAAATAGAGGGAAGAAAGTGGAGGCAGAAGAGAGAAGAGAGAAGGGAGAAATAGAGGGGGGAAATGGAGGCAGGAGAGAGGAGAGAAGGGGGGGGGTGGAGGCGGAAGGCAGAAGAGAGAGAAGGGAGAAATACAGGGGGAAAAGTGAAGGAGGCAGAAGAGAGGAGAGAGAAGGGAGAAACAGAGGAGGGAAAGTGGAGGAGGCAGAAGGGAGGAGAGAGAAGGGAGAAACAGAGGGGGGGAAAGTGGAGGAGGCAGAAGGGAGGAGAGGGAAGGGAGAAACAGAGGGGAGGGGGGGGTGGAGGAGGCAGAAGAGAGGAGAGAGAAGGGAGAAACTGAGGGGGGAAAAGTGAAGGAGGCAGAAGAGAGGAGAGGGAAGGGAGAAATGGGGGGGTGGGGGGGAGTGGAGGAGGCAGAAGGGAGGAGAGAGAAGGGAGAAACGGGGGGGGGGGGGGGGGGGGGGGAAGTGAAGGAGTCAGAAGAACCCACTTGTCCAGCAAAGCCTTCTTGGTGGCCTCCATGTTGCCCTCGTGCATGTCATAGACCATGTGCAGCACCGAAATGGGAACTTTCAGCTCCTGGTGCAACGCCTGACACAAATGAAGACAGGTTGTTTTTTGTCACACACACACACACACACACACACACACATCACACACATACACCACACACACACACACACACACACACACACACACACACACACACACACACACACACATACACACGGTATAAATCATGTGGCCAATGAAATACTGCCACTACATGCACTGTTAACTAGAACACAAAAGATTTTACTTGCCTACATGCAATATCTAACTAGTTTTGCCTTTTTTTAAACAAATATTTCATTTGCATTTGCTGTGTTGCACTTAACCAGTACCAACCAGAACCATTAAAAAAAAAATGTTTCCCTAAATCAACAGCATAAAGCAAAAACTGCACTTGCCCAGACTGCACATAAACAACATCATATGTACTTCACACTCCCTCTTTGTCCAATGGCAATGCTCTTTCAGATCAGTTCTCATGAGCTACAAGATCCTGTAAATCCAACACTAGATCACCAAAGACCTACCTCAAAAATGGCTTTGGTTTTCTGATCAGCCTTGGCAAAGATGTCCTTCATCTCCTCTTCATCTTCCCATGACGTCGTTGTTGATGACACAGCATCTTCATCAAACATATCATCATCATCATCATCATTGTCATCATCCTCATCCACAGTGTCAGTCTTTGGAGTTCCTCTCCAGCTTCTTGGGTTCCGCTTCCTTTTTGGTGATGATTTTGGCTTTCTTGGCTGCAGTTTCATGTGGCACCAGCCATGCCAGCGCTGTAAGTACACCACTTCGATGGATATTCGAAAATGCACTATAAAAAGCTATTCACTCATGTAACATCATATGCAAGCGCTGTGAGTCTGCTCGAGAGTGGAGAATAGCGCTATATAAAAAGCGATCAATAATAGAAAACGACTGTGCAGACAGCTGAGGGGAGTAGGCAAGGTGGGGCAAAGTTTGAACATCTCCCCTGTGAAAGGTGTTTTTGTACCAGCTTGGACTTGGGGGCAGGTGCGCGTTGTCATGAGGATTTTGATTCCACGCATCTCTCTCTCTCTCTCTCTCTCTCTCTCTCTGCCCTAAAGACGATTTGTGTGACTGGGAATACATTTTCATCCTTATGTGTACATTATTCTAGCCTACCTGTTGTGTATATGATCACTTGCTCAAGTCAGTTAAACCATCTCTCTCTCTCTCTCTCTCTCTCTCTCTCTCTCTCTCTCTCTCTCTCTCTCTCTCTCTCTCTAACTGTAATGGGGTTTCCTAAATAAACTGACTTGAAGCACATGCTCAATGCATGCAACAGGCTATTAGCACGAGCACAGGCACAGGAAGGTCGTCTGACGGTATTGTTTGTATGTCCCGCCGCCATATTACGCTCTGGCAGGAAGATGGCGGTGACTAGCCCCAGTCCGATAGCATTTTTATTCTTGCGCCTGTTGTGTTATGCAGCCATACTTCTCAGTGGTTAGTGCAATGTAATGTTAACTGCTGTCACTGCACATTGTATGCTTACCTGCGCTTTCCCGCTACCTCCTAGATGTTTTTTCTTTTTTTCTTTCTGTCTTGCGCCTGTGAAATAAGGTGACCATGATATAACGGCATGGTTGACTGGGCGTTAAACGTCAGTTATTTCTCTACCCACCTGGCCATGGACCGGCAGTATATGTATCTGTCCTACTGAAGCTATAATTATTACACGCGACTACAAACTGGTCTATGTTTGTCCAAGAGACATAACTACGTTCTTGCGTTTGCTTTGCATCGCTACTGCTGGCTTAACTCCCTTCTCTCTCTCTCTCTCTCTCTCTCTCTCTCTCTCTCTCTCTCTCTCTCGTTTTTTTTTTTGGGGGGGGGGGGGGGGAGGGGGGATATACAAATGAAGAGGATAATTCAGTTCTTTCATTTGATTTAAGCAAGTTTTGAGAGAAAAACAAACATACTGGCTGAGCCGCCGGGAGGTGATATTCGGCAGTGACTGAGCCGGAGACTGGAGACTGACCGACAGACATGACCACTGAAGCTGTTAAAAATATATAATTATGTATTATTTATCTCAGTAGACGTGACAGACCGAGACGCGCGGACATGCACACACCAACAATTATTTTGGTACAATGAAACAATGAAGCATAAGTGGAACATTTTCTGTTGAGTCAGGTGTGCACTAAATGGAAGGAACTGATACAACTCGCTCGACCGAGTTAGGAAGTTAGTGGATTTTAACTTTCTGTAAGCCACACAGGGTCACCTCAGAACAATCAAACTCGGTCATAAGCAAACGTACATTTCAAAATTCTTCTCGCACATATCTAAACCTATCTCAAGTGAGACATTTATTCAGTTGCAAATCGTCTGCAGAGGTTTGGCCGCCATTCGTGTGGTTTGCTAGGAGTGACTTCCCCTGGTTTATGCCGGTACCTGCGCACCCTTGACAGGGTACTCCTGTACCGTGTGCTCGGCGCGAGTGTAAATCGGGGTTACGGGTGGTCATTGGTTGGCAAGGACACTGCTGTGCACTCTTTTCTTCTCTCTCTGTCACTGTGTGTCTGTGTCATAATAAATAAGCGTTCTTTTGAACCTTTTATGTGTTTGGATCTTGTAGCAAATTGTGCTCAGCCAAAATAACACCGTTCCTGGTGTGCTGAGGAATGGCCTGGCCTATTGTGACCTTTTAGTTCATTCGTCACTGTATGCATTCACAGTTCTGTGAAGATGAACCTATGCAGACAGTTGTGCTACATGTAATAACATGTATATAATAATACTAACAGATAAAAAGAAGAAGAATATAAGTCACAGACATGAACTTACAGAGAAATTTTGGTAGTACACTAGCTTTAGCTTAGCTAAAAATGTCAATGAATGGATCATTTTAAAATTTGGGTTTTGAAGTTTTTCATCATGCAGCCATTTTTCCTCAAGATGTGAAATTTAATTAATCAACTTTGATTCTGAGCACCACAGTTTTGGATATACTTTGGTTTTACAGATTCTGACCTATTGCTTGTAGACCACCGTACACGGCTAAAACTAGAAAAAGTGGTATTTTTCTTTTTTACCTAAAATGAGATTGCATGCAGCTGCCCGCTGAAAATTCAAACTGAGGCAGCTTACTGAGAAAAAGACCCACATCCTTGTATTGCCTGTATTGTTATGTTGTTTGTGTTGATCACAATAATGTTGGGGTTCTCTTTTATCCAATACACTAACACATGGCTGAGTCACAAAGCATTCTTTATTACTAGAGACATAGACATATAACAACTAGCACAGAAGACAGAGGAACGTGTGATGGGTAGCAGGAACAAAGAGCAAGTGGCAGGCCAGTGTGTGAGGAACCGTGAAGAGAGGGGAAGGGGGGAAGGGAGTGGCTCTGGGGCATCGTCACTACTGACCACACTCATGTCAGTCTGGAAGCTGCTATCAGGTTGTTTATGTGTTGGGGTGGGAGCGTCCAGTTCCAGACTGTAGGGCAGTAAGGGAGCAGAGGCTAAGTGTGAAATAGGACTATACCATTACATCCTCTCTCTTTGGTAAAGGAAAGGAATAGACTAGTAATCAACAAAGTTTTAACAATCAGTATACTCTATAGGCTACTTAGAAAATTGGATACATGTGTGAAGATTATTGGTCTAAGGTACTATAAAATATACAGTTTCTTTTGATTGATGAATTTCTCCAGAGTACAAAATACTGTTTCTTTTAACACCTTGGTATTGCTAAGTGTTGCAGTCACTGAGTCAGGAGACAGTTCCTTCGTTGTAAATAATTAGGGGTCCAATCAGAAAACATTATATATGAATTCAACAGGAGTACATATGTGCATAAATGCTACTGATATATATCTATATATTCTATTGTATTGGAGACACATGCAAAACAGTTCCGTGGGTGCATTTTTGTATGTTTGTCAAATCTTCATTTTTCTCTTCTTTCTTCTTTGTCTTCATGCATGTTCTTCCTCCCTCTTTCTTGCTTGATCTTCTGAATCCTACATGCTTTCGATCAGTCTTTGAGGTGGTTTTGTGTGTCTGCTGGAACATCGTAGAGGTGTCTGCGCTGGCGCAGGCTTGTCGCTGGTCTGGCCACTAGGGGTGAAGCTGTCTGCTTTTGGCGGTGGAGCTGTTGTTGTCGCTGGCATGTTTATCTGTTGTTGCTGGTCCGGTGAGGATGTGCGGTTGGTGTCGGGGCTGGTCTGGTCTGCCCATGTGATATGTTTGGGTGGTGCTGTGAAGTCCCGGAGCTGGCGACGATTACGACGGTAGAGACCACCATTTGGAGTGCGAACGGTGTACGAACGCGGTTCGGGCCTCTTCTCGACAACAGTGGCTGGTGTCCAGGTCCCGTTGGCTTCCTGCAGGCGGACATGTTGGCCAGTGTGGAGTGGTGGAAGGTCGCGGGCGCTCCGGTCATGGTACTTCTTCTGCGTCCGCTGGCGGGCTTGCAGGTTCTTGTGGACAGCTGTATCTTGGGGTGTGTGGGAGGAGAGGAGAGGGAGGTTGGATCTGAGCTGCCGGGAGTATAGGAGTTCGGCAGGGGAGGGGAGGTTGTTGTCGATGGGGGTGGTGCGTAGGCACAGCAGAGAGAGGTCTGGATCAGTGCTGCTCTGCCTTGCCTTGAGCATGGTTTTCTTGACAGTCTGGACCATGCGTTCGGCAAATCCGTTGGACTGGGGGTATCTGGGTGAGCTTGTGACATGCTTGAATCCCCAGTCTGCTGCAAATGTCCTGAACTCTACGCAGTCGTACTGCGGTCCATTGTCAGATAGCAGTTTGTGTGGTATCCCATGCTCTCCAAACAGCTGCTTCAGAACTGAGATGACCGTGGCGCTGGTGGAGTTGGAGGTCAGACGTCGAACAAAGGGCATCTTTGAGTAGTAGTCAGCAACAATGACGTAGTCATTCCCATCAAGGTGGAAGATGTCTGTGGCTAGCACTTGCCACGGACCGTCTGGGATGTCATGTGGGAGGAGTGTCTCTGCCTGCTGACTGCTCTGGTTGGTCTGGCATACTGAGCACGTCTTCACGGTACGCTCAATGTCCGCGTTGATGCCTTTCCAGTACACGCACGTCTTGGCACGTAGCTTGCACTTCTCCATTCCTTGGTGTCCTGCGTGGATGTTTTGCAGAATGTAGCTCCTCATGGTAGTAGGAATCAGCACTCGCTCTCCTTTCAGTACCAGTCCATCTTCTACTGAAAGCTCATCCTTACATGACCAAAATTCTCGCAGATTTTTGGGCAGTTGTTTGGCGCTGTCTGGCCAACCATCAATGATGATGTTCCTTATTGCAGTGACCTCTGGGTCAGATTCTGACTCAAGCTTCAGCTGCTGCAGTTTGTCATGAGTGAACTGAACTGCGTATATTGATTGTTCAAGGTGAATCTCTTTGTCAGGGATGGGACTGAGGCGCGAGAGGCTATCCGCGAGTACCATATCTTTGCCAGGACGGTATTTGATGCTGACGTCATAGTGCTGTAGACGCAGCAACATCCGCTGTAGACGTGGGGGAGTGCTGGCAAGGCTTTTCTTGTGGATCATCTCCAGGGGTTTGTGGTCAGTCTCAACCACAAAGGGTTTTCCGTAGACGTATGTGTGGAAGCGTTCACAGCCGAAAACGACAGCCAGGAGTTCGCGTTCGATGTTGGCATACCGCTGCTCGGTCTCTGTCAGGGCTTTGCTGGCAAAGGCTATCGGTCGTCCATCTTGGAGAAGAGCTGCGCCGATTCCAATCTTTGATGCGTCTACCTGTATGGTGGTTGGTTTGGTGACGTCGAAGTACGTGAGAGCAATGTCCTTGCAGATGGAGGCTTTGACGTTCTCGAAAACCTTCTGCAGGGAGCTGTTCCACTCAAATGGCACGTCCTTCTTGGTCAGAGCTCTCAGAGGGGCAGTTTGGTCTGCAAGTTTGGAGATAAATGGAGCCATGAACTGGATTATGCCGAGAAACTGCTGAATTTCTGTGACATTCTTTGGAGCGGGGATCGCTTGGATTTCGGCGCACTTTTCCGGGTCAGGGTGCACGCCATTAGCGTCGTAAACCATTCCAAAGAACTTGATCTGCGGTGTCTTGATGAAACATTTCGCAGCGTTGAAAACAAGTCCACATTTCTTGGCAACTTTCATAAGGTGGTGGAGATTTCTGTCATGGTCTTTGTCATCCTTGCCGTGGACGATGACGTCGTCGGTGATCCCGATGGTGCCTGGGCACTGACTGAGGATCTGATCCATGCACTGCTTGTGGCTCCTGTTGTTGCTGACCGCATCAATGGTTGATGTTGCTGGTGTGGGTTTTAGGTCTTGTATCTGCTTCATGTGCTTGATGCTCGCCTCATGTGCCTTTGCGATGTCTAATGCTTGTGCTAGAGTGAGGGTATCATCCTTTGATAGGAGCTCCCGCTGGACTTTTGGGATGGCCGTTCCTGCTATGAATTGTTCTAGGATTCTCTCTTGTGTGACGTCTTCCGACGCGTATTTGCATTTCAGCGCTTGCGTCTTTATGCGGATGTAGAAATCTTAAACTGATTCCCCTTGTTTTTGGTTTAGACGTTGCATTTCCAGACGGTGGATGCGGAAGTTCTGGCTGGGTTCTAAGAGAGCCAGTCTGTCCCAGATGTTCTTGGGATCTTGGAGCTGGTCGGCCGTCAAACTCCATGAGTTCAACAGTCTGAGCCCTTCACTTCCTAGCCACAGCATGATGTAGTTATGTTGGAGGGCATCTGCTGTCTGGTTGACTGTAAACCACATCTCGCACAGTTGCTGAAAGTCATGCAATGCTTGGGCGCGGTCGGATGCTGACCAGTCCATTGTAGGTCGAGGCAGTGTGCTGTCAGCCATGCTGGCGTGTGGGTGTGTGGTTGCCAAAAAAATGGAAAACGATACCACTTACCGGATGTGACGATGGAGGTGAAGAGTGTGATACTCTCAGACAGTCACAATCAGGTAATCCGCAAGTGAATCGCAGTGGAGATGTGCCGTTCCAGGCCTCAGAGTCACTGTCACTGAAGTATTGTCACACCACAGCACACACAACTAGTTATGTATCAGAACCCTGCTGCCACCATGTATTGTTATGTTGTTTGTGTTGATCACAATAATGTTGGGGTTCTCTTTTATCCAATACACTAACACATGGCTGAGTCACAAAGCATTCTTTATTACTAGAGACATAGACATATAACAACTAGCACAGAAGACAGAGGAACGTGTGATGGGTAGCAGGAACAAAGAGCAAGTGGCAGGCCAGTGTGTGAGGAACCGTGAAGAGAGGGGAAGGGGGGAAGGGAGTGGCTCTGGGGCATCGTCACTACTGACCACACTCATGTCAGTCTGGAAGCTGCTATCAGGTTGTTTATGTGTTGGGGTGGGAGCGTCCAGTTCCAGACTGTAGGGCAGTAAGGGAGCAGAGGCTAAGTGTGAAATAGGACTATACCATTACATTGCCGAAATGAGATTGCACATGACTGTATTAGAACTTATCACAGCTGAAAGATGAACCCTGATTCATTTTCTACATGACGTTCAGGACTACCGGGCCAAACCCACTGACTCCTTCAAGCATAGTATTTGTAACCCAATGTGCTCTGTCTGGGGGTGGGGGGTGGGGCACTAGTTCTACTTCTGCCGTGTCCTTGATTGTCTCAGTCACTCTCCTTTTGCCCTCCACGGTGGTACTGTCGCTCGGACGCTTTTCCAGAATTTGACTAGAAGCTATAAATAGCCTATTTCTTTCCGCTTTAACTTAGGAGCTACTGGATAGAGCGATCCAACTGACGTTAACGCGAGGCTTCATTCTGCCGTGAATGGTCTTATCTGGCTTCACGTCGGTTTCAACTGCGTGGTAAACTGCCGTCAATTCTGTTTGAGCCGAAGACGTTTTTCTACTGCTGCGGCACAAATTTGGACTGCATACCTTCTCGGAAACAGAATCGCCAAGCGAACAACGACAACAACCGAGAGAAACTAAGTGTTGGAGACTGAAAAACCCATATTAAGTTTTGCAAGTTTGAGTGCAGTGTTGCTTTACGTCCGCACAGACCGTACGGACTATTAGGGACGTGGAGCCATATTACCACCTCGACTCCTGCACACCTCTTCAGCTCCGCAGTTTTCCATCATGGGGGCTGGGTCTTCCCGCAGAGTAGAGTCCCAGCGGCCTGCCCAGACAAGCGATATTACCACCGACGCCACGTTCGTCGTGGAGGACAAAGATATACACGTCAATAGCGATCTACTGAAAGCGTGCTCACCCGCACTCAGCGAGAAATTCACGGCTGGTACCAACAAGCTAGAACTAAACGACGAGAAATACGATCAAATGATTTTGTTAGTCCAGCAGCTGATCCCGGAGCACATCGTCAGTACCCCTGTCGAAGGTGAGCCACCTTAGAGATAGTAGACATGGTGCTTAACGTCCACAGAAACCATAAGGCTTGTTAGGGACGGGGAGAAGGGGGGGAAGGGGGTATGGAGGTGGGGGGAGAGGGAGATTATATACCTATCGCTACACTGTCACCACCAGAATGATTCCTGCATTAAGATGGGCAGCGACGAGAACCATTTTAATGTTTCAGTAGGAAGTGATGGACAAAGTCACAAGACGGTGTCCACAAACCACAACCTTTTTGAAGTGAAAGGAGAGCCGAAGCGGTATCGAACCGAGGTCCTTCCGCTTACCAGCCTAACGCCTTACCGCTAGGCCAAACCGGCTCACAGCCCCTTAGAGATCTTGCAGAAAGCTGCTTTAACTGTCTAGTTAGTTAGTTGGTTGGTTGGTTGGTAATTGTGTATGTGTGTGTGTGTGTGCGCGCGCCTCTGTATTTGTGTGTGTGCGCCTCTGTATTTGTGTGTGTGTGTCTGTCTGCCTGTCTGTCTGTGTGTCTCTCGGTGTGAATCGCCCTGATATAACCGTACTGGTTGACTGGGCGTAAAACACCAACTTACTTACTTACTTACACTCGGTGTGTGTGTGTGTGTGTGTGTGTGTGTGTGTGTGTGTGTGTGTGTGTGTGTGTGTGTGTGTGTGTGTGTGTGTGTGTGTGTGTGTGTGTGTGTGTGTGTGTGTGTGCGTGCGTGCGTGCGTGCGTGCGTGCGTGTGCGTGCGTGCGTGTGTGTGCCACAATCTCCCTGCCCCAGACTAACGACATGCACAGAATTCCTACAGAGTGTTGCTAGAGAGACGTTTCTTCGCTGTCGTAGGATCTTCACAATTTAATGGTGGTGTTGTTTTCTGGTGCTTTAGACGCTGAGCACACCACTCTGACACTAGGGGTGGGGAGAGAAGGCGAAAAGGGCCAGAAAGAGAGTTGGGAGACTTGAATCAGTTAACGTCGTTTTAACCACACAGACCAGGTTACCTCAGGTCGAGAACGAGAGAGTACTTGGATTTTAACGTCCTGTCTATCGCACAAGGTTCTCAGGATGAGAGAGACAGAGACAAAGACAGGGAGACAGGTCGACAGACAAACAGACGGAGACAGGGACAAAGATTCGGAGTGAGAGCGAGCAAGCGAGCGAGAGAGAGCATACAACCCAAACTCCAAGCATTGGTTTGTGTTTTGGAGGAAGGTGCCGGAAAGTGATGCTCGGAGTGTGATCGTGTTCCTCACTCGCTGTTGTGTTGCATTACAGACGACCACCTTGAGCCCCTGCTGACCCTGGCGCAGAAATACGAAGTGAAGCACGTCACAGCCAAGTGCGAGATGTACATAGGAGAAGAGCTGAAAAAGATAAGTCCTAAGCCGAAAAGCGACAAAGGCGCTCACGAGGTGTTGCTGTATCTGCACATGTGTGAAAAGTTTAAACTGAAGCCTGAACTCAGCAGCCAGCTAGTGGAACTGGCATCCGAATTTCCCTGCCAGATGCTTAATGATAGTCAGCATTTCTCGTCCGTTTCGGAGAAGGCACGAGTTGAGATCTTCTACAAGCGCTGCAAGTTGCTGGGCGACAGCTAAAATTCCGCAGAGAAACACATGTGGGTATATATGCACAAACTGCTTCTTTCATGGGTTCAACATAGTAAATAGTAGCCCTATGTGAAAGCACCACAGTGTTCTCTGGTCAGGCCAAGTGCATTCTCATGACGAAAAAAAGAAGACGAGATCACGTAACAGTAAAATTCCGCTATCAGTACAAGATTGCAACTCTTGCTTACCGCCACTTTGAAGGGTCTTTAACTCCTTATCTTTCTTCATCTCTCTGCACTTATGAACTGTCTCGTTCTCTCCGATCTTCTAACGAAAAGCTGTTAAAAAAAATTCCATAGCGAAATCTCAAATCATTTGGACAACATTCTTTCAGTTTCATGGCACCATCTCTCTGGAATTCTTTGCCGGCCACTCTAAGAAATGTACCAACACTGTCTCAATTCAAATCGCAGCTAAAACCCTTCTTGTTTGCCCAGGCCTTCCTGTAGAATCTGAAGAAAGGTCTGTTTGTGTGTGGCGGTTGAATGTAGATGGATGCATATGGATAGGGAGAGGGGGGGAGGGAAGGGGGGACGGGAGAGAGAGAGCATGAGAGATCTAGGCAAGAGAAGGAGGCACAGGTTGGGTGGGTGAAAAGACAGATTCAAATTGGTGTCGTTGTTTGAGATCATTAATATTTTGTTAATTGTTGTTTGAATGGACGAGCGGAGACTGGTGTGCGCATGTGTGTGTATTGTTCAACTTGATAGGCGATAATGGTAATTAAAGCTACAATAATTAAGGTATTGTTTGCTGAAATGTATGTTAATGTGTTTTTTGTGATAAGATGTTTGTACAGCGCAGTGAGTTAAAGAATAGTGCTTTATAAGAATTATTTATTATTATTATTCCACTGTGATAATTTGATTCTTCTCGTGATCCTTTGTCGTATAATTCTTAGAGTAACTGAGTCAGATCGTCAGAAGGCCAGTAGATCAGAGAATAGCACTCTACAAAAGTTAGCTATCGCTATTATCATCATCATGATTATTATTATTATCTATCATTGTTATTGTCATCATCATCATTATTATTAAGAGGAATTAGAGTGTGTGTGAAGCTTTTTATTTAACACATTGTGATGATGTTGGTAATTTATAGAGTGAGGATATATCCAAGTTGCAGCAGCATACACATAGCCCTTTCAAAACATACACATAGCCCTTTCAAAACATACACATAGCCCTTTCAAAACATACACATAACCCTTTCAAAACATACACATAGCCCTTTCAAAACATACACATAGCCCTTTCAAAACAAAGCCACAAAACAAAGAGGGGGGTGCGGGAGGGGGGGTAGAGAGAACAAGAAGAAAAATGTCACTTGAAGCAAACTTAGTCAGCATGTAGTCCGTCATAAATTTGTTGCCTACTTCTAGCCTAGACCTGTAAGCTCACTGAGACTCTGAATTTGAATTGTTTGTAGTCATTGTTCCTGTTGTTTTCCGCTTGAGGTATCTCAGCGTATGTATAGTTTACATATTTGAATTTTGTACAGCCTGCCCAGCTCTGTTTTTATGTTAGGGGTTCCCACTTTATAAAGAATCTCAGCTTTGCCAAAATATTGCTCCTTCTTCTTCTCTCTCTCTCTCTTCTTCTTCTTCTTCGTGCACTGATTATGTGTGGTCCAATTGGTATCACAGATAACGACATAATAAATATATAATTTGAGATTTTTTTCACAAACAAATGGAAATGTAGAAAATATGAAAGAATAAGAAAAATTCAAAGGTATGAAGACTATAACATATACCTCCAGAATGGTCGATTGAATATAGTCATCAAATGCCCCCTCCCCCCTGCCCACCAATTAATGTGCAGTAGTATCCTACAATGTTGTGGTTGGTTGGTTTTGTGTGTGTGTGTGTGTGTGTGTGTGTGTGTGTGTGTGTGTGTGTGTGTGCGTTTGTGTGCGTTTGTGTGTCTGTCTGTCTGAGACCTCCTCATCAGTTCTGGCCAAAACAAAATTGAAGTGGAAAAAAATGACTGCTAGCTTGTCTCCAGGGAAGGGGGTGGGGTGGCGGTGAAATCGATGCAAAACACTGACTAGATAAATCAGGTCGACACACATGTGTGCAGGAGTGTCAACTTCGATGTGACCTCTGATTTAGAACCTACACCGAAGATCATATCGCTACACGTTTTCGCTATAGGATCTTTGCGTACACCAACTGTCATAAAGTTCAAATCAGGACAGTCATGGAGCCGCACAGTCATAAAGTTCAGGTCAGGACAGAGTTACAGAGCTGCACAGTCATAAAGTTCAGGTCAGGACCGAAATATGGAGCCGTACAGTCATCAAGTTCAGGTCAAGACAGAGTCATGAAGCCTCAGTCATGAAGTTCAGGTCAGGACAGTAAAGGAGCTGTACAGTCATAAAGTTCTGGTCAGGACATTCAAGGTGCAGTAGTCATAAAGTTCAGGTCAGGACAGTCATGGAGCCGCACAGTCATAAAGTTCAGGTCAGGACAGAGTTATGGAGCAGTAGAGTCATAAAGTTCAGGTCAGAGCAGAGTTACAGAGCTCAGGTCAGGACACTCAAGGTGCTGTACAGTCATAAAGTTCTGGTCAGGACACTCAAGGAGCTGTACAGTCATAAAGTTCAGATCAGGACAGTCAAGGAGCTGTACAGCCATAAAGTTATGGTAATAAAGTTCAGATCAGGACAGAGTCAAGGAGCTGTACAGTCATAAAGTTCTGGTCATAAAGTTCAGATCAGGACAGTCATGGAGCTGTACAGTCAGTTTAGCTGCCACTCATACTGAACTGCTGAGACTGGTGCCGGATGAACTCAACCATCTCCTTCTCATTTTCAGTACAAGAACCAGAACACTGTAGCGCAGTTTTCAACAAACAACCCGCCCTGCCTTAAAGCTGCTTGAATGTTTTGATGAGATTGCCCCTGTGCCTTTCTGGAGATTCTGCTCCAGACTCATTGAGAAGAGCCATTGTCAAACCTCTCCTACAGACAGCGTCTCTTGATCCCAAATTTCTCATAAATTTTGAGCCTGTCATACCTGCCTTTTGTGGCAAAACTGTCTGGGGGACAAAATGGTCCTTTCTCAGCTGTTTGAACACCTCGAGCGCAACAATATGTGCCACCTTTTTCAGTCGGTGTGTCAACCACAGCAGAGTACAGAGACAACTCTGCATCGTGATCTTTCGACCAGTAGTGATTTTGACCACATTTTGGCTTTGACTCTTCTTGATAGGAGTGCAGCGTTTAGTGACCCAGTAGCCACTATCGTCAGTTTGATTATACGCTGTCGGTGTATTTCCAGTTCATGCCACCGGCCTACAGGCTCCAGTTCAGGAAATATATTGGTATCCAATTTCCATAGTTCTGAACTCTTTTTCACACACACACACACACACACACACACACACACACACACACACACACACACACACACACACACACACACACACATGTATGCAAACAGAAAGATCTAGGTGAGATCGAAACCACGCTTTTAATTTTATTCAATAATCAGATACTGTACGTTGGCAGCCCGAAGAGTAGACGCGTACGTACGTCTCAAAATGGGCTCAACAAGCTATCATACCAACCAGTCCAGAAAATTACGTTGATTCAGTAACCAGATACTCTACACCAAGAGCCCAGAGATTAGATGTATAAATACATATCAAAATTGGTTCGCCAGCTGTCACATTGTTTCATCTGCCAATCACATTACCATCAGTTGCTGATCACGTCAATTTAACCATCCTATTCCACTTTTGTGATAAAGCGGAGGACTGAAATCCAAGGCGATGGGGAGAGAGGGAATTTGGACCCAATGCTGCGCTGTCACAGCCAGAATGAGTTTGCATTAGAATGGTAGTGGTCACTGGTGTGGGCCAATTTTTATGTATCATTACTGTGGGGGTAAGGGAGCGTGCAGTCAAAAGGTACTGTGCAATAACTCTTGTGAGGAGAAAGGTGAATAGAGCCTAAAGTAAGTCAGTAAACATGGTGCTTAACGTCCACATAAACCACAAGGCTTATTAGGGCCAGGGAGAAGGGAGTGGATATGGGGGGGGGGGGGGGGGGGGGCAGAAGATTATACTGATACCTATCGCTACGCTGTCACCACCAGAATGACTTCTGCATTAAGGTGGGCAGCGATGAGAGTCATTTTAATGTTTCATAATTGTGAGGGACAAAGTCACAAGACAGTGCCCACAGTTCCACAACTTTTGAAGAGAAAGGAGAGCTGAAGCAGATTCGAACCGAAGTCCCTCTGCTTACCAGCCTAACGCCTTACCACTAGGCCAAACCGGCTCACGAACAATACCTGCACCAATACCTGCTGTTTGGCCGAGCGGTAAGGCCAGTTCGAGACTACTTCAGCTCCCTTTTCGCTGCAAAGGTTGTGGTTTATGGACACTGTAGTGTGATTTTGCACCTGAATGAATACAACATCAAAATGGCTCACACCGCTCACTGCCAAACCATCCTAATGCAGAATCATGATTGTAATGACACTGTAGTATATGGTATAGTCATCCCCCCCCACCCCTCCCACCCCACCCCGGATGTTTGTTGTCTCTGCTAGTTCCTCTCACAGACCAACAACCAGACCAAACTGATTCATGCATTTACTCCCACTAATTTTACTGTCAACAATCTTACCATCTTACAGTCCTACCTCTTACAATCTTACCTCAATGGACGATGTCCCCACGGACAGTGAACGAGTGATGGCAAAATTTGTAAAACTATTTCATCACAAAATCACACAACTGGCATTAAATCAAATCAAAATGAATCAAACTTGTCAACAATATTTTATTAGGAACAACAGCAAATGATTTCAGACAAACTAACCTAAAAAGAAAGAAAAAATATATTTTCAAGGCACCACAATATTCTAATGGTACCATTTATATCTCGCCATGCTGAATGTCACAAGTATCGACTTGATCAAACTGATTACGTCAGTATCAGTGATACATCCATGCAGTATAAAAAGCTTGATTTCAGTCAGTGTAAACTGTAATTTCACTCTACTGACAATTTTGATACACAATACATCCACGCTGAAAGTCACACGCACTTTAACATTTTTCCACCAAATCACAGCTGTCACAGTGTCATGTTACAGGCATCCTTCCCAACAAGCATCTAACTCAAACGGACAGGCAGCACTCTGAAAAACGTTTACTTCTTGTCGTATTTGTAGAATCCTTCCCCAGACTTCATACCCAATTTTCCATCAGCCACTAGTTTGTTCAAATACTCGCTCTGCTGGAAGATCTGCATGTCGGGGTACTTCTGAGACCAGCCTGAAAGTAATGACACAAAAACAACATGATCTGCTGAGACATGCAAAAAAAAATAAAAAAAATATGGATGATTGCTACATTTCTAGCACTCTGAAACAAGATCTAAACGCATAAACAGTTAAAAGGAATGCTAATTTATAATTTATGGGGCTTACCACCAAAACTTGCACATTTTGCGTTGCATTACTATTAGCGTTTCATTTAAGCCTTTATGAATTTTTAACTAGCAAAAATCCAAACACATAAATGGTTAAAAGTTGGTTGAAGTTCAAGACTCATAAATGGTTAAAACTTATAAAAGAAGTGCTAATAGTAATATGACAATACAAAGCGTGCAAATAAAGGTATAACTACATAATATAGCATCTGTTCAAGGCCATGTGATTGAGGTAATTTTGCTAGTTGAACTAGCAAAATTACCTCAATCACATGGCCTTGAACAGATGCTATATTATGTAGTTATACCTTTATTTGCTTTAAAGAAACATATAAATACTCAAACAAGGAGATTCTACAAAACATTAACAAAGTGTATTCTATTTTTTTCCAAATTAACATTCCTGGCTTTTTACACCCTACAAGAACATTTTGCCAACCACATTCACTGATGAACATATATATTCAAAAGTCCATGACAACTGCAACGGAACCCTCTACAGCAAACTCTATAGAAACAAAATTCTGCTGAAGACAAAAGTGATTCAAATATCCTTGCTGCACCCTTTCCTTGAACGTCTGCTTTTTTTACATTTAACAGAGATAAATTTAAATTTCAGGCAGACTTCTACAGGAAGAAACTGGTTCTGATGGTGCCGTGGCACTTTGTTTTCAGCAGATTCCAACAGCCAATCAAATCTGTTCCTACCGTCCATGATGAACTTGGTGGTGTCCAGCCCAACGTAGTCGGCCAGCTCAAAGGGCCCCATGGGATAACCAGCACCCAGTTTCATGGCCACGTCGATGTCGCGTGCGCTGGCATCACCTGAACAGACATAGCACTTCGCAGACACCTGCAGTAATATAATGCACTTGTGCAGTAAGCTTTCAGACCTCATTACAATATGACTGGCAGGGGCTGGGGAAAACCCAAACCCAAAACATTCTGAATGCTGACTGAAGTCCCGCTGACTACAAGCAAAAATGAAACAGTCTGACAAAGATTGTGTTCTTCAGTGTTGTCAACTGGACTGGGTTCACAGTGGCTGTTTAGCATTTCTGCTAATGCTGACTTTGCAAAAAGTTCATTTCTCAAAGATCTTGACTCATCTTCTACAAGTCTGTTAAATAAACAATTCTGTCTGGACACAGAGGCGAAGGTCATTGATTCAGTGGCATCTAAAAACAGTTTATTTAAAAATAGGCTTCTGGTCCAAAGGAACCCCAAAACAGGAGTTCTTAAGTACTTATAAAAAAAAAAGAGTAAAAGTTCAAATGATCTTGAAAGCGATTTTTTCAAAACACTATCTTATTTTCTGCTTGACCTGTCATGGCTGAATGGGCATTAAAAACCAATTATCTATATACGTAACCTATTTCTGCTGAATGCCTTCTTTGCACTAATTATGCAAAGGACACGACCAGTATCAATGATTTTATCTCGTATCTTTTCAGTAACCATGAAAGGACATGACCTGTATTTATCTCATTGGAAAGTCTTTTTTATAAGACCGAACTATGCAGAATAATTTTCAAAAAGAAAGAGATCACTCTCGACCAGCAGTCACCAGAAAGTGCTGCAGAGGAAAATTCAATTACAAGTTTATTCATCATGTAATTGAAAGAAAAGAGTATAATGAAGATGCATACACTTTTGTGCAAGCTTCTCAAAACCTGCCATTACACACTCTACTGAATTCATCTCTTTCCATCATGTGCACATTTGAACTTGCCACTTTCTAACAGGCTCAAGTTACTGAACTCACTTCTTTCCAACACATGCACATGACTGAACACACAGCTTTCCAACACATGCACATCACTAAAACTCTCCCTTTTTCAACATGTGCACATTACTGAATCAACCTCTTTCCAGTGCATGCACATTACTTAAACTCACCTCTTTCCAACAAACCCACCACCTTACAACATGTACATGTTACTGAAATCCACCTCTTTCCAACATGTGCGCATAACTGAAACCTGCCCTTTTCCTCCTGAAACCCTCCCTTTTCCAACATGTGCACATTACTGAAAATCACCTCTTTCCAACCCATGCACATTACTGAAACCCATCTCTCTCAAACATGCACACATTACTGAAACTTACCTCTCTCAAACATGTGCCCATTACAGAAACTCACCTCTTTACAACATGTGCACATTACTGAAACTCAAATTTGCTTCTCCCTAATAATTACACTGCTCCTATTTCCAACATGCTCACAGTAGTGAAACTCACCTCCTTCCAACAGGTACACATTACTGAAACTCGCATCTTTCCAACATGCGCAGGTTACTGAACTTGCCTCTTTTTATTAAGCACACATTACTAAATGCTCCTGTTTCCAAAACACTCCTGTGACTGAACTCATCTCTTTCTAACAAGTAAAATGCGCATGTTACTGAACCCATCTCTTTCCAACAGGCACACATTACTGAACTCCTCTTTTGTACAGAGGTTACAGAATTTGCCTCTTTCTAACATAAACACATTACTGAAATGAACTAACTTATTTTCTAGCACGTGCATGTTACTGAGCCTGCCTCTTTCTAACATGCACATTATTGGACTCGCCCCTTTCTAACACATACATTACTGGACTCAGCCCTTTCTAACATGCACACATTCCTTAACTCACCTTTTTCATGCATGTGCACATTACTGAACATGCCTCCTTCCAACATACATACATTATCAAAACACATAAAAGATTCAAAAGAATGCTTATGTATTATGACACAGACACAAGATCTCCAAATTTGTCTGGGTAATCCCCTTTGTCAAGCAACAAAACGACGCTTACACAACAGTTTGAACGGTTAAAAAACGATGAAAAATGAGATGACTTATCTTCTGTTTGGTTAAGTTGTTGTTCAGTGCTTAGAAGTATGCACACATTATTTAACTCACCTCGTTCCAGCATGCGTACAGCCTCCATCATGTAGGGGACTAACAAGCGATTGACAATGAACCCTGGAGTATCCTGAAAAAACAGGACCCAAGAGTCAGTTGATTCTTGCCAAGATAAAGCCTGTACAACTAAACCACATGCAACTCTGGGGTTGCAGAGGCTGGGAGGGTCAGTTTTTCTGAATTTCAGTAGGTAAATCAATATCCACAATCTAAAAGTGTTATACAAAAGCATGCAAGTTGTGGTGTTTGACACTGCTGACAGTATGTTTTTACCAGCCAATAAAAGCCGTCGTCTGATTTGGGTGCTGAAGCCTGCAGTTCTTATCCTATACAAAGTTCAGCCAGAATCCGTGCAGATGTTCTTGCAACACATTTCCAGAGCTCTGCATGTACTGCATTATCTTTTACCTGATCATAAGACCCCCCTCCCTCCATGCTTGAATTTATACACTGCATGTTCACAACACACTGACAACAGCAAAAATGCCAAGACTTGGTCTGTGTCACAACACACCAACACCAGCAAAAACACCAAGGCTTGGTCTGTGTCACATACAGCATATTAAAACCAGCAAAAAAACAACAGTTTGAGCTGTGTCACAGCACATTAACACCAGCAAAAACACCAAGGCTTGGGCTGTGTTACAACACAATGACACCAGCAAGAACACCAAGGCTTGGTCTCTGTCACAGCAAAAACACTACAGTCTGAGCTGTCACAGCACATTTAACACCAGCAAAAACACCAAGGCTTGGGCTGTGTCACAACACCAGCAAAAACACCAGGGTTTGGGCTGTGTCACAACACAGTAACACCAGCAAGAACACCACGGCTCCACTAAAATGTTGTCATGTGCTGCTTAGTGATGCAGGAACTACCTTCAGCCATGATAAGCTTGCATCACAGCATCCACCTTCCACAAATTCAGGTAAAATCCTTCCAGGATTGCATGTGGCTGCCCACATGGCAGGGCAATAAAACAGACACACATGATTCCTCTCACCCTACAGAATGCACTTGTCAATGTACAACTGCATATATATCATAATACACACATAGTTGACCCCAAGTGAGTTCAGCAGGAAATGCTACAACAACAACAAACAGCAGCA
Organism: Alviniconcha strummeri; assembly: GCA_963584105.1. Classification (NCBI taxonomy): domain Eukaryota; kingdom Metazoa; phylum Mollusca; class Gastropoda; family Provannidae; genus Alviniconcha; species Alviniconcha strummeri. The sequence continues at coordinate 15,717,419 of OY757541.1, read as the reverse complement.
TGTACGCATGTACACGCTTGCATGGGGATCCATATGACCATGATTTATTAAGCAGCATCTGGTATTTGACAAAACCACTAAATGCAAAACTAAGTGAGATCCAGTGCATCAACTGTGTGCCTGAAAACACATTTAACCCACTTGGCCCCAGATCAGCAGCTGCCCTTTCGCTACAAAATCCCACGCGAAGGGAAGTAACTGTGTCTAATGATCCTGGTATACAACTTTAAAAATCAATATTAAACACCAAACATAAGTTTCAGCTCACTTCGTATTTTTCCCAGTTTGCGAATACAGTGTTCTTGTGTATCCAACAGGTTTCGATTCTCTTCACTCAAAAATAAAAGCATTAAAAGAAAATACCAAGTCAGAAATGTTCGCATTTGAATGTCAGGTTTTAGGGTGCCTCCAGGGTAACCGACTACAAAAATTTCCAAAGATGAAGCTCCATGAGTTTGTTGGTGCCCACGGTAAGAGAGTGAGCCAAATTCGCAGTTCAAATCTCAAAGGATGAAGTTCCAACACCATCTATCATGTGGCCATATCGCGGCTTTGAAAATTTACAGCATCTCTCAAACTCCACCAAACTTAAACCAAAGGATATCGCCAGAAGTAGTAAACAACAGCAGAAACAAGGCTACAAGTCTTGCAAGAATCCCATCCCTATTTGCATAAGCCAGGATGCTAGTACGGAGCATCTACTAGCCCGCTGCTACTGGGCGGTCTGGGGTCGCGCAGTAAGCAAAAGAGTGGGTGGTGATGGGCAGTCTGGGGCCAAGTGGGTTCTAACAGATCAGATGATGAACTTGGGATTAAAACTAATGGTTGCAGAATGCATACTAAAGGAGTAAAAGTTATAGAGCTTGCACTGACACTGCATCATAAGCATGATATACAGCTATCTCTCTCTCTCTTTTCAGGAAGCCAGGGGGTCTGCAATATGGTAACACACACAATCCAGAGAAGATGAACTGTATTATAACGCCAGCAGCAGTAGCCTGTACTGTACCTTGCACTCCACTGTTGTCTTCCCCATCGCCTGACCAAACTGTACCAAGCGCTCAAACGTTTCACTGCTGGTTTCTGGTATCTTCACAACCTAACAAGAATAGATAAATCATTCCGAAAAATGTTACATGTTTTGAAAAATCCAATCAAAGATGACTGTAAATTTAAGTGATTTAACTTTGAACTCAAATCCACAAAATATTTTTTCCAGAACTGGCATGGATGACAATTATTATTGTCATAACACTTTTAACAGATGTGTAAATCAAAACCACCACCCTAAATCAAGTCACAGAGTAGTGATCTTTTGACAAGACAAGTTTAGTGAAGGGCTTGTTTACATGGAATCATGAAGCATAGGTGTAAAAAAAAAAAAAGGTGGTCTGAAAATAGGGGTGGTCCTTCATCAACAGTTCTGCTGTATTACACTGCAACTTTAATCTGCATACTTTGGTCGTTGTGACTATTTCTAGATTGTTAATGTTTTTTCTGGACAGAAGAATCCACAACTGTTAAAATCAGTCCTCTTTTCCAAATAATAAACAGTGTTTATTCTGTGTGGATAGCTGATTTCTAATTTTAAAAGTTAAACAACTTTCATCATGAAGAGGAAACTGGTCCAAGGAAGCAAATGCCTTTATGACAAACAAAATAACTTTCCCCTAACCTCAACCAGTTTCATGATGGCCACAGGATTGAAGAAGTGCAGACCTCCAAAGCGATCTAGTCGACCTGTCGCTGCAGCAATGTCTTTGATGGGTAGTGAAGAGGTGTTGCTGGCAAAAATGGTGTGCCTGAAAATATAAAGTCAGAAGTAAATAAACATGGTGCTTAATGTCCACAGAAACCATAAGGCTTATTAGGGATGGGGAAAAGGGGGGGAAGGGGGTATGGAGGTGCAGGGAGAGGGAGATTATATACCTATCGCTATACACTGTCACCACCAGAATGATTCCTGCATTAAGATGGGCAGCAATGAGAGCCATTTTAATGTTTCAGTAGGAAGTGATGCACAAAGTCAAAGGACAGTGTCCACAAACCACAACCTTTTTGAAGAGAAAGGAGAGCCGAAGCGGTATCAAACCGAGGTCCTTCAGCTTACCAACCTAATGACTTACCGCTAGGCCAAACCGGCTCACTCAAGTCAGAAGGAACAAGTAAGCAACTTGATGCTTTACGCCCAGTCAACCAGTACAGTTATATCAGGGCAATACACATTTTGTCAGCACACAATAGTCAATAAGCTAATACATGCTAAAACTGGTATAATTATACACATTTATAGTCAGATTTGTTTTTTAAACAGACTAAGTCAGAAGGAATAAATGACAGATGCCAAGCACAGCAAAAACAATCAAGAACTACAAACAAAAAATGGGGTGGGGTGGGTTTTTTTGTTTGAAATAGGGGGCGGGGTTCTTTCTTTTTCAAAATCGAGGCCAACCAACCCTAACTTCAATGTGACAATGACGAGCCATTAAAACTGTTCTCTACTGGAAGCATTCACAGAACACCACCACCAGCTGTTCCTTTCTGATCAGTTCACTTAAGGATCAATGCCACTGGACCGTGTGGAAGACTTGTTTTTTTCTGCCAACTGTTTTTGCCACGATACAGTAGCACGACTCCAAAATCATTTTTGTTTGTTTTGTTATTAATACTTCATTAATGCCTTGCAGCAAATTCTGGTCACCTTACATGACCTCAGTAAGGCGAAAGCAGCTGCAAGAGCAGTACTACCATTGTACAAATACAGACTAGCCAGTGTGTACAGTATTTTCATGTGTCCAAACAATGGTATGGCTGCCAATGTTTGGAATTCTTAATATATACACAGATGCTGATGCATGTGACTGCACGCAGGGGCTGTGCAGACACAGTATGAGTCTGCATTGAAAGCTGGCTCAGGGAGAAAACTCCCTTGCTACACCAAGGAACTGAACCCCTCAGTAGTATGCCTTAGCTTTTTGGTCCAGCACTTTACCAACTGCGCTACCCACACCTATGTTCATCTGTGTTACTCACTTCGGCGCTGCCGCATCCAGAGCTGTGAAGAGTTCTTTCTTAATACCCAAATTTTCAACAATGGCCTCCACCACCAGGTCTGTTTTCTTGGCAGCAGCTGCAGCGTCCGTGTTGGTTTCTATCCGACCCATCATAGGTCAATATAAAAGTTGATCTGAAAATGGACAAATGTTTCCATTTACATTCTTTATACAGCTCTGCTATCACATTCACAGTATGAATACTTAGGCAACATGATACACACTTATTTAATATGGGGGTGGGGGTGAGTTAAAACATCTGTGTTCTCCAATTTGAATAGCTACGTCAAAGACAGTTTGGACTACAATACAGTACAATACAGTAATACTTTATTAATCCTGAAAAAATAAATTCAGACTGTCTTTTTGGTAAAAGGTACAATTACTACTACTAGGTGCTCCTGCAAGCATACATAATTACTTTTTTGAACAAACAACTTCTGCAACACACACACACACACACACACACACACACACACAAACAAACAAGCACACACACACACGCTTATATTTATTTTATACAACCAATTTTGGAACTCGCACCTCTCCATCATCAGCAAACTTTTTCTTGGCGACTCTGCCCAGACTTTTCTGGATGGCAGCTTTGGACTTGGCCAGAATGTCATCATTCTGATCCACCATTGCCACATTGTGGCCTGTTGCTGCAGCCACCTGTATGCAACAGCAGTGAACACACTTTAGTGGGGCCACTGATAAAAGTGCATCCTGATGACAGACTGTCCCCCTCTTAAAGAACACTTTTTCTGACACCTTCCCTTTCATGTTTCCATGTCAGTAAAGCTTTCACCACAGACCATCTCTCTTTTAAGACTGCTTTTTCTGACACCTTCCCTTTTATGTTTCCATGTCAGTGAATCACCAGGGACCATCCCACTTTTAATACCACTTTGTCTGACACCTTCCCTTTCATGTTTCCATGTCGGTGCATCACCAAGGACCATCCCACTTTTAATACTGTCCGTCTATGAAAGACCACTTTTTCTGACACCTTCCCTTTCATGTTTCCATGTCAGTAAAGCTTTCACCACAGACCATCTCTCTTTTAAGACTGCTTTTTCTGACACCTTCCCTTTTATGTTTCCATGTCAGTGAATCACCAGGGACCATCCCACTTTTAATACCACTTTGTCTGACACCTTCCCTTTCATGTTTCCATGTCGGTGCATCACCAAGGACCATCCCACTTTTAATACTGTCCGTCTATGAAAGACCACCTTTTCTGACACTTTCCCTTTCATGTTTCCATGTCAGTGAAGCCCTCATCAAGGACCATCCCTCTATTAACCATTTTACTGCCATGCTTGCCACCCCATCACTCGGAAAACAACCAATAAAAGTGCCAAATTTTAAATCCTTAAGGTCCCCCCCCCCCCCCTTCCATGAGCATGTGACAGGATTTGAAATCCTTAAGGTCCCCCCACCCCTTCCATGAGCATGTGACAGGATTTGAAATCCTTAAGGTCCCCCCCCCCCTTCCATGAGCATGTGACAGGATTTGAAATCCTTGAGGTCCCCCCCCCCCCCCCCCACCCTTCCATGAGCATGTGAAAGGATTTCTATCAAAATTAGGTTTGTTATAGGACCATCAAATACACTGTTTGATAGCCTATATGTGTACACTTTTCAGCCCAGAAATTTTACATGCTGTGGCAGTGATGGAGTTAAGACAATTTTTTCTGACACCTTCCCTTTCATGTTTACATGTCAGTGAATCCCTCACCAGGGATAATACCACTTTTTCTGACACCATAACTTTCTTGTTTCCATTTGAACCCCTCACCAAGAAGCATCCCTATTTTAAGACCACTTTTACAAAACATTCCCTCATATTTCCATGTAAATGAACCTCTGAGCCCATCCATTATTGAATTTATTGTGTTCTTGCTTGATGGTGGTCTAGAGGTTTCACTACACTAAAGTAACCAAATTACATTATACACAGAGAGAGAGAGAGAGAGAGAGAGAGAGAGAGAGAGAGAGAGAGAGAGAGAGAGAGGAGAGAGAGAGAGAGAGAATGTTGAACAGTCCAAGCATGTCCTGGTTCAATAGAAACTTTTAATCCAAATTTTCACCCATGAGGGCTTTGTCAAGGCTTGCCTGGTCAGCTGGATTCCTACAACACGCCTTATAATTATATACTGTTATTGCCAGGTTTGGCCTGGAATGAGTGTGACCAGGTAACTCTCGACTGTAAATCATATCAAAACTATAAAACTTAAAAGTATAATCATTAAATTTAACTGATGATGGTGGTTCAAATCCCAGTTCAGACAGTATTTGACCTTCCTACTGCCGTAGTTCTATGATGGACACAGTATCCTGACTTGCCAATGCAACAGCCCTATTTTGATTAGACTGAGCGGCTAATTCATGTGCTATCTGTGTTTCCATGCCACCTGCCATTAGGCCTTCTTTTAATCAATGGACAATGGTGACCATGAGATCTTTAATGCAAATCTGTTGCATGCTGTGTACATAAAGGCAAGATGGGCACTGAGGTGTCTGCTCAATTGAGTGCAGCCTCCAGGTCCAAGGAGCTAAAAAACAGCCAAGTGCTCTGTCATGTTCTGGGGTTAAAGCTTGGCCACTGAATTTACAGTTGAGCATGTTAGCCAACCTGCCATGAATTCCTGTGCGTAAGTGTATGGGTCACTATGTGTGAGTGTGCACGTATCCACACTGGGTGTGTACTGTGCATGTGTGTTTGTACGTATGTGCCCATGTGTATACAGGCTGTGTGTGTGTGTGTGTGTGTGTGTGTGTGTGTGTGTGTGTGTGTGTGTGTGTGTGTGTGTGTGTGTACATGTGCATAGTGTGTGTGTGTGTGTGTGTGTGTGTGTGTGTGTGTGTGTGTGTGTGTGTGTGTGTGTGTGTGTGTGTGTGTGTGCAAGCATGCTCATGTCGGACTCGGAGCCTGGTACAACAGACCCAGTGCGAAAGTATCCATCTTTGTGACCCCGGTCCACTTGCTCTCTCAGCTCAGAGCCAACACAGGCGTTATCACAAAAGTACATCCTGATCAGCACGAGCGACGGACACACAGTGACCCTGGGCAAGTACTCTGCCTGGTTTTACAGCAATGTTTCCGCAAGCGTGAGGTTAGGGGACAAAGTCCACCACCTCATGAAACGTTTTCGCCGGCAATGTTACCACCGCAGCAAAACTTCACGAGTTCGGTCAGCCGTTTACTTACTGCAACTTACTTGTGCAATGCCAGACCCCATGAGTCCTCCTCCAATCACTGTCACATGTTTTATGGCGCTAGAGATGGAGGAACTAGTGGAGAACTTGCGACAAAACACTTGCGACATGTGCGCCATCGTTGCTTGTTCTGGGTGCCCTCAGAGTAGTTATCGGTCTTCGCTCGCGTAATACCGGTACCGTGCTTGTCTCTGATCGCGATCGACTGTTATTTCCTCCACGCGGAAGATTTTTCTATAGTAGTGCACTCCCTTGGGTGGGCGTAGCCTGTTGGACATTTCAGTGCTCTACAGGGCCAGTTCAACAAAAGTCAGCGACATAATTCTATTACTTTCGCTTTCTTCAAAGCAGTACCTTTACGAATCTTTCGGCGGCAGTTACATCAATGACGTGAGTTTACCGTTGTTAGGAAACCACCTGGCTTTCTTACTTGTGCAGTGATTGTTTGGCTAGGCCACTGATCACAATATATACATACAGAAAAACTGTATTCAGTCTAAACATACTTCTAAAATCAAATAAATGCCTTCACACACACACACACACACACACACACACACACACACACACACACACACACACACACACACACACACACACACACACGCACACACACACAGCACACATACTCAACACCACCAAATCACCAGTAAAAACAAATTAGACATTCTTTATGCAATTCAGCACAGCACATGAACTGTAGCATCATCTGTTGCAAAATCAAAATCAAGTTTGATGCCATCACTTTTAATTTCACATCAATGATTTTAAAATTACAGACAACACCAAAAGGTCAAACTGATACCTGTTGAGAGGGACCCAACAAACAAATATATATACACTGTACATATTATGTACAGAAATCAGCATTAAATTCTAAAAATGAAATCATGAACAGAAAGTCGACTCAAGCATTTAAAGTAATAATAATGATCAAACCCAGTTATGTGCCCAGTAATTTAAAAAAGACCCCAAGCAAAAATGCCAGTTGGCCTGAAAACATGCACATAATTATTTTCAGGGTGCAGCCATGTTGGATTGCTCTTTACCAATGAAGAGCAGAAAAGTCTGGCTCATGCTATACATATACACGCGGCCTTGTTCAGGACATCACAGACTTCATCAAAATAGCAGCATACAGTCGTGTCTTACTGACTTTCAAACACTGATTCATAACTAACTAGAAGTTTGACTGAAAAACTGCTCTGAGTGTATTTTGTTTCCATTCCTGTCAAAAGGTACTGCAACATTTCTTTGCTCAAGGTCCCCTCTAAAGGTATACATGTCCCTAAGCCACAAAGGCTCACAGGGCCATTTTTACCAGCTAAAGCAGATCTATAAAAACACAACCCATGAGGGCTATGCTCCTCCTGGATGTGACGCCAGTGTATCACAGGCTAACTTCCAAAAGAAAGCCGTGCCATATTTACAGCTAGTCAATTGGTGCAAATGAAGGCAGGACAGGAGCTTGGCCCTGTGTTTACCCCTGAAAGTGAAAGCCTTAAACATTCACCTTACGGTTTTCAAAGCACCTTGATTACTACCATACTACTGGCACTAATATTTGTACTACATAATACTTCAAGCTGCAGTCACTGATTTGTGCTCACTTCAGTCATGTTTGGCTTGGCAATTTCTCTGTCTGTCAGGAAAGCTTTAAAGCTTCAGTTCCCAAGGGTATACCTTCAGGCTGTGAAAGTTTGTGCATGCGCACCTGTGTCAATCTTAATTTGGGCAAAGGGGCAGGGCGGGCTCTGAGTGGCATAAAGCGCGAACAGAAAGACGCAGTTTAGCAACTGTTTGAAAGTAACAGCTGGCCTTGGAATGTTGAAGTGACCAATGTAAGCGAAACTGAAAGCACAGCACTATCCACATCACAAGATAAGCCCCACCCATTTGTATTGAAATTGTCCTCGCTTCAAATCTTTTGAGTCTTAAGACAAAATTTACTTTCACCAACACACTGATTTAGCAGATAGAAAGCTGAGAGTAAATTTCAGGTCTGTGCCAAGTGTCATATATGTGATAAACCTGCAGTGATGCAACCATGAAGAGAATTTGTTTCAAATTTCCCAGCCCTCTATTTACAGCAGGCTGACCCTTTAAACATGTCCATGCCCTTAGCAAAGATGAAACCAGCACCTTGAACCTTGATTACTACCATACTACTGGCACTAATATTCATACTACGTAACACTTCAAGATGCAGTCATTGACTTGTGCTCATTTTGGCCATGTTTGTTTTGGCAGTTTCTCTATCTCTATCAGGCAGTGCTCAAAGATGTCTAAGCATCTTCAAATAACACAATAGCATTCTCTTTGTGGTTCTGTGAGTTTATACTTCTTATTTTTGCCTAACAGGCTGTCACAGCCACACTGATGACAATGATTTTGTTTTACAGAGGTGACACAAAGCACATTGCAACCTCAATGTGCAATTGTTTCTTGGTCAATGGCTTGGCAAAGGTGTGTCTAGTTCTTTGCTTGAATGTGCATTAAATTGCCTTACATCAATGGATTTTCTTTGTTTCACATTTGCCATTTTCAAACTCTGAGCAAGACCATGCACAGTACCGCTGCTTTGCACACGCATGCACTGCCATAAAGCAAAGCAACATTCTTCAGAAAACGTACATGTAATTCACACAAATCTTGAGCAACATGGGGGGAAAAAAGAAAGAAAACAACTTCTAAATATTTTGATTTGTATCTACTGCCATCATACTGAAGGCAACCACTTTAGAAATCCCAAGTAATACCGTGAGCCTTTATTACTCTCCTTTTGAACACAAGACTGCTGGAAGAAAGAAAATATTGTTTTAACTGATAAGTACATTCTTCAAATCATTACAGGTCAGTTAACAGCACCAAAGTGTTCCAAGCTTTGGAATGAAGCCTTACCAAATGTTAGTACAGCATATTATAACCACCATAGCAGTACATAATCGGTATTTGTACCCAAAGCCATGAGGCTAGTTGGGGCCTCACTCAGAGATTTAATTAACTCCACTGAGCAAGCATGAACTCTCCCTCCATACACAAGACTGCTGGAAACCCTGGCCTTTCAATCACCTCCAAAGAGGCACTGGGGAGGACCAAGGGACCAAAAGGGAAAACCACACCCAAACCTGCACTGTCACCACCAGAATGCTTCTGTGTTAATAGGGGCAGAGGTGTAAGTCAGCTCAATGTTCCATTAATTGTGAGAGGCCAAGTCAAAAGACTGTGTACATAAACCACAAGTTTCTGAAGGGAAGCCAGTCAAAGCTCAGGAGCTGTGTGAAAGTCGAGGAGGCTGTCCTGGGCTCCCTGTCCCTAATAGTCCTTATGGTCTCTGTGGATGTAAAGCAACACTGAATGAAACTGAAGAGAAGCGAAAGTGGAATCAAAACCAAGGTCCATTTTGCTCGCCAGCTCTATGCCTTGCTGTTGGGCAAACCTAGCCAGCAGAGCTTTAGGACCAAAATTATTCCAGTCATTTATCACTCCTTGCCAGAGTGAATTCTGACATCTTTTTCAAGTCTTTCCTAGCTTATAGTTGTGTCCTCCTGTTTGACTTTGTCTTGCGATCTCCATAAATCCGTCACCCTAAAGTCTTCTCTTCCTCGAAAAACTGTGCATATATCTGTTTTGAGTGCACGCTCTGTGTAAACCATGTTCAGAGGTATTTTTATTTTTCTCAAAGCTGCTAAATAAGATGAGCGAAAAGTTTGAAATGAAGACAGAATGGAGGAACAATTTCCAAAGAGATGGTGAAGCAAACCAGAGATACCCAAGTCCTTCTCGACTCTGCCACCCCCCACCCCCAAGAAAAAACAAACAGTGAAAACTGTGCCCAAGAGGGGTCAAACCCTTAATCCATAGCACCATCCCTTCAACTGCAATACCTTGAAAATGAACTGCATCACTGGGCCTCAATATGATGTACTGAGCAAAAAAAACTAAACATGAAAGTGGTAGTAGCATCCAAACACATCACATCCCTACCCCCAATAAACATATTCCACTAGGGCTGTTAAAGTACATGCACACATACATATGGTACACAAAGAAAAGGCCACTGAAATACTTTCAGCTAAAGGCCAAAGGTTGTGTGTTCACACACACACACACAAAATGAAACACTGAAAAGAGCAAGCAGAATTATCACAAGTCACTGACTGTGTCAGCTGCACAGTTCCACAGCCACCAACAAGATTACACAAATAAACACCAAGGTCACCGACACTGTTACCCAAATAAACACATCACCAACAACGTTATCAAAGTCACAATTTTCACTGGAAAACAGTGGGCCAGACTCCTGTTTTGTGGACCCTCCAGTTTGCCTTTCAGGGCCAAAATCACAACTGCATCAATGGTAATGGAATCAGCATGGAATTCAGTCCAGGTCTGGCACAATCAGAAAACACAAGAATCACTAACTTGACTGTCACACAATTTGTTCAGCAGCACATACAATGAACACACGCTAACTCCCAGTACAGCAGAAACACAGCATGCGCTTAATCCCAGGACAACAATCAGACAAACCCCATCGCTCTGTCTTGATCCTTTGAACGTCCAGTGCAAAACAAACAAAACAAGTGCCATCCGAGAGATCAAAACATGGAGGCCAGTCTGGGTTTTCTTTTTCCAGCTTTGATGATAAGCTTGTCTGGTTGTTCCAGCATTGCTGTGGAGCAATTTGTCTGTTGTTCATTCCAAAGCTCCAATCATCTGGGTTGTAATACCATCTCCATGGGCCCTTCATAATGCTGAATTTTTCATTTCTTCTTCCTTGTCCGTGCTCCTTTTATTTGCCATCTCTGCGGCAACGTTGTGGAAGGGGTGGGGTTGGGTGAGAGAGGGCTGGGGCTGGGTGAGAGAGGGGTGGGGCTGGGTGAGAGCAGTGAGAGAGGGGTGGGGCTGGGTGAGAGACGGGTGGGGCTGGGTGAGAGAGGGCTGGGGCTGGGTGAGAGACAGGTGGGGTTGGGTGAGAGAGGGCTGGGGCTGGGTGAGAGAGGGGTGGGGCTGGGTGAGAGCAGTGAGAGAGGGGTGGGGCTGGGTGAGAGACGGGTGGGGTTGGGTGAGAGAGGGCTGGGGCTGGGTGAGAGAGGGGTGGGGCTAGGTGAGAGCAGTGAGAGAGGGGTGGGGCTGGGTGAGAAAGGGGTGGGGCTGGGTGAGAGAGGGGTGGGGTTGGGTGGGGCTGGGTGAGAGGGGTGGGGCTGGGTAAGAGAGGGGTAGAGCTGGGTGAGAGAGGGGTGGGGTTGGGTGAGAGAGGGGTGGAGGTGGGTGAGACAGGTGGGGCTGGGTGAGAGAGGGGCGGGGCTGGGTGAGAGGGGGGTGGGGCTGGGTGAGAGTTGGGGGGGGACTGGGTGAGAGTTGGGGGGCTGGGTGAGAGTTGGGGGGCTGGGTGAGAGAGGGGCGGGGCTGAGTGAGAGTTGGGGGGGCTGGGTGAGAGAGGGGTGGGGCTGGGTGAGAGAGGGGCAGGGTTAGAGAGGTCTGGGGCTGGTTAGAAAGGATCAGGGCTGGGTTAGAGAGGGGCTGGATGGCACAGAGAGGGTGGAGGATGGAATTAGGAGATGCCGACTACGGCTTTTTCAGCCATTTCTGTGGTAATCAGTTTTCCTTGAAAACTTCAGTACATCCAGCTTCTACATCTGTGAAACATCCCCAGTTGCCCACAATATTGCAGGGTAGGGGACTGTAACAGGTGTAAAAACAAATCCACTGGATTTGATGAACCAGGAATTCTCAGAGATCTCCCTGCAAGCTTTCTTCGCCTTGTCTACAGTTGCTTTCTAAAACAATATTTCTTAAAAAAGAAAGAAAGAAGAAGGAAAAGCTCAATTTGTTCTGGTGTTATAATATTTCTGTGGAACCCTCTCGTTTGTCCACACTGCTGGAGGCTGGGGGCTGGGTGACAGAGGTCTGGGTTAGCGAGGCCTGCGACGCAATCTGAGACACTTTAATGCCAGCTTTCTCCGTCACGTCGGTGGCAAAGTTTGTCTGTCCAATCACAGCACTCACAATGGCCACGTTGGTCAGGCCCTGGAAACAGAAGAGAAGCATTAGCGCCAATCCCTTTAAGCGTCACATCCTTCTCTGGCTTCCACCATGCCATCCCTCCTGAAACACTTTCTCCCCTTTGACCTCAAGGTGCTTCCATGTGACAGCTTTGACTGAACTAAAGACTGCTGAGCCCGAGAGACAAAACCAGTTCTGAAAACTGTAGTCCAGAAAGAGTAGAGACAAACTGGGGAGAGAAAAAAGAGAGAAAGAAGAAAAAAAGCAACTCTGGAGAGAAAAAGAGAGAGAAAAAAAAGAAGCAAACTACAAGATCAGTATGGGACCACACACTCAAACCATGCAAGTTTATGCTGATAGGGCCATGCTAATGAACAGGAAAAAGAACAATTATCATCATCGTTATTTTGAGGACTCATAAGTGCATAGTTACAAACACACGGAGACAACAAAATTACGCTGAATATTGATGGGTATAAAAGAAAAACCTGTACAATTTCATTTTAGTCACAGTCATCTTCGTCACACATCGATGAGTCCCTTCATCCACTCAGCTATACACAAGTACAGAGGCACCCCTAGGGAAAGACAACCCCACACATCAAGAAATGGTGGTCCGAAAGGAGGTGTAATGGTTGATGAGTTCATCTAAACAGAAATACCAGCAGAAGTGTTCAAAGATACACAGCAGTAAAACAGGGGTGGTCTTAGTCAATGAGTTCATCTGGACAGAATTATGAACATAAGTGTTCACAGATATGCAGCAGTAAAACAGGGGTGGTGTTAGCCAATGAGTTCATCTGCACAGAATTATGAACAGAAGTGTCCACAGACATGCAGTAGTAAATAAGGGGCAGCCTATGCTGATGAGTTCATCTAAACAGAAATATGAACAGAAGAGTTCACAGACAAGCACTGGTAAAACAGGGGTGTTCTTAGCCAATGAGTTCATCTGGACAATAAACTATGAACAAAAGTGTCCACAGACATGCAGTAGTAAAACAGGGGTGGTCTATGTCTATGAGTTCATCTAACCACAAATATAAACAGAAGAGTTCACAGATATGCAGTAAAACATGCAGGAAAAAAAAAAGATGGTCTTAGCTGCAGAATTCACTTGCATGAAAACCTGATCAGATCAGCTTACAGAAAAGAAATGCCGTCTTCAAAGAGGAGAGGTCTTTCATGAGGGGTTCTTCCAGGTGGAAATACTGGGCCATTGACACTAGAGAATCTTCCTGAGCTGGGCACAGGAAACTGCGTCTACACTAGGCCATCCCAGGATGCATGTGAGCTGCACTCATCTCTGCTCTGGAGGATGAGCATGGCTTGCTTTCCACTGCATGTTACCCGAGGTCATTCTGCAAGTCTGAAAACTCGGGATCAGATTTGTCTCACTGTACAGAGTGACTATGATGTCAAATGTCTGATTTCAGCCCGACCCAAATCAGAGCTGTAAATGCAGCAATGAGAGTCATGTCAGGAGAAGGCATCGCAAAGGGAGACAATCAACAGCATAAACACACAAACTGCACATCCATGCCAACAGAACGCTTGCTTACATTTGCAGGACACTGAATGCTGCAGTGTAGTTGTGAGTTCACAGTATCTTACCTGCATGATACTGCCCTTGATATCCTGTATGTTTGCCATGGCAGCCAGGTACTCGTCAACCATGTCCCAATCCTGAGGGGAAAGACATGCCATTAGTTTTCTCCTTTCTGTGTTAAATTTACCAAATCAGATTTATTAGGCAACACCTCCCACCCCCCCACTGATCCTCCAAAACAGGTTTACTTAAAACAATCTGTCCATACAGTCCCATCATCACCAATTGCTGTTTCTTTTAAAACCGAAGTAACGACAAAGTACAACATGTTTCAGATGGGCAAGCACAAGGGAATTTGATCCATTTTATCAAAGTGAAGGGATCTGCTTTGTGTCCAGTACATTGTGAGATACTCTTTTAATGCGCACGTAACACAGGAAAAAGGTGAACCTGACAATGATTATTTTACATTAAAAAATGTGCATACACAATGTAACTGTGAATAGGTGCACATGTATACATGGGGTTTTCATGTATAATTATCACTTTCACTTTTCTTTTTTCTTTTTACAGAAACAAACTGAACAACACATACCTGTTAGTTATAAGTATTCCCTCTCCCCCAATCTGTGACTGACAGCGCCAAGTTCTCAGCTTACATGAAGAGTCCACATACACACATACAGTAAACACATGCACACACACACGCATGCACACATACATGCATGCATGCGCACCCACACACACACACACACACACACACACACACACATATGCACACACTCACACAGGACACACACATACATATGCACACACTCACACATAATACACACAAGTACAAACACACAACATACAAACGCACACACACTCAGTCACGCATGCACACGCACGCACACTCTCAAAATCCCAACCAGCAGGTCACTGACCAGAGCCAAGTTCTCGGCCTGCAGGAAGAGCTCAGTCAGCGCCCGCACCATCGGCTGCTGCATGGAGCTGGACTCATCGTCCTTGGCCGTGACCTTGCTGTACAGGTTCCACAGGGGTCGCAGCAGACTGAGGTCGATGGCAGGTCGCGGTGGAGGGCTGGGGTCCAGCGGAGGCGGCAGGCTGAGCGGGTGCAGGGTGGTGTCAGAGGAGGCTGCTGACTTGCTCCTGGGCAGGCACTCCTTCTGCGTGGTGATGATGCGCAGCAGAAGCTGGATGGCCTTGAGGCGCTGGGTGGCCGTCTGCTTACACGCCACGCAGGCCAGGCTTCTCCAGATGTCGCTGAGTGGTAGGGACCTGGCCGAGCAGAATACAATGTAAGTCTGCATCAAATGTTTTAAGTGACTGGTGAGCCAGGAAGCAAATGTGCATGCAGGTGTTGTGTTGTGTTGTATATGTGTGTTTGTGTGTGTGTGTGTGCGCTTGTGTGTGTGTGTGTGTGTGTGCGCGTGCGCGCTTGTGTGTGTGTGTGTGTGTGTGTGTGTGTGCACGCGTGTGCATGTGTGTGTGTGTGTGTGCACACGTGTGCATGTGTGTGTGGGGAGGGGGGGTGAGTGGGGGTTGGTGTTAAATACTGTTTTCTGGGTCTGAGCAGTTTTTCAAGTCCATATTTTACTCCATTGTGGCATGTTTCATACTGTAAAATTTACTGAATGTTTCATGTAAATGACAAGCTACATGGAAGATGTCTCTGCACAGATATCATAAGGTTGTATTCACCATCTACACACATTCCACTAAAATGCACAAAACATCTGCAAGGGATTTACATAAACTACTAGAAACCTCCTTTCTTGTTTTTATTTTGAATACAAAATAAAATGGTGTCTTTTTGTTAATGCTAAAAAATGGTTCCAAAGTTCATTTTATCAGGCCTCACAGCGCCATGGGTGAGGCAAGGATGGACTCCAAAATGGTGTGGCCTGTCTCAAAGCTGTCACTGATGCCGGCAACCACAGTGAACTTGTAGCCCCAGTAGGACACAGAGAAACTGTCCCCCTCCATGATGAACTTGTAGTAGATGGTGTCCCCTGCAGACAACATCTAATATTAGCTCACTTTCACATCAAACAAAGAAAGGTAAAGTTCAGTCTGCTGTGCTGCTGTTTGCTGCCTGTTTTAAGTTGTGTGTAAATTAAGTTTTGCATAGTCAGCATGCTCATATGTGCACATGCCTGTGTGTGTCTGTGTGTGTGTGTGTGTGTGTGTGTGTGTGTGTGTGTGTGTGTGTGTGTGTGTGTGTGTGTGTGTGCATATATGCACTTATAATAGTCTCCATGAAGAAGATTTTGCACATATAGATACTTTAATTATTATCAGGTCTCTGCACAAAAACCAGGATGCAGGCAAACAGCTGGGAGTGAGCACGTAGATGTCATAAAATGTAAATTTCTTGTGTTATTCACGCAACACTGATAAAGACATAAAACAAACACCTTGACAGAGAACATGTTTTTGAGCCATCCATTGAAATATTCCTTTTTAGTTTATAAGATTAAGAGCCACAAACACAACTCTTCACATTTCCATGAAAACAAACCATCTATGAAAAGCTACTCACAAAACCAACCCTGGTCTAAAACCACTTTAGGAACATCCTCCACATTTTCATGTAAACAAACCCTTCACCAAAGACCACTGTTTAAGACTAATATCAGCTTTTAGAGTTGACCGCTGCCAAGAAATATTCCTGAGGTGAGGTCATCACATTAATCTGAGACTGGCAGCAAGGCGTAATTGTACACAGCATTGCAAACAATAGGATTTTGACCCAGTCTAACCATTTTTGCACCCCACTACCCCACTTTCAATCATCTGACCCGTCGTGACCTCGCTCGTTAAGAATATCCCAAGACAGGTTCCATTCTATTTGCAATTTAGAAAATTGCACAGGTAGAAGGCAGTAGCAGATGGTGTTCTGGTTCATGCCAGAAATAAAAGGACAAAAGAGAGTAATCAAAGTGCCATGATCTCACCTGGCACCTGGAAGTTGTTCCAGCGAGGCTTGGCACCACTGAAAGCATGCATGTCTTTGGTGAAGTCCTCTGATGTGGAGAACTGCAGGATGTCCGAGTCCACTGCTGTGGAGCATCTGTTGCATGAAGAATACAAAAGTAAAACAAAAACAAAAAATGCTTTTGAATTGCTCTTAACCACTTCAGCTTGTATCATTCTTATTAATTTCTATTACATCAAACAAAAGTCCAACAATTCCAAATCTTCAACCATAAAAATACAGAAAGATAAAAAGTTAAATGTGTTTCACGTTAATATTCACAGTTTCTCTTGCTCAGGACCCCAAGCCTGCAATGTATACACACAACTCTTTCTTCATTTGAGAACAATCTGAAAACCTCCATCGTCTAACATTTCTCACAACTCAGCTCTTGAAATTCTCTCACACATCCTTCTTTCTGTAATCACTTGTTCTTTTAGCTCATCTCCCACCCCCAACCCCCAACCCCCACACATCTGACACTGTGGTGTGTGTGTGTGTGTGTGTGTGTGTGTGTGTGTGTGTGTGTGTGTGTGTGCAACTCTGTGTGTGTATGTGTGCGCATGCACGCACATGCATGCGCATCCATGTGCATGTATGCATGCCTCTGTGTGTGTGGGCAAGCACTAGCAAGTACTTGTGCTTTGAATGATATAAGTATATATGCACATGAAGCCCACATGAATGTTGTTTTTCATTATAAATGTCTAGGGCCATAAAGCAGGCACTGTAGAAGAGCACCATTATTAGTATTATTATCCCACATTTTCATGACTTGTGAAGAATGTATATATCAAATCCTAATACTCGTCCTTAAAAGAAACTCTTTTTAAAGGATTGGGTCCTGCTTGCTTCCCAAAACTGTCTGCATCATTAAATGTTCACAGACGTGAGGGTAAGCACAGGTGATGCCTGCAGCCTCAAGCCATCTGGATGAGCTCAAGGTTCACACAGCAAGTTCCTCATTCCTCACCGGCTGTCAAAGCTGATGGTGAGGAAGGAGGCACCGGGCAGCTGAACCTTCTCTACTGAGTGTCCACTGGTGTAGTTGTGACTGCTCTCCTTGACCACCGACGACAGTGTCACTTCCTCCATGAACTGACTGGCTGTGTAGGCGATGGGCACCAGGCTGCCCAGGTCACAGTGCTCTATCACCTTCTGCACAACCTGCAAGAAAGCACACAGCACTCTTATCTAGCTCTGTCTTGTAATCTAGTTCCGTCTTGTAATGTCGCAGTGTTCTATCACCTTCAGCACAACCTGCAGGAAAGCACACTGTGTTATCTACCTCTCTGCTTTTGCATGTCGCAGTGCTCTTTCACCTTCTCTACATATGTGACAGTGAACATCGCTGTTATGGGGCTCTGTACTACGATGTCACACAGCTCAAAATACTTCTTTACAACTGTCCAACACATGCTGCTGTTATCAAGTTCTGTGCAATGATGTTGCAGAACTGTAAGGGATTGCTGAACCACTTGTTCACACAGACTGCTGTTATACAGCTCTGTGCAGTGATGTCACAGAAGGGACTGCTGAACCACTTGTTCACACAGACTGCTGTTACACAGCTCTGTGCAGTGATGTCACAGAAGGGACTGCTGAACCACTTGTTCACACAGACTGCTGTTATACAGCTCTGTGCAGTGATGTCACAGAAGGGACTGCTGAACCACTTGTTCACACAGACTGCTGTTATACAGCTCTGTGCAGTGATGTCACAGAAGGGACTGCTGAACCACTTGTTCACACAGACTGCTGTTATACAGCTCTGTGCAGTGATGTCACAGAAGGGACTGCTGAACCACTTGTTCACACAGACTGCTGTTACACAGCTCTGTGCAGTGATGTCACAGAAGGGATTGCTGAACCACTTGTTCACACAGACTGCTGTTACACAGCTCTGTGCAGTGATGTCACAGAAGGGACTGCTGAACCACTTGTTCACACAGACTGCTGTTACACAGCTCTGTGCAGTGATGTCACAGAAGGGACTGCTGAACCACTTGTTCACACAGACTGCTGTTATACAGCTCTGTGCGGTGATGTCACAGAAGGGACTGCTGTGCCATTTGTTCACACAGACTGCTGTTATACAGCTCTGTGCAGTGATGTCACAGAAGGGACTGCTGAACCACTTGTTCACACAGACTGCTGTTATACAGCTCTGTGCAGTGATGTCACAGAAGGGACTGCTGAACCACTTGTTCACACAGACTGCTGTTATACAGCTCTGTGCAGTGATGTCACAGAAGGGACTGCTGAACCACTTGTTCACACAGACTGCTGTTATACAGCTCTGTGCGGTGATGTCACAGAAGGGACTGCTGAACCACTTGTTCACACAGACTGCTGTTATACAGCTCTGTGCAGTGATGTCACAGAAGGGACTGCTGTGCCACTTGTTCAGCACAAACTGTTATCATACAACTCTTCTGTGCAACACTCTAAATAATTATTAAACATAAAATGATGACTGATGATTGCTTACTCATTTTTAACGGTGCTGTAGCTAAACACCAAATGGTGACTGATGACTGATTACTGGTTTTTAACTGCCCTGTAACTAAACACCAGATGGTGACCGATGACTGATTACTGGTTTATCATTGCCCTGTCAATGGAGCGGGTCCTATCCCCGCCAGCCGCCATGCAAGCCTGAAGCCACACCTTCTTAAAGAAGTCCTTGTTGTCTGCCTTGAAGAGGAGGTCCAGGACGCAGGGAATCTGGTGCAGCTCTTTGCATCCCAGCAGGGCCGCATTGATGAGAGGCCCATCGGAGGGCCAGTGGGCCAGAAGCCCCGTCAGCACGTGGCGGGCATACAGCACGGCGATGGCCAGGTTCACCTTGGCCAGGTACTCGTGCGACGCATAGCGACCATGCTTCTGCAGCTCCCTCTTCAGGAGCTCAGCACTCTTGTTGCGTCACTGCTCCGTGATCTCCCCAGCCAGGCGCTCAGACGGCTGGAACAGGTCCTGATGCATCTCACCCGTCTCCTCATTGGCGGTGGTGGGGTTGCTGAACAGAGCGCATCAACAGAGTGGTCAAGTAACGCTGAAGTTGTTTCATTTAATCTTCTTTTCTAAAAAGCTTCATCACAGTGTGTCCTGTTCAGCTTCCTGTCAGGTTTTAGATACTTTGCAGTCTCCCCTCTTTCACCTTCAGCACCTCCATCAGGACCTCCCCCAACCCCCTAAGAGTGCTGCCTAGTATGTGTAGTTGTATGTTAGCATGTTCCTGTGGTATGAGTGAATGGTCAGTTCAATGTGAATGTGTTTGCAGGTGAATGGATGAGGGAATGGTCAGCGGATGGAATGACTGTGATTGTGTTGCACGGGCTCTGTGCAATACAGGTTGGAAACTGAACTGTTCTCAGTTACTATGAGGCATATAATTATATACTACAATAAGAGTGGGTGACAGGGAAGACAAGAGAGACAACAGAAGAGACACAAGACAGGAATAAAGAGTTTCCGCTTAGAAGACTACTTTCAACTTTGACTGGCATGAATGGACAAAAAGGACACAAACAACAAGCAACTAACAATGCACATTCCAACAACATGACAAATGCCAACGCTGCTGAGTGGGTCGGCCCACTTGCACTATAATACAGACTCACACCCACCTGCTGCCCCTGCTGAGGTCTGGGTGGTAGTAGATGCCCGTGTCGATCACCTTCTCCTGCGTCACCACCTCCTTGTCACTGGATTTTGCTGCTGTCACCTCACCGCTGTTCCTGCGGTGACATGGCAGTGTCATTATTTCTGATGTCATATTCTAAAACGACTAAGGCATGCCAATGTTAGGGCTGGCACACTGTAAAATGGACAAAGAAATTACTGGTGGACCAGTTGAGAAATTATTAAGCAATGTTATTATTAGGAGAGGCACATTCTAAAAAACACTAGGGGATGTCATTACTAGCTGGAAACTTATTACCATGACAATGATGACAGTGAACAAGAGCATGCACGTGTGTGTGTGTGTGTGTGTGTGTGTGTGTGTGTGTGTGTGTGTGTGTGTGTGTGTGTGTGTGTGTGCGCATGCATGTATGCGCATGCATGTGTGCATTGATTTGTATTTTCTTGCCAGTTGTATGGTTTTACTAAATTGTTGATTTTAAGTTTTTAACTAACTAAGCCACAGGGGGCTAAAGAAATAAACATCCTTCAGTCACTGTGTGTGTGCATGCATGAGTGTGTGTGTGTGTGTGTGTGTGTGTGTGTGTGTGTGTGTGTGTGTGCATGCATGAATGTGTGTGTGTGTGTGTGTGTGTGTGTGTGTGTGTGTGTGTGTGTGTGCATGCATGTGTGTGTGTGTGTGTGTGTGTGTGTGTGTGTGTGTGTGTGTGTGTGTGTGTGTGTGTGTGTGTGTGTGCATGCATGAGTGTGTGTGTGTGTGTGTGTGTGTGTGTGTGTGTGTGTGTGTGTGTGTGTGTGTGTGTGTGTGTGCATGCATGAGTGTGTGTGTGTGTGTGTGCATGCATGAGTGTGTGTGTGTGTGTGTGTGTGCATGCATGAGTGTGTGTGTGAGTGTGTGTGTGTGTGTGTGTGTGTGTGGGTGTGTGTGTGCATGTATGTGGGTATGCATGTGGGTATGCATGTACATGTGTACATGCATGCGTGCATGCTTGCGTGGGTGCATGCATGCATGTGTGTGTGCATGTACATACTTGTGCATTTCTAATGTGCCTAGCCCTACATAAAAAGCAGACACAGTCACATGCACACACAAGCGCACAAACATAAGCATGCATGCACGCACACACGCACATGTGCGCACACACACACACACACACACACACACACACACACACACACACACGAGCACATACACACGCACGCACGCACACACACACACACACACATGCACACAACACACAGACATACATGTACGAAATGGAATTTTAAAAATAAAAACAAGTAGTGTGCTTAATCAAACATATCTTACCATTTTTCCATGAAAGCAGTTATTTCCGGAGAGTGCTCAAAACTGAAAAAATCAGGACTACATACAAAATCTTTTACACAGATCAATCACAGCAATACACAAATATTTACCCATGGTTCAAATCAATCAGAACATGTAAAATGCTCCATGGACGTGTAATAGACGATATCCAGAAATAACAGGAGAAGATAATCTGACAGTGTTTTCTTAATTCCGGGAGAGTGAAGTCCCCTGAATGGAGGTGGCAGTGGAGAAGAGCCGATCTGCGACACTTTGAGATCTTCAGGCATGGGGAACCTACTATCCGATCTCCACGTTTCCCACGAGCAGAGAGTGTCTGATCGGCATTTCTGATGCCTTTTCTGCCTTTTGTTTACGGGTATTCATCATCTTCTCCACATGCTCACTGCACCCCCAACAAAAGCGTGCCTACTCCACGCTACACCCGCAGGCATGGACCTATATATACAGGTCCATGCTCGAAGGCTCTTACTGAGTGCTGTCCCCTGGATTTCCGAAGATCGTCTATTGTTGACACAGTCTTCACCACCCCCATGTATGCATGTACACACACACTGACTCACACACACACAGAGCACACACAAACACACACAAGATAAATGTAGACATGTAGGGCTACATTTTCATCTAAAAAAACATCCACAATACAGTCTTTATCATAAAAATAACCCTAGTATTTTATTTTTTTAAGTCCAAATGCTCAGACAACCAATTCAAACAGAAAATATAACTTTCATGATTTCTCCTAAACCTTCCCATGACTTTGACAAAAGACCACATCATGACCAACAGCTACGACAGCATTGGCAGAAGAAGCGTCAATGTCGAAAAAATAGAAGTGTCAATGTCAGTGTCAATGTTAATGTCCACTTGTTCAGCAGCACATTTACTCCATATATGGACAGAGAAAAAAAGAAAAAACAATAACACAGGCTTGTGGCACTAAGCAGAAATAGGTGCAGAGGAGAGAGAAGGGAGAAAAAGAGGGGAAAAGTGGAGGAGGCAGAAGAGCAGAGAGAGACAGGGAGAAATAGAGGGAAGAAAGTGGAGGCAGAAGAGAGAAGGGAGAAATAGAGGGAAGAAAGTGGAGGCAGAGGAGAGAAGAGAGAAGGGAGAAATAGAGGGGGGAAATGGAGGCAGGAGAGAGAAGGGAGAAATAGAGGGAAGAAAGTGGAGGCAGAAGAGAGAAGAGAGAAGGGAGAAATAGAGGGAAGAAAGTGGAGGCAGAGGAGAGAAGAGAGAAGGGAGAAATAGAGGGGGGAAATGGAGGCAGGAGAGAGAAGGGAGAAATAGAGGGAAGAAAGTGGAGGCAGAAGAGAGAAGAGAGACAGGGAGAAATAGAGGGAAGAAAGTGGAGGCAGAAGAGAGAAGAGAGAAGGGAGAAATAGAGGGGGGAAATGGAGGCAGGAGAGAGGAGAGAAGGGGGGGGGGTGGAGGCGGAAGGCAGAAGAGAGAGAAGGGAGAAATACAGCGGGAAAAGTGAAGGAGGCAGAAGAGAGGAGAGAGAAGGGAGAAACAGAGGAGGGAAAGTGGAGGAGGCAGAAGGGAGGAGAGAGAAGGGAGAAACAGAGGGGGGGAAAGTGGAGGAGGCAGAAGGGAGGAGAGGGAAGGGAGAAACAGAGGGGAGGGGGGGGTGGAGGAGGCAGAAGAGAGGAGAGAGAAGGGAGAAACTGAGGGGGGAAAAGTGAAGGAGGCAGAAGAGAGGAGAGGGAAGGGAGAAATGGGGGGGTGGGGGGGAGTGGAGGAGGCAGAAGGGAGGAGAGAGAAGGGAGAAACAGAGGGGGGGGGGGGGGAAGTGAAGGAGTCAGAAGAACCCACTTGTCCAGCAAAGCCTTCTTGATGGCCTCCATGTTGCCCTCGTGCATGTCATAGACCATGTGCAGCACCGAAATGGGAACTTTCAGCTCCTGGTGCAACGCCTGACACAAATGAAGACAGGTTGTTTTTTGTCACACACACACACACACACACACACACACACATCACACACATACACCACACACACACACACACACACACACACACATACACACTGTATAAATCATGTGGCCAATGAAATACTGCCACTACATGCACTGTTAACTAGAACACAAAAGATTTTACTTGCCTACATGCAATATCTAACTAGTTTTGCCTTTTTTTAAACAAATATTTTATTTGCATTTGCTGTGTTGCACTTAACCAGTACCAACCAGAACCATAAAAAAAAAAATGTTTCCCTAAATCAACAGCATAAAGCAAAAACTGCACTTGCCCAGACTGCACATAAACAACATCATATGTACTTCACACTCCCTCTTTGTCCAATGGCAATGCTCTTTCAGATCAGTTCTCATGAGCTACAAGATCCTGTAAATCCAACACTAGATCACCAAAGACCTACCTCAAAAATGGCTTTGGTTTTCTGATCAGCCTTGGCAAAGATGTCCTTCGTCTCCTCTTCATCTTCCCATGATGTCGTTGTTGATGACACAGCATCTTCATCAAACATATCATCATCATCATCATTGTCATCATCCTCATCCACAGTGTCACTGTCTTTGGAGTTCCTCTCCAGCTTCCTGAGTTCCGCTTCCTTTTTGGTGATGATTTTGGCTTTCTTGGCTGCAGTTTCATGTGGCACCAGCCATGCCAGCGCTGTAAGTACACCACTTCGATGGATATTCGAAAACGCGCTATAAAAAGCTATTCACTCATGTAACATCATATGCGAGCGCAGTGAGTCTGCTCGAGAGTGGAGAATAGCGCTATATAAAAAGCGATCAATAATAGAAAACGACTGTGCAGACAGCTGAGGGGAGTAGGCAAGGTGGGGCAAAGTTTGAACATCTCCCCTGTGAAAGGTGTTTTTGTACCAGCTTGGACTTGGGGGCAGGTGCGCGTTGTCATGAGGATTTTGATTCCATGCATCTCTCTCTCTCTCTCTCTCTCTCTCTCTCTCTCTCTCTGCCCTAAAGACGATTTGTGTGACTGGGAATACATTTTCATCCTTATGTGTACATTATTCTAGCCTACCTGTTGTGTATATGATCACTTGCTCAAGTCAGTTAAACCATCTCTCTCTCTCTGATTTAAGCAAGTTTTGAGAGAAAAACAAACATACTGGCTGAGCCGCCGGGAGGTGATATTCGGCAGTGACTGAGCCGGAGACTGGAGACTGACCGACACTGAGACATGACCACTGAAGCTGTTAAAAATATATAATTATGTATTATTTATCTCAGTAGACGTGACAGACCGAGACGCGCGGACATGCACACACCAACAATTATTTTGGTACAATGAAACAATGAAGCATAAGTGGAACATTTTCTGTCGAGTCAGGTGTGCACTAAATGGAAGGAACTGATACAACTCGCTCGACCGAGTTAGGAAGTTAGTGGATTTTAACTTTCTGTAAGCCACACAGGGTCACCTCAGAACAATCAAACTCGGTCATAAGCAAACGTACATTTCAAAATTCTTCTCGCACATATCTAAACCTATCTCAAGTGAGACATTTATTCAGTTGCAAATCGTCTGCAGAGGTTTGGCCGCCATTCGTGTGGTTTGCTAGGAGTGACTTCCCCTGGTTTATGCCGGTACCTGCGCACCCTTGACAGGGTACTCCTATACCGTGTGCTCGGCGCGAGTGTAAATCGGGGTTACGGGTGGTCATTGGTTGGCAAGGACACTGCTGTGCACTCTTTTCTTCTCTCTCTGTCACTGTGTGTCTGTGTCATAATAAATAAGCGTTCTTTTGAACCTTTTATGTGTTTGGATCTTGTAGCAAATTGTGCTCAGCCAAAATAACACCGTTCCTGGTGTGCTGAGGAATGGCCTGGCCTATTGTGACCTTTTAGTTCATTCGTCACTGGTATGCATTCACAGTTCTGTGAAGATGAACCTATGCAGACAGTTGTGCTACATGTAATAACATGTATATAATAATACTAACAGATAAAAAGAAGAAGAATATAAGTCACAGACATGAACTTACAGAGAAATTTTGGTAGTACACTAGCTTTAGCTTAGCTAAAAATGTCAATGAATGGATCATTTTAAAATTTGGGTTTTGAAGTTTTTCATCATGCAGCCATTTTTCCTCAAGATGTGAAATTTAATTAATCAACTTTGATTCTGAGCACCACAGTTTTGGATATACTTTGGTTTTACAGATTCTGACCTATTGTTTGTAGACCACCGTACACATACCATCTTAACTCTAAACTAAGATCCTGGTTCCAGAAGCCCTTTTGTCCCTACAACAAGAGTGTCTGGCACTAAACAAAACCAGGTCTGGCCCTGCCGGCCGGTCAACTGATACGCCGGTTGACCTGGCCAAGCGCCTGTCAAACATGGGCGAACTGTTTTGGGAAGTTCTAAACATGTACATCTGGATGCATGCGCTGCCTTTCCAGTGAGATCGTCTCTCAGTTTTTATTCAAGTTCCAGAAATTGTTTGGTCGGAACTCGCGTAGAGCCTGTAGTCTATGTACACAACCGCCATTTGCAGTTGCGAGGTAACGCAGCTATCCTCATTAAGCCTTTTTCTTTTTTTACAAGCTTTAAGTCCGAACTCAAACAAAATATATATATATATTAGACTGAGAGATGTGCCGCTCTTCATCAGTTGATCCCTTAGGTGGCCACAGCCAGGTCGTTGCTTACACTGCCACTCTACGGGTCTGATACAGGAGGAAAAACCGTAAAACAAAACGAAACAAAAACAAAACAACAAACACCACCACGGCAACAGGCAGCATTAACCTGTTAAAACTGCTGGGAGGAGGGGGGCGGGGGGGGGGGGGCGGGGGGGATTACAGTGTGACACAGAGCAAGTGTTAGGCGTATTCATATTAAGTTAATGTTTATATATCATTCACTATGACTATGTGTGTTGTACTTCTAGTGTATATTATATCTAATGTAATATAACACAGACGAAGTATTTCAAATGAAATCAAATATTTGTTGTTCACATCTCTCTCTCTCTCTCTCTCTCTCTCTCTCTCTCTCTCTCTCTCTCTCTCTCTATATATATATATATATATATATGCGGGGGCGGGGATAGCTCAGTGGTTAGAGCACCGGACTCGTGATCGAATCCCTGCTGGAACGGCGGGAAAATTTTCTTCTCCAGGGTCGACTTTCTGTGCTGACTCTTATTTCGGTATCCGTTCCACCCCCGTGTTACCACAGTAGCACGTAAAAAATCCCGGTGCAGGTAGCAGGTGGCAGGTTACAGGTGCAGGTGGCAGGTCACAGCTAAACACGCATACACCTTACGTATGTGGATTTTATT
This sequence comes from Alviniconcha strummeri, assembly GCA_963584105.1. Taxonomy (NCBI): domain Eukaryota; kingdom Metazoa; phylum Mollusca; class Gastropoda; family Provannidae; genus Alviniconcha; species Alviniconcha strummeri. The sequence goes on along the minus strand of OY757541.1, from coordinate 15,690,347 downwards.
GAACCGTGCTTCGGCATTGGTCACAACTTGTCCCTAATATGTCAAATGACATCTGAGGACATTAAGCATCAACTCATCATCATCATATATATATAACTAAAAAACATGCTTGGACTTTGTTATACCTTCTCTACATGACACCATACTAAGTCCTTCCTGCACGGTGCGGTACACAGGAGTCATAGAGAGCCTCTCTCTCTCTCTCTCTCTGGGTCATTCTCAGAAACTGTGTACCAATACTGTGACATAGGTACCAAAAAATCTAAATGCTTTAAAACTCCTAATATGTAAGTTTACTTCTTGTTTAACACCTATTGCATGTGAGGAATTGAAAGGGGAAAAAAGAAGAAGATAATCTGCACTATTTACTCTACGTTCAACTTTAGTCAGACTGTTGGTGAAATGGTCTTTGTAAGTTTTGAAGTTGAAAAGACGAGAATATTTTTAGTTCAGTCAGTAGTTCGCTGGTGCTGGGTTTTCATGCGGTCGTAGGGTGCAGCAGTCTCCTTTCCCGTGTGAAGGATGGTTCCAATTAGCGGCGGTCATTTCGCCGAGCTGTAGACAACAAGCCTCCCTGTACATGCAAGGGCATGGAAAAGCTGCCTTCCCTATTCTGTTACAAATTCTTCTTTTATTCCAAATTCTGGGCCACCGATGCCGTATTAGGTATAAAGACCCTCCATTTTAATTCCCGGCACCACTCGCCCTCACAGAAGTTTAAGGACCGTGTGTCCTCTTTTGCCAGTCACTTTGCCGAGCCTCCAGTTCAGTCTAGTGCAAGTCTCCAAGTCAAACTAGTGTTTTGGCTCAATTTAATCCACATTCAACAGGTTGCTTTGACTATCTTTTACCTTCCTAGTTCCTGAATGATGTTTTATTGTTGTTTGATTGTTGTAGTTTCTATGGTTTGAGATCTAGCGTCGCTAATGTTTTCAGTTATTTTTCACGTTCGCTTAAATGATTAAGTACATGGGCCAGCTTCGTGGTAGCCACGAGTTGTTTCAAATATATGGGTTATAACACTTGTTTTTATTTCATGATTGATGTGTTGAATCTTAAACTGTGTTTCGCTACAGATGTTCTGACTGAGAGGTCAGGTTCGTTATCCGAGCCTGGCTCAATTTTTTCCATTCTGATCTAAACCTCCTAATGGAGTTCCTTTATTTTACTGATTAGATAAAGCCTGTTCCGCGTATCCGCGATTAACAGGTTCGACTTTTCTATTTAATATTATGTGAAAAGGCCAGCTCCGCGTTAGTCCGCGATTTTGTTGTTGTTGACTTTTCCATAAATAATTCTCTTGTGTATTCCATCTTCCACTATCCCGGACTTGGAAGATACCTTAAAGTTTTCTTCTATAATTCAATGTAAGACCCTACTGAGAAATTATAAAGTGAGGCGATGTTTTTGGTGATACACCGGTTGTGAACTGTCTTTTCACAGGTTTGTAGCTCAGACTTTCGTAACCCGCACGAACGATTTTATGTTGACTTAATTGTTGTTTATGTTAAATTCTCAGGTAATGAGACAACCAGATAAAGTTTACCTATCTATATCAGCTGGCTTTTCGAACCTTTGTGCCTTCTAATCTCTTTTTTGTCTGCTTATGATATGCTTGTGACTGACGTTTTTGATTCAATAATATTTGGAACTTTCATTCTCCACTTGAATTCGAGTTGAAAGTGAGGTGGGAATTGAGCGAGAAAAAATAGAACGATTTTGTGAGTGAGTGTGGATGTGTGTGTGTCAGTGTGTATGCTGGATCACTTCCTGATACTGATAGTCATGACATGCCAGGTGCAAGTAATTAACGCAGACATGTTTATAACCTAACCTGCTAGTGTTCTCAGTTATGTGGCCATAGAATCGCTCGACGACATTTGATCCCTTCACGCACTAGAGATGTTACAATAACACTGAAGCAGCAGTAAATTCTTAGATTCTATTTTGGTACATTCGTCTCAGTTTAACATCGTAATGAAAAAGACACCGTTTCAGTTTCCCAGTTGCGAGTGAAACGGAAGGTCAAATTTCCGACTTCTACCACGGGTTAAAATAAAAGCAGTCTTGCTGTTTCAAGTAAATGTTTTAACTGAAACGTGCGCACACACACACTACACACACACACACACACACACACACACACACACACACACACACACACACACACACACACACACACACCACACTCACACTCACACACACACACACACACACACACACACACACACACACACACAGTGAAACAAGCAAACAAACAAAAAAGCACTAGTCGTTGCCGGACTTTGAAGCCGCCAACGCGGCGAATGAACTAACTTCGCCTTTGTATCTTCAGTTTAGACCATAGAGGCACTTAGTGGCAGAGACACTACAATACACACACACACACTCACACTCACACACACACACACACACACACACACACACACACACACACACACTAAATGTAGTGTCTCTGTAGAGAGAGAGAAAACAACTGAAACCAGACAGAGGAGCAGAGCGCTCCAGCAGTCGAAGGGACTGAAACGTAAATTGTCTCCCTTGTGCGTTGTCTCTCTGGAGAGATTCAGAATCGGTTGTTGTTGTTTTTGTGTGCGTTTTTTCTTGAAGTTATGCCCGGTCAACCATGATTATTATATCTGAGCGAATATAGGGGGGGGGGGGGGGGGATTCACCAAATACCAAAGGCGTAGAAATGGCAAACGTTAACATCTGAAAAGTGAAATTTATAGGTCTTCATATTTGATCACGTGTTGACCATGAATGAACGCACACATACACGTACACACTGACAGGTAAAGCCGAAACACACGCATGAGACCCAAGTTAAGCGAACAACTCTAAAGTGTGGTTCCTTCTTTGGCTTAGTTAACTTTAGTCCAGCTCCGGAACCGTGGTCGCTGGGTTTGTATATATACAACCGGCAATGTGGTTGGTGTCGCAGCCCCCCCCCCCCCCCCCCCCCCCCCCCCCCCCCCCCGGCCCTCGGCCATCCGGCCTACGTCGTCGCTGCTTGTTTCTGCTATGGGTAATCTTTATTACTAACAAATGTCAGTCATCTTAGGGGTGGGCTAGTTTAGGCTTGACAGAGAAAATGAAGAAGCGTTAAGACGACATGCCGTGCCTACACGGCTAAAACTAGAAAAAGTGGTCTTTTTCTTTTTTACCTAAAATGAGATTGCATGCAGCTGCCCGCTGAAAATTCAAACTGAGGCAGCTTACTGAGAAAAAGACCCACATCCTTGTATTGCCGAAATGAGATTGCACATGACTGTATTAGAACTTATCACAGCTGAAAGATGAACCCTGATTCATTTTCTACATGACGTTCAGGACTACCGGGCCAAACCCACTGACTCCTTCAAGCATAGTATTTGTAACCCAATGTGCTCTTTCTGGGTGGGGGGGGGCACTAGTTCTACTTCTGCCGTGTCCTTGATTGTCTCAGTCACTCTCCTTTTGCCCTCCACGGTGGTACTGTCGCTCGGACGCTTTTCCAGAATTTGACTAGAAGCTATAAATAGCCTATTTCTTTCCGCTTTAACCGCTTAGGAGCTACTGGATAGAGCGATCCAACTGACGTTAACGCGAGGCTTCATTCTGCCGTGAATGGTCTTATCTGGCTTCACGTCGGTTTCAACTGCGTGGTAAACTGCAGTCAAATCTGTTTGAGCAGAAGACGTTTTTCTACTGCTGCGGCACAAATTTGGACTGCATACTTTCTCGGAAACAGAATCGCCAAGCGAACAACGACAACAACCGAGAGAAACTACGTATTGGAGACTGAAAAACCCAGATTAAGTTTCGCAAGTTCGAGTGCAGTGTTGCTTTATGTCCGCACAGATTAGGGACGTGGAGCCCAGGGCGGTCACCTCGACTCCCGCACACCTCTTCAGCTCCGCAGTTTTCCATCATGGGTAATACGTCTTCCCGCGTAAAAGAGTCCCAGCAGCCTGCCCAGACAAGCGATATTACCACCGATGCCACGTTAGTCGTGGAGGGCGAAGATATACACGTCAATAGAGGTCTACTGACAGTGTGCTCACCCGCACTCAGCAAGAAATTCCCGGCTGGTACCAACAAGCTAGAACTAAACGACGAGAAATATGATCAAATGTTTTTGTTAGTCCAGCAGCTGATCCCGGAGCACATCGTCAGTACCCCTGTCGAAGGTGAGCCACATTAGAGATAGTAGACATGGTGCTTAACGTCCACAGAAACCATAAGGCTTGTTAGGGACGGGGAGAAGGGGGGGAAGGGGGTATGGAGGTGGGGGGAGAGGGAGATTATATACCTATCGCTACACTGTCACCACCAGAATGATTCCTGCATTAAGATGGGCAGCGACGAGAACCATTTTAATGTTTCAGTAGGAAGTGATGGACAAAGTCACAAGACGGTGTCCACAAACCACAACCTTTTTGAAGTGAAAGGAGAGCCGAAGCGGTATCGAACCGAGGTCCTTCCGCTTACCAGCCTAACGCCTTACCGCTAGGCCAAACCGGCTCACTGCCCCTTAGAGATCTTGCAGAAAGCTGCTTTAACTGTCTAGTTAGTTAGTTGGTTGGTTGGTTGGTTGGTAATTGTGTATGTGTGTGTGTGTGTGTGCGCGCGCGCCTCTGTATTTGTGTGTGCGCGCCTCTGTATTTGTGTGTGTCTGTCTGTCTGTGTGTCTCTCGGTGTGAATCGCCCTGATATAACCGTACTGGTTGACTGGGCGTAAAACACCAACTTACTTACACTCGGTGTGTGTGTGTGTGTGTGTGTGCGTGCGTGCGTGCGTGCGTGCGTGCGCGTGCGTGCGTGCGTGTGTGTGCCGCAATCTCCCTGCCCCAGACTAACGACATGCACAGAATTCCTACAGAGTGTTGCTAGAGAGACGTTTCTTCGCTGTCGTAGGATCTTCACAATTTAATGGTGGTGTTGTTTTCTGGTGCTTTAGACGCTGAGCACACCACTCTGACACTAGGGGTGGGGAGAGAAGGCGAAAAGGGCCAGAAAGAGAGTTGGGAGACTTGAATCAGTTAACGTCGTTTTAACCACACAGACCAGGTTACCTCAGGTCGAGAGCGAGAGAGTACTTGGATTTTAACGTCCTGTCTATCGCACAAGGTTCTCAGGACGAGAGAGACAGAGACAAAGACAGGGAGACAGGTCGACAGACAAACAGACGGAGACAGAGACAAAGATTCGGAGTGAGAGCGAGCAAGCGAGCGAGAGAGAGCATACAACCCTAAACTCCAAGCATTGGTTTACGTTTTGGAGGAAGGTGCCGGAAAGTGATGCTCGGAGTGTGATCGTGTTCCTCACTCGCTGTTGTGTTGCGTTACAGACGACCATCTTGAGCCCCTGCTGACCCTGGCGCAGAAATACGAAGTGAAGCACGTCACAGCCAAGTGCGAGATGTACATAGGAGAAGAGCTGAAAAAGATAAGTCCTAAGCCGAAAAGCGACAAAGGCGCTCACGAGGTGTTGCTGTATCTGCACATGTGTGAACAGTTTAAACTGAAGCCTGAACTCAGCAGCCAGCTAGTGGAACTGGCATCCGAATTTCCCTGCCAGATGCTTAATGATAGTCAGCATTTCTCGTCCGTTTCGGAGAAGGCACGAGTTGAGATCTTCTACAAGCGCTGCAAGTTGCTGGGCGACAGCTAAAATTCCGCAGAGAAACACATGTGGGTATATATGCACAAACTGCTTCTTTCATGGGTTCAACATAGTAAATAGTAGCCCTATGTGAAAGCACCACAGTGTTCTCTGGTCAGGCCAAGTGCATTCTCATGACGAAAAAAAGAAGACGAGATCACGTAACAGTAAAATTCCGCTATCAGTACAAGATTGCAACTCTTGCTTACCGCCACTTTGAAGGGTCTTTAACTCCTTATCTTTCTTCATCTCTCTGCACTTATGAACTGTCTCGTTCTCTCCGATCTTCTAACGAAAAGCTGTTAAAAAAAATTCCATAGCGAAATCTCAGATCATTTGGACAACATTCTTTCAGTTTCATGGCACCATCTCTCTGGAATTCTTTGCCGGCCACTCTAAGAAATGTACCAACACTGTCTCAATTCAAATCGCAGCTAAAACCCTTCTTGTTTGCCCAGGCCTTCCTGTAGAATCTGAAGAAAGGTGTGTTTGTGTGTGGCGGTTGAATGTAGATGGATAGGGAGAGGGGGGGAGGGAAGGGGGGACGGGAGAGAGAGAGCATGAGAGATCTAGGCAAGAGAAGGAGGCACAGGTTGGGTGGGTGAAAAGACAGATTCAAATTGGTGTCGTTGTTTGAGTGGCATTAATATTTTGTTAATTGTTGTTTGAATGGACGAGCGGAGACTGGTGTGCGCATGTGTGTCAGTGTGTGTGTGTGTATTGTTCAATAGGCGATAATGGTAATTAAAGCTACAATAATTAAGGTATTGTTTGCTGAAATGTATGTTAATGTGTTTTTTTGTGATAAGATGTTTGTACAGCGCAGTGAGTTAAAGAATAGTGCTTTATAAGAATTATTTATTATTATTATTCCACTGTGATAATTTGATTCTTCTCGTGATCCTTTGTCATATAATTCTTAGAGTAACTGAGTCAGATCGTCAGAAGGCCAGTGCGCTTCTGCAGATCAGAGAATAGCACTCGACAAAAGTTAGCTATCGCTATTATCATCATCATGATTATTATTATTATCTATCATTGTTATTGTCATCATCATCATTATTATTAAGGGGAATTAGAGTGTGTGTGAAGCTTTTTATTTAACACATTGTGATGATATTGGTAATTTATAGAGTGAGGATATATCCAAGTTGCAGCAGCATACACACAGCCCTTTCAAAACATACACATAGCCCTTTCAAAACAAAGCCACAAAACAAAGAGGGGGGTGCGGGAGGGGGGGTAGAGAGAACAAGAAGAAAAATGTCACTTGAAGCAAACTTAGTCAGCATGTAGTCCGTCATAAATTTGTTGCCTACTTCTAGCCTAGACCTGTAAGCTCACTGAGACTCTGAATTTGAATTGTTTGTAGTCATTGTTCCTGTTGTTTTCCACTTGAGGTATCTCAGCGTATGTATAGTTTACATAATATTTGAATTTTGTACAGCCTGCCCAGCTCTGTTTTTATGTTAGGGGTTCCCACTTTATAAAGAATCTCAGCTTTGCCAAAATATTGCTCCTTCTTCTTCTCTCTCTCTCTCTCTTCTTCTTCTTCTTCGTGCACTGATTATGTGTGGTCCGCGTGGTATCTCAGATAACGACATAATAAATATATAATTTGAGATTTTTTCACAAACAAATGGAAATGTAGAAAATATGAAAGAATAAGAAAAATTCAAAGGTATGAAGACTATAACATATACCTCCAGAATGGTCGATTGAATATAGTCATCAAATGCCCCCTCCCCCCTGCCCACCAATTAATGTGCAGTAGTATCCTACAATGTTGTGGTTGGTTGGGGTTTTTGTGTGTGTGTGTGTGTGTGTGTGTGTGTGTGTGCGTTTGTGTGTGTTTGTGTGTCTGTCTGTCTGAGACCTCCTCATCAGTTCTGGCCAAAACAAAATTGAAGTGGAAAAAAATGACTGCTAGCTTGTCTCCAGGGAAGGGGGTGGGGTGGCGGTGAAATCGATGCAAAACACTGACTAGATAAATCAGGTCGACACACATGTGTGCAGGAGTGTCAACTTCAATGTGACCTCTGATTTAGAACCTACACCGAAGATCATATCGCTACACGTTTTCGCTATAGGATCTTTGCATACACCAACTGTCATAAAGTTCAAATCAGGAGAGTCATGGAGCTGCACAGTCATAAAGTTCAGGTCAGGACAGAGTTACAGAGCTGCACAGTCATAAAGTTCAGGTCAGGACAGAGTTACAGAGCTTCACAGTCATAAAGTTCAGGTCAGGACTGAGATATGGAGCCTTACAGTCATCAAGTTCAGGTCAAGACAGAGTCATGAAGCCTCAGTCATGAAGTTCAGGTCAGGACAGTAAAGGAGCTGTACAGTCATAAAGTTCTGGTCGGGACATTCAAGGTGCTGTAGTCATAAAGTTCAGGTCAGGACAGTCATAGAGCCGCACAGTCATAAAGTTCAGGTCAGGACAGAGTTATGGAGCAGTAGAGTCATAAAGTTCAGGTCAGAGCAGAGTTACAGAGCTCAGGTCAGGACACTCAAGGTGCTGTACAGTCATAAAGTTCTGGTCTGGTCAGAACACTCAAGGAGCTGTACAGTCATAAAGTTCAGATCAGGACAGTCAAGGAGCTGTACAGCCATAAAGTTATGGTAATAAAGTTCAGATCAGGACAGAGTCAAGGAGCTGTACAGTCATAAAGTTCTGGTCATAAAGTTCAGATCAGGACAGAGTCATGGAGCTGTACAGTCAGTTTAGCTGCCACCCATACTGAACTGCTGAGACTGGTGCCGGATGAACTCGACCGTCTCCTTCTCATTTCCAGTACAAGAACCAGAACACTGCAGCGCAGTTTTCAAGAAACAACCCGCCCTGCCTTAAAGCTGCTTGAATGTTTTGATGAGATTGCCCCTGTGCCTTTCTGGAGATTCTGCTCCAGACTCATTGAGAAGAGCCACTGTCAAACCTCTCCTACAGACACCATCTCTTGATCCCAAATTTCTCAGAAATTTCGAGCCTGTCATACCTGCTTTTTGTGGCAAAACTGTCTGGGGGACAAAATGGTCCTTTCTCAGCTGTTTGAACACCTCAAACGCAACAATTTGTGACACCTTTTTCAGTCGGCGTGTTGACCACAGCAGAGTACAGAGACAACTCCACATCGTGATCTTTTGACCTGTAGTGATTTTGACCACATCTCGGTCTTGACTCTTCTTGATAAGAGTGCAGCGTTTAGTGACCCAGTAGCCACTATCGTCAGTTTGATAACTCTTGTGTGGAGAAAGGTGAATAGAGCCTAAAGTAAGTCAGTAAACATGGTGCTTAACGTCCACATAAACCACAAGGCTTATTAGGGACGGGGAGAAGGGGGGGGGGAGAGAAGGGGGGGGGGGGGCAGAAGATTATACTGATACCTATCGCTACGCTGTCACCACCAGAATGACTTCTGCATTAAGGTTGGCAGCGATGAGTCATTTTAATGTTTCATAATTGTGAGGGACAAAGTCACAAGACTGTGCCCACAGACCACAACGTTTGAAGAGAAAGGAGAGCCAAAGCAGATTCGTACCGAGGTCCCTCTGCTTACCAGCCTAACGCTTACCACTAGGCCAAACCGGCTCACAAACAATAGCTGCACCAATACCTGCTGTTTGGCCGAGCGGTAAGGCCAGTTCGAGACTACTTCAGCTCCCTTTTCTCTTCAAAGGTTGTGGTTTATGGACACTGTAGTGTGATTTTGCACCTGAATGAATACAACATCGAAATGGCTCACATCGTGCACTGCCAAACCATCCTAATGCAGAATCATGATTGTAATGACACTGTAGCATACGGCATAGTCGTCCTCCCCCCCACCCACCCCACCCCTCCCTACCCCTGATGTTTGTTGTCCCTGCTAGTACCTCTCACAGACCAACAACCATACCAAACTGATTCATGCATTTACTCCCACTAATTTTACTGTCAACAATCTTACCATCTTACAGTCCTGCCTCTTACAATCTTACCTCAATGGACAATGTCCCCATGGAAAGTGAACGAGTGATGGCAAATTTGTAGAACTATTTCATCACAAACTCACGCAACTGGCATTAAATCAAATCAAAATTAATCAAACTTGTCAGCAACATTATATTAGGAACTACAGCAAATGATTTCAAACAAACTAACCTATAAAGAAAAAAATATTATTTTCAAGGCACCACAATAATCTAATGGTACAATTTATATCTCACCATGCTGGATGTCACAAGTATCGACTTGATCAAACTGATTACATCAGTATCATCCATGCAGTATAAAGAGCTTGGTTTCAGTCAGAGTAAACTGTAATTTCACTCTACTGACGGTTTTGACGCACAATACATACACGCTGAAAGTCACATGCACTTTAACGTTTTTCCACCAAATCACAGCTGTCGTAGTGTCATGTTACAGGCATCCTTCCCAACAAGCACCTAATTCAAACGGACAGGCAGCACTCTGAAAAACGTTTACTTCTTGTCGTATTTGTAGAATCCTTCCCCAGACTTCATACCCAATTTTCCATCAGCCACTAGTTTGTTCAAATACTCGCTCTGCTGGAAGATCTGCATGTCAGGGTACTTCTGAGACCAGCCTGAAAGTAATGACACAAAAACATGATCTGCTGAGACTCCCAAAATTAAAAAACATATGGATGACTGCTACATTGCTAGTGCTCTGAAACAAGATCCAAACACATAAACACTTAAAAGGAATGCTAATTTATAATTTAAGGGGCTTAACACCAAAACTTGCATGTTTTGTATTGTATTACTATTAGCGTTTCATTTAATTAAGCCTTTATGAATTTTTAACAAGCAAAAATCCAAACACATAAACAGTTAAAAGGAATGCTAATCTATCATTTAAGGGAGCTCACCCCCAAAACTTGCACGCTTTGTATTGTCATATTACTATTAGCACTTCTTTTATAAGTTTTAACCACTTATGAGTCTTGAACTAGCAAAATCACCTCAATCACATGGCCTTGAACAGATACTATATTATGTACTTATTCCTTTATTTGCTTTAAAGAAACATATAAATACTCAAACAAGGAGATTCTACAAAACATTAACAAAGTGTATTCTATTTTTTCCAAATTAACATTCCTGGCTTTTTACACCCTGAAAGAACATTTTGCCAACCACATTCACTGATGAACATATATATTCAAAAGTCCATGACAACTGCAACGGAACCCTCTACAGCAAACTCTACAGAAACAAAATTCTGCTGAAGACAAAAGTGATTCAAATATCCTTGCTGCACCCTTTCCTTGAACGTCTGCTTTTTAAAAATTTCAGGCAGACTTCTACAGGAAAGAACTGGTTCTGATGGTGCCGTGGCACTATGTTTTCAGCAGATTCCAACAGCCAATCAAATCTGTTCCTACCATCCATGATGAACTTGGTGGTGTCCAGCCCAACATAGTCGGCCAGCGCGAAGGGCCCCATGGGATAACCAGCACCCAGTTTCATGGCCACGTCGATGTCGCGTGCGCTGGCATCACCTGAACAGGGTCCAGACATAGCACTTCACAGGCACCTGCAATAATATAATGCACTTGTGCAGTAACTTTTTGGACCTCATTACAATATGACTAGCAGGGGCTGGGGAAAACCTAAACCCAAAACATTCTGAATGCTGACTGAAGTCCTACTGACTACAAGCAAAAATGAAACAGTCTGACAAAGATTGTGTTCTTCAGTGTTTTGTCAACTGGACTGGGTTCACAGTGGCTGTTTAGCATTTCTGCTAATGCTGTCTGACTTTGCAAAAAGTTCATTTCTCAAAGATCTTGACTCATCTTCTACAAGTCTGTTAAATAAAGTAAACAAGTCTGTCTGGACACAGAGGCGAAGGTCATTGATTCAGTGGCATCTAAAAACAGTTTATTTAAAAATAGGCTTCTGGTCCAAAGGAACCCCAAAACAGGAGTTCTTAAGTACTTATAAAAAAAGAGATTAAAAGTTCAAATTATCTTGAAAGCGATTTTTTTCAAAACGCTATCTTATTTTCTGCTTGACCTGTCATGGCTGACTGGGCATTAAAAACCAGTTATCTATATACGTAACCTATTTCTGCTGAATGCCTTCTTTGCACTAATTATGCACAGGACATAACCAGCATCAATGATTTTATCTTGTATCTTTTCAATAACCATGAAAGGACATGACCTGTATTTATCTCATTGGAAAGTCTTTTTTATAAGACCGAACTATGCAGAATAATTTTCAAAAAGAAAGAGATCACTCTCGACCAGCAGTCACCAGAAAGTGCTGCAGAGGAAAATTCAACGACAAGTTTATTCATCACGTAATTGTAAGAAAAGAGTATAATGAAGATGCATACGCTTTTGTGCAAGCTTCTCAAAACCTGCCATTACACACTCCACTGAATTCATCTCTTTCCATCATGTGCACATTTGAACTTGCCACTTTCTAACAGGCTCAAGTTACTGAACTCACCTCTTTGCAACATATGCACATGACTGAACACACAGCTTTCCAACATATGCACATCACTAAAACTCTCCCTTTTTCAACACATGCACCTTACTGAATCAATCTCTTTCCAATGCATGCACATTACTGAAACTCACCTCTTTCCAACAAACCCACCACCTTACAACATGTACACGTTACTGAAATCCACCTCTTTCCAACATGTGCGCATAACTGAAACCTGCCCTTTTCCTCCTGAAACCCTCCCTTTTCCGACATGTGCACATTACTGAAAATCGCCTCTTTCCAACCCATGCACATTACTGAAACCCATCTTTCTGAAACATGCACATATTACTGAAACTCACCTCTCTCCAACATGTGCCCATTACTAAAATTCACCTTTTACAACATGTGCACATTACTGAAACTCAAATTTGCTTCTCCCTAATAATTACACTGCTCCTATTTCCAACATGCTCACAGCAGTGAAACTCACCTCCATCCAACAGGTACACATTACTGAAATTCGCATCTTTCCAACATGCGCAGGTTACTGAACTTGCCTCTTTTTAATAAGCACACATTACTAAATGCTCCTGTTTCCAAAACACTCCTGTGACTGAACTCATCTCTTTCTAACAAGTAAAATGCGCATGTTACTGAACCCATCTCTTTCCAACAGGCACACATTACTGAACTCCTCTTTTGTACAGAGGTTACAGAATTTGCCTCTTTCTAACATAAACACATTACTGAAATGAACTAACTTATTTTCTAGCATGTGTATGTTACTGAGCTTGCCTCTTTCTAACATGCACATTATTGGACTCACCCCTTTTTAACATGCACATTACTGGACTCACCCCTTTCTAACATGCACACATTCCTTAACTCACCTTTTTCATGCATGTGCACATTACTGAACATGCCTCCTTCCAACATGCATACATTATCCAAACACATAAAAGATTCAAAAGAATGCTTATGTATTATGACACAGACACAAGATCTCCAAATTTTTCTGGGTAATCCCCTTTGTCAAGCAACAAAACGACAATTAAACAACAGTTAAATGGTTAAAAACGATGAAAAATGAGATGACTTATCTTCTGTTTGGTTAAGTTGTTGTTCAGTTCTTAAAAATATGCACACATTATTTAACTCACCTCGTTCCAGCATGCGTACAGCCTCCATCATGTAGGGGACTAACAAGCGATTGACAATGAACCCTGGAGTATCCTGAAAAGACAGGACCCAAGAGTCAGTTGATTCTTGCCGAGATAAAGCCTGTATAACTAAACAGCATGCAACTCTGGGGTTGCAGAAGCTGGGAGGGTCAGTTTTTCTGAACTTCAGTAGGTAAATCAATATCCACAATCTAAAAGTGCTATGCAAGTTGTGGTGTTTGACACTGCCGACAGTATGTTTTTACCAGCTGATAAAAGCTGTCTTCTGATTTGGGTGCTGAAGCCTGCAGTTCTTATCCTGTACAAAGTTCAGCCAGAATCTATGCAGATGTTCTTGCAACACATTTCCAGAGCTCTGCATGTACTGCATTATCTTTTACCTGATCATAAGACCCCCCTCCTTCCATGCCTGAATTTATACACTGCATGTTCACAACACACTGACAACAGCAAAAATGCCAAGGCTTGGTCTGTGTCACAACACACTGACACCAGCAAGAACACAAAGGCTTGATGTGTGTCACAGCATATTAACACCAGCGAAAAACCCAGTTTGGGGTGTCACAGCACATTAACACCAGTAAAAATACCAAGGCTTGGGCTGCATTACAACACACTGACACCAGCAAGAACACCAAGGCTGAGTCTGTGTCACAGCATATTAACACCAGCAAAAATACCACAGTCCGGGCTGTCACAGCACATTGAACACCAGCAAATACACCAAGGCTTGGGCTGTGTCACAACACCAGCAAAAACACCAGGGTTTGGGCTGTGTCACAACACAGTAACACCAGCAAGAACACCACGGCTCCACTAAAATGTTGTCATGTGCTGCTTAGTGATGCAGGAAATACCTTCAGCCATGATAAGCTTGCATCACAGCATCCACCTTCCACAAATTCAGGTAAAATCCTTCCAGGATTGCATGTGGCTGCCCACGTGGCAGGGCAATAAAACAGACACACATGATTCCTTTCACCCTACAGAATGCACTTGTCAATGTACAACTGCATATATATCATAATACACACATAGTTGACCCCAAGTGAGTTCAGCAGGGAAATGCTACAACAACAACAAACAGCAGCATGTATGCATGTACACGCATGCATGGTGATACATATGACCATGATTTATTAAGCAGCATCTGGTATTTGACAAAACCACTAAATGCAAAACTAAGTGAGATCCAGTTCATCAACTGTGTGCCTGAAAACACATTTAACCCACTTGGCCCCAGATCAGCAGCTGCCCTTTCGCTACAAAATCCCACGCGAAGGGAAGTAACTGTGTCTAATGATCCTGGTATACAACTTTAAAAATCAATATTAAACACCAAACATAAGTTTCAGCTCACTTCGTATTTTTCCCAGTTTGCGAATACAGTGTTCTTGTGTATCCAACAGGTTTCGATTCTCTTCACTCAAAAATAAAAGCATTAAAAGAAAATACCAAGTCAGAAATGTTCGCATTTGAATGTCAGGTTTTAGGGTGCCTCCAGGGTAACCGACTTTACAAAAATTTCCAAAGATGAAGCTCCATGAGTTTGTTGGTGCCCACGGTAAGAGAGTGAGCCAAATTCGCAGTTCAAATCTCAAAGGATGAAGTTCCAACACCATCTATCGTGTGGCCATATCGCGGCTTTGAAAATTCACAGCATCTCTCAAACTCCACCAAACTTAAACCAAAGGATATCGCCAGAAGTAGTAAACAACAGCAGAAACAAGGCTACAAGTCTTGCAAGAATCCCATCCCTATTTGCATAAACCAGGATGCTAGTACGGAGCATCTACTAGCCCGCTGCTACTGGGCGGTCTGGGGTCGCGCAGTAAGCAAAAGAGTAGGTGGTGATGGGCAGTCTGGGGCCAAGTGGGTTCTAACAGATCAGATGATGAACTTGGGATTAAAACTAATGGTTGCAGAATGCATACTAAAGGAGTAAAAGTTATAGAGCTTGCACTGACACTGCATCATAGCATAATATACAGCTCTCTCTCTCTCTTTTCAGGAAGCCAGGGGGTCTGCAATATGGTAACACACACAATCCAGAGAAGATGAACTGTATTATAACGCCAGCAGCAGTAGCCTGTACTGTACCTTGCACTCCACCGTTGTCTTCCCCATCGCCTGACCAAACTGTACCAAGCGCTCAAACGTTTCACTGCTGGTTTCTGGTATCTTCACAACCTAACAAGAATAGATCAATCATTCCGAAAAATGTTACATGTTTTGAAAAATCCAATCAAAGATGACTGTAAATTTAAGTGATTTAACTTTGAACTCAAATCCACAAAATATTTTTTCCAGAACTGGCATGGATGACAATTATTACTGTCATAACACTTTTAACAGATGTGTAAATCAAAACCACCACCCTAAATCAAGTCACAGAGTAGTGATCTTTTGACAAGACAAGTTTAGTGAAGGGCTTGTTTACATGGAATCATGAAACATAGGTGTAAAAAAAAAAAAGGTGGTCTGAAAATAGGGGTGGTCCTTCATCAACAGTTCTGCTGTATTACACTGCAACTTTAATCTGCATACTTTGGTTGTTGTGAATATTTCTAGATTGTTAATGTTTTTTCTGGACAGAAGAATCCACAACTGTTAAAATCAGTCCTCTTTTCCAAATAATAAACAGTGTTTATTCTGTGTGGATAGCTGATTTCTAATTTTAAAAGTTAAACAACTTTCATCATGAAGAGGAAACTGGTCCAAGGAAGCAAATGCCTTTATCACAAACAAAATAGCTTTCCCCTAACCTCAACCAGTTTCATGACGGCCACAGGATTGAAGAAGTGCAGACCTCCAAAGCGATCTAGTCGACCTGTCGCTGCAGCAATGTCTTTGATGGGTAGTGAAGAGGTGTTGCTGGCAAAAATGGTGTGCCTGAAAATATAAAGTCAGAAGTAAATAAACATGGTACTTAACGTCCACAGAAACCATAAGGCTTATTAGGGATGGGGAAAAGGGGGGGAAGGGGGTATGGAGGTGCGGGGAGAGGGAGATTATATACCTATCGCTATACACTGTCACCACCAGAATGATTCCTGCATTAAGATGGGCAGCAATGAGAGCCATTTTAATGTTTCAGTAGGAAGTGATGCACAAAGTCAAAGGACAGTGTCCACAAACCACAACCTTTTTGAAGAGAAAGGAGAGCCGAAGCGGTATCAAACCGAGGTCCTTCAGCTTACCAACCTAATGACTTACCGCTAGGCCAAACCGGCTCACTCAAGTCAGAAGGAACAAGTAAGCAACTTGATGCTTTACGCCCAGTCAACCAGTACAGTTATATCAGGGCAATACACATTTTGTCAGCACACAATAGTCAATAAGCTAATACATGCTAAAACTGGTATAATTATACACATTTATAGTCAGATTTGTTTTTTAAACAGACTAAGTCAGAAGGAATAAATGACAGATGCCAAGCACAGCAAAAACAATCAAGAACTACAAACAAAAAATGGAAAAATGGGGTGGGGTGGGGTTTTTTGTTTGAAATAGGGGGCGGGGTTCTTTCTTTTTCAAATTCGAGGCCAACTAAACCCTAACTTCAATGTGACAATGACGAGCCATTAAAACTGTTCTCTATTGGAAGCATTCACAGAACACCACCACCAGCTGTTCCTTTCTGATCAGTTCACTTAAGGATCAATGCCACTGGACCGTGTGGAAGACTTGTTTTTTTCTGCCAACTGTTTTTGCCACGATACAGTAGCACGACTCCAAAATCATTTTTGTTTGTTTTGTTATTAATACTTCATTAATGCCTTGCAGCAAATTCTGGTCACCTTACATGACCTCAGTAAGGCGAAAGCAGCTGCAAGAGTAGCACTACCATTGTACAAATGCAGACTAGCCAGTGTGTACAGTATTTTCATGTGTCCAAACAATGGTATGGCTGCCAATGTTTGGAATTCTTAATATATACACAGATGCTGATGCATGTGACTGCACACAGGGGCTGTGCAGACACAGTATGAGTCTGCATTGAAAGCTGGCTCAGGGAGAAAACTCCCTTGCTACACCAAGGAACTGAACCCCTCAGTAGTATGCCTTAGCTTTTTGGTCCAGCACTTTACCAACTGCGCTACCCACACCTATGTTCATCTGTGTTACTCACTTCGGCGCTGCCGCATCCAGAGCTGTGAAGAGTTCTTTCTTAATACCCAAATTTTCAACAATGGCCTCCACCACCAGGTCTGTGTTCTTGGCAGCAGCTGCAGCGTCCGTGTTGGTTTCTATCCGACCCATCATAGGTCAATATAAAAGTTGATCTGAAAATGGACAAATGTTTCCATTTACATTCTTTATACAGCTCTGCTATCACATTCACAGTATGAATACTTAGGCAACATGATACACACTTATTTAATATGGGGGTGGGGGTGAGTTAAAACATCTGTGTTCTCCAATTTGAATAGCTACGTCAAAGACAGTTTGGACTACAATACAGTACAATACAGTAATACTTTATTAATCCTGAAAAAATAAATTCAGACTGTCTTTTTGGTAAAAGGTACAATTACTACTACTAGGTGCTCCTGCAAGCATACATAATTACTTTTTTGAACAAACAACTTCTGCAACACACACACACACACACACACACACACACACACACACACACACACACACACACACACACACACACACACACACACACACACACACACACACACACACAAACAAGCACACACGCACACACACGCTTATATTTATTTTATACAACCAATTTTGGAACTCGTACCTCTCCATCATCAGCAAACTTTTTCTTGGCGACTCTGCCCAGACTTTTCTGGATGGCAGCTTTGGACTTGGCCAGAATGTCATCATTCTGATCCACCATTGCCACATTGTGGCCTGTTGCTGCAGCCACCTGTATGCAACAGCAGTGAACACACTTTAGTGGGGCCACTGATAAAAGTGCATCCTGATGACAGACTGTGACAGGATTTGAAATCCTTAAGGTCCCCCCACCCCTTCCATGAGCATGTGACAGGATTTGAAATCCTTAAGGTCCCCCCCCCCCTTCCATGAGCATGTGACAGGATTTGAAATCCTTAAGGTCCCCCCCCCCCCCCCCCCCCACCCTTCCATGAGCATGTGAAAGGATTTCTATTAAAATTAGGTTTGTTATAGGACCATCAAATACACTGTTTGATAGCCTATATGTGTACACTTTTCAGCCCAGAAATTTTACATGCTGTGGCAGTGATGGAGTTAAGACCATTTTTTCTGACACCTTCCCTTTCATGTTTACATGTCAGTGAATCCCTCACCAGGGATAATACCACTTTTTCTGACACCATAACTTTTTTGTTTCCATTTGAACCCCTCACCAAGAAGCATCCCTATTTTAAGACCACTTTTACAAAACATTCCCTCATATTTCCATGTAAATGAACCTCTGAGCCCATCCATTATTGAATTTATTGTGTTCTTGCTTGATGGTGGTCTAGAGGTTTCACTACACTAAAGTAACCAAATTACATTATACACAGAGAGAGAGAGAGAGAGAGAGAGAGAGAGAGAGAGAGAGAGAGAGAGAGAGAGAGGGAGAGAGAGAGAGAGAATGTTGAACAGTCCAAGCATGTCCTGGTTCAATAGAAACTTTTAATCCAAATTTTCACCCATGAGGGCTTTGTCAAGGCTTGCCTGGTCAGCTGGATTCCTACAACACGCCTTATAATTATATACTGTTATTGCCAGGTTTGGCCTGGAATGAGTGTGACCAGGTAACTCTCGACTGTAAATCATATCAAAACTATAAAACTTAAAAGTATAATCATTAAATTTAACTGATGATGGTGGTTCAAATCCCAGTTCAGACAGTATTTGACCTTCCTACTGCCGTAGTTCTATGATGGACACAGTATCCTGACTTGCCAATGCAACAGCCCTATTTTGATTAGACTGAGCGGCTAATTCATGTGCTATCTGTGTTTCCATGCCACCTGCCATTAGGCCTTCTTTTAATCACTGGACAATGGTGACCATGAGATCTTTAATGCAAATCTGTTGCATGCTGTGTACATAAAGGCAAGATGGGCACTGAGGTGTCTGCTCAATTGAGTGCAGCCTCCAGGTCCAAGGAGCTAAAAAACAGCCAAGTGCCCTGTCATGTTCTGGGGTTAAAGCTTGGCCACTGAATTTACAGTTGAGTATGTTAGCCAACCTGCCATGAATTCCTGTGCGTAAGTGTATGGGTCACTATGTGTGAGTGTGCACGTATCCACACTGGGTGTGTACTGTGCATGTGTGTTTGTATGTGTGTGCCCATGTGTATACAGGCTGTGTGTGTGTGTGTGTTTGTATGTGTGTTCCCATGTGTATACAGGCTGTGTGTGTGTGTGTGTGTGTGTGTGTGTGTGTGTGTACATGTGCATAGTGTGTGTGTGTGTGTGTGTGTGTGTGTGTGTGTGTGTGTGTGTGTGTGTGTGTGTGTGTAAGCATGCTCATGTCGCACTCGGAGCCTGGTACAACAGACCCAGTGCGAAAGTAGCCATCTTTGTGACCCCGGTCCACTTGCTCTCTCAGCTCAGAGCCAACACAGGCGTTATCACAAAAGTACATCCTGATCAACACGAGCGACGGACACACAGTGACCCTGGGCAAGTACTTTGCCTGGTTTTACAGCAATGTTTCTGCAAGGTTAGGGGACAAAGTCCACCACCTCATGAAACGTTTTCGCCGGCAATGTTACCACCGCAGCAAAACTTCACGAGTTCGGTCAGCCCTTTACTTACTGCAACTTACTTGTGCAATGCCAGACCCCATGAGTCCTCCTCCAATCACTGTCACATGTTTTATGGCGCTAGAGATGGAGGAACTAGTGGAGAACTTGCGACAAAACACTTGCGACATGTGCGCCATCGTTGCTTGTTCTGGGTGCCCTCCGAGTTGTTCTCGGTCTTCGCTCGCGTAATACACCGTGCTTGTCTCTGATCGCGATCGACTGTTATTTCCTCCACGCGGAAGATTTTTCTATAGTAGTGCACTTCCTTGGGTGGGCGTAGCCTGTTGGACATTTCAGTGCTCTACAGGGCCAGTTCAACAAAAGTCAAAGACATAATTCTATTACTTTTGCTTTCTTCAAAGCAGTACCTTTACGAATCTTTCGGCGGCAGTTACATCAATGAAGAGAGTTTACCGTTGTTAGGAAACCACCTGGCTTTCTTACTTGTGCAGTGATTGTTTGGCTAGGCCACTGATCACAATATATACATACAGAAAAACTGTATTCAATCTAAACATACTTCTAAAATCAAATAAATGCCTTCACACACACACACACACACACACACACACACACACACACACACACACACACACACACACACACACACACACACATACTCAACACCACCAAATCACCAGTAAAAACAAATTAGACATTCTTTATGCAATTCAGCACAGCACATGAACTGTAGCATCATCTGTTGCAGAATCAAAATCAAGTTTGATGCCTTCACTTTTAATTTCACATCAATGATTTTAAAATTACAGACAACACCAAAAGGTCAAACTCATACCTGTTGAGAGGGACCCAACAAACAAATATATATACACTGCACATATTATGTACAGAAATCAGCATTAAATGTAATTCTAAAAATGAAATCATGAACAGAAAGTCGACTCAAGCATTTAAAGTAATAATAATGATCAAACCCAGTTATGTGCCCAGTAATTTAAAAAAGACCCCAAGCAAAAATGCCAGCTGGCCTGAAAACATGCACATAATTATTTTCAGGGTGCAGCCATGTTGGATTGCTCTTTACCAATGAAGAGCAGAAAAGTCTGGCTCATGCTATACATATACACGCGGCCTTGTTCAGGACATCACAGACTTCATCAAAATAGCAGCATACAGTCGTGTCTTACTGACTTTCAAACACCGATTCATAACTAACTAGAAGTTTGACTGAAAAACTGCTCTGAGTGTACTTTGTTTCCATTCCTGTCAAAAGGTACTGCAACATTTCTTTGCTCAAGGTCCCCTCTAAAGGTATACATGTCCCTAAGCCACAAAGGCTCACAGGGCCATTTTTACCAGCTAAAGCAGATCTATAAAAACACAACCCATGAGGGCTATGCTCCTCCTGGATGTGACGCCAGTGTATCACAGGTTAACTTCCAAAAGAAAGCCATGCCATATTTACAGCTAGTCAATTGGTGCAAATGAAGGCAGGACAGGAGCTTGGCCCTGTGTTTACCCCTGAAAGTGAAAGCCTTAAACATTCACCTTACGGTTTTCAAAGCACCTTGATTACTACCATACTACTGGCACTAATATTTGTACTACATAATACTTCAAACTGCAGTCACTGATTTGTGCTCACTTCAGTCATGTTTGGCTTGGCAATTTCTCTGTCTGTCAGGAAAGCTTTAAAGCTTCAGTTCCCAAGGGTATACCTTCAGGCTGTGAAAGTTTGTGCATGCGCACCTGTGTCAATCTTAATTTGGGCAAAGGGGCAGGGCGGGCTCTGAGTGGCATAAAGTGCGAACAGAAAGATGCAGTTTAGCAACTGTTTGAAAGTAACAGCTGGCCTTGGAATGTTGAAGTGACCAATGTAAGTGAAACTGAAAGCACAGCACTATCCACGTCACAAGATAAGCCCCACCCATTTGTATTGAAATTGTCCTCGCTTCAAATCTTTTGAGTCTTAAAATAAGACAAAATTTACTTTCATCAACACGCTGATTTAGCAGACAGAAAGCTGAGAGTAAATTTTAGGTCTGTGCCAAGTGTCATATATGTGATAAACCTGCAGTGATGCAACCATGAAGAGAATTTGTTTCAAATTTCCCAGCCCTCTATTTATAGCAGGCTGACCCTTTAAACATGTCCATGCCCTTAGCAATGATGAAACCAGCACCTAGAACCTTGATTACTACCATACTACTGGCACTAATATTCATACTACGAAACACTTCAAGATGCAGTCATTGACTTGTGCTCACTTTGGCCATGTTTGTTTTGGCAGTTTCTCTATCTCTATCAGGCAGTGCTCAAAGATGTCTAAGCATCTTCAAATAACACAATAGCATTCTCTTTGTGGTTCTGTGAGTTTATACTTCTTATTTTTGCCTAACAGGCTGTCACAGCCACACTGATGACAATGATTTTGTTCTACAGAGGTGACACAAAGCACATTGCAACCTCAGTGTGCAATTGTTTCTTGGAAGTAAACAGAGGATTTGTTTATCCTACAGACAAATGGTCTCTTTTGTCAATGGCCTGGCAAAGGTGTGTCTAGTTCTTTGCTTGAATGTGCATTAAATTGCCTTACATCAATGGATTTTCTTTGTTTCACATTTGCCATTTTCAATCTCTGAGCAAGACCATGCACAGTACCGCTGCTTTGCACACGCATGCACTGCCATAAAGCAAAGCAACATTCTTCAGAAAACATGTACATGTAATTCACACGAATCTTGAGCAACATGGGGGGAAAAAGAAGAAAAAAACTTCTAAATATTTTGATTTGTATCTACTGCCATCATACTGAAGGCAACCACTTTAGAAATCCCAAGTAATACCGTCAGCCTTTATTACTCTCCTTTTGAACACAAGACTGCTGGAAGAAAGAAAATATTGTTTTAACTGATAAGTACATTCTTCAAATCACTACAAGTCAGTTAACAGCACCAAAGTGTTCCAAGCTTTGGAATGAAGCTTTACCAAATGTTGTTAGTACTGCATATTATAACCACCATAGCAGTACATAATCAGTATTTGTACCCAAAGCCACAAGGCTAGTTGGAGCCTCACTCTAAGATTTAATTAACTCCACTGAGCAAGCATGAACTCTCCCTCCATACACAAGACTGCTGGAAACCCTGACCTTTCAATCACCTCCAAAGAGGCACCAGGGAGGACCAAGGGACCAAAAGGGAAAATCGCACCCAACCCTGCACTAGCTGTCACCACCAGAATGCTTCTGTGTTAATAGGGGCAGAGGTGTAAGTCAGTTCAATGTTCCATTAATTGTGAGAGGCCAAGTCAAAAGACTGTGTACATAAAGCACAAGTTTCTGAAGGGAAGCCAGTCAGAGCTCAGGAGCTGTGTGAAAGTCGAGGAGGCTGTCCTGGGCTCCCTGTCCCTAATAGTCCTTATGGTCTCTGTGGATGTAAAGCAACACTGAATGGAACTGATGAGAAGCGAAAGTGGAATCAAAACCAAGGTCCATTTTGCTCGCCAGCTCTATGCCTTGCTGCTGGGCAAAACTAGCCAGCAGAGCTTTAGGACCAAAATTATTCCAGTCATTTATCACTCCTTGCCAGAGTGAATTCTGACATCTTTTTCATGTCTTTCCTAGCTTATAGTTGCGTCCTCCTGTTTGACTTTGTCTTGCGATCTCCATAAATCCTTCACCCTAAAGTCTTCACTTCCTTGGAAAACTGCATATATCTGTTTTGAGTGCACGCTCTGTGTGAACCATGTTCAGAGGTATTTTTAATTTTCTCAAAGCTGCTAAATAAGATGAGCGAAAAGTTTTAAATGAAGAAGGAATGGAGGAACAATTTCCAAAGAGATGGTGAAGCAAACCAGAGATACCCAAGTCCCTCTAGACTCTGCCACCCCCCACCATCCCCCACCCCCAAGAAAAAACAAACAGTGAAAACTGTGCCCAAGATGGGTCAGACTCTTAATCCATAGCACCATCCCTTCAACTGCAATACCTTGAAAATGAACTGCATCACTGGGCCTCAATATGATGTACTGAGCAAAAACAAACAAACATGAAAGTGGTAGTAGCATCCAAACACATCACATCCCCACCCCCAATAAACATATTCCACCATGGCTGTTAAAGTACATGCACACATACATATGGTACACAAAGAAAAGGCCACTGAAATACTTTCAGCTAAAGGCCAAAGGTTGTGTGTTCACACACACACACGCAAAATGAAACACTCAAAAGAGCAAGCAGAATTATCACAAGTCACTGACTGTGTCAGCTGCACAGTTCCACAGTCACCAACAAGATTACACAAATAAACACCAAGGTCACCGACACTGTTACCCAAATAAACACATCACCGACAACGCTATCAAAGTCACAATTTTCACTGGAAACCAGTGGGCCAGACTCCTGTTTTGTGGACCCTCCAGTTTGCCTTTCAGGGCCAAAATC
The DNA here is from genome assembly GCA_963584105.1 of Alviniconcha strummeri. NCBI lineage: Eukaryota > Metazoa > Mollusca > Gastropoda > Provannidae > Alviniconcha > Alviniconcha strummeri. Next base: position 15,665,908 of record OY757541.1, on the reverse strand, counting down.
ACAACTGCATCAATGGTAATGGAATCAGCATGGAATTCAGTCCAGGTCTGGCACAATCAGAAAACACAAGAATCACTAACTTGACTGTCACACAATTTGTTCAACAGCACATACAATGAACACACGCTAACTCCCAATACAGCAGAAACACAGCATGCGCTTAATTCCAGGACAACAATAAGACAAACCCCATCGCTCTGTCTTGATCTTTTGAACGTCCAGTGCAAAACAAACAAAACAAGTGCCATCCGAGAGATCAAAACATGGAGGCCAGTCTGGGTTTTCTTTTTCCAGCTTTGATGATAAGCTTGTCTGGTTGTTCCAGCATTGTTGTGGAGCAATTTATCTGTTGTTCATTCCAAAGCTCCAATCATCTGGGTGTAATACCATCTCCATGGGCCCTTCATAATGCTGATTTTTTCATTTCTTCTTCCTTGTCCGTGCTCCTTTTATCTGCCATCTCTGCAGCAACGTTGTGGAAGGGGTGGGGCTGGGTGAGAGACGGGTGGGGTTGGGTGAGAGAGGGCTGGGGCTGGGTGAGAGAGGGGTGGGGCTGGGTGAGAGGAGTGAGAAAGGGGTGGGGCTGGGTGAGAGACGGGTGGGGCTGGGTGAGAGAGGGGTGGGGTTGGGTGGGGCTGGGTGGGAGGGGTGGAGCTGGGTAAGAGAGGGGTAGAGCTGGGTGAGAGAGGGGTGGGGTTGGGTGAGAGAGGGGTGGAGGTGGGTGAGAGATGGGTGGGGCTGGGTGAGAGAGGGGCAGGGCTGGGTGAGAGAGGGGCAGGGCTGGGTGAGAGTTGGGGGGGCTGGGTGAGAGAGGGGCAGGGTTAGAGAGGTCTGGGGCTGGTTAGAAAGGATCAGGGCTGGGTTAGAGAGGGGCTGGATGGCACAGAGAGGGTCGAGGATGGAATTAGGAGATGCCGACTATGGCTTTTTCTGCCATTTCTGTGGTAATCAGTTTTCCTTGAAAACTTCAGTACGTCTAGCTTCTACATCTGTGAAACATCCCCAGTTGCCCACAATATTGCAGGGTAGGGGACTGTAACAGGTGTAAAAACAAATCCACTGGATTTGATGAACCAGGAATTCTCAGAGATCTCCCTGCAAGCTTTCTTCGCCTTGTCTACAGTTGCTTTCTAAAACAATATTTCTTAAAAAAGAAAGAAAGAAGAAGGAAAAGCTCAATTTGTTCTGGTGTTATAATATTTCTGTGGAACCCTCTCGTTTGTCCACACTGCTGGAGGCTGGGGGCTGGGTGACAGAGGTCTGGGTTAGCGAGGCCTGCGACGCAATCTGAGACACTTTAATGCCAGCTTTCTCCGTCACGTCGGTGGCAAAGTTTGTCTGTCCAATCACAGCACTCACAATGGCCACGTTGGTCAGGCCCTGGAAACAGAAGAGAAGCATTAGCGCCAATCCCTTTAAGCGTCACATCCTTCTCTGGCTTCCACCATGCCATCCCTCCTGAAACACTTTCTCCCCTTTGACCTCAAGGTGCTTCCATGTGACAGCTTTGACTGAACTAAAGACTGCTGAGCCCGAGAGACAAAACCAGTTCTGAAAACTGTAGTCCAGAAAAAGTAGAGACAAACTCGGGAGAGAAAAAAGAGAGAAAGAAGAAAAAAAGCAACTCTGGAGAGAAAAAGAGAGAGAAAAAAAAGAAGCAAACTACAAGATCAGTATGGGACCACACACTCAAACCATGCAAGTTTATGCTGATAGGGCCATGCTAATGAACAGGAAAAAGAACAATTATCATCATCGTTATTTTGAGGACTCATAAGTGCATAGTTACAAACACACGGAGACAACAAAATTACGCTGAATATTGATGGGTATAAAAGAAAAACCTGTACAATTTCATTTTAGTCACAGTCATCTTCGTCACACATCGATGAGTCCCTTCATCCACTCAGCTATACACAAGTACAGAGGCACCCCTAGGGAAAGACAACCCCACACATCAAGAAATGGTGGTCCGAAAGGAGGTGTAATGGTTGATGAGTTCATCTAAACAGAAATACCAGCAGAAGTGTTCAAAGATACACAGCAGTAAAACAGGTGGTCTTAGTCGATGAGTTCATCTGGACAGAATTATGAACATAAGTGTTCACAGATATGCAGCAGTAAAACAGGGGTTGTTTTAGCCAATGAGTTCATCTGCACAGAATTATGAACAGAAGTGTCCACAGACATGCAGTAGTAAACGAGGGGCAGCCTATGCTGATGAGTTCATCTAAACAGAAATATGAACAGAAGAGTTCACAGACAAGCACTGGTAAAACAGGGGTGATCTTAGCCAATGAGTTTATCTGGATGGTAAACTATGAACAAGTGTCCGCAGACATGCAGTCGTAAAACAGGGGTGGTCTATGTCTATGAGTTCATCTAACCACAAATATCAACAGAAGAGTTCACAGATATGCAGTAAAACATGCAGGAAAAAAAAAAGATGGTCTTAGCTGCAGAATTCACTTGCATGAAAACCTGATCAGATCAGCTTACAGAAAAGAAATGCCGTCTTCAAAGAGGAGAGGTCTTTCATGAGGGGTTCTTCCAGGTGAAAATACTGGGCCATTGACACTAGAGAATCTTCCTGAGCTGGGCACAGGAAACTGCGTCTACACTAGGCCATCCCAGGATGCATGTGAGCTGCACTCATCTCTGCTCTGGAGGATGAGCATGGCTTGCTTTCCACTGCATGTTACCTGAGGTCATTCTGCAAGTCTGAAAACTCGGGATCAGATTTGTCTCACTGTACAGAGTGACTATGATGTCAAATGTCTGATTTCAGCCCGACCCAAATCAGAGCTGTAAATGCAGCAATGAGAGTCATGTCAGGAGAAGGCATCGCAAAGGGAGACCATCAACAGCATAAACACACAAACTGCACATCCATGCCAACAGAACGCTTGCTTACATTTGCAGGACACTGAATGCTGCAGTGTAGTTGTGAGTTCACAGTATCTTACCTGCATGACACTGCCCTTGATATCCTGTATGTTTGCCATGGCAGCCAGGTACTCGTCAACCATGTCCCAATCCTGAGGGGAAAGACATGCCATTAGTTTTCTCCTATTTGTGTTAAATTTACCAAATCAGATTTATTAGGCAACACCTCCCACCCCCCCACTGATCCTCCAAAACAGGTTTACTTAAAACAATCTGTCCATACAGTCCCATCATCACCAATTGCTGTTTCTTTTAAAACCGAAGTAACGACAAAGTACAACATGTTTCAGATGGGCAAGCACAAGGGAATTTGATCCATTTTATCAAAGTGAAGGGATCTGCTTTGTGTCCAGTACATTGTGAGATACACTTTTAATGCGCACGTAACACAGGAAAAAGGTGAACCTGACAATGATTATTTTACATTAAAAAATGTGCATACACAATGTACATGTGAATAGGTGCACATGTATACATGGGGTTTTCATGTATAATTATCACTTTCACTTTTCTTTTTTCTTTTTACAGAAACAAACTGAACAACACATACCTGTTAGTTATAAGTATTCCCTCTCCCCCAATCTGTGACTGACAGCGCCAAGTTCTCAGCTTACATGAAGAGTCCACACACACATACAGTAAACACATGCACACACACACGCATGCACACATACATGCATGCATGCGCGCGCACACACACACACACACACACACACACACACACACACACACACACACACACACACACACACACACACACACACACACACACACACACATATGCACACACTCACACAGGACACACACATACATATGCACACACTCACACATAATACACACAAGTACAAACACACAACATACAAACGCACACACACTCAGTCACGCATGCACACGCACGCACACTCTCAAAATCCCAACCAGCAGGTCACTGACCAGAGCCAAGTTCTCAGCCTGCAGGAAGAGCTCAGTCAGCGCCCGCACCATCGGCTGCTGCATGGAGCTGGACTCATCGTCCTTGGCCGTGACCTTGCTGTACAGGTTCCACAGGGGTCGCAGCAGACTGAGGTCGATGGCAGGTCGCGGTGGAGGGCTGGGGTCCAGCGGAGGCGGCAGGCTGAGCGGGTGCAGGGTGGTGTCAGAGGAGGCTGCTGACTTGCTCCTGGGCAGGCACTCCTTCTGCGTGGTGATGATGCGCAGCAGAAGCTGGATGGCCTTGAGGCGCTGGGTGGCCGTCTGCTTACACGCCACGCAGGCCAGGCTTCTCCAGATGTCACTGAGTGGTAGGGACCTGGCCGAGCAGAATACAATGTAAGTCTGCATCAAATGTTTTAAGTGACTGGTGAGCCAGGAAGCAAATGTGCATGCAGGTATTGTGTTGTGTTGTGTTGTATATATGTGTGTTCATGTGTGTGTGTGTGTGTGTGTGTGTGCGCGCGCTTGTGTGTGTGTGTGTGTGTGTGTGTGTGTGTGTGTGTGTGTGTGTGTGTGTGTGTGTGTGTGTGTGTGTGCGTGCGCGCTTGTGTGTGTGTGTGTGTGTGTGTGTGCACGTGTGTGCATGTGTGTGTGTGTGTGTGTGTGTGCACGCGTGTGCATGTGTGTGTGTGTGTGGGGGGGGGGGGGTGAGTGGGGGTTGGTGTTAAATACTGTTTTCTGGGTCTGAGCAGTTTTTCAAGTCCATATTTTACTCCATTGTGGCATGTTTCATACTGTAAAATTTACCGAATGTTTCATGTAAACGACAAGCTACATGGAAGATGTCTCTGCACAGATATAATAAGGTTGTATTCACCATCTACACACATTCCACTAAAATGCACAAAACATCTGCAAGGGATTTACATAAACTACTAGAAACCTCCTTTCTTGTTTTTATTTTGAATACAAAATAAAATGGTGTCTTTTTGTTAATGCTAAAAAATGGTTCCGAAGTTCATTTTATCAGGCCTCACAGCGCCATGGGTGAGGCAAGGATGGACTCCAAAATGGTGTGGCCTGTCTCAAAGCTGTCACTGATGCCGGCAACCACAGTGAACTTGTAGCCCCAGTAGGACACAGAGAAACTGTCCCCCTCCATGATGAACTTGTAGTAGATGGTGTCCCCTGCAGACAACATCTAATATTAGCTCACTTTCACATCAAACAAAGAAAGGTAAAGTTCAGTCCACTGTGCTGCTGTTTGCTGCCTGTTTTAAGTTGTGTGTAAATTAAGTTTTGCATAGTCAGCATGCTCATATGTGCACATGCCTGTGTGTGTGTGTGTGTGTGTGTGTGTGTGTGTGTGTGTGTGTGTGTGTGTGTGTGTGTGTGTGCATATATGCACTTATAATAGTCTCCATGAACAAGATTTTGCTTATATAGATACTTTAATTATTATCAGGTCTCTGCACGAAAACCAGGATGCAGGCAAACAGCTGGGAGTGAGCACGTAGATGTCATAAAATGTAAATTTCTTGTGTTATTCACACAACACTGATAAAGACATAAAACAAACACCTTGACAGAGAACATGTTTTTGAGCCATCCATTGAAATATTCCTTTTTAATGGCAAACTGCTAAATAAAATGTCAGTTGGTGCAATTATGTCTCAAAAGACTCCCATGTTTGTAAGTAAGTTTATAAGATTAAGAGCCACAAACACAACTCTTCACATTTCCATGAAAACAAACCATCTATGAAAAGCTACTCACAAAACCAACCCTGGTCTAAAACCACTTTAGGAACATTCTCCACATTTTCATGTAAACAAACCCTTCACCAAAGACCACTGTTTAAGACTAATATCAGCTTTTAGAGTTGACCGCTGCCAAGAAATATTCCTGAAGTGAGGTCATCACATTAATCTGAGACTGGCAGCAAGGCGTAATTGTATGCAGCATTGCAAACAATAGGATTTTGACCCAGTCTAACCATTTTTGCACCCCACTACCCCACTTTCAATCATCTGACCCGTTGTGACCTCGCTCGTTAAGAATATCCCAAGACAGGTTCCATTCTATTTGCAATTTAGAAAACTGCACAGGTAGAAGGCAGTAGCAGATGGTGTTCTGGTTCATGCCAGAAATAAAAGGACAAAAGAGAGTAATCAAAGTGCCATGATCTCACCTGGCACCTGGAAGTTGTTCCAGCGAGGCTTGGCACCACTGAAAGCGTGCATGTCTTTGGTGAAGTCCTCTGATGTGGAGAACTGCAGGATGTCCGAGTCCACTGCTGTGGAGCATCTGTTGCATGAAGAATACAAAAGTAAAACAAAAACAAAAAATGCTTTTGAATTGCTCTTAACCACTTCAGCTTGTATCATTCTTATTAATTTCTATTACATCAAACAAAAGTCCAACAATTCCAAATCTTCAACCATAAAAATACAGAAAGATAAAAAGTTAAATGTGTTTCACATTAATATTCACAGTTTCTCTTGCTCAGGACCCCAAGCCTGCAATGTATACACACAACTCTTTCTTCATTTGAGAACAATCTGAAAACCTCCATCGTCTAACATTTCTCACAACTCAGCTCTTGAAATTCTCTCACACATCCTTCTTTCTGTAATCACTTGTTCTTTTAGCTCATCTCCCACCCCCAACCCCCACACATCTGACACTGTGGTGTGTGTGTGTGTGTGTGTGTGTGTGTGTGTGTGTGTGTGTGTGTGTGTGTGTGTGTGTGTGTGTGTGTGTGTGTGTGTGTGTGTGTGTCTGTGTCTGTGCAACTCTGTGTGTGTATGTGTGCGCATGCACGCACATGCATGCGCATCCATGTGCATGTATGCATGCCTCTGTGTGTGTGGGCAAGCACTAGCAAGTACTTGTGCTTTGAATGATATAAGTATATATGCACATGAAGCCCACATGAATGTTGTTTTTCATTATAAATGTCTAGGGCCATAAAGCAGGCACTGTAGAAGAGCACCATTATTAGTATTATTATCCCACATTTTCATGACTTGTGAAGAATG